>JANHMN010000006.1:25376820-25416932 GCA_030674055.1 Rhabdomys pumilio | reverse complement strand
ATCTATCTATCTATCTATCTATCTATCTATCTATCTATCTATCTATCTATCTGACAGCTACCATCCATTATATATGTATTTATCTATCATCTCTCTATAATTATCTATCATCTATGTACGCATCTATATCTATCTAATGTATCCATTTGTCTATCTATCTACCTACCTGTCGTATTTCATATATTTTAATTTCCATAGAGATAGCCTTTTATTCATGTAGGAATTCTATGAGATAAATTATATGCATACAAGCATGTGTGTCTATAAATGTACATACTATACATGTACATGTATTTTACATATATTACAGTGGTCTTTTGGTATTCACAAAGATTTCTTCTGATATATTCCTCTCAAAGTCAAGATCCACAGATGCGCAGGTCCCAGGGTATAGTCACAAACAGGATTCCCACACTCCGGCAGATAGCCCCACACTCATGCCCACGTGAGCAGGACCAAGTAAATTTAGTGGGTTATCAAAAAGAGGTGCTGATGTTGGGAGGGGTGTGTCAGGGGACATAATCATATCTCACTGCACACATGTATGAAATTCTCATAAATATGGAAAAATAAGAAAGTAAAATTTTATAATGGACAAGATGATAAAAAATCCTATGGAGAAAAATAAATCATGAGCAAAAATTGGGGGGAGTAGTGCTTTAGTATTTGCACAGAACTTCCATGATCCCTGTGTTCTTTAAATCACCTTCAGATGAGTTATAAAACTTCTTATCATGCAGATGCTCTGGAAAGAGTTGTTACTCTGTAATTTTAGGGGATGGTAAGAAAAGTGACTGTGGCACAGACACAATTTTTAAGAATATTTTTGATTGGAGGACAGTTATTGATAGATATGGACCCCTAGATGTGAAGCCCACAAACACTAAAACTGTATTCATGACGCATATCATAGAGACGAGCAACCTCGAGCAAAGGAAAGAAATCAGAATTGTTTTGCTTCACATAAACCCATGGTTTTCTAGTACTGTCACTTACTAAAAAAAAGAAAGAAAGAAAAAATGAGAAAGAGAGAGAGAGAGAGAGAGAGAGAGAGAGAGAGAGAGAGAGACTGCCCTTCTAGTCTTTAATTTGATTCTAGAAAACAGTCAGGATACATTGTAAAGTATCAGTACCCAAAGGCACAGTACCTTGCACCCTACAAAACCCTTTCATTCTTTCTGCTTGACTCTCACTAAGATCACTCATCATATCTCTGCTGCACAGGGAGGTGACTGAGATGCTTTGGATCTTAAATACTTCTCAAAGTTCTGAATGCTAAGGGCTTGTTGTGGAGGTAATGGGACCTTTAGGGAATAGGACCAAGTGAAAAGATTTTAAGTCACATGAGCTATGTCTTTGAAAGAGTTTGAGGATCCAAGTTCCTTCTTCTTTTTCTCTTTGCTTCCTGGCTTCCATGCGATGAACACTTTCCTATCATGCTGTACTACCTCACTCCAGGCTCAAATACAAATTAACTAACTGTTGGTGGTCTTTAGTCCTCTGAAACCATGAACCAAAGTCAAGCGTTCACCTTCCCAAGTCGTGCATGTCAAGAGTTTTGTCAAGGTGATGGAAAGATGACTAACACATGATGTTTGGTGAGGCACTGGGACTTGTTAGAGATCGTCCTTTCTAGGTTACAGTTATCTCTCAAGCTGAACAGTGAGGAAGACCAACATTTATCATAAATCTGAGAGTTCCTAGCCCTTACTTCCCTCACACACAAGCCTTGTCCGTGCAGACTTTTGCTCACATCCTCTGGACCACCTCTGCCACCCAGAATACATAAGAACACACATTTGTTCCCAATACAACAGCCAGCTGCCAACCTCACTCCCATCCTCATCTCTTGACACGTTTCTAATCTGAAAATACTTTTCAGCACACTCAGAAGCTAAGACAGAAGACCTTCCCAGCCTCACAAACGATAACGGAAAATGTTCTTTGTTTCTGGACCTTGGCTGTCACAATGAGTCCCACATGTTTGCCAGCTGAAATTCAGATGGTTTCTATTTCACTCAGCATTAATTTTTTATGAAGTTTCCTCAGAGCCAGGGGACCTATAATTGGCGTTTAGTTCTTTACTCTGCACTGCCGTATCTAATTGCCAAGATGGTTCTATGACACAAGTCATATTTTAAGGTGGTGTTAATATGTTTACCAGGTTTCTCATCAGCGTCAGGTTTACATCCTGGGGCAGACTTTTAAATGTGTTTTTCCTTGGGAAGGAAGATTGGGCTTTATTGGAATTCTTCTCTGGATTTGTGACCAATGTTTTCATAGCAGTGTCATCTCATCCAGAGCCATGGTAGGAGTGGAACCTGGGCACTATTTTGTAATCTCAATTTGAGTCTTAAAAGAGTTTGGGATCTAGGAAGCAGAGGTAGGACCTGTTGAAAATGAAGTCTGCCCTTTGGTTATATGTGATATGCTCCCATTGGAACACAGGAGTTTTGTCCTTATTCCAGCTGTAGCCTGGACTTGGTTTTAGAACGTCTCTGGATACTATAACACAACCACTAAGTTGCTATAGTGCTCTAGAAATGTCCTTGTAGCCCTTTCCCTGCAGGATCCACGGACTGTTCAAGATGTACTGTGATGTAGAATGATTGGCTGACAGAGTTGCTGGTCACCAGGAGTTTCTGTTCCTTGCAAGCTAGTTTAGATAGTTTCAGATGTCATTATTTTTGTCACCTCCATGTGTTTTCTGAAAAAGAAGAAGGTTCAGGGAGGAAGAAGAGGAAGGAGAGGAAGAAAAAGGAGCCAGTCATTAGAACTTCCTTAAAGCAAGTAGACTGAAAGTTTATATTCTATTTCTACAGTGATTGTGAGCCACATACCCTCTATAATCCACATGCAAGATCACCCCCAGTATAGTTTTCTATTTCTGAGTCCTCCAATTGGTTTGTGTACATTGCCCTATATGTACGCAATGTGCAGAGTTTGCATCCACTGCCATGTTTAAAGAGGAAGGAAGTCAAATTTAGGCTGTGTTCCTGTTTTCATCTGTCACGTGACCAGCCTACCTCAGGGGTTTGTAGAGTTATTGTTTTGGCTCAAAGGTACCTGAGACTTCTTCAGTCAATTTTATCTTGCTTTTGATGCAGCCCCTGCTTAGGAAGCGGCTCTTCCTATGGTCATTAGTGTCCTTTATCCTGCAAGACTTCCCATCTGGTAGACAGCTCGGCACTACTGTTAAGTCTATGAATTTGCTAGTATTTAACTCGGTCTTCACAGACCATCACCATTTCCCCTCCTTGAAGTCTGTGTGTGAAGGCAGAATGTGTGGGAGGAGCTGTCTCTCAGTGCTTTTTACCGTGTTCTCAGGCCAAAGAAATATTCCTTCTGTTGTGTTTATTTAGTTCTTGAAGACCAAAGGCGATGCTTCTGTTTGAAGCTTTGGCTCACTCAAAGGGAAGCAATCAATCTATTCTTCAAGTATCTGAGCAATTCTAGGACCCCAGAACAATGCCAGAGGCAGTAGGGCCAAACTTCCCAGACTGCAGAATGCATGCAGATTGCTGGGAATTTTCTGATTGGGAAAGCAAGAATGAGGACTCAGTTTATCTCCATTTATAAGATTACCCAAGAGGGCTCTG
Source organism: Rhabdomys pumilio (assembly GCA_030674055.1). Taxonomy (NCBI): domain Eukaryota; kingdom Metazoa; phylum Chordata; class Mammalia; order Rodentia; family Muridae; genus Rhabdomys; species Rhabdomys pumilio. Next base: position 25,413,333 of record JANHMN010000006.1, on the reverse strand, counting down.
GAGCTACACCAGTGTATCCACTTGGAGTAGCCTGTCCCAAGAAAGTCATTGAGAAATTTTTGGTTTTATAGGAAGATATGGAACACACTCAAGTTAGACAACAAGATAGTATAGCAAGACCAATTACACCAAGTTCCTAAATGCACTCTAGAGATATCAAATAGCAGTTTGAAATCAAACATGATAGGCATCTGAGAAGTTTCTGGTTGGACTCATCTATGCTGGGTCACACAACTTCACTATAATCTTGGTTATGGACACCAGGCATGTGCACTTTGCAACGCATGTGACATCATACCTTAGAAAGCCAACAAAAGTCTTCTTGAATACCTTAAGTTGGATTTCAGACCAGGTTATAATACCCCCCTGCAGTATCTTTATTTTCCATACAATATTTTCTGCCCTTATAGAATATAATGATGTAATAAGGAAAAACAAGACTTTTTAATAGTTTCCCACTATTTTTCCTTAGCACATAAATATCAAGTTAGTATATTATTATAGTGTATTGTATTAGAGTGTTTGGTTTTAAATGTTGATGTCTAAATTGTGGACTTGAGTTTCATACACAGAACACACATACACACATACATACATACAGATACACACACACACACACACACACACACACATTCATCACTTTTTAGTAAAATTTGACTTGTGATCTGAGAAGAATTTCCAGTAATTTCAGAAATAACCCTAAACATACACCTGCCATATTCTACTACATATTCATGTGACTTGGTATTCTAACCATTGACAACTATAAGATTAAAAATAGCAATAGACTCTGAAAACTCACCAGTATGGCCATTTACTTTAATCATTAATAAATGGTGGAATTATATATATGCTAAATGATATTTTAAGTAGATTTTTTTTAATAATTTGTTGTAAGTAATTGCTTGGTTTTTATGCCTATTTTAGGTACTGGATCCCTAAGGACATCTAAAACTCTCTTGGGTGAAATGATTTAAACAAGTCCAGCCATCAGGCCATCTGTTGATCTTGGGAAAGTTGTTACATTGTATCTTTATGCACGCTCTACCTATTCCCCCTTCATACACAACAGTCATTCAGTATCCAAAGGAAAAGATCCCCATTAGATACTTGGAATGAACTAGCACTAAGCCCTACTGACTGCTTTTCCCTCTCTATATATACCTATAACGATGCTTCACATACCAGTTAGCTACAATAAGATATCTATAGTATTTAATATTAGCAACACACAAACAGTTATAACAATATTGTGCTAAAGTTAGACCAGCATTGCTCTGGCACTTTGGGATTAGTATTAAGCAGAGGTTGCTTAAGCAAAATGAGTTATGTGGCATTTTGACAACAAATGTGACCACTGAATGAATAGTACATAAAAAAAGATACCAGGCAAAATGATGTTTCCTGTCCCAGGTATGATAGAAGAAGTTAGCATTCGATTTCTTCATGCCATTCAGAACAATTCTCAATTTAAGGCATAGATAGTACCTTTTGGATATAAAATTCCTCTCTCTTTCTGTCTGTCTCTCTCTCTGTGTGTGTCTCTGTCTCTCTGTGTCTTTCTGTCTCTCGGTCTCTCTCTCTCTCTCTCTCTCTCTCTCTCTCTCTGTGTGTGTGTGTGTGTGTGTGTGTGTGTGTGTGTGTGCTCGCATGTGCAAGCATGTGTGTGCAAGCATGTGTGCACAAACACGCTCATTCTTGCTTTGTGAGTTTCTCATGATGCCATCCATCTCTTCATGTCTTTTTTTGTTTATTTGTTCTATGGGAATGTCCTCTTAATGGATATCTCTTAAATGTACCTTTTCTCTTTCCCTGGGTTCTCAGGAGCCCATCTGGGTTCTGTGTATTTTCCTCTTCTTAGGCAGGCAAAATGGTGCTCCAGTGAAGAGAGCCTTTGCAGCCAAAGCTCCAAGCTATGGGTCCAGGGGTCTCATATGACTGTATGACAACATCTCTTTTCCTGGCACTTCCCAGATACCATCCCAGATACCTCACATAGCTGCCTTCTCTTCTTCTCTGTCTAATGATGCTCTTGGCACAGAACTGCTTTGGGCATAGAGCTGGGCTGCCAATTTGCATCACTCAGGACTATTCTCCCTTTGTTCTATAATAAAAACTGAGCCTCTAATTTTTTTTTAATCTGGGCAATTGTCTGTGAGAATAATACATTTCCTAATGTAGGTAGTTATGGCCAGATGACTGAACTATGGACAAGAAGATTTAAATCGAGAGATAGATAGATAGATAGATAGATAGATAGATAGATAGATAGATAGAGAAACAGAGGGATGGGGGAGGGAGATAGGATTGATTTAAGAAAGCTAGCCACATGGGTTTTTGGTTTTGTTTGTTTGTTTGTTTTGCCTTTTTTAGTAGATGGAATGTCACCATGGTGGTTGGAGCTACCGTAACTGTAGAGATCATGAGTGGAAAAAACCTTAAGTCTGGTGAATGAAGCAGAGAGTCTGTTTGTTTGTTACTCCCCCTTTTGGTTGAGACATAGTCTCTTTATGGAACCTAGGCTGGCCCTGACCTAAGTAGCCTTTTGGCTCAGCCTGCCAAGGCTGAGATTACAGGTATTCATCATCATATTTGGCTCAAGAAGCAGATTGGAATAAATCTGTACACCTATTCCAGCCCTGGGCCATCTTAGTTGAAGACGATACTATGTTTGACTTCTAATCACTTGCAAACAAGCTTAAATTCTCATTAATAGAACACCAAAATAATCAAAAAGCAACGATTACGTTTGTACGAGTCTTTAAAGACATAAGATGAGCATCGTTGCCGTATGGCTCGAACTGCCAACCAATCTGGAAGCACATTCTCTGGCCTCCCAAAGAGCAAGCCATCATATTTACTCAGACCAGTGACTTGGAGCTGCTCATACATTTGACAAGATAGAGAGACCATCACAGCCAGTCACCGGTGACTGTATTTACACTGTCATCAGAGTATAAAAGAATACCAGCTATGCAAACAACTTTTTTTGTCACAGGACAAAGAAAATATCTGATCAGAAAGGATGAAATGTATCAACAGAGTACATATTAAGATGTGCATGGGGCCTTGTATTCATGTTCTTGTGTTGCGATATCCAGTACCCAAACCAACAAGCCGAACAACGGGGTGGGAGGTGTCAAGAAATCAAGGAAAGAAGAGTCTGAGGGAGATGGGGGAGCTGAAAAGAGAAAGGAAGGTGCTGGGGAGAGAGAAACAAAAGGAAGGGATGGAAGAATGAATTTTCTTGAGAAGACAAAATTGAAACAGAGTAAGTCCAGAACCATTGCTCTGAAGATCACCAGGCCTCAGGGCTTCTAGCCTCAAACACTACTGGGATTTACAGACACACTGGAGCAATGTGATGTACACTCCCAAAGGGCCTGTGAATCATAGTCTTTCTGAACACACTTAGACTATCTTAGAAAACACTTCTAGTTAAATATAACTGGTTCACTAGTGTGTCTGGATGTCTGGATTCCCCAGCTCGCTCACTCCTACCATGTATGTCAGCATCTATGCTAGATTTCATTTTTTAGGTAAGACACAGTCTAGGGTTTCAAGGAGCTTATAACTACAAGGAAGACAAGATGTGTCAGGACAATTTGTGTCTGTATGATGGTTTTCAGACGCCCATAATACTTCTCCAGAATCAAGATTATAATCTGAGTGGTTATCTTGGAGTCCAGCTGAACATGGAGGGGCTAAGTGAATGTACTCAGATCAAAAACCTAAACTAAAAAGCTAGGTAATCAAAGGTGAGAAATCCAAATATTGATCCATTAGACTCTGGGATGTGTAAGACATAGCCTGAAGAAGAATCAGAATTTTTAAAGTTTTTAAATGAAAGAAAATTGTTCTCTTGTTTGTCACATACAAAATCGAGGGCTAATTAATGATAATATACAGAAAATAAAGACCATATACAGATAGGCTCATCCTCATTGTTCCTATGCACACATCAGAAATTAATGGCTCAAAAAATTGCGTAAAATGTAGGTTTATAAAAACGCCCGTGACTTGGTTCAAATTACTTCTACTTTAAACCGATAATGTTTTCCTGAGAATGGTTAGGACTCTCGTTGCTCACTTAAGTCTCCTAGCCTGATGCCGAATAAGCATACAGTATTCTTTCCCAGATTGTTGCTGTAACAGGCTACAGTCGCCTAGCTCGCTATCTGACAAAACTGACGCGAATTCAAAAATATTTTCCCAAAAACATTCTTCCTGTTCCAGTGCAAAGCATAAAACTCATTAGTATTCCACAGCTATAAAAACAGGTGGGTGATTTCATATGGGATTATAAAAAAACTCAAATATTAGAAGACACTGAACGAAATCATAGTGTAGAAAGGGGAGCTGGGTGGGGAATCTCAGCTCCTAGGCTTATTGCAATACCCAGAGATCTGTGCAAACTTCGTGCTAGTGGAGGGGCAGAACACAAGACAAAATTGCCAAAGCACCTCAAGTTTCTGAAATCCATGTATTGACACCCAGAAGGAGGGAAGCACGGCTCGATTATATTAGCCCTGCTTCACATCTTGGCATCATGGGACAGATGGAGAAACAAATTGACACCCAAAAGGTCACTGGTTTTGATATTTCTAGGCAGATATGTCTCCAACTGAGAACAAATCGACAAGTCACTGAAGTGAGGAGGCTAATCTCCTTTCCTGCCTTCATCGAACACTTAGAAATGATGTGAGGCTTATTGGCAAAGAGATAAGAGGACATAAGGGAAATCTTGGGTTCTGTGACATTGCAAATGTGCACAGCCTAAACACATCACCAAACGTCACACGATTATTTTACAGTGAGAGAGGAAGCTTGTAGCTGGGATGTGAGAAACAGTCTATGGGTTACAGGTATTTCCCACCTTCCTACAGCAACAGTAGCTCTCTGAAGCATGGTACAGCATGGAAGAAACTCAGCGGTCACAGGTCAGATAGAACTGCCTGGCTCGCTAATGTGGTAGCATTAAAGATTTACATTAAATTATAAATCACTCAATCATGAGAGTGAACTAGGGAGGTTTCCCCTGTGAATGTCTTCATCCCTAAAAACTGCCTCGGGAAAATAGACCAAAATAAATAAATGAACAGTCCACTCAAGTATACACAGCTATTTTCAGAATGATTAAGTTTAAGTCCCATCAATATGCAGAAGTGGCGACTAGAATAATAACGTCATTCTTACTCAGGTTCCTTCAGTTACTGTCTGCATTCCAGAGTTCCAGCTCAGGTCCAGGTGAACCTCATTAAGCCTCTAATGTTTTGAGTGATTCTGCTGTGTCCTGAGGGGGAATAAGTCCCCACTTTTCTTTGAGAGGAAAAGACTTGGTTCTTTGTGATTCCTCAGAATGGAATATCTGTAAGACAAGCCAACAAACTGAACTGTGTCACCCCCTGCAGTCCTGTGGACTTAGAAAATACCTCAGGAACCATAAGTGTTGCCTTTCAAAAAAGGAAAGAAGGAATGAGTATTGAGCTGAAATACAAATTCCTCTTCTTCCACCACACTTTGGTTGTTCGAATGTGACTTTAACATGAGCATGATACTTTAACTAAAGGGCATTGGGAGTCCTCTGATCTTGGACACACATTCACCTATGTGGCATAAATACAAAGTCACCCTTTCATGCACTGTGTCTGAGGTAAGAGAAGAACAGAAGGGCCTTTTACAAAATTAAAAGAAAGTATTGACTTCTTTAGAATTTCTTACTTTGATATTAGTTGCTAGCTGGTGGGTCTATTCTATTTGATTTCTGTTGCTGTAATAAAATACCCAGACACCCCCCCCAAAAAAAAAACCAATGAGTGAAAGGATTTACTTAGTTTATAATTCCAGAATACAGTCCATCATTTGGTCGGACACAGCATCAGGATATTGAGACAGCTTGCTACATCATATGCACAGTCAAGAGTAGAGAAAAATGCATTTATGCTTACTTCTTCTCAACTTGATTACTCAACTCATATAGTTCAGAGCTCTCTACTGAGGGAATGGTGCAACTCACACTAAGATAGGTCTTCCTGCATAAATTAACCTAATTAAGACCACCTCCACTGGACACGTCCTCAGACAACCTGAAAGATAATCCCTTATTGAGACTCTTTTCCTAGAAAATACCAGGTTTTGTCCTGCTGTCAATTAAAGCTGACCATCTCAGAGTCAATGAGTAGACTGAGAACTCATGTAGATTTGCAAATTTTCCTTGGGGGAAAAAATAGGGTAAGAAATAAGCACGGTGTGTTTTCCCAGTGCAGGGAGCTCAACAAAGTTAGCTTGCTCACACACTTCCACTTATAGACAGATGAAGCCATAGTCTATTGAATCACATTTTCATCAAATGCAGCAAGTTAATAAACAAACTTCTGTAACACAACCACAAAATTCTCTGCCTTCACTACACAGTGATGTCTTATAGATACCAAAGATCCCGAGTCTAACATAGGAACTTACAACAAACACTTTACCCCCTTTCAGTAGGATAAATTAAATAAATGATGTACCGTATAGGATGAGAAGGGAAGGGTAGCATATAGGAATTTCACTTGGATAGTGAGATAGCTAGGTAAAGAGGACATAGAACTAAAAGTAAACTCAGTTGTGGAGGGGGGCCTGGGGGGAATTAATAAACGTTGAGGTGGAACTCAGCTCCTCTGTCACAACACAATTTATCATTCTACAGAACTCTAATTGGATGAGGTTTTGCAGAAACTGAAAGAAATCTCATTTAATTTTTCAGGACTGATGAGTGTCATGCCATGTTTCTGTTCTTAAGCTTCAACCTTCAGCTTGCTTCTCCCTCGGGAGATAAAACACTTACAAAAACATACTAAGACAGGCCCTTATCTGTAGCTTCCAAACAAGACACTGGCTTGCGCATTCACTTCAGAAGAGAAAGATAACTTATACACACATACAGACAGACACACATAATCACACACACACACACACACACACACACACATTCAGAGATTAACGCTGCCTATGTGTGTTCTTAATATCTTAATGAAATAAAAATTGTTATTTTGGGAGTACAAGTTTAAATTATTTTATAAGAACTTTTAAATGTTCATTCAGTCTTACATCTGAATACAGGCTTTTCCCAATGAGCATTATGCATTATCTATCAACTTGCAAATGGTATGCTAAATAGTTAAAAACCAAACATCTTCCTTCTTGGCTGTCGCTTTAAGACATTGAGAGCTTTACTAGGTTGGCCTCCAGTTCATCCAGTGGTCACCTCTGACACTGTCTGCCAAGCTTCCCAGAAATGGGGACATCTGAACATCTGGTGATTTTCATCACATTTATGATTTTTCTTTTCAGAAACCGAAGTGACTGCGAGTCCCACACTACAGAAGCCACCACAGAACCTGCTACCTCTGAGGACAGTCACAATGTGGTCTGTGCTATTCACTGTTCAAAGCACTTTCATGGATGACTTACATCAAGTTATATTTGCATTGCGTTGCATCTTACGAGCCATGGGGCAGTATCCATCTCTATGCATTGCCTCATCTCCCTTTCACAAGGGCTTGGACCACATCCCCTTTTCAGGTAAGTGGACTTGGGCCCTCAAACATGTAAAGGGCCCTCTATGTTCCCACACAGTGAACCAAACAGAGGTCCCTGTAGCTCTTTTCTCATTCCTTGCTGTGAAGGCCACCTATCTCTCTCTGATCTTAGATGCCCTTTGCAGACAACCAGGGGAACAGAGCAGATAACATAAAGATGTCAGTGTTATAATCAGAATGTAGTCTCACTTTCTTTAGCGATCCATATTGGGATTTGAAAGAAAAATGAATGTGCCCAATTTAAGACCTCTAAAAATGACACGTTTCTGTATCTGGATAGAGGTCTGCAGGACACTTTGAAAACTGGGGAATATGGAGAAGAACAAAGTGGAGGAACCTCAACCTAGCCAGGGTGGAACCACAGAAAAAAGTCATTCGTAAAGAGCCACAGGGCCTTAGTCAAAGCACTTCGCTGTTAAGCCTGTCAGCAAGTTTATTATTTCAAACTTTGTTTCTGTTCTAAAATTTCCATTTGTTTCTTTTCTATACTTTCTATTCTATTTCTACTAGTTTCCCATGTAAGATTCCTATATATGCAGGCGTAATGGCTACTATTTAGAGTCACTGCTACAATAATTGCTTTAGAACAGTTGTCTGTTTATTTTAATACCTAAACCACCCATTTGTTTTCTGTTTATTTTTCTCTCGATTGTGGTCCTTCCTGCTGCTTCTTTAGTTATAGTAATCCTACAATGAATTATGATAATTCATAGAAGTCATGGATTCTATTGAGTTCTTTTCATGTTAGAAATTATTTCACATAACTCAGAGTTTAAATCCTGGATCATTTATGATCAGCAGTGGCTAAAGTCTCTGCTTCGTTCATTTTGCATCAGAGCAACATCTTGAGTTTTGGTGTTTAGTTCATGGATACATACTTCGAGGGTCATCCAAAGGTTTGAGTAGGTTTTATTTGCATAATTTGGGGCTTTCTTCTACGATCTCTGTTTTGCCAGATTTCCTCCTCATTTTCCAGATTACATGGTGGCCCTAGGCAGTGTCTTCTAATCCATCAACCATAAGATAGCTGGTTTGTACACATCTGGTTCTCAATGTCTGCCTTTAGGTAAGCTGCCCATCACAATTTCCTTCCTTCAGGTATACATTGTCCACAACTTGCTGCTGTTTTAGTCCCTCCCCAAAGACCTCAGGTAACTTTTACTACATCTTAAAATGGTTATCAGCAAGGATATTGTTTCACATTTCTTCTCCCTTCACCACAAGAGAATTCTTAAACTCTATGTTCAAGATTGACTTAAGTGTGTGGAAAACCTGATACTAATCAATTCGCTTGAGTTGGTAAGCTGAAAGATCATATTCCATCTTAATGCAAACTGACAAGATGATTGTGCATAGACATTTAGAAGAATCTCCAATGTACACAGACTCTTCCTTTGAGTGATATTATTATTAGTCTGTAATGGCTTTCTGTTTTTTCCCAAAATAATAAACATGCAGCTTCATAAAAGCATTACACATGAAGTATGGCGTCAGCTATTGAGTAGCTACTTCAACACTATAGACCTGTTTTCATTCTAAGGAATGTGAGGAGTGTCTAAACTTAGATGACTTGCTGAACCAAGTTTAAGCCCCTGAGAAAAGTCTCCAGTTATTAAAACTACAATATTCATTATTATACACATCACAGAAAACAGAATACAGCTTTCAGTAAAATTCCTCTTCATGTCACCTGGTGACAGTAGAGAATAGATGCTGCCACAGTTTTTTTTTTAAAAAGCAAATAAAATATTTCTATCTGGCCTCAGCCATGACCAGCACTCACTGGTGCTTCAGCTTGAGTTGATCTCTGTTGAGACATTTCAAGATGAAATCATTTTACAAGACTTGAGATAAGATCCTGAAGTCATTGTTGCCTGCTTAACATACAAGTCTGGTGTGACATATTTTACAGGCCTCAAGCACAACTCTGAAGAGAGATCACCACTGGGAGCCATTTTCAGCAATAGGTGTAACTTGAAGTCATCACCAGCTTGTCTACAGCTTCAAGGTTCTAACAGAAAGAATATCATTGGTAAGTTCACATCACTATGCAAGAGTTCTTCAGGGTAGAAAGCAGTAATTAAGAGTTGCAATGAACCCACATTCTTCTGAATTCTAATTCAGAATTCTCACTAGAACTTTTATTCATTATCTCAAAGAAAGAATGTCCACTGACTACAGAGATCAATCACCCTGCACTGCACTGGTCACACCTTTAGAATATCTAAGACCATAGAGTTTGTTAGTTACAAGAATTATGAACTTGGCCTTATCCAGTTGTAACCCTGTTTGCAGACTGAAAACTAAAAGCAAACAGATTTATTTATTTGTTTATTTTATGTATGTGAGTAAACCATTGATTGTTCTCTTCAGACACACCAGAAGAAGACATCAGACCACATTACAGGTTGTGAGCCACCATGTGGTTGCTGGGAATTGAACTCAGGACCTCTGGAAGAGCAGTCAGTGCTCTTAACCACTGAGCCATCTCTCCAGTCCGTAAAACAGAAAGACCAGACAAAACCCTTTATCGGTCACATCGTGGAGCTTTTATCATTTCTTGACTATCTAATCTCCAAGGCAGAGAAGTACTTTCAAGTCTGCACATAGAAATTTCCATAGCTTTTAATTGGCCATCAAATCAGGAACAATAGATGCAAACATACAGCCCGAATAGCTAGTGCATGGGTCTTCATCCTTGTTTCAATCCCTCCCCTAAGAACCTAAGCTGAATAATCATAAGCTTTTACACCTCATCCTCAGACCTAGAGAGAAGCAAAGGGACTAACCTGTTTGGGGGTCTCTTTTTCTAAAACCACAGCCAGCAATAGACCTCAGGAACTTACCACTCCTGCTATGGGAGAAGGACCTTTGCAAGAAACCCTAGTCACAGGAAGGGGCTTGTAGACACCAGAGCAAGAGGAACAAGGAAGGTCTTTAGAACCCATGGACTGTGGGCTACCGTTTAGCACAATCATGATGGATGTCCTGAGGACTTTATGAGGAACATTACTCCGCTTGTTGTTCTCCTGGTCTTCAAGTCCTTTGCAATCTACATGTTGTGTGGAGATTCTAAGGCCTCTCACTGGGCAGTACCATGGACACTCACAATAATAGTGTTTGATCTTTTTGAAGCACTGCTGCTGGAACATATTCCAGCATCAACATATTGATGATTCAATCTTCACCCTTGAAAAGAACTTGGAGATGTAGACTGTTAGCAATGACTACCACCGATAGAAAGAATTTAGAGAAGTAAATTATTGGTTAGGTTAAGATTTTTTTTAATGGCTCTGATGTAGAAAATCTTAGAAAAAACAATTTGAACTTCAGAAAGGCACACTCTTAATAGATGAGCTAGAGATTTTTTTAAGGTCAGAGAAGGAGAGAACAGTGGCATCCTGACTAGCACTGGCTGACATGACTCTTTTGCTGGGTCCGGTCTGGTAATCAAGGTGATGATTAATTCCTTGTCCCCATTTTTGTCCTCGGCTTCCTGATATGTTTTAATTAAAAATTCGTTAGTGAGTAGATGTGCACCCTGAGGATTTAAAGAAGAAATGACTGATTGTTTTTTATATACAAGTTTAGATTTGTGATTTTTTTTAAAGATTTTTATAAGACTATTTTCTAAGATAATACTAAGATAATTAATTTTTTCTTTGCAACTACAGATTTCAGCCTGCCAGTAAGGAGAAACTGGCTGAGAAAATTACCTTGCTTGATTACATCTTGCTGATCTACGTTGCTTAGTTATGAATGTATGTAGGTTCTTGGGTATAATTTGTCTTTTTCTTCACCTGTAAAACATAAAAACAATTTGTGTAAAGGTATTGGGGAACATACAGTTTTTAAATAATCACTCATTGAAGAAAAATAGAATGCCACCACATTGTGATTTTTTGTTTTGCTTAAAAGATTTTGTTGGGATACATAAGCTGTGGAGAAAAAATGAAATTGTTGAAACTTTGTCGCATCCATCCACAAAATGCATGTATGTGTTTGTAAAGTGGTTAGAGGCTTGCTCCATCCATGCAATGTGTAAATTTGTGTGTGTGTATGTGTGTGTGTGTGTGTGTGTGTGTGTGTGTGTGTGTGAAGTTGCTGGAGCATGTCTTATTTCACCCACTGAGTGTGTATGTATATTTCTGATTCTCCCCCACCCCTTTTCTTTTTTTCCTTCTTGCTGCCACAAAAGAGTTCAAGGAGTCTCACTGGTCACAAGGAGTGCCAGCCCCAGCAAGTCAAGCTTTATTCCCTTAGAGAAAAGTCTGCTGAGTGATCAATCGTCAACATTGCCTCAGTTTCCCCTGACCTATTGAAGCTGGCCTTTTACAGTGGCTGTTCCTAGAACCATGACTGATGTTGTAGAAAGCTGCCCAGAGATGATCTCTGTGGTGTTACTATGGAGAAAATCCATGCATTTTCCTTTAGGGTCCCTTGGAGTCAGTTGCACAGGTAACTAGAAGGTCCTTGCTGCCCTGCCTCCAGATTTGAGATGCTTAATGTTCTCAAGCCCACACCTTTTCTGCAAGGTTTCTCACAGCCATGATCTACTCCAGAATCACAAATATCTTTATGGAAGAATTGTATCTTGTTGACATTGAAGATTTGCTCACATGATGGTTCTTGCAGTGTTCCCATTGGTTTGCTTCTGTATTCCACTCAAGCTACATGCTCACCTTGGAGGTCACAATAAATAGAGTGTTGTTTCTCAAAAAAAAAAAAAAAGCAAGCCAAGGTAAATGCATCTAAGGTGGATATTCCCTGTGGACCGCTTCCACAGCTAAGAGAACACCAGTTCACACACACCCCTTAAATGAAGACTCTGAAAGCGATGTTTCCTGCTTAGTCCAATCCAGAAACCAGATCCAGAACCAAGGTGTGACTGTCAGGGATGGAAGCATTAGCCAAAGCTGCAGGGAGGATTGAGTTCCAGGAATGCATGTAAGGAACCAACTGGACACCCGTGTGGAACTGAAAATGAAATAGAATCCTCCTTGGGATCCAACCAATGACAAGTAAAGACGTGCATGTTAATGCTGGAAACAAGAAAGCTTAAGAAAAATAGGAGAATCTTCATAATTGCAAGGCAGGGGAAGTTTTCTTAAAGTAAGCAACGCTCTTAGAGAAAAACTTCATTGTTCAAAATCCAGGATTTCAGCAAGACAACAGAAAGAGTAAAACAAACAAAAAAAATCTAGGGTATGTATGTTCATAGAAGGTTCATAGACTCTCTCTCTCTCTCTGTTTCTCTCTCTCTGTTTCTCTCTCTCTTTCTCTCTTTCTCTTTCTCTCTCTCTTTCTGCTCAAACTTAAAATCCATATACCCATAGGGCAATGACACAGCCGTTTAAAGAATTCACTACTCTACCAGAGAATGGAAATTCAGATCCCAGCATCCACAATGAGATGCCCCCAAATGCTTATAATTCTAGCTCAAAGGAATCTGACTGCCCCTTCCTGTCTTTGTAATCACATGCATACACACAAGAGAGTATGCATGTACTCACACATACATACATGTGCACATGAACACACATGCACACTCAATATAAATAAAATAACTAAATAAATTTTTTTAAAAAAAGATTAAAAATACTGAGCCAGAGGAAAAATGATTACACATACAAGTGACAAAACATAAAATATACAAATGTTGTTATGAACTGTTTTAGATCAAACTCATCTAACTAATAGCTGTCAAAATATTTGAACAAGCATTTTAGACTAGAAGACATAATGCAGAGGTTGTAACTATCTAGGAGAGTACTTTTGTAGCATGCCTGAGGCCCTGGGTTAGCTCCCCAGTACTGTATTACAAAGAGGACCCTCTAATGTACAAGAATTGGTATTCAACATTGCTATTACTTTTTAAAAAAAAAATCTATCCAAATACAATAATAACATCTACCCACAAAACTGGTGAAAACATTACAGATATGCAACAGAAGGACCGCCCCCAGCAAGCATCTGATAACAGTAACACCTAGCACAGCAGCATTGGAGAACACGGAAGCCCTACTCACTGTGATTCAATTCTCAACTGTAAAGGACCGCAAGAGCCCATGTACCAAAGTACGTACACAGAAGGTCCAGTCATAATTGCCCAAACTTAGACTCCCTATGCCCATGAGAAACTTACAGTGTGTTCACAGATGCAGCGGGTGGGATGGGGGAATGAACTGTAGTTTCCTAATGAAAAAAGACACAAAAGATTTGCACAAAGCTAGAAAATAGATAAAACTAAATCTATAGTTTGGGGTTTCATTGCAGGCACTAAAGTTGAATGAAAGGCAAAGGAAAATAATTCCGGTGACCATCACTGGAGCATGGCATTGCTTGTGATGGTGGAGGGGCACATTCTTCGCAGAACTACCCTTAATATTTTGAACTTTAAAAAAAAATTATGTCGCTTGTCAAAAGAATATAGAAAAATGAATTATATATTTTTTGAAAGATAGTAATTTAAGACTTAAGATTTCAGAAGATTGTTCCCAGGAAGTAAAATTGAGATTACAATAAATCAATGCCTTTTCCTAGTGGTTCAAAATTCACCTCATTTTAGTGCAATGTCCGTTAACAATACCAATTTTTGTCTGGTTATTGCTACACATGTATTTCCTCACCCCATGGTTTCTGAGAACACATTATTGGTGGTTGCCTCAGTTAAGTTTATGAAATCTGTGAACTGGTGTGCTTGATGGATCCAACCCCATCATCCTTACATGATTGGTTATCCTAAAAACCAGAGAATAGTCTGTGCGGTGTGCTTCAGAATGAGAAGAAGTCTGCCAACATTCCACGTCATGTTTTACTACAAAAAAAAAATCAGATCCAGTGGGTTTAAAATACAATCAGAATGCTTATTTGCTTCTTTTTCCATTCTGATATACATGAAGGCTTTCAAAACAAAATCAACCTCTAGGTATCATCTCCTGCAGACGCCCTATCCCTTTTAAGCAGAAAAGTTTTCCAATTTTTTGAAGTTGAGAACTAGAATAATGTGGTTCTTTTATTTCCACGGGGTTTAGGTCTTGAAGGTCAAGAACTTTGAGAATACTAAATTGGAGTTGGAAAACAAAAACAACAACAAAAACAGTACTACATTAGTGACTATGGTATTGATGGCCAATTATTTCTAGACCTACCTTTATTCCAGGTAAAATCCTGCCAAGAACCAGCTTGAGGGTTAAAAGACTAGAAGTGAGTCCAATTTATGCTGCTAGTATCAATCATCTGGCTCCTACAGCTCCTATTTCTAACCACTTCTATTTCTACGTGTTTATGCTGTATTCTCAGTTACAGGTGCTTTTGTAAATCACAGTTGTTTAGCAAGTGTCTTTCTAAATATTGCTTGTTTTATTGCTGACGATGTAGGCTTGAAAGAACATTTTTAGTCAAGATCTTTAAATGATTGTCCAGTCAAAGAGCAAACTGTCCTTACTTGCCTGTGACAAAATAAGCAGCGGCTCTCAGACAAGCCCCCCAACAAGACAGAGTAGAAAGACACATGGGATTGATTCAAATGTAAAAATCACTTTAGTTAGTGATAATCTAGAACGTCTCATGATGTCATGTTTTGGACATCATTCTCCCCTCCTCCAAAGTTAATATGCTAGAAATGTCCCCACTTGATGATACTTAGGTTGCAGTCCTGTAAGAGATAATTAAGTCATGAAAGCACCACACTCAGAGGGATTAATGGTGTCCTTTCAGGATGAGGTTAATTTCCATGAGAATGGATTGCTACCAAAGAGGTAACTTGACTGAAGCATACTCTTGCTCCATCTCTCATCATTTGACCTCTCTATTTTTTTCTTTTGCGGTCTTCCCCCCCACCCCCACTCCATGTCATCTTATCCATCACGAGGCCTGTACTAGAGTCATCCTCCTGAAGGTATAGAATTTATGAACTAAATGAACTTCTTCAAAAAAAAAAAAAACACTCAGTTTGAAGTATTTTGCTATGGCAACACAAAACAGAGTGGACACATGACCTCCCAAACTCTCAAAGAGGGTGATGGAGACAGTCTCATAAACATAGATGGTCAAAATGAGAAGTGTTTGTGATCCACAGTATAGGACTCATACAAGATGCAAATTGAGGGATACTGCAGAATAATTTTTATTTAAAAGAAAATAAAGAAGCAGAAGTCTATTCATTTTCAGAATTGAAAATCCCCTGAGAAGAAAGTCGAGAACAGCATGTCACACAGCCAAAGTGGAAATGTACAGTAAACATGATGAAGGAAATTGTTCCCAATTAAATGAAAAAAAAATGGTCTTGGAATTTTTCAAAGTGCTTCCCCCAGAGCATATGGATAGAAAGAGACAGGCACAGGAGGGGCCATCGGGCAGTGAATCAAAAAGATCTGCTGTTAAACTGAGAGAACTGAGACCAGTGACATTACCCCTCTCCCTGGGAGGCTTTCTGCTTTTACTTGAATCTTTCCCAAGTCTCAGAAGGTCTTTGTAAACCTGGCAGCTGTCACAAAATACCATCTGTCCTAAGAAAATGGGTGCAGAGGTGGCTGTAACTCAGGGGATTTCCCCAAATGCTGTCAGTGTGAGCTTCCGACATGATCAAGTCCCTGACAAGAAAGTGAACATGCTATAAAGTGAGTCCCTTAAGCAGGACTCATAAGAGGAAAGGGGAAAATGTTGGGTGTAGAGACAGAGAAAGGGGCTACTCACTTGAAAAGATGTGGAGAGGGGAGGCTCATGAGGAGAAGAAGGTAGGATTGATGCTGTATGAGGCAAAGCCACCATGCAAACACATGTGAAGTACATACCACAACATGCTCACGTGCCACACACCATATATATACATTCCCACTATCATACACATCCTGACCACATATCAAATATGCATACATGCTATGCGCAGCCCACTCATCTATCTTCCAAACATATACACATGTGACATAGGCACACATCTTGTGCCATACATTTCACACATTCATGTATGCCATACCCTATCCTTTTAGGGTATGAACCTCTGAGGTACCCATACCATATGCAACCATCCTTGTGGAAGTAGCAGTTTCTGATATTTCTCTCACTTATGAACAGTTGATTTCAGAAAAGCTGACAGACAGTGGAGTTGGGAGTTGGAAGTGGTATCTATTAGTGATGGAAAGACTTATAGCCTGTGAATGTGGGAGTCACTATTTTTTCCACCTTGGAGGCATCCTCCAGTGAATGAGATATCTCTTCAGACAGGAGCTGTGTAAACTGCTCCTTTGTCAGGAAAGCAGGGTAAGTGCCATCACTCAGCCTATGGTCATTTTGAATTGCAGGTGTGAGTCCCAGCAGTCCTGAACCTGTGAAAAAAGAACAGTCCTCTTCGGGAGCCAAGATGTGTTCTGCCAGGAGGCACAGGCTTCAGCAGGTTAAGACTTATGCCTCTTGGGCTGTTTTTCCTTAGCTTTGGCTCTGTCCTCCAGACGCTCAGAAGTACTTCTTTATAGGTACTCACAAAGCCCAGAGGTTGTAAAGTGTAGATATCCCTCTTGTTCTTCCGGCCTCTGGAGTATCCCTTGTGGCAGGCAAGATGGATCAGCTGGTAAAGGTGCTTGCCACCAAGCCTGACAACCTGAGTCCACTCTCCCAGAGTATATGGTGAACGAAAAAAAAAATTCCTGAAAGTTGTCCTCTGACCATCGCAGGTACAGTGTGATATGTGTCCCCTACACTCTGTGCACACACACACACACACACACACACACATGTAATAAAATATATATCCTTATATAATAATTTGTAATATATAATATGCTACAAGACATTGTAAGTAGTACAGATGATTATTTAAGTCAATTTATATTAAATAATACTATAATTATGTTAAATTATATGTTTTGATATGCTATATATAATATACACATACATATTGATAGCATATATTAAGTGAACAGAGTAGTTTCATTGTGATATTATTATAGCACATAATAAGCTGATATTAGTTCATAATCATCCTCATTCCCATTTTGTCCTTTTCCCATACAAATCACTCCTTCTTTTATAACTTATACACACACATCATCATCATCATCATCATCAAGAATTCAAATTTGATAGAAAATATTCAACTTCTGCATTGAGAATCAAGTCTCAACATGAATTATTTAGGGGATACAAACACTCAATACTAATATATTTTTTCTTTTTATGTCTATTAACTTCTTGTCATTATTCTTTGCAGTCATAGTATTTAATGTAATGATTTCTCTGTAAAGAACATGTTAGCTGCATCCCAGCAATTCTGGCCTGTAGGTTTTTTTTTCTTCTTCTTTTAGCTCCATAGAAAAATAGCATGGACCTCATACATACCCATTTAGTGCCTGAAAACCAAACAACATAAGAAATCATCCCAGGTTTATACAAAAATAAGCACATATACACTGTTCAATATATGCCAATAAATTCTGTCAAGAAACATTCAGTAAACATGAAGGATTTTAGATAAAGATATGAGTCTAATATATTACAGGTTAATGGAATATAGTAAAGATTACATGTGGCACATCTGCAAATCATACAGTACGTTACAACGATATTAAGAAAGTACCCACAGAGGTGAGGGGAACAGAGGGAACCTGACTGATAAAGAATCTTAGCAACTACTTCATTCTTGGCTTCAGACCAGGCATGTAATTTTCTGCCTGCAAAGATCAAAGGGGAGAGGCTGCAGTTGGTTTGGGTAAATAAAGAATTAAGTTCTTCCAAGAAGACTTTCCAAGCCAAAATCATTGTCCTGTCATTCTGACACTTCTAGGCCCTAAAGATAAGGGGCATCTCTGCTGACTTTAAATACTGTAACCCAAAAGATGCATGTAGACACTCAGAAGTGACTAGCTATGAGGTGACGTCCACATCTGATTGGCATAGTCAATGTAATAAAGGAAATCTTTGCACACCGAGTTCTCTAAGTTAATTATAAAGGGCAGGACAATCAGGGCCATAGCCACAAGTGGTAAGTAGTACCTAGAGGCAATACTAAAACTGCTTTAAACAATACAGTATTCTTATTTTGTCATACAATTTTTTCCTAAATTCTGATACAAGTTTCTTTCTTTTTTTTTTTTTATTTTTTTATATGCAATATTTTTCTGCTCATGGTTTCTCCTTTCTGAGCTCTTCTCTCACTCCCCCCACACGCAATTCCATATATGCCCTTTCTCTCTTCTCTCTTTCTCTCTCTCTCTGTCTCTCCCTCCCTCCATCCTTTTTCTCTCTCTCAAAACAAACAAAGAATCCAGACAAAATTTATTTTTTAAAAGCAAAGAAAAATAAACACACATAAATCCACAAAAAAACATAAAATCATAAAGCATTCTATACAAACAAAAGACCAGTAAGACAAAAACAATGTTTAAACAAATCAATGTGGTGAAGAAAACACCACTGAGTCCATTTTGTGTTGCTCATCTACTCCCGGGCATGGGGCCTGCTCTTAAGTGTGGTTAATATACCTCGTGAGACTGCACTGGAGAAAACTAATTTCTCCTTTGCAAGCAAATATGATAAGACAGTTTATTGATTTTCTTTGATAAGAAATATAAATTTGAATAAGCCAGATCATGGGAGATAATTCCAATTTATGATAAACTAAAGACTCCATATAGGACATAAGTAATTGTTTAAAATTTTTAATTAAAAAATTCCATCAAATATATATTGTACCTTATTGTGATGGCTAGTTGTTTTGCCAAGTTTCTTCTACTTTTATTGAACTATAATTGATATATATATATATTATAGATGGCAAATGGTATGATACCTGATTTATTTATTCATTGTGAAATGAATGGTGAATATTATCTCATTACAATGCTCATTATCTACATATTTACCAGTTCCAGGGTAAGAACATTTTGCAATCTAGTCCCAGATAATGTCAATTATACAATGGTTATGATTAACTATTTTATAAATGGTTTTCTAGAACGTGAAAACATTCCGTCAGCTGTAACTTTCTATCCCTTGTGTGATGGTTAATTTCGGTTGTCAACTTGAAGAGATCCAGAGTTACTAGGGAAATGGGAAACACTTGCCGGGGATTCCTTCAATTAGATTAATTGGGGTGTAAAGATCCACCCACTGTAGATGGTACCATTCTTTTAGATGAAATCCTGGACTGCATTTAAAGGAGAAAGCTAGCTGAGCACAAACATTTATAATCCTCTGCTTCTGACTTGGGTGCAAGGTAACCCTAGGCCTTAAGCTCAAGCAAGATTGTAACCTTGAACTGTAAACACAAACAAACCCTTTCTTCTGTAAATTGCTTTTGTCAGGGTTATCACAGCAACAGGAAAAGATACCAACAAACTAACATGAACATAACCACCATAGCCTCTACTTTCCTGTGTCTCCTCTCCCTCTTCCCATTGTCCCTTTCATTCCCATGGGCAGGTTCACTTCCATTTTTGTTCCATAAACAGATACACAACTTTATGCAACTATATGAAATCTAGGAAATGAATGAATAAAAGAAGATATATACTTGTTGCCTTTCTGAGACTGGCTTATTAATTTGTTCAATATAGTCATCTCTAGTTACTTTATTTTCTTGCAAATAACATAACTGCAGTCTTTATGACTGAAAGAGTTTAATACATATACATTATATATAATATATATTCCCCATTTTTGTGCATTTCTTTGTTATTGAACACATAGGTTGGTTGCATAGCTTTTCTACTGTCAAGAGTACTGTAGTAAACATTTGCATGCAAGTACCTGTACCATGTTGTTTTGGAGTCCTTGGGTAAACACTCACAAGTGAGGTTGCTGAGGCACATGATGGATATATTTTTAGTTTTGTAGGAATCCTACACATTGGTTTCCATAGAAGCTGGACTAGCTTGTATTCACACCACTGATAATTAAGGGTCTCTTTTGTCCACATTATCACCAGAATTTAATATCTTAGAATCTTAATGTAGTTTTAATGTGTGGGATTTTTATTTTGATAGCTAGTTAGGTTTTTTTATATACGTTGACAATTTGTATTTTAATTTTTTGAGTTATATGCTGCATAACAATTTCCTCTAAGATGTTCTTTTAAGAGGAGGTAAGACATTCTGCCCTACAAGAAAGCTTGTTAAAACTGAGGAAGAGAACCATTCAACAGCTTCAGGAAGTCCCTGAAACTGACCAGATTCACTAAGCTTTTCTTTCCTCAAGTTTACATAAACAGTAAAGACTGTTGAGAGGCACCCTCGAAGAAGCTGTGCTTCCTAGAAGTTCAGACAGGCTAGCTGCCAGTAAAGAGACATTCTGTAATATTTTGAGCTGCCTGCTTTGTGCACAGTGATAAGTTTCAGGTTTCTAGGTTTCATGAGCTATCATCCATATTGATGGAAACTTCTGGTGATGCTGTTGCTTTACACCTATAAGTGACCCCTCCATTGTCCTCACCAATACTCCAACACAACTCATTGATTCACCAAATTGGACTTTGGTGATAGCCTTTGGTCTGTTGTTGATTATCTGTCTGGGTAATGAAAAGTCTGTTGTGATATGTCACACAACAATGTTAGACCATCCAGAAATCTCTGAAATAAACCCAGCTTGACCACAGCAAATGGTCTTTTTGATGTTTTTGATTGCAGCTTGAAAACATTTTGTTGAGACCTTGGCATCTATGTTCATCAGGCCGACTGGTTTATGACTTACTTTTTAAAAATTGTATCTTGAGCTAGCGAGATTGCTCAGTGGTTAAGAACACTTGCTGCTCTTCCAGCGGGTTCCGTTCCTAGCACTCACATGGTGGCTCACAGCCATCTGTGATTTCACTTCTACTTCTGGTCTCTTTGGTTACATAACCAGTGCACTAACAAACATGCAGGCAAAACACCCACGCATATAAAATAAAAGTTACAAATTTAAAATTTTATCTTTATTTGACTTTAGCATTTGGAGTAATACTGATTTTTATAGATTTTTCCTTTCAGAATTATGGAATAGCTTGAGAAGCATTGGTGTTAGCTCTTTAAAGATGTGATAGAAATAAGCAGCAAATCCATCTGGACCTAGATGTTTTCAATTGGGAGATTTTATTATTGTTGTTGTTACAGCTTCAATCCTGTTGCTTGCTGTAGATCTGGTTAAGCTGCTACCTAATGGTTTTTTGTTGTTGTTTTTTGTTGTTGGTTTTTTTTTTTTTTTTTTTTTTTTTTTTTTTTTTTTTTTTTTTTTTTTGCTTTGAGTAGGTCATATGAGCCTAAAAATGCACACATTTCTTTCAGACCTTCTAGTGTGCTGAAATAGGGGTTTCTAAGATATTCTAATGGTGTCGTTACCTCACTTGGTATCTTTTGTCATGTCATTTTTTTTTATCTTCAATTTTATTAATTTGGGTCTTCCTGTTCTTCATTTTGGTTAATTTGACTAAAGGTTTGTCAATAATGTTTATCTTTCCAAAGATCTGGCTGTGTTTCATTGATTCTTTGTATTGATTTTTTTTCTTTTCCGTTTCACTAATTTCTGACTTTATCTTCATTATGTCTATCTACTGACTTGTGATTTGCCTTCTTCTTGTTTTTATTTTCAAAGCAAGAGCTAAAGTGCATATATATTTACTTAAAATCTGTCTAATATCTTTTTTAACTTATTAATTTTATGTGTATAATGCCTAATCTTGGTTGTCAGCATGTCTGCCTTTGGAATCAACTAAAACCCGTGCTGCTGGACACTCCTGTAAGGAGTTTTCTTAATCTGATTATTTGAACCTGGAAGAATCACCCTACATCTAGGCCACACAGCCAACATAAATGAACATGGAGAAAGAAAACTGCTTCTTTCCTGCTTCCCCTTACTCTCACTGGCAAATTCATCTATCCTGTTACTGTGGCTGATATTAAATCTAACATTTTCAGAATTCCAACATAGACTAAAGACCAGCCGCCTTCCAGGAATCCCTGGGATACCAGCAAATGCTGGCTCCACCCCTCCATAGTCTTTCCCTCTTCCTTTCCTCTGGCTTCGAACCTGTTGTCTGTAGACTTTGTTTCTCACCAGGTTTTCACTTTGCTGATTGCTGCCTAGTTCTGATTTAAGGACTCTTTCTCACAGTTAACAACTATTCTGAAGGTCAAGTTTCAGCATATAGCCTTGTGACTCTTGGTTGAGTTTTCAAGAGTATAGTTCACAGAGGGACCTAGGCTACCCAGGTACTAGCTCAGCAGGCTTCTTTTCAAAATGTCACCCTCACCTTCTCTGGTGAATGTCCAGTAGAGAGGATTTTCACAGTTCTTTTTCTTCCTCTGCCATGTCCCATCTGTCTGTTCTCCCCTTTGTTTCCTGCTGTTAGAGTGTCCATGGCTGAGGGAAGTGGAGACTTCTTGAGCAAGCCTGTCTGAAGCTGTGGCTCCTGCTGGTTGGCTCCTGGCACTGCTCCTTACTGTGGGTAAGGAGCTCTCCGATCTGAGCCAATCTCTCTGGGACACTCTGGACTTTTCCTCCTGCCTTGGAAAGTTCCCAGGGTTACATTGCTGTTAAAACTAGAGATACTCAGCCATCATCCACTTCTTCAGACAGCTGCTATCCAACTTTCCCCTGAAGCCTGTTCCCTGGAGAGTCCAGCAGATGGTCTCTGCATGTCATTTGCCATCTCCCTTCTTCCAGTGAACTCTCTACTTGTGAGTAGTTAAAACAAATGAAGAAGCACACTTCTGAATGTTATGATTGGCAAGGAATGGTAATGTATTCATGGGTCAGAAAATGTCCCCAATGTAACCTATAAAGTAAGAGAGAGGGGAAATGTCTATGTGTATGAAATGTAGCAGTCTTTGGATGTAAACTATATTTAAGCTATAAGTCATTTGCGATAAGAGGGTGGAAAAATTCTGTAAGAGAACCAGACCTATCGACTACCCATGGGGTCCTGGTAGTCACTCTTTTGGGTCTTCTAGTTTTGTGACTCCTTAGAATTTTCAAACATTTAAACTTATCTCTCAATCACAAATTTATAAAACTGAGAGAAAAGAGAACCCATAATAATCTTCCCCTGGCTGACCGCAACCCAAGAATCAGGACTGCAGGGAAATACTTTAATCAAGTGCTGCTGTGTCTTGACCATATGTTGTTAACAGTATCAGTTGTTACACTAATATAGCAAGGAAACATAATCAATGAAAATATTAGAAAGAGAATGTCTGGAGAGATGTCTAAGCACGTGACTGTGTATAGCCAGAAGGGTGCAGATATGTCTATATTAAAGGAGTGGTTTCCAGCCCTACCCTTGGAGGACACATGACTGTTTGATGCTATGGAAAGGGCCCCTGGCTTGGGCTTGAGTGAAAAGGGTCACAGGTTTTCCTCCGTCTCCAGATAAGCCTTTCTTTTCAATATCCTGATTGGTAGCATTCATCTTGCTGACATCATTGCAACAACAGTCCCTTCTCATCGCATAGATTTTGCCACCAATGTGTCAACATGCTGTGTCTCCGTATAAAAGTGCCTCTGTGCTGCCCCACTTCACCCTAATGATCTAGAAAAGAAAGTCACCCACAAACTTGTCTTTTTCCTGGTGTTTGCATAGTCACTTTTTTCTTCCCTCTGAGATAGCAAATGTTACCAGAAGTACACATTCTGAAAGGACCAATAGCATTTATGGAGCAAGTTCTTAACACAGACACCTTTGCAAAGTCATTATAATGGGCAAACATTTCCTTCTTTGTCCACATAATTGTTTCCTAGGGCCTTTCTATGTCAATGCAACAGTACAGGAAGAATCAGCCAAGACAGGCATTAGAAGCTATGGTATCAGCTACGTTTAGTGGTTCGTGCCTTTAATCTATAGCAATTGGAAGTCAGAAATGGGCAGATAGATCTCTGTGAGTTTGAAGTCAGCCTAGTTTACATAGTGAGTTCCAATACAGACAAAGCTATATGGTGAGATCATGTATTGAAAGAAGAAAAGAAAAAGAGAGAGAGACAGAGAGAAAGAGAGAGAGACAGAGAGAGAGAGACATATATACATGTATACATATATACATGTGTGTGTGTGTGTGTGTGTGTGTGTGTGTGTGTGTGTATGAATGAGAGCACGGGGGGGGCGGGGGGGGGACTATGATGTTATAGTATCCATAGCCCTTAACCACTCTAGTTTTCTCTGCCCTAACCACATCAGAAGGCTAGTTCTTAGAATTATCCTGTAAAGATGCTTGACTCAATGCTACAGAATGGTCACTGTTTCAGATTCATGGAAAGACTGTATATGATTTCCTTCAGGACCCTGCCTGCTTTCTTCTCACATTTTGATTAGTAGTTTCTTACTGTTTCTCTGTTCTGTCTCATCTCTCCCAGTCTCCAGTTCTGCTTCTGATACACTCTTCTCAGAACACTGCTCTTGTATTGCTAGCATAGATAGGCCACTTCCATGATATTTTAACTAAGTGCTGGTATCTCTAAAATTTCAGAACAGTATTGGTCCCATGCTTTAATAAGAAAGTCTCTCAGATATTATGTGATAAACATTTTAGTATAAATTCCAGTAAGGAGAATTCTTGTGACTTAGAATTAAATTAGTAATTACTATCTTTAATGATATCTACCCAAGGTATCTTATTAAAAGGAGCCATGGCAATAAATGCCCTGTATTATTATTAGCCCAGTTTCTGTTTTGATATTAGATTTATGTTGAATTTAAATCCTTTTGAGTAGAGGTTTGTTTCTCTTTCATCAGGCCCCACTGCTGGTACTGCATAGAGCCTGGTCATACCATTCAGAGTCACAGATGGATAAGGCCTCCCTGAAGGAAGACCTCAAACTTGCTACCCTGTTCTCTCTTCTTCCATGGCTGGCTACATGCAAAGTGTGGATCTACTTTCTATGACACTACAGGGAGGAGTGGGGTATCTCCATGAGTTACAATAGGAATAAGACTGGCCTCTGTAGGCTGTTTACACAGCTCTGAGTCCTTCAGCCTCCAGAAGATATATCCTCTCAGAGTTGTCTTGGAACATGTGGAGGTGAGTCTGGAGGTCCTCTTAGGAAACCTGATTTATTTTCCTCTCATCTGGATGTTTGTTTTCTTTTTACAAGATAGTTTTTCTCCAATTAGGGAAACTATTTCTCAACCATTTGCTGGAATTAAGATTTACAGAATGCATATGGCTGCTGCCCTGGACTGCCAAGGGACAGAATTTCAGAAAGCCTGAACCATTCAAGCCAGAAAACGTTCTTCCTTTTCCTTTTGCATCTAAAAAGTACAATATACTGGGGAAAATATTTCAGTGCTTTAAATACAAAATGTTCTGTAATCTGAGGAAAAGGCACCATCCTGAGCTTTAGCTGGTAACCCAGTTATGGGTGTATCTACAAAATGTAAACTGGGAGAGTAAGCCCTCAGGTCAAGGTTTGGTGTCAAGTGTGGCACTATCTTGCTCAACTCAATCCAAATGACCAAACTGTGATCAGTAAGCTTTCGTTCCTCCATCTATAAAGACAAACCCCAGCTTAGCTAATCCCCTTCACGCAAGAGGGCACCTTCACAACCGTTTCTACTTCTCTGAATAAATGCCCTTGAAGTAAGACCATTTGTAGTTTCTGTCGCCTGTGTTAGGCCTTAAATAGTTTTAATATGACCCTGAATACTTGAGAACTTCTGCCATCTGTGGTGGGGACTGTCCAGGTGTATCCTCACTAAAGGGTTGGTGACTGAAATGACCCTATTATAGAAATGACCACTAGCTTGAACTTAGGGAAAAGTGTCACATGACTTTCATCATCAGCAGAAAAGCTTTTCTTCTTAGTGCCTTTGGTTAGAAACATCTTTTTCCTTGCTGAAACATTACCGTCAACAACCTCTCTTGGAAACATGCCTAACCCCTCATTGAGGGGTTGAATTTCTGAATTTCTTCATCTTTTTGAGTGACTACTACATCCTAGATGAACTTGTTTGAGTTTTCCTAGTTACCTCTCTGAGATAAGAAAGCTTTGAATCGAGTTGATGCAGGGCTGTGAGCAGCACCACTGTCCCTACAGGGTTTCAGAAGCATCTGCTGCATCTGTGGACAGGTAGCTGGGTACACATGTACCAGATGAAGCCCTGGCACACTCTGGTGAAACATTTCTATACTCTACAGTACTAGTCATCAGCTTGGATTCAGTACACTGATTCATTTAAACATCTGCATCTTTAGATAGCGTGGGATCAAAGTTGTTTGGGGTTAAATGATCTTGAGTTGCTCAAGGTTACTCAATGTCCGTGAGGGTCAAGGCAGGTTCTCCTTCTCTGCCTTCTTGGCTTAGTTTCTTCACCTCATTCCTTCATGGGGTATTAACATGCCCATTTCACTCCTATCTCAGAAGGAATCACTAACTTGGAAGCAAGACTAAGGTATTCTCTCTGGTGGCACATCTTAGTGAAAACTTTCCCAAGACAGACATGATTTTTCCCTCTAAATATCCAACAGCAGTTTTCAATCAGGAATTGTATAACCAGGGGAAGCTCTTCTGTAAATTCATTTCCTCGCTCTGGGCTGGGTTAAGTAAGCAAAGAATGCCTGGAGCCATACACACTATGTTAAATATTGTTTAATACCCCCAAATAATTACCTTATAAAGACAACGTTGGCAAGCAGAAAATGGTCTGGTATCCTTTGGATTGTATTCATTTCTCTTTATAGTCTCCTTGATACATTGCCCATACCCAGTTATCTGATGAGAAGATGTTTCCTGGAATATTTTGCCAAATGTTCTGTATGACAAATGCTGTGACAAAAGGAGATTCACATATAAGTATCCTTAGACTTCAGAATACAGTTTCTCTTTAAGCCCTTTGCAGAAATTTATGTTGGGGACAGCCT
Source organism: Rhabdomys pumilio (assembly GCA_030674055.1). Lineage (NCBI taxonomy): Eukaryota > Metazoa > Chordata > Mammalia > Rodentia > Muridae > Rhabdomys > Rhabdomys pumilio. The sequence goes on along the minus strand of JANHMN010000006.1, from coordinate 25,385,930 downwards.
AAAGATGGCTTTTGAGAAGGTATCTTTTTTATTAAAACAGTAGTGCATATCCAAGCTGGGTTTGGGCAGATTGCCACTATTGCAGATGGCAAATAGAGAAATGTCCAAAGATTTGCCGTGGCATGAGAGATGCTGGTAGCATGAGCAGGCTAGAAACCCACCAACATACCCAGTTCAAGGAAAACTTCTTTTGAACTCTTTTCTGACCCATGTCTCTTGGTTGCTATGCTGTTGCCAAGTAGATTGACTTCAGGATGAAATAGCTGGCATGACATTTCTTAGGGTCATGGGGAAGGGCTTTTGGAGGTTGAAAAGGCTTCCTATCTCAGGAATCCTAAGATCCCTGCAGTAGGAGGGCAGTGTCTTGAAATGGTTCTTTTTCACTTATTGGAATATTTGTACTCAATATGGATATGCTGCAGCTGCTTTTCCAGGATCCACATGATCCTCCTCAGACACACTTATCATAACTCTTAGTTGTGGCATGTTGGTGACTTTACTCATTGTGTCTGAATTCACTGTGCCTGTTTTTGCAGTAGGCATAATTGCCAAAGTCATTAGTGAGGCTTTCTAGAGAAATGCTCTTTGGGTTGTTCCTCTGTTTTTTCTAATGACGGATCTCTGGAGGACAGAGAATCATTTTGTCCTAGAAAGCTGAAAGTGGCCTAGACTGGCACAACACAAAATGTTTATGAGATTGGTGCTACTTTCTCTGACTTGGTCCATGCAGTGTGCTGTTCACAGATCACTCATTATTTTTCATCTTAGAGCCTTTGCTATATATAGCTTTGGCCTCAAAACACAGATCATCAAATAGAAAATGGTGCCACTCCTGCAGGACTCTTTCGAGTTCTCCCTGGACCTCAATCATCAGACTTGTAGGAGCACGACTAGCTGGATGCTAGCAGGACTTTCCCTGACATTACACCATCTTTGCCTGGCTTTGTCTGGAATTGGAACATGATGCTCCTTTCTGTTTTGTCGTCATTTTCTTCGCCAGTACTTCCCAGCATTCTCAAGTAGAGATTAATGTCTGATGAGACATAGATGACTCCAGCAAAGCCATCTCATGGGACCTAGAAGAACAAAAACTGGGAACCCCAACACACATTCTTCTCCCCACCCCCTACAACAAATGGGAGACTCATGGAGACTGCAAGGTCTACTCTGAGATGCAATAGGGTTGTAATATAGAAATGGAAACCAGCATTCACCTAAGGTACCCAGGAGTCTGTGTTCTAGCACAACACTGAGTAAAGAATAACTGGGTGGTAGCGGGGGTGGGGGGGGATTATTATATCTTTATGGTGACTAGCTCAAGTATCTATGTGGGGATGCAAAAGTCCTGAGTTGCTACAACAAAGGTCTTGGATTGGAGGGCATAAGATCATCTCCTTCATGTCCATGGCTTTCTGTGATGTGAGATACTCTTGACATAAAATAGAATCACCCTGTAGCCCTCTTACAGTATCTCCCTAAGAGACATCTCTTCTATGAAGAAAATCTTCAGGTATATCTGGACCAGATGAAGGCTACAAGCCTGGAGGCTGATGGCTGGTAGCTGGTGGCTTGTGGTTTGGGAAGGTGTTATATATGGATATACAAACAGCTTCCTCATTTCTGGCTTTTACCCTTGCCATTGTCTGATTGACAGAATATGCAGAGACCTTGCTGTGTGTCACATATACCTGCTACTCCTGGTCTCCTCCACATGTCCTCATACACACTCAGATCAGCTCCATCTTTTCTCAGGGGAATTCTCGTAGCACTTTTTACTCTGCAAGCCAGGTCAGGTACTTTGCCTTGGGTTAAGAGTGACAAGCTTTGATATCCTAGTCCTAGTCCCTTGTGTTTTTCTGCCTTTTGAGCTGAGACCTGACACGCTTGAGTATAGGAATGCTGTTTTCTCTCATCTCTACTGGAGCATCACTGAGTTAAGGCCAGATACATAAGTGAGTTTCCTCTCCATTCTCTCTCCCTCCCTCCTTTTCCCTCTCTTCTTCCTCCCCTCCCTACCTCCAAACTTCTCTTCATAGTCTGTGTTGATATTTTCTGGTTTGAAATGACTTCTAGCACCCTGGTGCCTTCAAGATTGGGTCTGAACTCTGCAGGGGACTTGGAGGGTTCCCAGGGAGCCCAGCTTCCTTTAAGTTCCCCTGGGGCCCTGCTTGACAGATTGTCACCCTGCCTCTGGGGTGAGTCGGGGGTGGACAGGTGTGGGGAATGAGGAGTGAGGAAGTGGCTGGGCTGCTTCTTCTGCAGCAAGGCTTTTCACAAAACTAGGTACTTGTTTTCCCACACATGTCCTCTGTACACTACTCCATCCAACACAGAAGCCCCTCCCCACTGCCCTTCCCTGTGTGTGTGTCTGTGTGTGTGTGTGTGTGTGTTAGTGTGCATGCGTGCAAGCGCACATGTTTTGCATTGCCCTGTTTATATCCTTTAGTAGATACAGAGCAGTTGTTTTTTGTGGATAGACAAGTGATGGAGAATTCATTGAATATATTAAGAACAAGACAAGGTATCCCTGGTAGCTGTCTGTACTTGTCTGCTTTTGATCTCCTCCTCTATGAGGATAATTTCTTTGCTTCTACCCAACATGCCTGTGGCTACCAGACTCCGTTGAGACTTCTGCCTAAGAGATCCCTCACATGTTTCTGTCACCAAGTGCTGAAGGTTTCCCTTCTTATTGCTTTCTGTCTATGTCCCCTCAGCTTTGTTCTATGGGCTTCAGTTTCTTTCAGAAAACTGTGAAGACCTTGTGTGTTATTTGTTTTCACCTCCCACCACCCCTACCTCCATCCCCACCCCCAAATCCCAATCCCCCTACTACTTCCTCTGCAGCGGAGTGGGAGGGCCATGCAAAACTGCACTGGGGTGGCTGAGCAGTGGGTAGCTTCCCTATTGTGCTTGATCAAAGCTCCACCTTCCATCTTCAGAATCAAACACTCATGGAAGTGTTGCAGGTGCCCATTTCAGAGCCCTGCCTCCACTCTACTAGTAGCTTTTCTTTGACTTTAGCGTAAAATTCATCCTGGTGTTTGTCACCCTGAGCCTGTCTATGAAGACTTGTCTGCTACTGGCTTATCAGTCTTCTCTCCTGTCTCCATTACATAAGGGGTTTCAGACTCTCAGCAGTTCTCAAATTGCTTGATTCTGCTTCTTTCCTGCTTGGAACACTCTGTACCTCTCTTCCACCCAGGACTTATTTCTTCTTCCAAGCATTTAGGACAATGATTCTCAACCTGTATGTTGAGATCCCTTTAAGGGTTGAACTCTTTTAGACTATCAGAAAACATAGATATTTACATTATGATTCATAACAGTAGCAAAACTACAGTTATGAAGTAGCAATGAAATTAATTTTATGCTTCGGTGTAGGCTTACATTTTTTAAACCTACTTTTAGGTTTTAAAACCTACTTTTAGGGTTCACAAAAGCTTTGGCCCCCCTTCTAGCCCATCGTCCAGAGGTAGGGGAGAAAAGATGGTAAATAGAACAAGGGGGTGTGGACCTGTTTAGAAGTAGTTCTTTGAGGCAATTCCAATCTCCATTGTCAGGATACCAGTCCAGTGCAGTAGTGTCAGGATACTAAACATGAATCAGCAGCAGTGGTATGATCCAGCAGAAACAGCTAAGCCTCCACCAAATCTGCATGAGTCAGCAGGAGTGACCAGGAACAACCGAATGCCAAGAGAAGTTCTCTGTGGTGCCTCTCTCAATGAAGAGAAGATCAGCAAAGACTCAAGACTAATGAAGCATTTCAAAGCTAGCTGTGCAAGCATACTGTCACTGTCCATTGAGTCCCATTTATACTCTCTCCAAACATCATATGTCTTCCCATGGGCTTGCCTCAGCAAAACAACACATGTGTCTGCGTCACCTGACATATCCAGAAACGTCTGCTTCAGTTGGGGGTCACCACAACACACGGAACTGTATTAAAGGGTCGCAGCGTTAGGAGTGTTGAGAACCACTGATCTGGGAGCACCAAGAGCTTCTCTAGTCTGAGGGCACAGAGTGTCTATGCTGGCCCATTTATCCATCCTGTCTGTCCGGTTGTACATGCTAAGGAACCACCTGTGAGCCACTCGGGCAACCTCTTGATCTCAAGGACTTCTGCAACATTGTGATACTTGATTCATCTGGTTAACTTCCTTCCTGAATTAGAAATTGCTCGAGGTCAAGCAAATCTAGCAGGCTCCACCTCCCAGAATTCATCTGCTTTGAGTTTACCCATGTGCTGAGGGTTAGGTCCATTAAATTGAATTAAGCAGGATCCTGCACACCAAGGGCTGCTCCTGGATGCCTGGTCTGGTTCTTTCCTCTCCATTGAGCATGAGTCTCATCAAGTTCCCCACAGCGGGTCTGGTCAGGAAAGACATCTATGGACAACACTTCAGTCATGATTATGCATGAGCCTTGTGCTTCAAGGGAAGCACTTAACAACTGTGCTATCTCCCAGTCCACTTTTATTTTATTTTATTTTTTCTTATTTTATTTTTGAGACAGGTGCCTGCTGTATAGTCCAGGCTAGGCTAGAACCTTCAATTGCCCTGCCTCTGCTTTCCAAATGCTGATGTAATATAAAGTTTAAGGGGTTTTTGGTTGTTTTGATTTGATTATTTTCTATCATGGTCTCACTCTAATTGGGCCGTTAGAAGGGGGAACTTATGTGAGCAGAGTCTCCCACTCTCCCCAGAGGTAGAGGAGGATAGGTTAATGTGTTTGGATTGCAGGTTGAGTGTTGACTGACTGGAAGTGTCTGCTGCGACTACTGTGGGGACATTTTGTGGCACCTTTACAATGCCCTTGTCATTTCTTCTCTTGGAATAATGAACTATCAAAGGTCTATGTTTGCTTACTTTGGTTTTAAGACAGGTTCTCTATCAATAGTCCAGGCTGGCATGAACTTCCTGGGCTCAAGGAGCTGTTAAGACAACAAATGTGCATCAAGCCAACACCCTAGCTCATTCACTAAAGGCTTTGAGCAGGGGCTATGTCAGGTCCAGTGTTAGTTGAAAAACCAAGCCATCTAGCCAGGAAGAAGGGAGCAGGCTCCTGGAATGTGGACTAGACAGGACCTGTCAGCTTCTAGGTCTTCAACCATCGAGGTTGGCCTCACCTTCTGATTTACAGACTAGGACACCAATCTGCTGTGTCCAGGTGGGTTTAAACTGTCTTGCTTACATTTTGTCTCTCCTACTCTGCCGTCCCACTGTGAACATGGGATTGAAACTGACAGACACGGCTATGGGCATTAGTTAGCACATCACTGGTCACTGTACAGACATAGTGGCAGTTCTTGGTTCCTGCTGTGTACAAGGAGCTCCTGAGCTCCCTGAGGAAGCTCATGGCGGCCTGTATAGGAATGGCTTTGACCAAAAGGGACAGAGAGAAGCAGCTTGCTTTCTCTCATAACTCTGGTTCAGTTACACTGAGAGTGCATTCAGTCAGAAAGGAGACCCTACTGACAGTGGCAGGAAGAATTTGTGGGGACATTATTCTGGAAAAGAACATGGCACATTTGGGCTTTAAATTAGTCTCTGCTTTCTTTTAATTACTGATAATTTCCTTTCTTTTTTTTCCTCTAGTGTTTAGTGTAAGTCAGAGTCTTGGGCATGTTACACAAGCACTCTACCATTAATCTGAAGTCCCCACCCCAGTGGTTAGTAATTCTGTATTCTCCTGGACAGTTTCCAGATGAACACTATTTTATCACTATGATTCCCCATTTCCTGAGTTGGGGAAACTATACCTCAGAGCACAGAACAGCCTGGTTCTGATACACACAGTCAAGGAGAATATCTTCCCTGTCATCAAGCTGGCATTTACATGCTGGGACTAATAGATCTCAGATCTCAGGACCGTTCACCTCAGATTTGCACATGGAGTCTCACATGTAACCCCTGCCATAGTTGAAAAGGAGATTCCAGCTTATAACCTCATAGGAAGAGGGGAAATGAGACATATACAGGTTAAACAATTGGCCAAAATTCACCCAAGCTCACTGTAGTACCAGAACGAGAACCAGACCCAGTCTGGCTCCAGGGCATGTTCTTGGAAATGTTCCATTGAACTATCTCCATGCATATCGTGCAAGGCTGTAGTGTTCCTCCTGCTTCTGGCCAAAGGCTGTGGACTCTGAAATACCTGTAGCCATGGATGATGATGGCCACTGAGGGAGAGCAAATGTAGCTGGCTTGCAATGTCCAGTGTGCAGCAGCTGAGTTTCTTAGTTTTCCACAGTTTCTTCTAGAAAACAGAGCAGTGACTTCTTTGGAAGAAAGTAGAGCTGGACTGTCCCTCTCCCATATTGTTAGGCCCTGTGTTCTGTCTTATCTATCCTTAGGGGAGGGTGGCTAGTGAGGGCTGATGAGAGATGAAAAGAGCGTGGGGATTGCTGGTGTCCATGAAATTTCACTGGTTACAAATGGATATGTGACCAGCACACAATCACCATGGCCTCCTGCCTCTAGGATCTCAGGCTCTGAGTCTATAATGATTCTTGAAATCCCAAAGCAGTATCCACTATATACAGAACAAGTCTCATGGCACTTGGCTCCAGCTGCCCCTGGTGGCAAAGAGTTGTGTTGGTCTCATTTCTGCCACCGGAAAGCTGGTTTGTGTGAAAGGACCTCCGTGTGCCTTGATTTTTCATTGAGAGCCAAGGGCAGACTCTGTTCCTGCCTCCTACTTTTCAACAAAACTCCAAAAGCTGTGTTTTTCTGAGTACCAGTGGACTGAGCAGGGTGAAGTCAGAAATGAGGGCATATCAGATGCTAGGACACCTACACAGGTAGCCATCTGTCAATCTTCCTGTGAGGAAGGAAGGCAGAGGCATTCAAGAAGACGTGTGTGGTAGAGGAAAGGGAAACATCTTCTTGTTGGCACAGATGCTCTGGGTCAGCAATGGGCCCACAGGCAGCCCTCTGTTTCTGGACTGTCCCTCCCTTCCCTCTGTCCTCAGCTTAGCCCACAGAATCAAGAAGGAGGAATGCTCCTGTCTCAGGTTTTAGAATTTTGGTGAGAACTCTCATAGAATTAGAAAACAACTTTCATGTCTCTAGGTTAAGTTGTAGTCACTCTCTGTAGATTCTCTATCATATTGATGGGGCTATGAATTTGGCCTGTAGATTCCAGGACATGTCCTCATCCTATGTAAATGATGTTAGTGTGATGCAGAGGTGGGGGGTAGGACTGCTAAGAGCAGGGTAAGTAGAGATAATTGGAGCTTGGCCCTACAAGAGAAGAAAAAGATCTCTCTCCCCAGAGCCCATGAGACCAGCAAAGGTCACTGTGCTTGGGACAAGAGGAAGGAGACCCTTGGGCATGAAGGTTTATAAACATTGGTGTGCACACTGAAAATATTGCATAGAACCTAGGCTGAGCAAGGCAGCAAGACACTATACCAAGCCTCTGACGCAGTCCTCCACTCCTTCTGAATCTGATGTTTCTCCCAGGCACTTACCAGCACATGATACTAAATCTGAGTCCCTGAGTTCCCATAGCCAGGATGAAGCCATCAGTCACTAGATCTCTAGTGTGTATATGAGATTCTCTCTTGTAAATAAGGTGTGAGGAGAGAAGACAGAGGCATTCAAAGACCATATATTTGTATTAAGTCACTTAGCTGACACATACATTACACATTTTATACATTGCACCTTTGTTAGTCTTTATATCACGTATGTATGTATATATTTTAATAAAACCCAATGAAACAAGAGAGATAATATATGTAGATGTATTTGAATTAGTCAGCACTTATATTGCTATTGTAAGACCTTTATAGGTGATAACCCATTGAATCTTCTAAACTATCTAACATTTTAACTGTCTACCTTATCCCTATTTTACTGATGATGATAATAAAGGCCAGACAGGCTATGGAAAAAGCTCCAGGTCATACAGCAAAATTAGTGAGAAAAACTATGAGGACTGACTTGCATATATACGTAACACTTAATGACACGAAATATATAATAAGATTTATGTTTTACATCCTGTTAGCTTATGTCATGTTGTGTTAATGTCACTGAAACTGGAGTCCAAATCTTTTATAAACAAGGTGTCAAAATCCTGTCATCATGTCTGTCCTTTGGTTCCCATTTTGATCATGTTTTTTTTGTTTTTTTGTTTTGTTTTGTTTTGTTTTTTTTTTTTTGCTATTGTTTTTTGTTTTTTGTTTTTCTTATTATGGATTTTTCCATAGTAAGCTTGCCCTGTTTGCTTTCAACTGAAATTCCAAGTATCCAGGAGACCTGTATGCAGTTTAGCTTAGCAGCCTGGATAAACACTGCATGTTGAAAACCCATCCTTTTCCCTGAGCTAACGGCTACATGCAGATCCACCTCCCAACAGCTCAGTAGGCTTGGAAGATCATCACCTTCCATACACAGACAGTTACTGCCAACAGATGAGACTCAGAGCAATCCAGACAGGAGAGTAAGTCTGCTTGGGCAGGTCCCTTATGGTGAATGCAGCTATGAAGATGCAGCTGAAAATGTCACTCCCTACCCCATGTAGATCTCAGCTGCGTGAAGAGGTATCCACTCTACCTTGAAGTGCTGAGGAACCGAGAGCCTCATATTTATTATTCATAAGAAATGAAGCCCATGCATTTCAGATATCTGCAGAGCATTGCAGCCCTTAATGAGGTGGGGGAGCTGAGCCATGCCACTCCCCAGTGGCCCTCAACTGTGTTTATTTGAATACGTGATCATTAGGCTGCACAAAGCACTCTGGGGCTCAGTGCCCAGAGTGCATTACACCCTGGAGAATGTGAAAATACTTTAATTAACAACAGGAGTGGGCAGACCTGCTGAGTTCCTTCTGTTACCATCTTCGGGACCTGAGAAGCCAGGATGCACGCACCACCCCCACCATTTCTCATTATCAACATAAAAGAAAACCTTAAGCAACAATTTCTTTTAAAAATTGATTTGGAAAGACCAGTAAATACAAAATATTTCCCTCTTTTCTTTCCTCTGACTCAACCTTATTAGTCATCAACATAGCCAAGCACCTACAGCATGCTGTACTTGCTAGTGCATGCATGAGCACACACACACACACACACACACACACACACACACACACACACACAC
>JANHMN010000006.1:25337924-25375106 GCA_030674055.1 Rhabdomys pumilio | reverse complement strand
ACACACACACACACACACACACACACACACACACACACACACACACAAACACACTGAGCTCTTTAAATCTCCTTGTTACTTTTCAACTCTGTTAAGTTGTTGGCTAAGATTGCCCATCACAGTCCACATTTATCTGTTACATCTTCTTAGGCTCCCCTGGGCTGTGACAGTTTCCCAGACCTTTTCTAGTTTCTGTGACCCTTTCTGTCTGAAGAAACTCTGGCCAGGTATATGTGGCCAGGACTCTCAGTCACAATTTGCTGAGTAGTTTCCTTGTGGTTAGACAGGGCTTGTGGTTTTGGAGAGAGAGACCACAGAGGTGAAGTACCTTTCATCACTCGATATGAGGAGTACAAACTAATGTGACTAATCACAGGTGTCTGCTCTTTATCCCTGAGAGGATGAATGCCCCCAAACCTTTAACTCTCTCTGCAAAAGACAGCCTCTGGGAGCACCAGCCATACCTACAAGCTCCTTGATCCATTTCCTGGACTGTGGTCAGCCTATTGGGTTCCTTGAATAGTTTATGGACCATAATACTTATCATTTTCAGCATTTGCATTAAATATTTAACATGGACGGCGGCTGCGAATTATTTTACAAAGACTATAATTTCAACCTCAGTCTAGGAAATCAGATCAGGCTCAGTGTACCCATGAGAGAGAAGTTTCAGCAACTGAGGGTTTCAAGGAAAAACTTATTCTATTTATTGATCTGGTGATATTACATTTTAAATGTCTGTGTCACGGTCGAGTGGCTGTAGGCATGCTTCTTATTTTTTTCATAAGATGTCAGGTGGGGTAGGGAAGAAGAGGAGTTACTTACTGAGCATCTATTGAGAATGGGTTCCCATTCTATACAGTACTCATCACTTAACAGTCATAATGCCCTACAACTCAGGTATAATGATGTGTACTTTGCAGAGGAAGAAGTGGATACATGTAGAGCATGTGGCATGACTGATGGATGCTGAGCCCGGTGTTGACATGATCCATGTTCTTTTCACACTATCTTCCATTCCTATGGTGGTCAATGATATAGTTTTAACAGTTATGTTTCATTTTTCTGTTTTAGCTGAACTGTCTTCATTAATAATGTAAGACTTCCAGTCTTTATAAATGTCCATGATCCAAGAATTTTTAGGAAAAGTGTAAGGTTGTAACCTTCTGGTTATTTCCATAGACTTTCATACTTATTAAAAGTTATTTATACCTCTTTACTAATTCTACATTTAGGCAAGAGTTTTTCCTCTTGTTGATAATGATACTAATGTGTCCTTATTAATTTTTTCATAAAATATGTGGGATTTGTCCAGAACATCAAGTAAGGATGATGTTAACAGAAATATTTCATTATGATCAATATTTGATTATATAAAAATAGTTGCAACATATGTAACAAAGTAGTAGTTTTTCTGTAACATATAAGGAGCTCACCTGACTTAGTGAGGAAAAAAAAAATAGGATCATGAACCAAGACCATAAATAGGCCATTTTTAAATGAAGAAATAAAAAACAGCTAGTAAATTTATGAAAATATATTCAGCCTCTTTACTAATCAAATGCATGCTAACCAAAGCAAAAACAATATGTTTTTGAAACACTAGTTGATAAATATTTAAAATGCTGATATCCAGAGTTGACAAGAATGTGGAAAGAAAGATTTTTAGTAATGCTTAATATTGTTTAAATATACATTTCCTTAAAATCCAAATTTGCCTTCCAGAAATTTATTCTATAGAAATATTTGTTCAAGTATGTAAATACATATTTCCCTAGATGCTAACTGCATTATTGTTTGCATAAAGAAGGGGGCATATTGAAATAAATCACAGTATATACACCAAGTGCAAGATCATTCAAGTCACTTTGAAGCATATGGAGTGAGGCTACATTATGTTATTGAATAAGAAAATCGGGTTTCTCTAGAGCTTAGCTTTTGATACAATGAATCAATGTGTAAACTTTATCTACACATTGGCATATCTGTCCTCTGAAGCTGGGAGAACAACATTAAACAAGGGAGACTCATCAGTTTGCAATACTTTGACTTCTTTGTTTGCTCCTGTATAAGAATCTGCAAACTGACTGAGGGAAATATTTGTAAGCCGACTCAGGGTGTTATAGGCAGGAAAATTAGTAGATTGAGGTTGCTGTATATTTTCAGCCAGTATTTAGTTCACATTGCACAATGACTTCTATCAAACATGTTCTAGGAAATTCCAAATGATCAAAAGCATAGCAATTATATGAAATGATTCATCAAAAAAAATATTGTGGTAATGGGTCCAGATTTGCTTAATCTTTTCTCATCTCTTTATCATATGGTGCACTCTATAAGGTAAGAAAACCTAAGTGTGCATTACTGTATTTCTACACACGGTACTCTTAAATTATTAACTTCAAATAATGGCTTTCCAACTCTAACCAATCTGAAGAAAAATTAGTCCCAAGTGTCTGCTAAGGCTTCATCCCAGCTTAGTCAAGGTCCATTTCAGGAAAGACTTATCACTGCCAGGCTCAAATAACCGGATCTTCTAGAAATGTCTTATACATATTAGGCTGATGACAGTGATAAGCCAAGTGTAGTAACTGTACAGAGCCTCAGAGGTAAAGGCACCACATTCAGAAGCAGTAATTGACAAATGAGATGCAATCTGTACTGTTGGGACAGGAAGAGGGGTTAGGATAGAGCCACATGGGGCTCTGATACTCCCAGCAGAAACTGAAGCTAGCAACAGTGAAGGCGATCTTCCCCTTGTCTGCATGTGCGAGGCCCGGGTAAACTTCACCCTTGTTGAACAACTTTTGGATTACTGAGACCAGTGCGTCCTCTGGTTTTTGGTGGATTCTTTTAGGAGTTTAAATTCACCTCATATCTTACAGACGTTCAGCCTAATTTGGGTTGTAAAAGAATCACTCCAGCCACCCCTAAGACAAAAAATTATATATATATAGCTCATGAGTTCATAGATCTAAAACTGTTTAAAGGACACTGTGCCATCATACTGGTTATTATAATTTGGAGTACCTCAGTGGACAAGCCTCTTCAAATAAAAAGCCCCATTAAAAATAGTGAGTAATCTGAGGAATAGCAATAAATTAAGTGCTCATGGGAAATGAAATCAGCTAAGTATAACAGACTCATCCGACACAAGTGCTTTCTATAACAGCAAGTTCTTGAAATAGTAAGACTCAGCCTGGTTGTACATACAGTCTAGCCTGTGGCCTCTTCGTCATAGGATGTGGTCACTTTGGTACACTGTGCTCACATAATTAAAGCTCTGTGGTACAAGATACATTTATTACACACTACAAACGTGGCACTCATTTTCAAATCATGGCATACTGTTAATATGCAATAGCACATACCAAGGTTTATTTATCTTAAAATTCTTATTTTAGTTGTATTGTTGATGATGCTGTTGTTGCTGCTGCTGTTGCTGTTGCTGTTGTTGTTGTTAATGAGAGGTGTGTGTGAAGGTAAGAGAAATAATTTCCAGGGCTACTCAGTCCTTCCATCATGGGCTCTAGCGATGAAAGTCAATTCGTCAGCCTTGTGCGGTAAGTACTTTTATTCAACAGGCTATCTTTTCAGCCTAGTTCAGCACATGCCAAATTTTAAATGACAACAGCAAACCTCAAGCATCCAACCTCCTTTCTTTAAACATTGAATTGCCTGGACCCACTGGATTCTATAGCTGACTCACTGCAACAGGAAATCTGGGAACTGAAGACAGGACTAGATAATCAAGTTACAACTCTCCCAAGTAATTACTTTCCCTGTCTCCATTATTATTTCTTCGTTGATTTCTTATTGTCAAGTATTTTTGATGTATGGTGTGATCAATTTGAACTACAGTAATGTAGGTAATTGGTTTACTTGTTTTCTTTTGATAAGCAAAGACCAAATGGTGACCTATGATGCTTTAAAAAAATGTTAACTTAGACTCAAAAATTACCCTTGTGTGTTGTCAAAAGCTAGTTGTTGGCATATGAAGAAGAATTGTGGATCTATGGGGAATAAATCCCTGGATCAAAGAGATTATGATTCATCTAAGCCAGAAGCTAGAGTTTTGAATCCCTAGCCTAGCCTTCAAATGTCTTCTCTGATACTGTGTTTTCAGCTGGTCCAAGTCTAGTGCATCCATAGGGAAGATGGGGAGGGTCATGTCCAACTGGCCATTGTCTGGGGATTCTGAAGTCACTTGTCTTTCCTTGTGTCAGAGGTTGGTGGCATCTTGCGATTTCCACAGTCCACAGATAGCTTTATGCACATGAATCTTTTTTAACAACAGCATATAGGTGGTAAAGAAAATCCCTTCCAATAATCTCCCAGTGCATGGCTAGCTTCAAGAAAATACAAGCACTGGTGAGGATAGTGAGTAAAGAATCCCCTACACTCTGGGTGAAGAGAGACTATTGCAGTCACTACCAAAAGCAGTGGGGAGATTCCTGAAAAAAAGTTAACTTAAAAGGAGGATAGCCATTCTACTGCTGGGTATAAAAGCAAACAATGCAAAGCCAGGATAGCACATTAGCCACAGTAATGATGTATAGAATTAGCCTAGAGGTCTATTAACATATGAGCCTAGAAAGAAAATATGTTCATAGTAGAGTTTTATTCACTTCCAAAGAAGACTGGAATTAAGTCCTTTTCAAGAAAATAGGTGAAAGTGAACACCATCATGGTAAGCAAAATAAGCCATAACCAAAAAGACAGATAGTTCATGCATGCTTTCTGTTATATACATGACCTAAACAAAAAAAGGAAAAATGAGAGTAGAAAGAAAGGCTGTTGGGAAAAAAGAAAGAAGATGGGGGAGGGTTAGGAAAGAGTATGAGAGTATTGGAGTAAAGGGCATTACATATGTGTGTGAAATAAAATACAAAGGAAACCAGTGTTGGTGTGATTAATATACACTAATAAAAAGGAGAAAGTTTTTCATTCCAGGGTGAGAAAATTGGGAAAGGAAACTGCACAAATAGACACAGAACACAAACACCAACCACACAGCACCCATATACCACACACACCACACATTCACCACACACACACACACACATCACATTTAACACACATACAAACACAAAACACACACACATACCACACACACACTTACCACACATACGAACAACACACACACTCTACATACTACACACATGCCACACACATTACACACACCACCCAATACAACACCCACACTCACCACACATATACCACACACACAATTCTCACCCCCTCACACATATACATCCTATAATTAGTATTGTTAGGAAGAAAAGCAGAATGAGCTGAGGAGATAGTAATCTCCGAGTCCAGCCATGTTCTCTACTTTCATTGCTCTGACCTCAATCAAGCCTACCAACAGCTTTGACTTGTATTGTTCAAGAATCCCCACTGGCCTCCTCTTGATCTTAGCCTTGCCAGTCTGATCACTAGCCCAACCAGAGTGATGCCGCTGAGACTTAAGCCAGGCCAGGTGTGCTATAGGCTGGTGCACAAGGCCAACTCAGAGAAAGGGAACTTGGAACGAAAGCTGAATGAAGAAGCCAGTTGTGTGAGAAACTGGGAGAAGAGCACCCCAGGCATAGGACCCTCCAAGTACAAAGACTCCCAAGGAAGACTTTCTGATGGCTTGCACCCCAAGGACGGGAAGGTAGCCATATCAGGGTAAATGAAGAGGAAACGGGGTCAGGAAGTGATAAAGCCAGAACCCACAGTCTTGCAGCCCTTGGGAATGGCTTTGGGGAGTCTGGTGAATTAGATAAGACTGTTGTAAGGAACTGCTCAGAAGAATAACTTGGTCTGACTCAGGCTTCGGAATCATGAACCTGACTGGGCTAGTAAACAAACTGGAAGGACTCAGATGGGGAGTTAGGAGACCATTTGGGATCTGGTGAAAAAATAAAAGTCTATGAAGAGGAGAAATGATCTGTTTTGAAATTGCATGTTGGCTGCTTTCTTCTCTATTACTTTCAAACTTCTCTTCAAGATCTCCTTTCCTGTGGTCATCTGGCACTAATGGTCCTGGATTCTCATGCAGCCTCTCCAGATTCATTTGGCACATCTACTTTGAATTTGAAACAATTCCAAAACTCTATAGGTAGACACACAAGAGAGAAGCTCTAACAGTAAACAGTCAAGGACAACACTAGCTCCCACCAGCTACTGGGCTCTCCTTTGCAGCAGGAGTATCCCAGATTGTACAATAGGGACTTGCTGCTATCTGGGGACTTCCGTTGATTGGTGCCTCTTTGGAATGCACAAGCAATGACGGAAACAGAATTATGCTGTGCTTGTAGAAAATTGAATGTGCCCATTGATCCAGCAAGTCTGACTAAAGCCTGCTTCTTGTTAACACAGCAATTAGTCTCTGTGGTCACTGGAGCATGGGAATAGGATGCTTGTGGTATCACTTAACCCCCCACTATCTATCCTGCACTTCTCAAACATGAAACACATCCAGGTTGGCATGGAGCAAACCTCCTTAGCATTCAGTCACCAGCTGCCTCTCATTAGGAAAGGGGCTGAGGAGACCAAGAAGCATGAAGGTGACATTTACTTCCAAGATCTCCTCACTGCTACCAATGCCTATTAGCCAAGCCCTGCCATAGAACATGGGCATTTCCTAGGAATCATCTGCACAAGTAGATTTCCAGCATCCTGTCCTGAAGAGTTACAGCTAATACATACATATGTATACAGTGTGTTTACTGCTGTCATGAGTCAAGAGTGCCGATGGATGAAATCTATAGCCAAGATCTAGAGAAACCAAGTCACAGCAACAGATCTACCACCATCCTTCACATAAGGTTTCAAAAGTGTCAAGCATGGCCAGCTTCCCTTTGGATGAAACGTCTAACACTAATGGCAACATCTCTCTAATCATCTCTCCAATATTCTTTAACAATGGGCCTTCAAAGTGCATGCATAGACCACATCTGAGAAGACAGGCGTTTCATGTTGACATCTAGCAAGTACGGGTATGGTAGATGATGTGAATAGAGCCCCTCTAGTCTCTATGAAGTTCAGCACATTCATTTACAGCTTATTTCATCATCATAAATGAAACCCATTGGGAAATAGTAGTTCCCATTAATCGTGTACAGTGAACAAGGGAGAGAAAGCATTTCAACATATGCTCTCTGTTCACTCTTTTTGTAGTATCCTTATATAGCTCACAGCTATGATTTTCCCTAAGCACACTTATGGAGAAAGTACAGCCTGGATGCTTCTTATGAGCATCAGGGTCTCCCCATGGACAGGGTGTCTCAACCTTGTCACTAAAGATTTGCACCTGGGTAAATCTCCTGTTGGCCAGCTGTCCTGTTGCATCGAAGGAATGTTTAGCAACATCTCAGCCTCTACCCACGAGATGCCACGAGTATTCCCACCCCAGCTGTGACAACCCAAAGCATCTACACACATTGCCAGTTTCCAGATGAAGCTTAAGCCACCCCAGATTGAATGCTAATTAAGCCACACAGAATGTTTCAGCTACAAGGTATAAAGAACAGCTTAACCACCATGTAGTTGTCCAATTCACCCAAATGTGGTGGTGATGGTTGCACAGCCACATGAGGCGCTTCGAGTCACTGACCTCTACACTTCGGATCAGTTAAGACAATAGGCAATCTATCTCCTGTATCCCACCACAGTTAGAACTAATAAAAAGAAAAGGAAATGAGGAATGATTTGGGGCCCAAAGCAGAGTCTGACTTATCAAACCTGAGTTAACAAGAAGATTGAACTCATCTCAGGTGGATCAAGGAAAGGTCAAATCAAAGCCTACTCACTTAGACATGGGCAAGGTTTAGAAGCCCTGTTAGGAATACCAAGACAGAGGCAGCAGAGGGCCATTACTACCCTTAGTCTAAAGAGTCAAGGCATGGAATTTGGGTCACCCAAGCCACTGAGAGTTGGACTTTTGGTTATGGGCCCTCCAACAAAAGCAGACGAGAGAACACTGCCATTGCTTCTGTGGTGTATGGTCCTGGAAAAAGTGTGTCAATTCTGGTCTCTGTCATTCTTGTGTCTTCCCTGGGCCTCCTTTCACTGAAGCCAAGAGAAGAAAGACAGCAAAGGAGTCAAGAACACAATCAATGGGAGCCAGCCTCTCAGGATACAGAGCTGGGAAAAGCAGACATTCTCAACATGGTAGCTCTGTAATTTGCACTTTTAAAGACTGCCTCAGGAAATTCTTTTATAGGTTCTACAAGCCCATTTTAAGGATGCTCTTTTAAGAGAAGGATCCAGAATGCAAAAAAAGTGTCATGCAGGCAGAAATGGACAAAAAAATAAAAATTATGTAGATGGAGTTAAACAGAGCATGGTCATAACTAACCCACAGGCCAGTTCTTTTCAATATCCAAACCAAAATCGTGTAACAATTTCTTTGTAAACTCCATCACTTCAGTGGGCTTTGACCTACAACTCAGAAGCCATAGCTTCTGTGAACAAGGATCCCCAGAAATAGACTTCTGTGTCTGAGAAAGTAAGCCTCCTTTGCAGATCCAAGTGCGAGACGACCATACCGAAACCATTAATCGTTGCTTCTCTACAGACTGCATCCACTTTCAAGTAAACCCTTGGATTAAGAAATAAACCTGCATAATCCATAGAAAATCAGAAGCAACAAAAGAAATGTTAACGTGTGTACAAATTAAAAACAAGCAGGTTATTAACTGTGAGTGGGATGGAGCCATTTCAATAAATCTCAAGGTCTCTGAAGGTAAGCCAGTGGCTTCTGAGCTGTGGAGATGGCAGTGATAGAGCACATGCTGAGTGTAGGTGGCTTTTTAGCATAGAATGGGAATCAGTAATACAAACTTGGGGTTCAGATTTACTCATTCAGTTACCTGATGATATGCACTGCTCTATAACGTGACAGGAGCCAAACCAAACAGAAGCCATCTGGACCCCTGCATAACTCATGGCCGGGGATGTGACAGACTAACTAACTATCCCCTGGCTTCGTTTCTGTCACACCACAGGTTGTAGGAGTTTTTCACTGACTTGGCCAATGATGCTGGCTTTATCTGAAAGAGAGTTCCAGGTTATATCTCATACACTCTGCCCATCAAAGGTTGGCCTCCTCCTTCTCTTCCTCTCTGTTCCCTCTCTTATTTTTCTGTCCAATTCACTTATTACATTACATTAATAATGTTTTTAAAACTATCATTTTAATATTCACTTATGGCCAATGATTTCTAGAACGCAACTTTTCAAACAGCAACCAAACAAAACTTAAGTTTTTGTTGTTGTTGTTCTCGTTTGTTTTTGAGTGAAAACAATCAAACATACAAACGTGGACTTCATTGTGCTAAATAAAGGGGTCTGAATGATCTGCCTTTTGTAGTCGCCAGTGGGTGGGGAGGCTTAGGAGGTGTGGCAGAGTAGGAGGTGTGTACCACTAAAGGTCGCCTTTGACACTTTAAAACTCCAGCCAGTTCAAGTCTGCTCTTTCCGCATCATGTTTGTGGTCCAAAATGTGAGCCCTCAGCTTCCTGTCCCTGCCAACCATGCGTTCCCCTGTGCTATCACAGACTCCAACCCTTTGTTTAATAATAAACAGCCTCTCTCTCCCCTAAGCTCTGTTCGGTCATGGTCTTTATCTCAGCAATAGGAAAGTAATTAATACACCAGGGCACATTCTCTGTGTTTTCACTGATTAACTTTAGCAAGTCAGTCATTCTTAAATTAAAGATTAAATTTTAAAAAAAATACATGGAGTCTGTTCAATGATAAACAAGTAGCCTCATTTGTGCCCTATGCAGTAAGAGAAAGCCCATTGCTTTGGGCACTGTTCTGCTGATACTTGGCTGGCATATTGCAGTCATCATTGACTTCCTATCTGAAAACTTGGTGATGAACCCACTCTATATGAATATGAGTCCTCTCAACTTAGAAGCCAAGGCAGTTGATTGACCTTCCTGTGACACAGTATTCCTGTGCCCTAGAATTAATGAATGTGCAAATGAAGAAATGACCTTATAAAAAGATACACTTTCCATACTCATATTCCATCAACTCAGTTCTAGGATAATTTTTCTTTTCAGAAAAAAAAACAAAAAAGAAGAAACTTTCGTACATAAGGTTGCTTTTAATTATAACCATTAAAACTCAAATGTTTCCAGGTTCAGTATTTAAAAGATTTCAAATTCACATATTAACCCAGTTGATGTGAAGTGTTTTAAGATTCTTGGACACCACTCTCAAAATCTATTCATGTTATAGTCTCAACTTTTATTCAGCCAAATGTAGGCGAGGTGAGCAGAGTTTTGAAAAACAGATTTCACAAATCTTTTATTTTTTTTAAGAAAAAAAAAAATATCTGATGGCTCTGGGGCAGCCAGAAAACTAAGTTTATAGCTATCTTCAGGGCAGATGTAATGAGGCATGTGGAAATGTTGGGCAGACTTCCTTGCTTGAAATGACCAACAAGAGTCACATTATTCCTGTATCATCCCCCTCATGCAGGCTGCAAACCTAACAACATGAGTTTGCGCTCTGCAGTTGAAGGCAGCTCTCGGCTCATGACCTCAAGCTTAATAAGTCCTCCTAGCCATGGCAGCCTTCCATCATGCTCAGCTATTTCTCAACCAGAGCATCAGGAGAAACACTCTCTCACTCTCTCGTCCCTCCCACTCCAAAGTTTTATGAGCCATTATCCTTCTTGACTTCAAGGTGAGATCACAGCACAGTAAAGCCTGCTCCTTTCCCACTGTTTCTCACCTAACAGGCAAATTCATTTCCCACATAAAACAGGAATCACAGGTGGAAATGCCACCCACACAGCTATTTCACTGCAGGGCCCATCCAGAAAACAAGAGGAACGCATCCATAGGACACACTTTACGGTGGATTAACACGTTTAAATAAAAGCAAGCCACAAATATATTTTTCTCCCTCACTTTTTTTCATTTCCTTTCCTTTCCCTCCCTTCTTCCCAGCTTTTCTTCTTTCTTCCTTCAATCCCTCCCCTATAACTTCACCTTCCTTCTTCCCCCCACTCTGTCCTTTCTCACTCTTCCCTTCTTTCTTCCAATTTCCTAGATTCATATGGCTACAAAACCTTAGTCATAAAATGCTTCTCAACAGTCCACATAATCAATGACTCTTTGCAAAACAGCTAAGGACATATCCTGTTATCCAGTGAGTAGAGATGAAGAAGCTACTGTGTCTTTGTTTCAATGGATTGCCCTCTGTGTTCTTCCCTTCTTTGTAGAATATTCCAGAGGACAGCCCATCCATTCCAGTCCCAATTCAGCCACTAAAACAGACACAAAAAAAAAATTCCTCTACAGTGGTAGTTTGGGGTTCTTTGGTGTACCTAAATTCTAATTTGATTCTCTGCATACATAATTTAAATCACACATGAAGGTTGTTGAAGGTTGAATGACACTCCCAATGCATATGCTGAAATCCTAATTCCCATTACCCCCAAAGGGGACCTTATTTAAAGAAATGGCCTTTAAGGAGAGGTGCTAAGACTTGTCTCAGAGAATTGTTAGAGATATATATGCTGAGAAAAGATCACATGACCACAGAGGGAGCCGAGTCCACCTAAAAGCAAATGGGATTGGACTCAGAGTAGCCAACTCTGTTCTTCCCTTCATCTTGAATTTCAATATCCAGAACTATGAGGAATACATTTATATCAAGTCTCTCTGTCTGTGGCACTTGTTATGTCAGCCTGAGCTCAGGAGTCAGACGTCATGGAGCAGAAAGAGAATCTGGTAAAAAAAAAAAATGGAATTTCATTTTCCTGGTTTGTCAAGAATGCCAGAAACACATATTGATGTTTTTAAAATGCTTTTGAAGAAGCTAGAGTCAAATTTCTGTATTATGTGTTTTTTTTTATTTTTGGTTTTATGAAGGATTAATCGACAACAATAACAACAACCAAACAAAACTTGGTGTGTAGTGTGATGGTTTGGTATGTGTGGGCATGTGCTGGGAAATGCATTGCTAGACATTTTCATCGTTGTATGAACATCACAGTAAATGTATACAAACATTGGCAGATGGGTTAAGCATTCCATACGATGTCTCTCCTCTCTCTCTCTCTCTCTCTCTCTCTCTCTCTCTCTCTCTCTGTCTCATGTGTGTATGTGTCTGTATGTGTGTATGTGTGTTATGCATGTGTGTGCACATATATTACCAGTACATGTCCTCCTCTATCACCTTCTATCTTATTCACTAGCCTGAAACTTATAGCAAACCTCCTGTCTCAGCCTCCCAAATGCAGAGATTACAAGAGTGAGCCATCATACACAATCTCCATATGGGCTTTTAATCTAATCAAGAACCATAATAACTGTAAGGTGGATAATGCATGTTATGTCACTTTATAGTAAACCACTGCTTTAATTTCTATAAAGCAATGCTCTAAAATAATGATTTAAAAGTATAGAAGAATATATTTAGCAATAGGCATATGGTTGCATGACATACTATGTGTGTGTATACATATGTACTGTAGGTATGCTATATTTTATATGTTGGATGATATAGAAGATTAAATGACACAGCATCATTACACCAGACTGAAATTTTGCCTATGATGTCATCATTGCTATGATGTTATCAGATGATAGGAATTTTCAACTCCATTATTACCTTATGGGATCACCATATGTGCATTCTAACATTGACAATGGCATTGTTCTGTCACCACCAGATACACTGAGAAATGAGTAAATCAAGATAACTGACATATTTCTCATCTCACAAATTATCTTCATGGGCTGAGAACATTTTAGATCTCGATGGCCCCTGTGGTTTCAAGATAAGTACTCTATTGACTGTGTCTACTCCAATGAGAAAGAAAGGGAAAGAGTGAAAAGCAGAGAAACAAAGGTCAACTATACCTGCAGCTCACTTAGAGGCCCTTCTTAAACTCCACCTAACAGCTTCCACAGTCATCTCACTGGCCAGAGGAACCTAACAGCTTCCAGAGTCATCTCACTGGCCAGAGGTACTTCAGTGACCCATAGCCTGGAGAGAGACTTGAAAAGGCACTCTTACACTTTGCTCATGACCCTCTAACAACATTAAGAAGGAGAAGAGGATAGTATATACTTGAAGATATGGGACCAGCAGAGAACAAAGGGAGAACCACTTATCTGGGATGGCATCCCCAATCATAGAGAATGAAGGATGTGAGCTGGATCTAGAAGCAAGCCTCAGGGAAAGAACAACCAACACAGATGGTCCCAACAGAGGCCATCAATCACATAAGAGCAACCAACACTAGGCCTTAGGGTTTATGAACATGTGGGTTAAAGCATTAGATGACCAGTTGGAGTCTGCAATTTGGGCCAAATGGCCAATTTATTTGATTGTTAGGCTGTTGTGACAAACACATGACTGGAGAGCATAAATACCATTTATTGTGTCACAGTTTTGAAGACTGGAAGTCCAAGGCCAAACCATCAGCAGAGCAAGCTTCTTTTGAGCTTACGCTTTCTTGTACATGGCCTTTTCTGGTTGTGTCTTCACATAGTCTTCCCTCCGTGCATCCCTTACATTTCTGTGTGGCCACATCTCAAAAGGACACCAGTCAGATTAGATTAAGGGCAAACTCATCTAACTCACCATAGCTTAAGCATCACTATGCAGGCCTCGTCTCAAATCTGGTCAGGAGCTGACTGTTACTATGGGCTAGGTCTTCAGCATGTCAATTTGTAGGTCAGGTGAAGCAGGGACAAAAATCAGCCCATACAGAGAGACATTTTAAATTCCAGGCGAGGGGGGTTTATTTTAGTCTATATGCAACTAGTTTACACAGTAGTTTCTGAAGAGAACATTAGCGAAGTTTTCAACAGGCTAGCCCTCCATTGTCTTTGTGTGGAGGTGGCTTATGGTGGCTCTTATTTGTGTGTGGGCTGAGGGAAATGATGCTGGAATTGGAACAATAGTAGCATACAAACTGCACATGAAGTAGGTAGTACATCCGAGAGACACTATAGGGTACAAAAGCCCAAGGATTTGGTGATGAGTTTGGTGTTGAAGTGAGGATGAGGAGCCCCACCTTTCAATTGCTAGCCTGGGTAGATGTCACTTTCTTTCCTTCTGTTCAAGCTTAAGTGGGATGCATATAATGAGCATGCATTAGAAAAATTCTAGGGTGGACAAGCTTAGATTTGGTGCAAAATTAATTTACCTAGGAAAAGATTATTGTATTCCCAATCTCTGTGCTGTCTATATAGTAGCCTTGTTTTATTTCAGTTAATTAAAATGGATCATAATTAAAATTTACTTTCTTGGTCATGTTGGATCCATTTTTAGTATCTGGTGAACACATGTGGCTAGCTGCTATAACGTTGAACAGGCAAAGAACATGTCCACCTTCACATAAACATCTGAGACAGGCTTAGCACATCTGTCCCACTTAAGATCATAACTGTGAGATCCCACCACTTACTTCCTGTCCATGAGACCCTCCTACCAATATCTGGATGGGTCTAGTAAGAGCAGATTGTTAGCTTTAGGATGTTTAATTTGTATTGTTGCTGTCTGTAATTGTGACTATGATGGTCTATAATATACATGTTGATTTTTTGACTGACTTACTGAGTTATGACTCCACAGACATCACAAACTGGTGTGGTTAGTGGCCAGGATGGAGTTTCTAAGCCTTATACTGCTTATCCAGCTGTTTTTGTGAAGTGAACATTAGGCCAGGCAAATGTTTACTCCTGTTTCTTCGGGAGATGCTTAGAGAGGGTGTGTTTTCTTGATTTCAATGGCCTGTTGCATACAGTACAGACCATGGGACTTTTATGTGAGATCTGGGGTTCTGGTGCCCACTGTTCAGCTCTGTCATCTTTCATTTCTGTCCCTTATTTTCTAGTCTATAAAATAATGACAAAACCAATTTAGGCCTCACACATTTAGAAAAATTAAATGAACTAAAAGATACATACTTCTGAACAAAATAGTTCAGCATGTTGTTTGAATAATCAACATATTTTCTTTTGTTGTTGAAGGAGTAATATCCAAAGTCCAACTCTTTTCTGGCCAAACATCATATACAGGAAGTCTGGAGCTGTGGTTAATGATTCTGGGTTGTTTCTTGCCAGAACAGCCATTTCAACAGTTCCTGCTGCTTGGTGAAATTTCCTGTTCTCTGTTCCCCTGTTTTTTTCTCCTTGGATTAAAAACTATGAGTAAGCTGAATAGCAGCCAGCAAACAAACTCTGAAAATGCTTGCACGAATTTTTCAAGAGAACAGACCCCTTGTAGCACACCCATCTGGAATGAAGGTAATTGATCAAGGTAGCCTTGCCCCCTCCATCTCTCCTGTTTCTCCTTTGAATGGGTCTATTGTAATGAGAATAAAGTGGAGGATGAGAAATAACACCATTTTTATAACCTGGAAGCACTTAGAATTTAGCAGACATTCACAGAATGTGAAGCACTTAGAGAATTAGATCCTCTCCTAAGACCATGCCCATCCACTGAAGGAAGTCCAGCCTAATGAAATATGTTTACATAGAGAAGACTGTGTATTAGGGTTGCCTTCATTCTTCTGACTGTTCCTGCTTCCCCGCCCCCCTTTGGCCTGGCTTCTGCTCCATCATTGTAATGAAATGGCCCCTTAGACACGCTAGAAACCTCAAGTCTTGACCACCACATTTCTTTTGGCATTGCCAACCATGCTTACTTGAAACTTCTCCTGGTAGTCACAGCTTTGTGTTTGCATCTTGACCTTAGAACTCTTTAGATTGGTATGTATGTGAATTCTGTCTTATTAAAATTTAATACTGTCTTAGATAAAGTCCTTGGCAGATGATATTCACAATCTGGGCAAATGCGAAGCAGAGAATATTGCCTAAAGTGATGGACTACATAATGAAGACAATAAGAAATAATCAGGTTAGAATAATGACCAAACCAATTGCACCATCTTCTGTGTCTCCCAGATATCCAGTTGTAGTGGGTTATGAACATTGGATGGTGTCTTTTGCCTTTCTGGTAACTGCTCTTTAATGGGGGTTAGGTGCTTTCTTGTGGCTTTGATTTACATTTATCTGATGAATGGTGTGAGCATCTATCCATAGATGTATTGTGAGAGTCCCAGCATATGTTATGAGAGCAATTTCTTACCAGATACGTGATTCACAAGCATTTTTTCTCATTCTGTAGCCTGTCTACCTTGTGCTGATGGTGATAACTGTGATGCAGACATTTCATTTCCATTTGATGCTGGCCTACTTAATTAATTTTGTTGTTGCCTATGCTTTTGCTGCCATATTTGCGCGATCATTGCCTGGATGAGCATCATACAAATTTTTCTTATAATTTCTTCCAGGAGCTTTGTAGTTTCTGACCTTTCTTATAAAAGTTTGTAGTTAACTTTGAGCTGAGAGAGAGAGTGGGGTGGGGAGAACAGTATAAGAGAAAGGTCTGCTTGCTTTCTTTTGTATGTACATATCAAGTTTTCCTATACTTTTGCTAAACAGACAAAAATCAAATTTTAGCATGATATTGGAGAAACATGATATTGCAGGTGAGACTCAAAATTATGTAGCCAATATAGCAAATGGGGTGATGATTTTGCAAATATCATAAAAATGGAACATATCATGATATAACAATCCACCTTTGATGTGTTTATTTAAAAGAAATGAAATCAGAATCTTAAAAACATTCTATGGCAGTAAAGAAACTGGAGCATCTTTCGCAACAGCCAAGGCATGGAAGCCACAGAAATGACCACTAACAGATAATAAAGAAAGTCATGGAGGAACTGAGTGGTAGCTCAGTTGGTAAATTTCTTGCTTAAATTTAATCCCCAGGGCCCACATTTTACAAAGCCCAGGAAGTAAGTGCTGATGATCACACTGCTGGAAAGGTAGATCTTTGCCACTCAGTGGTCAGCCAGCCTGGTTTTCTTGGAGAGTTCCAAGTCAAGGAAGAGACTCTGTCTCAAAAAGTGGGTGCTGCCTGAGGAACATCTGAGGCTGGTCTCTGTCTTCCACGGGTACATATACACATGAGATGTACACCTGCACACGCATTAAAATGCATGCACACCTTCAATCCCAGCATTCCACTCGGGAGGCAGGTGGATCTCTGAATTCGAGGCCAGTCTGGTCTACAGAGTGAGTTCCAGGACAACAAATCAAAACAAAATAAAACAACAATAACAGAAAGGATGCATCCACATCAAAAAAAAATGTGCTATACATACATGTACGTAAACACACAATGAAATATTAATTGGCCTTTAGAAAGTAAACTATGCAATTGTGACAGCCTGGATGAACTCTGAGAGCATTAGGACAAATATCAAAGATTCTTACGTATTTCAGATACCCAAGAAGAGCCAAATTCAGAGACTGAAAGACCGGACTGGCCATTTCCAGGACAAAGGGGAAGTGGAACTGAGAAGTTACAAATTAGTAAATATCAAGAGTGAACATGAAGAGCGACATCGCTTTTGTCTGATGTGAATTCCTGTGCTCATTCAGTGATAGATTAATAATCATCCCCTTCTTCAGAAAAAGACAAACAGATTGAGGTAAAAGAATGCAAGGTTGCTCTTCCTGAAGTGTGGGCCTTCTTACAATCACAAAGGCATTTTTACCTCACTCACCCCCCCACACACACACACTTGCACAAATTGTCACCACTAAAAGCTTAGCATAGGACCAAGAAATAGTAATTACTCAATGAATACTTATCAAGTATTCATTATCAAGGAGCAATATATTTGAGTCACCTCATCCTCTGTACCTTCTGGCACAGGACGTATGGCTTAGAAAGCATTTGAAATATATGCAGACATTCCTCGGGTGAGGGGTCATGTAAGGTGCTATGGAATCTGTAAGAGTTATGGCTTATGGGAGGCCCTTAGGTTATTGGACCATACTCTCTGAAGGTGTTTCTCCTGTCAGCCTTTGAGTTCTTCAGGGAAAGTTGCTGCAAAGGGCAAGCTTGGGCATAAGTTACCTCTGCCTCTCAGCTCCAGATGTGGCTGCCCCAAAACATAATCCCACCAGTATGATTCACTGGCTACCATATGCCAGTTGAACCTCAGCAAAATCGAACTAGAAATTTTGAACTTCCAGCATGCAAAATACGCTAGGGCTGGAGTGTTGGGGACCACTCTGCCAAATGTTGGAACCCACACTGCCAAAAGCTTGGGGGCCAAAATTGTTAGAGCTTTGGAGGCTAAATTGTCCCAGCTTGTACTGCTGCTCCGGTTCGAGGGTCAGGATTCAGCAAGAGAGAGAGTGAGAGCGGACACGAAGAGTGGAGACCAGACAGAGTGTGATTCAGTCCTGTTTATTCTCAAGTCTCTCTTCTCTCTTTCCAAGTCACTTGTTCCCAGTCCAAGTCTGAAGTCTCGAGTTCCTAGTCCCTAGTTCCTAGTCCCTAGTGACTCCAAGTTCCAAGTTTCCAGTCCCAGTTCCTAGTATCAAATCTCAAATCCTGAGTACCTAGTATCAAGTCTCAACTCCTTTCTTCTGTCTGCCTCTCGCCTTTTATATGTCTCACTTCTATGTCACACCTTTAAGTCACCCCTTTAAATCACACCTTTAAATCATGCCTTTAAGTCTCGTTTCTAAGTCACACCTTTAAGTCTCACACACCCAAGGGAAAATCCCAGGTATATAAAACAAGATGTTATCAGAGTGTGCTCAGCTGTTGTAGGCTGTTGAAAACAAGTCTCTTGTTAGGGTATATGGCTCAAGATGGCTGCAAGGATGATAGCCGCCTTCTGTCGGCTCCCCACATTGGAGCGCATAGCAGATCAAAGGGTGTGTAGCTGGGTTAGTGTTTATGTTTCTCTTTTGGTAACCTGGAGAGTACCTTCCTGTATTAACAACTTTAGAATGTAGGTGGGAAGGTTTGTAGGTTTCTTTATAGGTACTGGCTCAACCTTTCCATATTCAGTGAGTTGTGTGGCTGTTGTGTTCAGCAATGGAGCCTATCTATCAGTTTGTGGAGAGCAACCTATTGTCTTAGCAACAGTCTAGGATATTTGAGGAATTACGTGGGACCCCTTTGAACAACAACTCAATTGTATTCCTGGTGCTAGATGCTTCATTTGGTAACAAGGGATGGCAGTTGGAACTCTCATCACCCCTATTATTTGGAGACTTCATTAGGATTGCCTTTGCATGTTTTAGAAGGTTTCTACTACACTAAATTTTTACATCACCCCTCAAATATCCCTCGATTTTAGCTGTCTCTTCCAAAATTCCCTCCTTCATCCTCATAGTCCCTTCCTCTCCTCAACTGATTCCTCCATTTCTGTTTAACTGTGCCAGTCCACTCATAAATTTTATTTTATTTTCCATTCCATCTACATGTTTCTTCTAGTCCCTTCTTCTAACCTCTTTGCGTTTATGGATTGTAGCTTGGTTATCATTTAGTTAAATAGCTAATATCCATATATGAGCAAATACATACCATATTTCTCTTTCTGCATCTGACTGATCTCACTTTGGATTGTTTTGTCTAATTCTATCCATTTGCCTTTGATTTTCAGGATGCCATTTTTTTTTAAACAGCTGAGCATTACTCTGCTGTATAAATGTACCATATTTTCTTTACCCATTCTTCTCTTGAGGATCATTTAGATTGTTTCCAATTTCTGGCTATTATATAGAGGGCAGCAATAAACATGGCTGAGCAAGTGCCCTTGAGGTAGGATGAAGCATCCTTTGGGTATATGCCCAAGGTTGATATATAGCTGAATCTTGATAGAGATCAACTTTTATCTTTCTGAGGAACCACCACACTAATTTCTATAGTGGTTGTGTGAGTTTGCAATCCCATCAGCAATGTTATGAGTATGTCCCTTGTTCCACATCCTTGCCAGCATGAGCTGTCACTTTTGTTATTGATCTTAGCTACTCTGACAGGTATAAGGTAGAATCTCACAGTAGTTTTGATTTGTATTCCCCTGATTGATAAGGATTGTGAATGTTTCTTTGTTCCTCAACCATCTGAGTATTCTCTATTAGCCACTCTCTATTTAGATCTGTACCCTATTTTTAAAATTGTGGATTATTTGGGGTTTTTTTTTATATCTAGTTTTTTTTTTAATTCTTTATACAGTTGGGATATTAGTGCTCTATTAGATACAAAGTTGGTAAAAATCTTTTCCCATTTACCTTACAGAAGTTTTTCAGTTTCAAAAGAACCTATTTATTAATTGTTGATTTTTTTTTTTTGTGCCTGTGTTAACAGTGTTCTGTTCAGGAAATCATCCGTGCCAATTAGTTCAAAGCTGTTCCTCACTTTCTCTTCTATCATGTGTAGTGTATCTGGTTTTATGTTGACTCTTTGATCCAATTAGAGTTGAGTTTTGTGCATGATGATAAGTAGGAATTTATTTGCTCTCTT
The DNA here is from genome assembly GCA_030674055.1 of Rhabdomys pumilio. NCBI lineage: Eukaryota > Metazoa > Chordata > Mammalia > Rodentia > Muridae > Rhabdomys > Rhabdomys pumilio. Next base: position 25,354,736 of record JANHMN010000006.1, on the reverse strand, counting down.
CTACATGCAGACATCCAGTTTGACTAGTACCATTTGTTGAAGATGCTTTTTTCCACTGTATATTTATGGATTTTTTTAAAAATCAATAATCTGGTATCTATAGGTGTGTGTATTTATGTCTGGGCCTTTCATCTGATTTCATTGATCAACAAGTCTGTTTTTATGCCAATATCATGCTGAATTTTTATTATTATAGCTTTGCAGTTCTTTCATTCTTTGTAATTTCTTTAGCTATCCAGTTAAGTAGTTGTTTGTTTGCTTGCTTGCTTTTTATTGGGTTTTGTTTGTTTGTGTGTGTATGTATGTGTGGGGGGAAAAGGGGTTCCATATGAAGCTGAGAATTGCCCTTTCAAGATCTGTGAAGAATTGTGCTGGAATTTTGATGGGAATTACGGTGAATCTATAGATTGCTTTTGGTAGGGTGGCCATTTTTACTATGCTAATTTTACTGATCCACGAGCCTTGGAAGATCTTTTCATTTTCTGATATCTACTTCAGTGACTTAAGGCTTTTATCATACAAATCTTTCTCTTGCTTGATTAGAGTTACCCCATGATATTTTATGTTATTTGAGGCTATTGTGAAAAGGTGGTGTTTCCCTGGTTTCTTTCTCAGTCCATATGTCTTTGATACATAGAAGGGTTACTGACTTTTGTGAGTGAATTTTGTATCAGCTACTTTACTGAAAGTTTTTATCAGCAGTGGGAGTTTCTTTGTGGAATTTTTTTGGGTTACTTATGAATGCTACAGTATTGTGTACCAATAAAGATACTTTGAATTATTCCTTTTTAATTTTATTCCCATGATATCTTTTACTTGTCTTACTGCTCTAGCTAAGACTTCAGGTACTGTATTGAGTAGGTATGGAGAGAATGGACAATCTTGTAAGAACCAGAAAATAGATAGCCCAGAGACCAAGGATACAACCAAATACTACTGGTCTTAAAAGAAAACAAGAAGTAGTGATAGTATGATTCTTGATGTTATTCTGATACACTCATAGATCAGTGTGAAGTGGAAATTTAAGCATTCTTTGGAGAGTCAGTTGTGTTGGATGGTGTTTTGCTAGGGCAAACACATAAAGGAATGTTGTCCTAAGATGGACTCAGGTGAAAGACTAAGGTAGATTTGTGAAAGAACGTTTCACTGAAGCAGACACAGGAGAAAGGATGTTTTGATAAAGCAAGCACATGAAAGGACATTTGATGAAGGATTCTTTGCTAACAGCATGCATGTATTGGTCCACTGCACATTGCGTAGTTGAGCTTCATATATTGGAACTTCGAGGACTCTGGTTGATTGGATCCACATGGTGAAGTAAGACCCATGCTGAGGCAAAGCAGTTGGAGGACACATGATGTTGGGAGGGAGCTGAGCTTAGCTTGTTGTTATATCTAGCTGTCTAACACCTATGGATCTTGAATGTTCTCTGAACTTTGCTTCTCGAGAAAGGCACAGCTGAGAACTTCTCCTGGTGTTTCTGTTGGTCCCTCCTTTTGACTAGAGCCAAGGCTGAGGCCTGCCTGTCTCTGCTAAGTTCAGTCACTGCTGTTGTCTTGTGTTTGCTATCCCAACCCTACTAAACTGTACTGCTAGTATATCAATGAAGCATTTGCAAGTGGATCAAGCTGCTGGTGTCTGCTGACCTACAAAATGAACTGCCAATTTCCAGACAACACTGAGAGGAGTTGCTCCAAAGAACCTTCCTAAACAGATTAAGTTCCCCCATATTCTTTCTTTTCCATTACCTCTGGTGGATGGTGGGCTACAGGAAGGTTAAAACGTTTAAGAACCATCGTTGAAAGTAAAGATTAAAAAAACTAAAGTTACATCAGTACTTTATTCATCCATCATCAAAGAAGCTCCCTCTTGCAGCAGATGAGAACAAAGACAGACACTCAAGCCAGACATTACACAGAGAATGAGATACCTTGGAGCACTCAGCTCTGGATAGGATGTCACCATCAAATCCCTCCCCTCAGAGCTCAGAAAACCCAACAGAAAAAGAGGCAGAAGGAGTGTAAGACAAGAGAAGATGGGGTATACTAGAAGAACAAGTCCCTCTAAATCAATTGAGCAATGCTCATACAAACTCAGAGAACGAAGCAGCAAGCACAGGGCGTGCACGGGTCTGCACCAGGTCCCCTGTGTATATATTGCAGCTTTCAGTTAGCATTTTTATTGGACTCCTGAGAGTATGAACAAGAGGGTCTCTGATTCTTGTACCTTCTCTTGGGCTTCTTTCCTTCTATTGGTTTGGCTTGTCCAACTTTTGATGTGATAGTTTTTATTTTATCTTCTTATATTTAATTTTGTTATGTTTTGTTGTTATCTTTTAGATGACCATTCTCTTCTAATGAGAAACAGAAAGTGGAACTGGATGGGAGGGGATGTGGAGAGGAGCTGAAAGTAACAGAGGAAGGGAAAATTATATTCAGAATATATAGTATGAAAAGTGAATTTCTTTTCAATAAAAGGAAAATTTTTTCATACAATATATTTTGATTGTATTTACCCCTAATTCTTCTTATATATTCCCTACTTTCCTACTTACCCAGTTTTATTTTCTTAGAGAAAAATTATTTACACTCAATGTAACATTAACGTTTGTTTCTGCAGGTATTCAAGCCTATCTCAGTTTGAACAAAAAATAATCCAAAGTTTTTATTTTTCTTTCTTGGTGTCTGGCCACCATGCTGGTGCCCCTTCTCCATAGCAACATGTCTCCTGTAGGAGGATAATATTCTACTATCTAGATGATTAATGCTTGTGTGTTGCCTTTCTGATCAAGTCCATTTCCATGGAAACAGAAAAATATACTCCTTTCTCCTAATCTTCTACTGCAGGACATGTGGGTCAGGGAAGGAATCCAATTTTATATTTTCTTGATATTACTAAACAACCAAGCTATGGTATATTATCAAAGGTATGTGGATCTTTCTTTTTTTTTCTCCAAAATAATTTTGTTCATAGATGTAGCCCACATCTTGAACTTTTATCATCACCAGAGAACCAACTCTGTAACACAGACGTGCTCAGTGATGTATTAGTATGATTTCTGATATAAAATGCTATAACTAACATCAACCTGGAACAAAAGGGTTTCTTTAGCTTATACTTCCATATCATAGGCCATGATGGAAGGAAGTCAGGACAGGAACTCAAGAAGGAATCTAGAGGCAGGACTTAAGCAGAAGCCATGGAAGAGCCTTTCTTACTGGATTGTTTCCCATGACTTTTCAGTTCCGTTTCTTATATCACCCAGGATCATCACCCAGGTAGCACCAATCTCAGTGAACTAGACCCTTCCACACCAATCATTAATTTTTAAAAAATGCCCTACAAACTTGCAAACCACCAATCTGATGAAGGTATTATCTCAATTGAGGTTCCTCATCTCAAGGACCAGCTTGGGTCAAGTCAGCAGACTAACCAGCACAGTATGTGAGTGACAGTGCACAAGAGGATGGATAATTACGACAGCAAGTAGAGCAAGTCACACCGACCAAGAGTTTCATTAGTGCTGTGTGTCAGGAACAAAGCTTTAAACTCTTTGACAAACAGCATTTCACTCTCTATTGTAAGAAGAAAAAGAGGAGGAAAAGAAGGGAGAGAAGGAAGAGGAAGAACTTTCACTAAAGTGAGTCAAGTAGCAGAAGGAAGAGGAGGGAGGAAAAAAGAAGAACAGGAAGGACTGATTACGAAACAGTGCAAATTCTAGTATATGTGTTTCTTTAGAGTTTACAAGGTACACTTTTTTATTTATTTTTATTGGTTGTTTTATTTATTTACATTTTAAATGTTGTTCTCCTTCCTGGTTTCCCCTCCACAAACCCCCTATTTCATTCCTTCTTCCCCTTGCTTCTATGAGGATGGTACCCCACCCTCCCACCCATTCCTTCCTCACCACTCTAGCATCCCCCTACGCTGGGTCATCGAGCCTCCACAGGATCAAGGGCCTCCCCTCCCGTTGATGCCAGATATGACAGTCCTCTACAACAAGGTACATTTTCTTTAACAACTACATAGCATTTTCAAAAATGACATGGAAGTTAAACAAGATTCAGTTTTCTGTGAACTTGACAATATTTCTGAGAAATACAGAGAACAGATGTTTTGACTATGCCATATTTGAGTTTGAGCAAGCCCAAACTTGTTCAAAATGCTTAAATATCACTTGTCTAACAGCACACAGATGGTCAGTAGTGGTACAGGACCCTCAATCCAAAGTGGGGTTCTTTATATTAAGCTGCTTCCTTTATGTTTTATTTCAATCAGATAATACTTCAGTAGTAAACCAAAATAAAATCCTAAAATACACATATTGAAGAAAGAAATTTGTGCATATCAAATAACTCATTCACTATGAAATTTGTTTTTCCAGTGTAATTTACTGTCCAGAATCTGAAAAAGAGGGTTTGATAATATTTGTAAACCACATCCAGACAATCAAAAATGAACTACATTAATCTGGAGAATCTAATAAATATTACATTAAGCTTTCCAAATGGGATCACTAGCCTTTGGGCTATTGCATTAGCTGGGCAAACCAATTCCCATACTGCTGTTTAGAGCAAAGTAAAAAGTCCTATTCAAACTAAAACACTACATGGTGCTGAAATATGCTATCAAGTTATCAGTAGAGCTAACACTGACCCCTGTCCCAGAGTAAGAAGCTAAATTCCTAAGCCACCAGTAAATCTATGTAAAACTTCATTAAGTTGGAAAATATTGGATTTGAAAATCAAAATACCCATAGCTAAATGCCAAATCATTCCAAAATCCTATTCAGTTTAGCTCCTGGACCTGACCAGGGTCTCAACAGGGAAATAGGCACCTGCTCGCAGGCCAACAAATATTGGTCCTTGTTGCATGTAGCTCAGTTCACTGAAGCCAACCGACTTGACCTTGTCATTAGGAATTTTAAATAGAAAAAAAAATAAGACCATATTGAATGGGTCCGTTTTGCAAAGGACAGCTGCAAAGCAAATTCACGTTTTCCCTCTGTTGCAATCCTAACGAACCGCAAGTGCTGTTCTATTTCTGTAAAGTCACACACCCACAGAGAGTTCAGAAGCAAGATAGCTGGAGGAAAGGCTGTTTCTCCCTTTTGTACCAGAACCATTGAGTGACAGGTGTTTGAACGGCTACTAACGAAGGCTAACAAACACAGACACCAGGAAAACCAAGGGAAGTTAATCAATCTATCAGTACAACTATTGAATTCACTTTCACCTCTTCCAGAATTTCAACTGTTTGCTGATGATGCTGGGAGAAGTTAGGAGCTGGAAGAAAAAGGCATGAAGAGTTAGATTTAGAAGGTGGGGGTTTTCAGGGGACTAATGGGTGTTCCTGCAAAGTCCTTCTGTTCATGCCCCCCTTTTCACTTCAAATAGACTTTTTGTTGCCACCATGCCAATGAAACTGCTCTTTTGCCAAGATGTGAACTTGAAAAGTTAAGTTTCTTTATTAGGAGTGGCTGTTATTGCTGGGAAGATAGTTCAGTCACTCAAGTGTTGGGTATACAGATATAAGTTCCTGAGTTCGATTCCCAGTATCCATGTAAAAAGCTAAGCATGCAGTACACCCTTATAATCCCAGTGCTGGTACCCGACGACCCTTATACCAGAGCTTCTCAACCTGTGGGTTGTGACCCTTTCATAGTGGTTGCCCATGACCATCTGCATAGCAGATATTTACATTATGATTCATAACAGTAGCAGAATTACAGCTATGAAGTAGCGACAAGAATAGTTTCATGGTTGGGAGTCACTACCAATTGAGGAACTATATTGAGAGATCCAGCATTAGGAAGGCAGAGAACCACTACTCTATAAGGATGTGATGGTTATGGCTGACAGAATTGAACTAGTCACAGTGTCACTTTCCTATCACATGAAGCAATGACTATCAAGCTCTTTTATTCTGTCAATCAATCAATTCATTCACACAATAAATATTTGTTTAGTCATCTGCAGTGCAATGGGGAATAAGCATTGATTAAGGCAGACACGATCCTTGCCTGAGTGGGGCATGTCTTACAGTAAGGCAAGTTTTGAAAATGAAAAAGACAAACACGAATAGTGCTTAGTGCTAAGAACAACAGAGGCCAGTGTTTTGCAGAGGACAGTTATCTTGCACTGCATACACATCAGAAAATGCCTCCTGAAGGAGATGTTATTGAACAGCATGAAGAACCTGCTTCTTCTGTCCATCTCCACAGTGACAACAGTCTCAAAAGTCCCCGTTCTGATTCCCATGTTGGTCACATTTTCCAGTTCTCTTGAGCAATCCTCGTTTGGATACACTAGCATACAATCTCAACACAATAATCCCACCCTTGTTCCTCATCCCACTTCTGGATTCTAGTCCTTTTCTTATTGCGTCCTCCATATGAATCTTTTTGTTCATTTTACTCCATCTCTTCTCCTGTTATTTCTTCCCCCTATTTTAGATGAACTTTGGTTCTCACTACTAAAATAAAAGGACCCTTGCCCAGATGCCCACTGCTTATCTCCTAGTCAAATCCTGTGGCACTTTCATTTACAAGACATTGTCAGTGATCTTTGGAGTTTGCCATTCTATTTCCTTATACCAAGGGGTTTCTTCTAGAACTCACAGAAATAAACATGTCCATCTAAGGGCCAGAGGGAAGTTCTGTTTCATAGGTTGGTTACAGTTTCCATCTCTACTGAGCAATCTTTCTTTATACACATGTGTATTCAATCTCTCTCAATATGATAACTCCCCCCCTTGATCTTCACTCCCTGAGATCAGTTCTCAAACAAAGAGAGACAGGAGACAGTGCCTCATAGACTTGGGTTTTTTTTCCCTTCTGCTGAGGCAACTCTGAAAGGTTCTTCACAGACTTCAAGACATCCCATGCAACACCTTGGGGACCATCTCATGAACACACGGTTGATGTATGTTCCTTCTCTCTCATACTTCTATGGCCATTTGCTCAATCCCTTAGAACCATCTTTCAAATAACTCCTTGCAATCAAAGCCTTGTCTGGATATGTCGGCAGGTAGTAGAGGACACCACATTAATTGGTTGCAAAAATGGATACAATTGCCCTCTTACTTCATTGCCTTTGCCAACATGGCTTTGTAACTTCTCTAGTCATTAATTTTAGTATGACCTTGGGAGTTGCTTTACTTTTGGAAATGTAATAAAGAAAGTATTACAAGTTCTGAGCCAAGGCCTAAATGATAATTCCATACTTCTGCCCACTCACATGGGTCTTAGCCTCTGCTATGAGGCCTAGGCTGTAAGCAAAATACTGAACAAACATGTGGGCTGGAGTAAGTCATTTCAGTCCCCATAGGTGAAGATCTTAGCTGAGATCAGCAAAACCAACATACAAATGACTGATTGCTGAACAAGTCCTGGCCAACACAGGTAGCCAGAAGGAACACCCAAGTAAAGTTCAGTACAAGTTGATATTCAAAGCCAGCAAGTTCTAGTATGGTTGATAACAGCAAAATCTAATTGTTATAGTTCTGTAAAAATTCGATGCTAGCATAGACCTAAGAAAAAGATCTTTAGGATGAAATTCCAGAACTAGCCAATCAGATCCCAGCAAGAAGCCATTTCTTTATCTACGTAAACCTATCTAACTAAAATGCTGACCTCAGAAGGGTTGTGGGGGAGGTCTCAGTAAAAGGGGCTACATTGGCTTCTACCATAGCTCCAGCACAAAGAACTTGCAGGCAATAATTATGGATGGCTGCAATGGTAGAACCACATGTCTGTTACTAATGATCACAGAAGCACTGAAAAATAAAATAGCAGTTTTCAAACCTGAGGTCTGGTGTGTTCAAAGTGTGTTCAGAGAGAAACCTGTTTCCTACGGTGTAAAGACAGACCCCACTGAATAATGAGACACAATATTTTCTTCCCCATGATAGATTTTACAAGATACTTACAGTAGAGTTGGGGCCACGAAATAGAAGAGGTGAATCCTAACATGAGAATGTTGGACAGATATACTTGAGAATCTTATCTCCCAAGTTTCCTTGAAAATGCTCAAGTGACTACTTTCCTCTTGCTGGGGGTGAGCAGCCTCTGATGATGAAGGGATCAACAAATGGCCCATCTGAGGTCTATGCTTTGGGGGATAGTATCAATCCACCTCAAGATCTATTTCCTGCCGCTTCTCATTGTCTCCAGACCAATAGCTAAGGTTAATTGTCTTCACAGCATAAGAGGGAAGCACAGCCCTTTTTTAGGAAGAAAGGCATTATCTATTCCAAGAGTGGTAGAGTCCAGAAAATCATTAACAGCAGGAGTCAGAGTATTTGCCTGGGAATGCCTATTGTGAGTACTGGACCAGGACTCTTGATTTCAGGGGGATCCTCTCAATATAACAGTGAGAAAATCAGTAGCTATTATTGTAGTTCCTCCCCTAGAGGCTCATGACTGTTCATCAGAGTAAATATAATCTAAGGAGCAGGAATATTCTGATTATTTTAACAGTTACTGCATACGACTCAGAATTGACTTGGAAGCCATAAACCCCCCAACCGATCATAGAGTCTTTGTAGAATTGACATTTATAGGTGTTACTTATTGATAAATAGAGTCCATGTTAAAACATCTCTCACTGAATTCAGTCTGTAGATCCACTATATGCTCATTTCCTTGATCCTGATGTGCGTAGCTGAAACAGATGCATGTAATTTCTGGAAGACAATTTCATATTAGTCTCCTGAGGGCGTAAATGCCATAACACGGCACACAAGGCCAAGGGCAAGTCCTTGAAGTTATCCCACCCTTAACAAAGATAGATCAGAAGTGATACTGCATCCAAAAGAGAATATCTGAAATTAGAGCCACCCTCAAGGACTTAAAACATGCAGAGGTGGTGGATCTTATTATATCTCCATTTAATTCAACCATATGGCTTTTGTAAAAATAAGATGGATCATGGTTGCTGATAGGAGTTCACAAACTGAACCATTGCATAGGCCCAATTACAGTTGATATTATGTTTCTGTTGGATTTAGAAAGATGCCACCATAGCATCTTGCTCTTGGTATGTGAATACTGATTGGCAAATGCATTCTTTTTTGTGATTATCTGGAAAGGATCAAAGGCAGTTCATAATAACCAGATACACATAGCTTTGCACATTTCCTGTCTCTGTCTTTCCTTGTTGCTGTTATAATATAGTCAAAATAAACTTTGATCATCTCAGCATCCTATATAAACTCATGCCAGTATGTTATATCGGTAACATTGCATTAATCAGAGCTATAGAATAGAAAATGGTAGGTATTTCTAATGGACTGAGGAGATACATACATACCACAAGGTTAAAAAAAAGCTCTGCAAAACCTATGACGTTTCTATCTATAACTGTTAAGTCTGGAGCATGCCAGGACACCCCCTCTAAGGTAAAAGGCAAGCTATTGCACTTTGCACATCCCACCTCCAAGAAAGAGGTGCAATGTCTGAGATACATCCTTTGAATCTGAAGACATTTTACATCACACTTGGAAAACCCATTCTGATCCGTTTATTGAATGATTCAGTTAGCTGCATGTTTTGAGTAATCACAGAAAAAGAAATAGCTTTGCAATGTGGGCATCTTACTACTTGAGCCAAATGATCCAGCAGAAGCAATTTTGCTAGAACCATGGGTACCTACCAGGAATAGAGACACTGAGAAGAACCCAAGAGTGTGGGAGCAAAGTAATGCCACCTGCTTCAGAGAACCATTTGCTATCCAGAAAGTGGCCCCTGGTTTGCCACTAGGCACTAATACAGAGTAATGTATGTTTCATAGACCATCAAAAGACTATCTGCAAGTAGCAACCTTTAGGAACAGGGGATGATCATAGGTAACAAGTGACATGCTTGTAAGTCTTGGTAGCAACTTGTCATCCATAAAAACTACACATTTGGAATTGAGACCATGCAGGTCTGGGAGGTGCAAGTATGTCATACAAATATGTATTTTGGATACCATTTTCTCATATCTCCATTGTACCAGTTACCGAGATTGTGAGCTTAAACAGTAGATGGATTATAAACCCTGACTGTATCCAGAAGTTCTCAATGCTTACAGTGAAAGGAGGAAACCCTTCCAGTATAGAAGAACACTGTATTCATCACAACTGTACAGAAGAAGAGGCCCAAAATAAATTCTCTCCCAAGCTGATGAAGAGGTTGAATGGCTCAGAGGCCAATGTGTATTCACTTTAAAAACTCAAAGACAAAGTTTGGGAGAGAAGCTAGTGGAAGGTCTTGTGGGAACAGATACAGTGTGTTGGGGTATTAGATTCAATATCAGCAGTTCAACCACTCATCCACTCAGAGGCAGCTAAATAAATGTGACAAGAGGCACATGTCAACATCTATCACCTATATTCTGTGCCACATCACACAGAACTTCCAGATTTTCTGAGGTGTCTTTCTAACACATAGCTGAGCCACAAGCCTGGCCTTCCTGAGACACTCTGTGTAATTAGAATGAAACATGCTCATCATAGTTTAAACTACAAAGCACTTTACAGGTAGTATATGATAATAGCACTCGACAGTATCTGCAGACTGCATTGGTCCAGGAAGCAAGGAGTTAGGATGGAGTAAGATTTCCCATAATCAATCCAGTGACCCACATGGAAAAAATTTGTTTCCTATCAGTGTAATTTTAAACTAATTTTAATTAGAAATTCTAGTCCCCAGGGGAGGTAACCAAGACTTCACAGTAAACTTTTTATTTAACTAAACCTTTTCAACCTAAAGCTACCGCTGTAGCATATATATATATATATATATATATATATATATATATATATATATATTCCCTTGCAGTGCTTAGCCTCGCAGCCTAAGCAAGAATTCAGATCACCAGACAGAGGGGGTTCTGGGTGGCCTCTCTCTGCTTAGTCTAGGGACAGAAGTCCCCTCTTTTAGGTTGGGTGGAGATGGGACTTGGGAGCACCCTGGATAGAGTAACATCCACATCTAGAGTCTCATGGTCCTCCATATCTAACTTATGATAATGTATCTGAATAGATTTTGCTATTAGATTATCTATCTGTTGTTTCACAAAGTTAGTCAGCCTATTTAAGGCCCAGGGACCACAGGAAATAAGCAAAAATAACCTAATTAATGGTCCCAAGATGGAAGGAAGTAGGGTTAACAATCATGGAAAGGTTGAAGACCAATTCTTGAACAAGCTCTCATTTTTCTCTTTCTCTCTCTGTCTTTTCTCGAGATCTTCTCTGGCCTTTTTCATGCTCTCTTTAGTCATCCCTGTTTTGTCTATATAAAAGCAGCAATCTTCTTTAAGGGTTGTACACAGTCTAGAGCTTTACACAGTCTCTTCTACTGTAAAAGAGAAAATCAAGTCCAATAAAGTCCTTTGCAATTTTGGGGGATCGAAACAGACAGCGAAACGAGGGATTTCTTCAGATTAGTGATGTCACTCTATAGCTGTTTAATGTCCTTGTCAAAGGCCCATTGGAGGTCTGAGTAGTATAAGTCCGGAGGCCAGCATCAGTATTAGAACTCCTAACAGCAGACATCACGGGTGATTAATTTTTACCTGGAAAAGAAAAAAGAAGGGAATTCTCAGGTAAATTTCTCTTACCTGGATGTCAATTGTTATTCATCTTATTTATAATTGGGCCTGGTTTTGTGGGGGTATCTATTTAATTTATTAATCTTTTTGGCACCCATTTAGCTGTGCCTTCTGTGGTATCAAACAGGCATATCAATCCTCAACCCCATGTAGGAACTGGGTCCTGGCCATTCCATTTAAGGGTAAAAAGGTACTTCCACATAGTTGTGGCATAGTTTTTATTGGTCTCAGCGATGCCAGAGGCAATCAGCGGCAGATTTGCCATGAGCTTTCAGTTTTAGAAAGTTAAGAGTAAACAAAGCATGCTCCTTCCACTCTCCGAGAATCATGAAGACACTATTTAAAAAAATATAATTCTTTATTAATAATTTGTTTTATCAAAGGACTATTATAAAACACCCAACAATTAATCAATCTATATAATATATCAATTAATGAGAGATTCTTCTACTTTTTGTAAAATTACTCCTCTTTTGTCAATTAATTGTTGAGGGAAATTAGGATTTGCATCTCTCTTTTCTCATGGCAAATCTGCCGCTGATTGCCTCTGGCATCGCTGAGACCAATAAAAACTATGCCACAACTATGTGGAAGTACCTTTTTACCCTTAAATGAATATTAAACAGAGACATAAATTCTATTGTGAAGAGCTTAAAATAAGATCTTAGCCAATAAGCATCTTCTGGAAACCTTTGAAAATCATTTGAAATAAGTAAACTATCTTTTTTCTTTCTGTTTTTTTTTTTTTTTTTTTTTTGCCAAACCCATTATCTGTTTTTTTTTTATTGGATATTTTACGTATTTACCTTTCACTGTTATCTCCTCTTTCTTTCTCCCCCAAAACCCCTTATCCCATACTCCCTCTTCCAATTTTTATGAGGGTGTGCTCCCACCATTCTCCCAATCCCACCTCCCTGCTTTCGCATTCCCCAACACTATAGATCCAATCTTTCAGGGACCATGGCCCTCCACTTCCACTGTTGCCTAACGAGGCCACTCTCAGTTACCTATACAAATGGAGCCATGAGTCCCTCTCTTTCTGTTCTCAGGCTGGAGATTTAGACCCTGGGAGCTCTGGTTGAGTATTTTGCTACTCCTTCTAAAAAAAAAAAAAAAAAAACACACAAAGCACCCACACTTTGGTCTTCCTTCCTCCTCTTGAGTTTCATGTGGTCTATTCATTGTGTCTTAGGTATTGTGAGCTTTTGGGCTAATATCTACTTATCAGTGAGTGCATATTGTGTGTGTTCTTTTGTGATTGGGTTACCTCACTCAGGATGATATTCTCAAGCTCCATCTATTTGCCTAAGAATTTCATGAACTCATTGTTTTTAATAGCTGAGTAGTACTCCATTGTGTAAATATACCACATTTTCTGTATCCATTCCTCTGTAGAAGGACATCTGGGCTCTTTCCAACTTCTGGCTATTATACATAAGGCTGCTATGAACATAGTTGAGCATGTGTCCCTGTTGTATGTTGAAATATCTTTTGGGTATATGCCCTGGAGTGATATAGCTGGGTCCTCAGGTAATACTATGTTCAATTTTCTGAGGTACCGCTAGACTGATTTCCATAGTGGTCGTACCAACTTACAATCCCACCAACAATGGAGGAGTGTTCCTCTTTCTCCACATCCTCGCCAGCATCTGCTGTCACCTGTGTTTTCAATCTTGACCATTCTGACTGGTGTGAGGTGGAAACTCAGTGTTGTTTTCATTTGCATTTCCCTGATGACTAGGGATGTTGAACACTTCTTTAGCTGCTTCTCAACCATTAGAGATTCCTCAGTTGAGAATTTGTTTATATAGTAAATTACATTGATGGACTTACGTATATTGAACCAACCCTGCATTCCTGGGAGAAAGCCTACTTGATCATAATGGATGATTGTTTTGATGTGTTCTTGGACTATGTTCGAGAGAATTTTATTAAGTATTTTTGCATCGATATTCATTAAGGAGATTGGTCTGAAGTTCTCTTTCTTTGTTGGGTCTTTGAGTGGTTTAGGTATGAGTGTGATTGTGGCTTCATAGAATGAACTGGGTAGTGTTCCTTCTATTTCTACTTTGTGGAATAGTTTGAAAAGAATTGGTATTAGGTCTTCCTTGAAGGTCTGATAAAATTCTGCACTGAAACCATCTGGTCTCGGACTATTTTTTGGTGGTTATACTTCTAATGACTGCTTCTATTTCTTTCAGGGTTATGGGACTGTTTAGATGGTTTATCTGCTCCTGATTTAACATTGGTAACTGGTATTTGTCTAAAAAGTTGTCCATTTCATCCAGATTTTCCAATTTTGTTGAGTATAGGCCTTTGTAGTAGGATCTGATGATTTTTTGGATTTCCTCGGTTTCTGTTGTTATGTCCCCCTTTTCAGTTCTGATTTTATTAATTTGAATACTGTCTCTCTGCCCTCTGATTAGTCTGGCTAAGGATTTATCTATCTTGTTGATTTTCTCAAAGAACCAGCTCCTGGTGTTGTTGATATTTTGTATAGTTCTTTCTGTTTCTACTTTGTTGATTTTAGCCCTGAGTTTAATTATTTCCTCCTGTCTACTCCTCTTGGGTGTATTTGCTTCCTTTTGTTCTAGAGCTTTCGGGTGTGTTGTCAAACTGCTAGTGTGTGCCCTCTCCAGTTTCTTTTTGTAAGCACTTAGAGCTATGAGTTTTCCTCTTAGCATGACTTTCATTGTGTTCCATAGGTTTTGGTATGATGTGTCTTCATTTTCATTAAATTCTAAAAAGTCTTTAATTTCTTTCCTTATTTTTTCCTTGACCACATTATCATTGAGTAGAGTGTTGTTCAATTTCCATGTGAGTGTGGACTTTCCCTTGTCTTTCTGTTTGCGTATCCAGCCCGTTAGCCTATGTCTTTTTATTGGGGAATTGAGCCCATTGATGTTAAGAGATATTAAGAAGAGGAGATTGTTGCTTCCTGTTATTTTTGTTAACAGTTGGGGCATTGTTTGTGTGATTATCTTCTTTTGGGTTTGTTGGAAGAGGCTTACTTTCTTGCTCTTTCTGGGGTATAATTGCCCTCCTTGTATTGGTGCTTTCCTGCTATTATTCTTTGTAGTGCTGGGTTTGTGGAAAGATATTGTGTAAATTTGGTTTTGTCATGGAATATCTTGGTTTCTCCATCTATGGTGATTGAGAGTTTTGCTGGGTATAGTATCCTGGACTGGCATTTATGTTCCCTTAGGGTCTGTATGACATCTGTCCAGGATCTTCTAGCTTTTATAGTCTCTGGTGAGAAGTCTGGGGTAATTCTGATAGATCTGCCTTTATATGCTACTTGGCCTTTTTCTCTTACTGCTTTTAAAATTCTTTCTTTGTTTTGTGCATTTTGTGTTTTGATTATTATGTGACGGGAGGTATTTCTTTTCTGGTCTAGTCTATTTGGCGTTCTGTAGGCTTCTTGGATGATTATGGGCATCTCATTCTTTAGGTTAGGGAAGTTTTCTTCTATAATTTTGTTGAAGATATTTATTGGCCCTTTAAGATGGGAATCTTCACTTTCTTCTATATCTATTATCCTTAGGTTTGGTCTTCTCATTGTGTCCTGAATTTCCTGGATGTTTTGTGTTAAGAACTTTTTGCATTTTGTGTTTTCTTTGACAGTTGTGTTAATATTTTCTATGGTATCTTCTGCACCTGAGATTCTCTCTTCTATTTCTTGTATTCTGTTGGTGATGCTTGCATCTATGACTCCTGATTTCTTTCCCAGGTTTTCTATATCCCTGGTAGTCTCCCTTTGTGATTTCTTGATCGTCTCTACTTCCAGTTTATGTCCTGGATGGTTTTGTTCAATTCCTTCACCTATTTAGTTGTGTTCTCTTGTAATTCTTTAAGGGATTTTTGTGTTTCCTCTTTAAGGGCTTTCATCTGTTTATCTGTGTTCTCCTCAATTTCTTTGAGGGTGTTATTTATGTCCTTCTTAAAGTTCTCTGTCATCATCATTAGAAGTGATTTTTGATCTGACTCTTGCTTTCCTGGTGATATGGGTAATTCAGGACTTTCTAATGTGGGAGAACTAGGTTCTGATGAAGCCGAGTACTCTGGGTTGCTGGTGCTTGTGTTCTTGCGCTTGCCTTTCGCCATCTGGATCTCCTTGGTACTACTTGAGCTTTCTCTGACTGGAGCCTTGTCTTTCCTATTATCTTGGTTGTGTCAGAACTGTTTGGGATGAGTGCTGCTGCTGGGATTAGAGCTGAGGTCCAAGATCTGCTCAGTATTCAGGAGGAAACAGGAAGGAACCAGTGCTCTGGGCCAGCTGTGAATTCCTGGGTCTCTGTGGGTCCTGGTTACTCCCTGTTTGGGTAGAGTATTACTGTCTCCTGACCTGAGATACTGCCCAGGTTAGAACTCCTGGGAGCCCTGCCACCTCTGGGTTTTGTGTGGTTGGGTACAGAGCTGCCTCCTGGGATCTGCTATGTGCTGGGGGGGGGGGCTAGACCGGAAGGAACTGGTACACCCGCCCAGGAGTGAATTCCTGGGTCCCAGTGGACTTTCTATATGGTGTGAGTGTTGTTGCCTCCTTACCTAAGATACTGCCTGGCTTAGAGCTCCTGAGAGCCTGCTTCCTCTGGGTTCTGTGAGATTGGGTGCAGAGCTGTCTCCTGGGATCTGCTGAGAGCTCAGGCCCAGACCAGAAGGTACCAGTGCTCCAGGCCAGGAGTGAATTCCTGAGCCCTGTGTGCAACAGTTACTCCCTGTTTGGGGTGAGTGTTGCTGACTCCTTACCTGAGATACTGCCCTGGTTAGAACTCCTGGTAGCCCCGCTTCATCTGGGTTTTGTGAAGTTGGGTGCAGAGCTGCCGGCAATCCTCTCAGTGCTCAGGCCCAGACTGGAGTCCATCAGTTTCTTGGATTCTTGACACACCATTGTCATCATTATTACCATGGAGAAAGTATAGCATGTTGGTTAATTAAGTCAAAGATGTGAAGGCTAGATTTGAGGTTCATATATGTAATCAAATCCTTAAAGTGCTGGGGAATTTTCCATGTCCCAGTTCTGTTGTTTATAGAGTGGGTGTAATGGAATCTACCTCACAGGTCTATCTGTAAGGTTGAAGATAATTAATACAAAAAAAATCCATAAATATGCCTTATTAGACATTCTCCAGAAAATTAACCTATGAGAATATTCTCAACTTTACGTCAACATATTTGAAACTTGAAAAGAAATAGATGGATTTTGAGAGACACAGAGCCT
>JANHMN010000006.1:25251826-25330250 GCA_030674055.1 Rhabdomys pumilio | reverse complement strand
ATATATATATATATATATATATATATATATATATATATATATATGCACACACACATACACACACTCTCAGGTGCATGTACACTCACTACACTCACACAAGACACACACACTTTTCTACCTGGCTAAAAAGAGAACTGCTTTAGAACTCATCTCATTTGCTGTAAGAATTGCCCCATGAGTACTCTCGGGTCTCGATAATAGCTCCCAACCTATTCACATACTATCATCCAGATCTTTTTCATCACGTTCTGTAGCAAATGCCAACCCCTGGCAAGCATTATAGAAATGACTGTATCTGGCAAGCTTGCATTTCAATGTGAAGGTCAAATATATAATTTTTTAAGCATTATATTTCATGGACACTGTCTTTTAAAAAACCTTTTTAAATTACATGTGGGGGCACATCTGTGTGAGGAGGTTAGAGGATAATTTATGGGAGTCAGATTTCTCCTCTACTCTCTGGGTGCTGGGGATCAAATGCAGGTTGGAAAGTTTGGAAACAGGTGCTTCTTCCTGAGCCATCTCACTGGCCTCCGAACAAACAATATTAATGTACAGAAGTGTAAATACCTAAAAACAGTCGTTTAACTACAATTGTTTGATGATGCTAGACTTTTAATAATTTATTATTTTGAAACATAAGAACAGACACAAATCATGTACTGGGGAACACAAAATAAATCTCCCTGCAACAATTGGCGTTCAAATGGCCAGTCCAGCAAAAAAAAAAAAAAAAAGTGTTTAAGCCAGAGTAGTTGGACTTGCTGGGCGTGGTAGTGCACACTTATAATCCTAGACCTGGAGAGGCTGAGGCAGGAGAATTACCATTTATCTATTTATCTATTTGGAGTCTTTTGCTACTAGAATAGAAATTGTAGGTAGGCAAGAAGAAGTCCTGAAATACTATTGCTCAACGGCTTCTGTACTCTTCCGAATGGCCAACAGCAAAGTGTGGCAGAAGGCAGGTAAGAGCTGCAGCGGGTGGCACCTTCTAGTGTTCTGGCTCTTGTATAGTGTGACCCTTAGCTTTACAAAGTGAGCCTAAAATCTTGACATGTCTTAGTCAATAGCAAACAGCCAGCATGGCAGATTCCAGAGAGGCCTAAGTATCAGGATGCTTAGCCTTTGACAGAAGGTAGTATTGCTGTTCCTAGGTCACGGGTGTCTGAGACCCTTGGCCCTAAATGCTTACTAGTGCTTTAGAACAGTGGTTCTCAGCCTGAGGGTCACAACCTCGTTGGGGGGAGGGGCTTGAAGGACCCTTTCACAGAAGTTGCCTGAAAGCATCAGAAAACACAGAGATTTATATTAAGACTCATAATAGTAACAAGATTACAACAAAAATAAATTGGTTGGGGAGGGTCGCTAGAACATGAGGAAGGATATTAAAGGATCCCTGAGATCCATCGCTTTAGAACTTGTCTAGTAAGCGGAGCGTCCAGTTTCTCTTCTCTGGGTTTATAGCCCTTCACCCTCTTCTGCCTCGACTTTTTGTCATTTCCTGTATTCATCTTTACCTCCATCATTGCCCATGTTGTTTGCCCTGGCTGTACTCTCAAGCTGTTCCTCTGTCTCTATGTCAGCTGTCAAACATCTGGCTGCCTTGCTGACCGTGCATCTTGGTCTACCAACTGCTCAGCCCTCACCGCCACACTGCTGTCCCTGGTGCTCCCTTCTGCATGTTCATCAGCTTCTCTTGTGCTAAGAAAAGTAGGTAGGAAAGTGCTGCTCACTCAAGAGAATCATTTTATTGGGCCTAACGTTGCAGTATCAGGTGAAGCCTCACTGGAGGGAATCTCCAGGCTGACTCACCAAGCAAGCCTCATTATGTAGCCAGGGGAGACGTGTTTGCACCAAGTACAGCAAGCCTTGCAAGCAAAGGGAGGTTTATGTTTGTACTCACATAAACATCACAGCCTTGCCTTCTTTGCTGAGGTCATAGCTATCTCCCTGCTAAGTCTCTGAGGGATGAGTTCTCCCTCTGCCCACAGTAGAAATGGTTTGGGAGTCAGCTAGAATTCACCAGAACTTAGCAAATGCATGGTACAAATTCTTTGAAACAATCCTAGCTGAGGGTGAATATTCTCTTCAAGAGCTAGAGCAATCATCTACAACCATTGTGTAGTTTTCTCAAGGGGTCTGTGGAATGTTTGAAATGGCTGCCATTAGCCTAAGGTAGTCTGCCTGGCTCTTGGACCGAGAGCTTTATTGTTGAAGGCATCTAGAACAGCAAAGGTAAATCCAATAGCTGCCAGTTACAGAGGTAGTTTGTTCCTCCCTCCTTCTCTTGACTTATCCCCAGAAAAATGAACATCAGAGGGTGGGCTTACAGGGACTTGAAGAACTTATTGACATTGGCAGTAATTGAATTGGTGCTTTAATAGTCCTTGGCAGTGCCCCAGAAAGGGCAGTTTCCCCATCATTGCTTCAGGAAGATTGTGAGTTCAGGGTCACCCCAGGCTACAAAGCCAGATCCTGTTTAAAACACAACAAAACAAAATATTGCCTGGTCTTAGTCCTGCTGTAGTTTTGCCTTGGGAGTTTCGTCCTTCAGCCAGTCCTTGTTTGTCTCTGCCCGCCTGGTGCACCACTTCCTGCCTCTGCCTGCTCTGTGATTCCTCCAGTGTTAAAGTTCACTACTGGGAATTCCAGACATTCCTCACTGTTTACCTGGGAGATCCATTCTTCACTCCCACATTCTCTGTCTGTCTCTGTCTCTGTCTCTCTGTCTCTCTGTTTGTCTCTCTCCCTCTCCCCCCCTTCCCCCCCCCACTCTCAACTGAGAGGTTTTTGGTTTTGTTTTCCTGACTCAAGAGGAGGTACCAGCAGTCTACACTTGAAGCTCCCATAAGCTTGAACTTCTGTTACCACAGTTTCTTAAGTGGTGCCAGTCACCCAACAACCCAGTTCCAATCTCTGCTATCACGGTGAATTATCTGTGAGCAATTGTTTTGAGTACAATGCCCGCCACTTGATAATCAGAACACAAATCTCTACATGAATAACAGGTTGCCGTGATCAGGGACCATGCTATCCCTTCAGAATTCCTTGGGGACTGGTCACGACGCCCGTTTTCAGTTTGTATACAGTCAGCAAAGCAATTCCTTAGCTTCGGATGACCTTTTATAAAACTGAATATGCAGGAGAAGGAATTCAAGCCTGGCATGGTGTCTCCTGTCTGTAAGCCCAAGACTGAAAAGTGGGGGTAGAAGGACTAGGAGCTGAAGGCTGGGCTGGGCTGCTCAAGTCTCTGAGTCAAAAATGAAACAGGGAGAAAAGAAGGAAGCTGGCTTTGTTTAATGCTGCACAAATAGAATCTCATCACATGACAAATGAAGGCAGAAGGGCTGCAAGTTTGAAGGTAGCCTGGATCATGCAGTGAGTTTTAAGTAGTCCTGAATTACGTAGCAAGAACTTATTGGTTTTGTTTGTTTGCTTGCTTAGTTTTTGTAAAGGGTAGGGGGAAAGAATTCCCTAACAAAACACAAAAAGTACAACAAAGTCACAAAAAGTGATAATGCCATAAAGAAATGCAATTTGAGAAGCAGTGCTCTGAGTTCCAAAGGAAATAGTTGACTCTAAGGATGTGGGTGTTACCCCACTCGAAGGCGCTCCCAAGCAGCAAGGGGAACCAGGAAGATGGGTTTACATATAAGAACTAGGAAATGGCTATGAGGAAAGGATGAAGATGTCCAGAGAAAGTGACATCAGCAAAAGTAAATGTTAAGGAAACTCAGAGTTCTTGAGGCATTGAAAGTGCGAAGGTTAGCAGACTGGAAGCTGATGCAAACTGAGATGCTGTGTGTGGCTCTGCCCAGGCAAAGGAAAGATGTCCTTTCCACAGAGGAAGTCCTAGTGCAAGAAGAAAGCAGGCACCGTTCACACTACCCTTCAAAACATTTAAACATACGACTTCTAAATTCTCAATATTTTGACTGCTATAAGTAAGTTATAATGTGCTAAGTAAGAATTAATCCTAGTATGTTGTTTCTCATTTTTATGTACATTTAAATCTAGTGTTTATATCTTTAAAAAAAATTCACAGGCCATAAAGCAATTGTGTTTTCCCTATTGCTTTTTAACATTGCTTTGTGATGATCGAAGTAGGAACATCTGTTTTATTGTCTCCCATCCCTGCATCCTGGGTACGACCTAGGCCTGCTCATGGCTTAGTAGGTCAAAACTCAAGAGATAAAAGACCTGGTTATCATTCATGAGAATCATTTAGACTACCTTAAATCCTAAAGACAAGAGCTTCAGAATTGTGCCATCCAAGCTACATGGTAGTAACAATCACTACACTATTTCAAGTTAGTTAAGAGTTGACTATATAGACTTATATATAAGATATGGTATGTATATTATTATAATTTTATTCATAAGATATATGATACGTTTTACTTCTGACCCGCTAGGTCTACATCTCCTGCACACCCCCTCCTTTCACTTTAGGATTACTGGCTTTTTTTTTTTTGAAACCATCAATATTGAATATTTTTATATATAAGAATAAAGATTATTATAATGAACTGCTGTGCACACACTAAGCAGCCTAAACACAAGCATAGGTGGCCTTCATACCCATGGGATTGTGTCAAGGATAGAAAATATTTTAGCAAGAAAGGACTTGAGTACTGAATATAAACACAATTTCTTGTCACTCCCTAAACAGTGCAGTAAAACAGCTATGTACATACATTTCCATCACATTAAGTATTCTAAGTCTCTGGAGATCATTTAAAGTATGCAGAAGGCAAGGCTCACACTGTACAATTCTATAGAAGGGGTGTGAGCATCCTGGGATTTTGCTACATTTCAAAGCCCTTGAAACAATCTCATGAGAACACTGAGGGACAACTGAGTTACAATACAGTTCAATTCTCCAGTGTTTCCCTTCCCACTTGGCATCCCCTCCCCTGACTACCCACTCACCAACAATAACCACAAGTCCCAGATCTTATTGTGTCATTTCCCCTATTTGATTACTCCTATTCTTTATCATATCACCACCATTCAATTATTTTCATGACCCTTGACCCCTTATCATCTACTGCTGCCAATCATTCTTTTGGCACAAATTCTCTCTACTGTGCTGCCTGCTTCCCCCGGCCCCGCCGCCCTTCTCTATTAACATTATATTATCCCTTCCAAAACAAAAAATCTTTGGTGCTCCCTCCCTGCAAGTTTTTAAGGCGCCTCACACATCTTGCTTGTGCCAAGTATTTCAAGTGAAATTATTTCTGTGGTGTCTCTAAGAGTAGATGTTACCACTGTGCCCCTGATATGAAGAATCGTCACTTCTTAGTCCCTGGCATTGGACTCTGTGTCTGATGTTGCCTGATGATGCAGATGGTACCTGATCTGGAGTGAACCAACAGGAGCCTTAATATTAGGTTCTCTGGGAAGTCTCAATGATTTTAAACATAAACAAGTTAAAAAAAAAAAACAATTGAAATCCCTATATAACCAAATCCTAACAATGAATAATGAAAAACACGTTAAAATCCCCAAAGATCAATGTGGTGGGTGTCCCACCTGGTACTAAAGAAAGCGGAGCCATTAGGGCATGTTCTCTCTGCAGAGGCCTGGGCTAAAGACTGAAGAGTTCATTTCTCTGAAAAGGTGGCACGCCCCAAGGGTGATGATGATTTCAGCAGAAATTAAAAGAAACAGGATGCTTGGAAGAGAGAAGAAACAGTGACCTAATCCACTCACGGGAGGCCAGCTGGAGTAGGAAATCTTTTAGAATGGAACCAAAATGAGGTCACTTAAAGGTTTCTTCCTCAACAGCATGCATTTTTAATAAGACTATTCTGTACTTCACAGCCCTTCTCATCCAAGGACCTCATCTCCCAGAGCCCCTCCTGGCTCTCGGTCTGCCCATCACCATGCCTGACACTTCCACGTGTGTCTGCTCATTAATCAGCATTCACCCCTGCAAAACAAGCAGCTTGGAAACATTGCAACCCTGGCCTGTGCTAATTACTTGGACAGTTTACAGAATCCTAAGGGAAAGCAGAGACCTCTGTGTATAGACATGCCTGCGCACAGCATAATGTTTGGGTTTAAAAGAAGAAGGATAAAAAATCCTCTTTGTTGGATCCCACAGGCTTGTTCAGAATAAATCTTATAAAGAATGTTTTCACTAACAGAACTCTTGAATTTCTTGGGGAAAATTCTCCTGGGGAATTACCAGCTTAGCTATGGGAACTTCTGGGTATTTTCTTACCCCATTTTCTGTTGCTAAAACAGAATAGCATAGTCCAAATAATTTCTGTACAAAAGTTAAGTTAGCTTGTGGTGTTGGAGCTTGGAAGTCCAGGAGTATTCAGCATCTAACCAGAACCTTCCTGGGGTCAACTTGATGGAGGGTACCACATGGCATGACATAGTAAGGGTGTTTGTTATCGCAAAAGATCTTTAGCTGGAGAGATAGCTCAGCAGTTAAAGAACACTTGTTGCTCTTGCAAAGGCTCCAGGGTTGGTTCCCAGCACATTTAGTGGCAACCCTCTGTAACCCTAGTCCCAGGGGAACCCAATTTCTTCTTCTGACCTCCACAGGCACCAGTCACACATGTGGTACACATACACAAATGTTTGCAAAACACTAACACACATCAAGTAATAACATAAACACTTTAAAAGGGAAAAGAGCAATCTTTTTTTTATTCCTGAATTTGTTTTTAATTATCTGTTGGGGGGTGGGTCCTCAGTACAGATGTTTGAACAGGAGAGGAATGCTCAGTAGGGAGGCCAGGAACTGTAGTTAAAGGAGTAGAAAGGCATCAGACATGGGAGCTGAGAACTGAACTCTGAGCCTCTGGAAGAATAGTATGTGCTCTTACTAGCTGAGCCATCTCTCCAGGCCTATCTTAAGAGAATCCATAAAGCTGTGATAATACCACCACCTCGTATGACCTCATCTAATTCCACTACCTCCCAGAGGCCACACTTTCAAATACCATTAGCATATGACGTTGGGGATTAAGTTTCCAACACATAGAAACTTACACAGATATGTTCACATGGCAACAGATACAGAGAAAAGGGGTTCTGTAAGGTCATTTTAGAATATATGTTCTTGATTAAGTCTCAAGAATAAAACGGAGTGGGAAGAGGCACCCGTGACCTGCATGAAACTGTAGGCATGCTTTTAAGCACTGCTGTGTATTTCTGTAGTGAGAATGATCGCTTTATTAAATCCTCCAAGCAGCCCATAGCTCCACCAACAATGTTCTCATCTCCTTATTATTGGACTGGAGAGTTAAGTGAAGAGCTGACCTCAAACTTGATTGGCTCACATACCTTGAGTGTTAAAGCAGCTTCTCAAGGCAGAGAAGCAAGACTGGATATTGAATAGGAGAAAAGTTTTTCTCCTGTCATTATAGGCCTCATCATTATTAGAACAATTTTCGTCTCATGCCCATGGAAATTTTACACTAGGAAACAAGGTGCAACTGTGTTAGTCAACTCTTTAAATTCTAATAACAAAATACAGGATAAACTTAAAAATACGGTTTGTTTTAGGTGATGGTTTACAGAGGTCTTTAGTCCATGGTCACTTGGCCACCTTGGTTTTAGTCTAGTAACAACACAGTGCATTATGGTGGAAACCCATGATATAGAAGACTTCTCACCACTCTAAAACCTCAGAAATCCAATGAAAGAGAAGAAAGGGGTTCACTATGTCTTTTAAGGGCACACCCCCAGTGGCCCAAATTTTTTCCACTAGGTCCCATCTCTTTGAGGTTCCGCCAGTTTCCTACAGTAGCACCTGGGAACCAAACCTTTAATAGTGGGTGTTTGGAGCATGTTGGAAATACAGGCTATAGCACATACTATTTATAAAACATCTTAGGAAATCCTAGCTGTAAGGTAACATAGGCAATGAGATGAACTTAGTTTGATAAAAAGTCCTGGATATAAGGTAAGATTTTCGTTCCCAGAGATATCCTTGGCTACTCCAAACGGTAGAAAACAGAAAAGGCAGAGAAAATTAGAATAAGAGAGACATTAGGCCCCTAGCCCACACTGCCCATGGGACCAACCATGTATTCAGTGACATCACAGTGACACATTCAGCAAACAGTAAACTACACATCAGAGCCTTTTTCTCAGAAATGGTGGTGTTCAGACACCAACACACAACTAATCATGAGCTTTAGAGCTGTGGCCAGACGGCTTACCTATGAACTATGTCTAGTTACATGCCAAACTCTACAATAAGAAACTATTGAAGGTGTTTTAAACCATTTGATAATTACATAACTCTGAATAGGCTTGTGGAAAGTGAACTCCTCCCATCACTGGGTGTTTCTGTGTTGACAGGTGTCTGCATACATATTTTGTCTGTATATTCCATCTCTGACACAGCTGTGGCCACAGATGGAATTTTATTTTGCTTTTCCAAACAAACAGTGTACTGTTGACTGGGCTGTGACCACAGCTCTACCTTTTTCAAGGTTTCTCATACAAGACGTTGTGTTTTGACTTTTTGTTTATTTTGCTACTTTCAGAGCTCCTGTCCTCTTAGGTTGCCAAAGAGGCATAAATAATATAATGTGGATGGACCTACATGAGCTGCTCTGGCTGTGTTCCTGAAGTCAAGCACCCAGTCTGAAGTAGCTAAGTGTTAATGTCCCTCCAGGGAGGCAGATGCCCTGAACAAAAACAAACAGTCTCATGAGAAGAAAGAAGATCCCAATTGGCCAGCTAACCTATCAGTTAACTAGTCCAACCTAGTGGTTGGACCACCAGGGGTCAACCAGGGACAGAAAGTGTCTAACCTGAAAGACTGAAACACTTGAACCACCGATCACTTGAGTTACTCTCAAGTGTCCCTCCCAGATTCCTGACCAGTCGGATGAGAACCAACTATCAGGATAGAATTAGATCTATTGAGGAGGTACTCAGCAAGTTATGGGGATCTTCAGACTATAATGAAGCCATTATGACAGTCATGGAAGTAGAAATAGACTGGGGAAGAAATGAAGAGAAGGGATCTTGAACCACATTCTGGTTCTAAGGAAGGTTTGGCCAGGGTGAATCCTTTGGCCAGTCACCCATAGCAGTGTCTCGTGTCTTCCAAATGGACCTATATTGGAGCCATTGCCTTACCTGTTTGACTGAGAGCAAGTCTCAGAAAGCATGGTCTTAAATGAGCTTGACAGTGGACTCCTTTTACTACTACAGTGTATCTGAGTGGATATGCTAACAACTACCACGTTAGATACTGTTATCCTTATGTGGCTGTTGTCTTTCATGCTCTTCTTTCATGGAGAATAATCACTCAAGGGAGGATTATTCTGTTTGTTGACTTTGTCTTAGATTTATAAGTATCCAAACTGTCAGGGCACTATCAACAGGGTCATGAATCT
Organism: Rhabdomys pumilio; assembly: GCA_030674055.1. Taxonomy (NCBI): domain Eukaryota; kingdom Metazoa; phylum Chordata; class Mammalia; order Rodentia; family Muridae; genus Rhabdomys; species Rhabdomys pumilio. Next base: position 25,320,873 of record JANHMN010000006.1, on the reverse strand, counting down.
AGAAAAGTGTGAGTTGGAAGTTCAGGGCTCAAGAGTAAGCACATCCTAGCTCAACTGTGGCTCCAGCTACATCCAGAGAAGAGGTAGCACACACAGTGACAATCCATGTTCTGGATTTCACCTTTTATCCTTTCTCCTTTTTTTCTACTGAATAGAGCCTTTCAGAAAATTCTAGTCCTCAAGATTCAAAAACTTTGTTTTCTGATGGAAATGAAAAGTTCTATAGTGTTTTGTTCACTGCTAGGACAAAGTTTATAGGGAAGCCAACGCAATGGTGTCTCAGTAATTAAAGAGAGCAAACCCAGGAGGCAGATAAAACATGGGAGGAATAGAGGTAGGCACAAGTAACCCAAATACCTTTTCTTACCTGGGCAGTCTCCTATGAGAACTAAAACTGTGAAGAGTCTGCATTTTGTTTTAATAAGGGACTTTAATTCCCTTAGATGGGTGATAAAAATGTATGCATATTAGTGAACCGGAAGCTCTTTACATAACATCTTCCAGTGCTCCATAACCATTGCCATAGATTCAGGAGCTCAGCAAGCCAAAACAACCTTTCCATGTGCCCTGCGGAGCTTTGCTACGGTATCTCCAGCAGCCCAACCCATGGTCCTTAGAAGTCAGCAACTACAATTCAAAGACAAAGGCCTGAATCACTTTCGGAGATGACAGTGACCCAGTTGTGACTTAGCTATTGGCATCTGCCCACTTTGCTAGACAGTAAAATTTAAAGAAAACATTCCTGGAGTAAGATTCTCTGGAGAGTCAGAAGATCGGGAGGATGGTCTTCTTTCTTTCTCTTTCTTTCTTTCTTTCTTTCTTTCTTTCTTTCTTTCTTTCTTTCTTTTTCTTCTCATGATTCCAGCAGGAAATGTTGAGTGAATGAACATGTGGATGACCTTATTATCTGGGAAGCAAAACGTGAGACCAATATTAACTTCCTTTTACCATTTCTTCCATATTCAATGTCTTCATTTCTACATTTCTGTTGCTGTGACACCCTGACATGAAGTGACAGAGGGGAGGAAAGACTGTGCTTGACTTACAGTGCCCAGCTACACTCTATGGTGTGGGAAAGCCAAGGCAGGAATTCAAGCAGCAAGTCACATCATATCCACAGTCAAGAGCAAGGAAAATAACTGCCCTTGTTTGCTCAGTCAGTATTCAGCCAGCATTTTCTACCCCTGTGCATCCCAGGGCACAGGCCATGAGATGATGACGATGCCCAAACTCAGGGTGGACTTTTCATATCAATGAATGATCAAGACAGTCCCCACAGACTTTCTCACAGGCCAATCTGGTAAGATGATTCCTCACTCAGACCCTCTTCTCATCTGGGCGTGATTCCAAATGCCTATAATCCAATTACCCAGGAGATAGAGGCAGGCAGTTCTTTGTCTACATAGTGATTTCAAGGCTAGAGTAAGCCATCTTACTTACATAGTAAGATCTTGTCTCAAAAAAAAAAAAAAAAAAAAAGACTTCTCTCAAGTGATTATATCAAATTACAATTTAAACAAAGTTCTATCAAACTATACTTTAAACTGCATAATCAGTCACTCAAACACCTGGATCTTGAGACCTAGAAGTGGTGTAGAAGATAGCACTCAAGACCTTGTCCCAGGCTTGTCCCAAGGGCAGGAGCTACAAGAAGCTATAAGGGTACATGATTTCTCCCCTTCACTCATAATTCCTTCACTCATAATTAAGCCCTTATCTCTCTCGCCAGCAAGTAATTGCTTATTCCTTACATTTTATTCCATATTTTCTAGTGTTTAAAGCAGTTTTCCAAATGTGATCTTATGTAAGACTCACGACACATTTAGAGAACGAAAGCTACCACGTCATCTCCATCTTCCCCAGGAGGAACTTGAGGCCTAAAAGAATTCTTTAGCTTGTTCAAAGCACGGGCAGGGAGGGGGTCACTGACCTGGAGGAGCAACAAGGGAGCATTAGTATACCCCATACTTGGAGGGCTTACACTATACTAAACGCTCAGCACTCTCCAGAACTCATTTCCACTTGTTCAAAAAGACTTTGTTGGCACAGAACGCACATTGATGTATTCATTTTGCATCCTTCAGAGTAAGCAGCAAGATGTGTTTTATACACCGACCCTCAAGGAGTGTTAGTGGATTGACTGATTAGAGTAGATAATCTGTTAGCTGAGTGCTAATCTATTAAATCCTTAGGAAGAGACTCTGAATTTTAAAGAACTGTAGCTAAGCTGCAAAGAGAAAAGGGAGAAACATCTATTGCATCCGGCAGTATCAGTGTACTGGTAGGATGCTTAAACCTTCACCTTCTTGTTGCTTTTCATTGAACACCTTGATGAGTCACCTGCTGCTCTGACAATGACAACTTAAGAAAGGAAGCATTTATGTCCCGCTCACAGTTTGAGAACGTAGTTGACTGAGTTGGGGGGTGGGGAGGTTGTTGAGAGAGTGAGATGCACATCATCTCAGCAATCGGGAAGCATCGATGGATGAAAGTGTACCACTACTTCTCTTCTTACTTGGTCTGGGACCCCAGTTTATGGTATTACCGTGGTCACAATCAGGGTGGAACTATGGGAGACTTCCTATACATAAGCCCAAATTAAAAAAACAAATGTCACAGGAAGAGACCATTGGATGCCACTCAAAAGTACCTTAGAATTTGTCATTGGTGACTCCTGCTGCCTACCGACACTCCACACTTCTCAGTCAGCTGATCGTGATAATGTGTTTCAGCTGACAAATGCCTCCAGAGTGCGGTGCAGGGCACGTAGAAGTCTCCAGGGATGCACACACATATACACCCAGACTGGGATCCTGAAGGTGATAAGATTTCATTTTAGGGCATAGCATTATTTACATCAGACAGGCATGTAGGACTTCCTGGGTAGAAGTGTTCTAAACATCCATCCTGTTTGAAGTGAAACAGCCCCAAGAGTCAACAAAAGGTCCTTCTCATGATGAGCCAGAATACAGGATTTTCTTCTCCACAGATCCCAAGGACTACAAACCTGGACCCTGGACCGCTCCGCCCCGATATTTAACAATCTGCCACCTCCAAAGGGAAGAGAGAAAGAGAAAACAAAACAAACAACAAGAACACAACAAAAACCCCGGCCTTAGGAAAAGCAGACCTGTAGTTTTCCCCGGTGTGTAGCGTTCTTTCAGAAGGTGGGAGTGACAACTGTTACAACCTTCTTGTAGCTACAGCTCAGCTGTGGCTCCAGGGAGCATCCAAACTGAATGTGGGTGGTAGAACCCTAAAATGTTCTTTCCCGATTTATTCAAAATCTTCCACATGCTGGGTGGGGAAAAAAAGCCTGACTGTCACCTGCAGGACCAGGCTGTGGCCCCTCCAGCTCTGAGTTAGGAGACTCAAGAACAGCATTGCTTTCTAGAACTCATGTATGCTGGTGTTCACGTAACATTTCCAAACAGGCAACATATGCCTTAAAAATTCTGGCCTTTTACCCACTGTAGAAAACAATCCTTCTGGATTTTTGTTACAAGCCAGTGACATCTTTGATGGGGCTGGGTAATTGGAAAAGGGATTTAAATAGGTCTGGAGACCTTCCAGCCCTGTGGAATTTGCAAACGCTGTGTTGAGTCCATAAGCAAACAAAATTTACAGAGAAACTCTCCCCTCTGGAATTAGTCAAGGATCCAATTTGAGGAGATTTTTTAGTTTATTCTGAGGTAATGCCAGAAGGCCTCGAAAATAGGAACAAAGCAGAAACTGGAGTGTGGGGGCTGTGAGGTAGGCAGTGAGAGAGAGTCACTTCATCCACTTAGAGAAAAAAATATGTAAAGGATTGGTGTGTTTGTCCACCCCCAGCAGTGACAAGGCACTTGAAAAGAAAAGCTCTGGATGCCACAGGATTATGCCCTGGTCCCTCCAGGCATGTCCTCCTGTGAATTCTGGGGATGTCTGGAGTTTGATTTAAAGAGAAAAAAAAAAAAAGAACTGTCTCTAGGAAAGCAAGCAGCTAGCAGCTAGACATGGGGACTACTTCAATTTAGGACTGATCGTGCATGTGGGTGCATGTGTGCCTGACACATTCATAAGATACCAATTCTCTTTTAAGTTGTTAGATAAGATGATATTTGTGGCTTCAAGTAAGCCACCTATTGTGCAGAGAAGCCATTGGACACAAAGTCAGGTACACCTGTACACACAGGGTTAAAGACACCTGGCTTTGTCTCAAGATGGGCATTCTTTGACCTAGTAAGTCAGGGAGATACTCAGTCTCCACCTCTACTTAAACAGCCTGGGAGTATGAAGGATGGCTTTCCATCCAGCACCACTGCCCATCAGAAATGTCTACAGTGAGAGCCTTTGAGAAGCCTCTAGAGAGATTTCTCTAATAAATCATTCATTTTAAGTTTTAGAGGATGGTAACAGAATGCCTAGGCGCTCAACAACTTGTTTCCCCCAGACATTATGTTATAGTAGTGTGGTACATTTGTCAAATTTAGTGAACCAATAATGATACGTCATTATCAATTAGGTTTTCCCCCCTTCTCTGGGGTACCATCCAGGACACCGTATGATGTTTGGTGACAGTGTCTTTTTAACTTCCTCTTCCCTGAAATTAATAATTAATTCTTGTAGCCTGGTTTTGATGACCTAGACAGTTCTGAGGAGCCCTGGCTAAGTATTTGGTAGAGTACACTTGCCTCTGCTTGAGTCTCTCTGACGTCTCTTTCGTGGAATAATCGGTGCTGTGGATTTTGGCAATGATGGTCACTATTTTAATCAGTGACAAACAGTAAGGGTGAGTACTAGCAGTGTGAGCTTTCAACCACTGACATTGGCCTGCACCAGTCACGCATGTGACACAGTACTGCATTTGGGTCCCACTGTTTCCCTTTGCTATACTCTTTGGATCTGCTTGAGGCTAACACTTCACGAGCTCTGCTTGGAGTTCTTGGACTCAGCTTATGTGTGTTCTCCGCGTACCCATTTCCGAGGTGCTGATGTTCTTTGGATTACATTCCATACATTATACTTTGCTGCCCAAATTATTCTAGTTTTTGCCATTAGAAGCTCTTTAAACTGGCTCCATTTTGGCCCCTTTCTTCCAATATTGTGCCTTTAAATATGCTCTTCTTAATTTGCTTCAGAATTATTATCTTTTTTTTTTCTTGAACCATTCCTAGAATCAGCTATTCTCCCAGGATTCCCAGCTCTCTTATTGGATGACATATTAGAAACAAATATTTGAGTACTAACTACTGAGTGTAGTTGCTTCTAGACCCTCTCTGCCTTGGGAACAAGGAAATGTGTGTACACTAACCATCATATATGCACGGACATACATACTTGCTTATGCAACTGCCTGTCATTATTAAGCTAACCCTGAACACACACTGATATGTTCTTTGTAGGATTTTAAAGTACAAAACTTGATTCCTTAAAACTCGTCTCTGTGTTTTAAAAAGATTTTCTGCAGCCTTTTGGAGGAAGGAGTCTGGATTGTAGATGGATATACCTATGGGTTTCAGAGAACAAGTTCAAACTGAAGCTCAATCAAGTGACCATCTTGAGACTTGTGAGACCCAGCACCCAAGATTAAGCAATTCAATTCTCCCAAACTTATTTGCCAGTTTTGTCTTCTTTGATGAGGGTATTCGTGAAAGTTTCACTTGTGTATTTTTCCTTGGTGTCGTCACAGTTCTTTGTGCATCTTAGATAATGACTCTCTATCGTGTCTTTTTATTTTACCTTTAATTTTAAATTGAATTTCTTTTTATCTGTATTGAAGATAGATTCTCTCAAAATACATCCCAACCGAGTTTACCAGATTATTTATCCCAGGCTATGCATTATTTTTCAATCCCTTGCCATTGTCTTTTCCAGAACAGATTTTTTTTTAAAAGAAGTACAGTTTATCAATCATTTCTTTCTTGAATTATGTTACTGATGTTATAGGTAAAATGTCATCACCATATCAAAACATTCTAGATTTTTTTTCCTATCATCTATGATTTATGTAGTTTTATATTTTATACTTAGGCCTATAGTCAATTTAGAGTTGATTTTTGTAACAGCTCTTAAGCTTGGGTAATGAGGGTCCCCCGGCTATGCTTTACTGTTGGCTGTATATTTTAGGAATTTTACACCATCATCTGAATTTTACAAACACTTTGCACGTATTTGCAGTATTACTCTCCCAAATTTTGAATGAGATTGTAATGAGACTATGGGTAAATTTAGAATTTCTCTTCTTGACAGTATTTAGTTTTCCTTCAATAAACACGGAATATCTCACAACTTTTTCAGTTGTTCTTAGATTTGTTTAATCAAGTCTCATAGGTTTTCTCTTATAGATCTTGCACGTATTTTGCGACATTCATACCTAGGTGTTATAATGGGGGGGCTGCTAATGTACATGGTAATGTTATTGGTGTCAAATTCCACTTGTTAACTGCTGCTACATCAAAAAAATCGACATTTGTATATTAAATATGTATCCTGAAAATTTGGTGTAATTATTTATTAAAGATTAATTGTTTTATTGGTATTTTCATATTTCCTATGAAAAATTTTAAAGATTTATTTATTGTATGTATATGAGTATACTGTCATATTTTTTTAAGTTTATTTTATTTATTTATGAGAGCTCTGCTACATGTACACCTGAATGACAGAAGAGGGCATCGGATCCCTTTATGGATGGCCGTGAGCAATCACATGAGTGCTGCACATGAACTCAGGACCTCCGGAAGAACAGCCAGTGCTCTTAACTGCTGAGCCATCTTTCCAGTCCCTTCCTATGTAAATTTTAAGTAAGCATGGCATTAATAAATATAGGCATGTAAATAAAATATCCAATAAAAAATAAACATAGGCAATTTTAGTTTTTTCATTCCAATATCTATGCCTTTTAATCAATCTATTTATAGATCAATTTATATACTTTATTATTTATTAGGGTACTGGGAACCGAACACTGGGCTGAACACGTGCTAGGTACACCAGTTGAGCTATATCCCTAATGCCTTTGTGATTATTATTTTTTTATTTTTTATTTTTTTATTGGATATTATATTTACATTTCAGATTTTATTCTTACCCCATTTCCCAAAACAGGAACCCCCATCCCATGCCTCCTCCTCCTGCTTCTATAAGGATGTGCCCCCACCTACCCCCCCACTCCCACCTCCCCATCCTCGAATTCCCCCCCACTCAGTGTACAGCCATCATGGCACCAAGGATCTCCTTTCCCACCTATGCCCAACAAGGCCATCCTCCCCTACATATACAGCTGGAGTCATGGGTCTCTCCCTATGTGCTCCCAGGATGGTGATTTAAGACCCTGGGGAGCTCTAGTTGGTTGGTATTGTTGCTCTCCTCATGGGGCTACAAACCCTTTCAGCTCCTTCAGCATTCTCTCTCACTCCTCCATTGGAAACCCCTTGATCAGATCAATGGTTAGCTGTGAGCATCCACCTCTGAATATGTCAGACTCTGGCAGACCTCTAAGGAGACAGCTATATCAGGCTCTTGTCAGCATGCACTTCCTGAGATCCACATCAGCATCTACCTTTGGTGACTGCACATGGGATGGATACCCAGGTGGAATGATCTCCAGATGGCCCCTCCTTCAGTTTCTGTCCCATACTTTGTCTCCATATTTGCTCCCTTGAGCAATTTGTTACTCCTTCTAAGTAGGACCAAGGCACCCACACTTGATCTTCCTTCTTCATGGGCTTCTTGTGGTCTATGAGTTGAATCTTGGCTATTTCAAGCTTTTAGGCTAATATCCACTTATCAGTGAGTGCATACAATGTGTGTTCTTTTGTGATTGGGTTACCTTACTCAAGATGATATTTTCTAGTTCCATCCATTTACCTAAGAATTTCTCAAATTCATTATTTTTAATAGCTGAGTAATACTCATTGTGTAAATGTACCACATTTTTTTATCCATTCCTCTGTTGAGAGACATCTGGGTTCTTTCCAACTTCTGGCTATTATAAATAAGGCTGCTGTGAACATAGTGGAGCATATGTCCTTCTTATATGTTGGAGCATCTTCTGGGTATATGCCCAGGAGTGGTATAGCTGGATCCTCAGGTAATGCTATGTCCAGTTTTCTAAGGAACCACCAGACTGATTTCCAGAGTGGTTGTACCAGCTTGCAATCCCACCAACAATGGAGGACTGTTTCTCTTTCTCCACATCCTCGCCAGCATCTACTATCACTTGAGTTTTGATCTTAGCCATTCTGACTGGTGTGAGGTGGTATCTCAGTGTTGTTTTGTCTTGCATTTCCCTGATGACTAAGGATGTTGAGCACTTCTTAAGGTGCTTCTCGGTCATTCAAGTTTCCTTAGTTGAGAATTCCTTGTTTAGCTCTGTACCCCATTTTTAATAGGGTTATTTGGTTGTCTGGAGTCTAATTTCTTGGGTTCTTTGTATATCTTGGATGTTAGCCCTTTATTGGATGTAGGACTGGTTAAGATCTTTTCTCAATTTGTTGGTTGCCATTTTGTCCTTTGCCTTCCAGAAGCTTTGCAATTTTATGAGATTCCATTTGTCAGTTCTTGATCTTAGAACATAAGCCATTGGTGTTCTGTTCAGGAACTTTTCCCCTGTACCTAAGTATTCGAGGGTCTTCCCCACCTTCTCTTCTATTAGTTTCAGTGTATCTGGTTTTATGTGAAGATCCTTTATCCACTTGGACTTGAGCTTTGCACAAGGGGATAATAATGGATTGATTTGCATTCTTCTATGTGTTGACCTCCAGTTGAAAAAGCACCATTTGTTGAAAATGCTGTCCTTTTTCCACTGGATGGTTTTAGCTCCTTTGTCAAAGATCAAGTGACCATAGGTGTGTGGGTTCATTTCTGGATCTTTAATTCTATTCCATTGATGCCTGTCTCTGTACCAATACCATGCAGTTTTTATCACTATTGCTCTGTAGTACAATTTGAAGTCAGGGATGGTGATTCCTCCAGAAGTTGTTTTATTGTTGAGAATAGTCCTCGTTATCCTGGGTTTTTTGCTATTCCAATGAATTTGCAAATTGCTCTTTCTATCTCTATGAAAAATTGATTTGGAATTTTAATGGGGATTGCATTGAATCTGTAGATTGCTTTTGGCAAGATAGGGCCATTTTTACTAAATTAATCCTGCCAATCCATGAGCATGGGAGATCTTTCCATCTTCTGAGATCTTTTTCTATTTCTTTCTTCAGAGACTTGAGGTTTTTGTCATACAGATCTTTCACTTGCTTGGTTAGATTCATTCCAAGATATTTTATATTATTTGTGACTATTGTGAAGAGTGTCATTTCCCTAATTTCTTTCTCAGTCTGTTTATTTTTTGAGTAGAGGAAGGCTACTAATTTGTTTGAGTTGATTTTATATCCAGCCACTTTGCTGAAGTTGCTTATCAGATTTATCAGTTCTCTGGTGGAAGTGTTGGGGTCACTTAAGTATACTACCATATCACCTACAAATAGTGATATTTTGACTGCTTCCTTTCCTATTTGTGTCCATTTGTCTTCCTTTTGTTGTCTAATTGCTCTAGCTAGGACTTCCAGTACTATATTGAAATAGGAAAGGTAAGAGTAGGCAGCCTTGTCTAGTCCCTGATCTTAGTGGGATTGCTTCAAGTTTCTCTCCATTTAGTTTGATGTTGGCTACTGGCTTGCTATATATTGCTTTTACTATGTTTAGGTATGGGCTTTGAATTCCTGATCTTTCCAAGATTTTTAACATGAAGGGATGTTGAGTTTTGTTGAATGCTTTCTCAGCATCTAGTGAGATCATGTGGGTTTTTCCCTTGAGTTTGTTTATATAGTGAATTACATTAATGGATTTTTGAATATTGAACCCTCCCTGCATTCCTGGGATAAAGCCTACTTGATCATGATGGATGACTGTTTTCATGTGTTCTTGTATTCAGTTTGTGAGAATTTTATTGAGTATTTTTGCATCAATATTCGTAAGAGAGATTGGTCTGAAGTTCTCTTTCTTTGTTGGGTCTTTGTTAGGTTTAGATATGCGTGTGATTGTAGCTTCATAGAATGAATTGGGTAGTGTTCCTTCGGTTTTTATTCTGTGGAATAGTTTGAAAAGAATTGGTATTAGGTCTTCCTTGAAGGTCTGATAGAATTCTTCACTAAAACCATCTGGTCCCGAACTTTTTTTGGTGAGGAGACGTTTTAATGACTGCTTCTATTTCTTTAGGGGTTATGGGACTGTTTAGATGGTTTATCTGCTCCTGATTTAATTTTGGTACCTTCTATCTGTCTAGAAAATTTCCATTTCATCCAGATTTTCCAATTTTGTTGAGTATAGGCCTTTGTGGTAGGATCTGTTGATTTTTTTTTTAATTTCCCCAGTTTCTGTTGTTATGTCTCCCTTTTCAGGTTTGACTTTATTAATTTAGATACTGTCTCTGTGCCCTTTGGTTAGTCTGGCTAAGGGTTTATCTATCTTGTTGATTTTCTCAAAGAACCAGCTCCTCGTTTTGTTGATATTTTGTATAGTTCTTTCTGTTTCTACTTGGTTGATTTCAGCCCCGAGTTTGATTATTTCCTGCCGTCTACTCCTCTTGGGTGTGTTTGCTTCTTTTTGTTCTAAAGCTTTCAGGTGTGCTGTCAAGTTGTTAGTATATTCTCTCTCCAGTTTCTTTTTGTAGGCACTTAGAGCTATGAGTTTCCTCTTAGTACTGCTTTTATAGAGTCCCACAAGTTTTGGTATGATGTGTCCTCATTTTCATTAAATTCTAACAAGTCTTTAATTTCTTTCTTTATTTCTTCTTTGGCCAAGTCATTATTGAGTAGAGCGTTGTTCAGTTTCCACATATATGTGGGCTTTCCATTGTTTTTGTCATTATTAAAGACTAGCCTTAGTCCGTGGTGGTCTGATAGGGTGCAAGGCACTATTTCAATCTTTTTGTATCTGTTGAGACCTGTTTTGTGACCAATTATATGTTGTATTTTGGAGATGGTACCATGACGTGCTAAGGAAAAGGTATATTCTTTTGTTTTAGGATGAAATGTTCTATAGATAATAAGTTAAATCCATTTGGTTCATAACTTCTGTTAGTTTTATTGTGTCTCTGTTTAGTTTCTGTTTCCATGATCTGTCCATTACTGAGAGTGGGGTGTTGAAATCTCCCACTATTATTGTGTGAGGTACAATGTATGCTTTGAGCTTTAGTAAAGTTTCTTTTATGTATGTTGATGCCTTTGCATTTGGGGCATAGATGTTCAGAATTGAGAGTTTATCTTGGTACATTTTTCCTTTGATGAGTATGAAGTGTCCTTCCTTATCTTTTTTGATTACTTTTGGTTGAAAGTCAATTTTATTTGATATTAGAACTGCTACTCCAGCTTGTTTTTTGGGATCATTTGCTTGGAAGATTGTTTTCCATCCTTTTACTCTGAGGTAGTGTCTGTCTTTTTCACTGAGATGCGTTTCCTGTCTGCAGCAAAATTCTGGGTCCTGTTTATGTATCCAGTCTGATAGTCTACATTTTTTTATTAGATAATTGAGTCCATTGATGTTAAGAGATTTGGAAAAATGATTGTTGCTTCCTGTTATTTTTGTTATTAGAGGTGGAATTATAGTTTGTGTAACTATCTTCTTTTAAGGTTGTTGGAAGATTACTTCTTTGATTTTTCTAGGTTGTAGTTTCCCTCCTTGTGTTGGAGTTTTCTGTCAATTATTTTTTGAAGTCCTGGATTTGTGGGAAGATATTGTGTAAATTTGCTTTTGTCATGAAATATCTTTGTTTCTCCATCAATAGTGATCGACAGTTTTGCTGGCTATAGTAGTCTGGGTTGGCATTTGTGTTTTCTTAGGGTCTGTATGATATCAGTCCAGGATCTTCTGGCTTTTATAGTCTCTGGTGAGAAATCTGGTGTAATTCTTATAGATCTGCCTTTATATGTTATTTTACCTTTTTTTCTTACTGCTTTTAGTATTTTTCTTTGTTTTGTACATTTGATGTTTTAATTGTTATGTGATGGGAGGTATTTCTTTTCTGGTCTAGTCTATTTGGAATTCTGTAGGCTTCTTGTATATTCATGGACATCTCTTTCTTTAGGTTAGAGAAGTTTTCCTCTATAATTTTGTTGAAGATATTTACTGGCCCTTTAAGTTGGGAATCTTCACCCTCATCTATACCTATTATCCTTAGGTTTGGCCTTCTTGTTGTGTCCTGGATTTCCTAGATGTTTTGGGTTAGGAACTTTTTGTATTTTACATTTTCTTTGACAGTTGCATCAATGTTTTCTATGGTATCTTCTGCACCTGAGATTCTCTCTTCTGTCTCTTGTATTCTGTTGGTGATGCTTGGGTCTATGACTTCTGATTTCTTTCCTAGGTTTTCTATCTCCAGGGTAGTCTCCTTTTGAGAGTTCTTTATTGTTTCTACTTCCATTTTTAGATCCTGAATGATTTTGTTTAATTCCTTCACCTGTTTGGTTGTGTTTTCTTGCAATTCTTTAAGGGATTTTTGTGTTTCCTCTTTAAGGACTTCTACCTGTTTACCTGTGTTCTCCTCTACTTCTTTAAGGGAGTTATTTATGTTCTTCTTAAAGTCCTTTATCATCATCATGAGAAGTGATTTTAATTCTGAATCCTGCTTTTCTGGTGTGATGGGGTGTCCAGGGCTTGCTATGGTGGGAAAACAGGGTTCTCCTGATGCCAAGTAACTTTGGTTTCTGTTGTTTACATTCTTGTGCTTGCCATTCGCCATCTGGTTAACTCTAGTGCTACCTGCACTCACTGTCTCTGACTGGAGTCTGTCTTTTCAGGTATCTTGCTTGTGTCAGAACTCCTCAGGATCCAGATGTCTCTGTGATCCTGTGATCGTGAGCTCCAGCTGCTCTGAGTGCAGTGTCTCCTCTAGGATGTCTCAGAATATGGTGTCCTCACAGGAGCAGACCAGCTATGTGTCTGCCCCAGCCACAAGGGCCTTTGTGATTATTATTGTCAATGGGGCTTCATCAGCTTGCCTAGGGTTGCCTTGAATTCACTCTCTAGGCCATGAGCCTTCCTGAAACAGCCTTCTGGGCAGCTGGATCACAAACTAGAGCCACCAGGCCTGGTTTTCTTCTCTTTATGTTTTGTATTATCTCTGACCTTCCCTGTGATGTTGTAAAGGAGAGGGGACAAAGGACAATCTTACCTTGTTGCTGGGCAGGTGAAATTTGAGGTTCTTTTGTTTTGATTTTGCAACATTCTTTATTGAGTTGAGGAAGAGTCTTTTTCTTTCCAGTGCACTGAGAGCTTGGAAATCTGTTTCTCTGTTCCTATTGACATGATTATTTTACTTTCTTCTTTAGCCTGTTGATGTGATGGGTTATGAGAATTCATTTTTAATGCTACAGCAGCCTTCAGTGTATGCGAGCTAAATTCCATTTCTGTGGTATATAGTTACTTTCATATTATTTCACTCAGTTTGCTGATATGTTCTTGTGGAATTATCTATCTGTGCTCATGACAAAGATTGATCTGTTATTTTCTTGTGATGTGTGTATCTGGTTCAGTATTAGCATAATGCTTGGCTCAAAATATTTTCACTTTGCTTCTGTTTTCAGGAGAATATTACTGAGAGCTGGTATAAGTTCTACTTGACTGTTTGATAGAACTTGCCAATGAACCCACCTAGACCATGTGCTTTCTGTTCTGGAATTAATGATGCTAGTTAGTTACTAAATAAAGGCCTTCTCAGATCTGGCACTGTTAAAGCTTGCTTAGATACTCATAGCAGTTTTTTTTTTAAAAGCCTAGTCAATGCTCATAATGATAGCTGTTTAAGCAGCAGGGTTTCCCATCTTCCTTCTGAAAGTTAGTGATCACTGCTGCCCACCTTGGCCCCTATGACCTACAAATTCAGCAGAAAGTCTATCTGGGAGAGTACTGGTCCACTAGTTTTGACTATAGCTTTATCCTATAGGGAATTACTCTAGGGCCTAAGCATCAAATCAAATCAAATTTCTAATTTGGCTTTTTCCCCAAAACTCTATGGCCCATTGTTACCTCATATGACTTTGGTAATCTGTATCTTCCTTTTCCGAAAGCATCAAATTATATTATCTGAGTATATTATGAGTTAATGGGAATTGCTTTTTTTTCTGCATGTCCTTCTTAGTGTTTATGGACTTAAATAAATGAAAAAATTAATCAGTCGCCATTATATAACAAACCAGGTATTAACTTATCTGTCCTAAAATCAATTTATATTGCTTCCATGAGATCCTGTACTTTTATAACAGACTTCTTCATTAAAATGTTAAATTGTTTAACCGATATCAATTCTCAAGCCTTTACTTTAGAGGACAGTTGTTTTCTTTGACTGATTGGCATACCAGTAAAGGTCAGGTAGCATACCAGTAAAGGCTGGATCTTACTTTGCCCTTTGGATAGTGAGTAGAAGCAATTTTAAGTCAAATTACTTTTCTGTGGAGCCCTTTGTCCAGACATACTTTAACTACACTCAAACATAATAGGAAAAGATAAACTATAATGCCATAGTTATCAATTATAGGGTGGTTTATAGAAGGTAGGCTAGAGGGTCCTATGGGGAAAGGCAGATAATAACTGGAGAGCATTGCATGTCTATTAGAAGTTGGTGGGGGTGGGGATGGTGTATGGCACAGGAGCAAATCCCAATATGTGTGAAGTATGTCCCCTGACATACTAGATAAATATATGAAAGGCTAGCCCTTACAGGAAATCAAATAGCTTTCAACAAGACAGATTATTTTTTCTTTTGGCCTTCCATGAATAGTCAAAAATTAGAGAGAGAGTGCTTCGTCTATTTTACAAACAATTGCAGAAGGAAGATGAAGCTTTGAACAACATAGGATCCAAGAGCCAAGGCCCAGTAACAACTCTATTTTGGAGCAGAGATATTAACTGTGTGTGGCTTTATTTTTAAGAATAAAGACAATGGGATCAAGCTGGCTGTCTTGAGGTCACTCTGAGGGAGTAGGGAACACAAAGAGAATTTTAAAGATCAAAGGCAGCAAGATGGAGAAACTAAATTTTTCCTTAAATTAAGACAGACAGGAATACCTTGTGTCGGCACTACCTCTCTAAATTGTGTTGATTAATGTATGGGGGAAAATGGGTTAAAATATCAGAAAGAGAGCCATCACTAGTTACAGATGATAATATCATCTATCAAGAAACCTCAATATAATGAACAAACTTGCAATAGAAAATTACTTGAAGTAATAAGAGAGTTCAGCAAGATATCCAGATAGATTGATCTAGAAAAATTGATTCAAGTTTTTCATTTCAGTAGAGGCTTACTCAGAATAACATTTAAAATGTTATTACTTAAAATAACAATAAATATTAGAAAGCATCTTGGCTTTAACTAAATAAAAAATGTTCACATCATCTGTGAGGAAATTTTTGAGACTTTAATAAAGAACATAAAATATAATTATTTTAATAAATAAGGACATTCTGCACTCTTAGGTAAGCTGTCTTGATATAATAAAAATGACTATTTTTCTAATGTTGATTTAAAATTCAATGAAATGCAATAAAAATCCTAGTTCCAGTTTTTCCAAAGAAATTCATTAAACTTAATCTAAAATTTATATAGCAGAATAAAAGTGAATAAAGAATCAAATCAATCTAAAAATTTAAGAACTTTTAAAATCAGATAAGATATCCTGCTATTTGGAACCTTGTCTTTTTTTTTTTTTTTTTTTTTTTTTTTTTTTGTTAAATTTGTTAAAGTGATTGAATATCAGCAATTTCCTGGGATTGAAAGTACACTGAAAGTACAAAAGAAAGTCATAGTTTTTTTTTTTTTTTAAAGAAACTAATATTGATTAGGCAAAAAGATAAATTAAGCAGAGAAACAGTGTAAAACTGACTTGCATACCTAATAGAAACAAAACAATAAAGAAGACAGATCTGGGCACACTAGAAAATGCCTTTAATGCTAGCATGTTGGAGGCTGAGGCAGGAGGATCATGTGTTTGAGACCAGCTTGGCAACATAAGAGGACCTTGCTGACAGAGCGGAGGGGGGGGGGATGGAGGGAGGGAAAGAGAGAGGATGAAGAGAAAACAAAGAAAGGAAAAGAAAAGAAAATTAAATTACATATCAATAAAGACTATTTTGGTTAGTAAAATAGAGGAAATTATATGAAAACTATTTTTCGTTTTATATCTAGAAAAAAATAAAACCAATGAGCATTGTATACAAAGGTTGATAGAAACTGGGCTGGAAATTGCAACATGCAAAGCAACACTATGGAGTTCATAGAGCAATGAGAGGGTACCTTTGTGAACCTGGAGTGGCTGGAGTAAACAAAGCATACACCTAGGCAAAAACTGTAATTTGATTTTATCAAAATTAAGAACATTTGCTTATTGAACAACTTAGATAAGGTTGCGCATGTGCAGAGTAGAAAAATAATGTGTCATGTTTACAGCAGGGCTCATTGCCAAACATGTCGGCACTAATCCTAGTTGAAAGCAAGCTCGTGGCAACTCAACACAAGAAACGAACAATATGCATAAGAAAAATTTTAATCTGGACTATTCACAGAGCTAATAAACATAAGAACAGTTCAATACTCAGAGTTCAGAAGGTCACACCTGAAGTCCACACATTTAAGACCACTTACATTGGAAAACTATAGAGAGCTAAGCTTTGCTAAAAGACTTTGGAGATGGAGTATTAGATAGTGATCTCCTAGATGGTGCATTCATTTCAGAGAGCATTCTGGTTTTACTTCGTCAAAGCAAGAAACACATGTTCTGGTACTCTCAAACCCAGTGATTTTACTCTCTGGTTCATATGCTAAAGTAATTCTCACAGACTGAAGAGAATGTGAGCAAATTGCCCCTCTCTGGCCTTGCACTCTCTCTTCTGTTTTTGTTTTGGTTAGTTTTTTTTGTTTGTTTGTTTCTGTTTTATTTTTGTTTTATTTTAACAACAGCAAAGAGCAAGATGCAGCCTGGGTGTTAGGCAAAATGATGAGATGCACACTAGTTGAGTATAATGTGGAATCTGGAAGAAATGTCTGCTGTACTAAGAACACCCCACGAGGATGGCCACTATTTTAAAAAGTAACAAAATCTAACAAGTGTTGGTGAGGGTGTGAAGAAATTGTCACCTTTGTATACTGTTACTCAGACTAAGAAATGAAGCAACTATTATAGAAAATAACATGGTAATTCCTCAAAAAATTAAAATAAATGCACCCCACCATGCAGTAATTATATATATATATATGCATGCATATATGTGTATGTATAAAATAAGTGTAAACGGGGACTTGAAGCCATATTTGTGTAGTCATTTTATGATATCATTATAACAGCTAAAAAGTAGAAGAACCTAGTATTCCTTAATGACTGGATAAATAAAGTGTGCTGCAGATACACATGGAATACTACTTAATCATTATGTTGGTAAATACCATGTGTGTTCTTTTGTAATTGGGTTAACTCACTCAGGATGATAATTTCTAGTTCCATCCATTCAACTAAGAATTTCTCGAATTCATTATTTTTAATAGCTGAGTAATACTCATTGTGTAAATGTACCACATTTTTTTGTATCCATTCCTCTGTTGAGAGACATCTGGGTTCTTTCCAGCTTCTGGCTATTATAAATAGCTGTGTGCCCTTCCCCTCCAGCCTTGAGCAGGCCTGAGAGACCTTGTTTACCACAACAGAGCAAGTGATAAGGATCTAGGTGGAGTTACCCACCTTGGCTGCACAGAACACAAGAAGCAGAACTGCCCCTGGGCTTGCCTGGAGACATCTCTGGCAGTGACCTAGAACGGATTATGGACTATCCCACCCATTTCCCCCGGCTGAAACCAGGAGGGGTTGTGGGTTGGGTTTTCCTCTTTAAATTGAGAGCTGAACATTAAAGCTTTGAGCCTTGATCAGAGAACTTTGTCTTGGCTTCATCTCTTCTCGCCCTCTGTCCCCTTTCATTCCTAGCCCCCCTTTCAGGTGAACCCAGTTGACTTGTGGCCATGGGTGGCTATGGTCGGGCAGTAGGGGGAGAGGAAATTCGTGGTCCCATGAAAAACGAACACAGAGTGTGTGGGGAGGAATATAAGAGTGAGGAGGGGGTAGTGGGGGCCGGGGGTAGGTGGTGGCACAGCCTCATAGAAGCATGAGGAGGGGGGATGGGATAGGAGGTTTCTGGGTGGTGGGAGGAAGTGGGGTAAGGGGATAAAATCTGAAGTGTAAATATAATACCCAATAAAAACAAAAGAAAAAAAGAAATATTATTATTATAAATAGCAAATTGTTACTTTCTTTTTTCAGTCATTGATATTGTATTCTTTTTAGTATTGAGGACTGTGGAAAAGACTTCTGCATGAGAAAACTGCTAGAATTCTTTCTTAACTTATTTTTTTTCTTCTTCCTTTTTTCTTTCTGTCTTTTTTCCTTTCATCATTCTATTTTTATGACACTAGATAATTAAAAAATTAAATTCACAGTTGTAAAAACAAATCATTATGTTGGGAATATGGAAGATGATTCAGTAGATAAAGTTACTGCCATGCAAGCATAGTAATTTGAGGTTGGATTCCCAGAACATACATAAAATCCTGGAACATCAATGGAATATCTGTAAACCTAGTGTCGGTTTTGGGGGGGAAGAAGTAGATCTCAGGGTTTTGCTGGCCAGTTATTCTAGCTAAAATGTCAAGCTCTGGTTCATTGAGAGCCTTTGCTCAAAAATATATATGGTGGAGTATGGTAGGAGATGGCACCTAATGTCAGAATCTATAACTAAACTTCAATCAGTCGTAAATGAAATCCTTATTTGCTGAAAATGAGTAGAACTGAAGATCAGCATCGTGCTTAGTTAAACGAGCCAGTCCGAAACACAACATCACGTTTTCTCTGCTGCATGTAAGTAGGAAGAAAGGCACACAATTTAAAGGTAAGTTCTAGCAAAAGGAAAAGGGTAAGGCGTAGAAAGGATAAAATCGTGGTCAAAGCATGCATGTCATCATGAACTCTACCCCTCCTCACAATTAAAATACTCCAAAGAAAAGGACATTTCCAGGGACACTAAGTGGAGACCATAAAGTAATAATGACTGTCCCAACAGCAAATGCAATTGAGACCCCTTCAGCCTGATGGGAGAGACCCTAAACAATAATGGAATGTGGTTCTGATACATTCTAGACCCTATGTGAACCTTGGAAACATCATGCCAAGTGAATGGGATCAGACATAAAAAAAAAATAAATATAACGTAATGCATCACATATAAACCATACAAGAAAAGGAATGCGAGAGACACAGAATATAAGAGCTAGGTTACCAAAGCTGGAGGGAAGAAGAACTGAACTGACATGGCTAACGGTTGAAGAGTTTCTATCTGGGGTATTTGCTTGACACCATCATGGCCTCGATGACTATGTTGGATCACAGCATGTCTGCAAATTAAAATGTTCTGAAAATAGATCATGAAAACGCCTCTGCACATTGAGATGGTATTCACATCACTGATGTGTGCCTTTCAAATGGCTTGCATGGTAAAGTCCATGCTAAGTCTATTTTACAAAAAAAAAAAAAAAAAAAAAAAATCTTGCATACACCGGTTGTAGTCACTTGAACATATATGCCAGTGGTATGCTTTGGATTGGCTGCCTGTGAGATGAGTCTGTAACAACATGGGAAGGGGCATTTGTTTAAAAGGATATGAATGGATAACACGAACTAGAGCTATATAGGCTGTGAAAGAAGAAGCAGGGTGAACTGGACTGCGTGCCTGAGTTCTGGATGAGAACTGAACCAAAACCCAACCTAAACGTTCCAGTTAGCAAGAGAGCTGCTCTATTTGTCTAAGCGAAGTGCCTGTGTCCTAGCAGATAATAGGATTGCACCGTGCTGTCTCAGAATAAGATGCTTGATTCTGAAAGGAGTTCCTGGAAGACAAATAAAAATGTATCCCTGAGGCTAGAAAAATTAACACTTTTACTGGGCTCCATTGGCACTCTCATGTTAATTAATTTATTCTTTCTTTGAATTTTTATCACACTCTTTATTCACAATACTGTAATTCATTAAAGATGCCCCTAAATTCTTTGCTATTCTGCCTACTAATAGGGGAAGATGACTCCCATTCCTTTTGAAGAAGACTGAGTAATGATAGCTTTGACCAAAGTGACCCAAGTCAGGCAATATGCCCAACAAGGCTTGAACCTTTCTCAAGAATGTTTGACTCTGCTTTCTCCCAGACGGTGACTGGGGAATTTGGCTACTGGAGAAGTTGTAAGCAGGAGCTCCAGGTGACTGGGTGAGTCACCCTTAATCACACTAGTCATGCTTTGGCATAAGACAGCTGAGACAAGACACCAGCCAAGAATTAACGAGTGAAGCCTAGTGTCTGAACATCTAACCACAAAGCAGTCAGTTAGGAGCCTCAAACCTGTTGTTTTCCAGCAAGTGGTAACTGTCAACACAGCAGTCACCAACATGGCGGCTGTCATAATTCACAGTGCAATTGCTTACACTGCTGTTCACTGTTGCTTCTGCAAGTAATCCCTGCTTATCCTCTGACATCCCATTCCAGGACCCCCTAGAGGATGCCTGAGGCCTCAGATGGTACATCTGATATTTATGATATCCCTGTTCAGTGTACCTGTGCATCTGATAACCAAGACAGCTAAGTGACTGACAAGCTGACAGTGAGTACAGAATGGGTTCTCAGTTCAAAGAGAGGATGCATGTTGCAGGTGAGATGGGGCAGGATACCTAGATGTCAGTCACCACGATGCTCAGAGTGGCATGCTATGCAAGAAGTAAGTAACTTCTGTGAATTTTCAATTGTTGTTTTCTGACTATGGTGGGCATGGTCACTCTAAACTTTGTAAAGTTGAACTGCATTTGTAGGGGGCTACATTACAACATATAATGTGTATCTTTGTGGGAGAAAGCTCCTGCTACCTTAAACTCTGGCTATGCAAGGGTATCATTTCTCTGTACCAGAAACATGCAAAAGTCTCTCTATATTTCTGGTCTATCCCCTTATAGCATTTCTGTTTGCATTTGTCATTAATTGCTCAAACATATGTTGCACATAAGTTGTATTAATATTTACATTTCTGTTCTTACACATACACAGATAAATGACCTTATGTCTGACAACTAACAAAATATCTTGGATATAGATCTATATCATCCTTTTAGAGCAGCCTGTTCTTATGGCCAGCAAAGCTAGAATGTAACCACCCACTGTCATTTGGCTTTTCTTAGTCATTTGCAAATGGTCACAATGGATAATTTTGTAGTTTTGTCCTGTGCTCAAGGCTGTGCACATAGATATGATGGTATATTGACAACTTGCTCCTCTAAATGTTTGAACTCACATGTCACTAAGAGTGGAGAAGATATTGCTAGTGGGGTGTGTTATCAAGCACTGGGCTTTATACAAATCTTATCTTATTTAAATTTCTGAATTAATCTGATTTGCATATCAATATTATTTACGGTTTTTTGCTATTTCCCACTGAAATGTCACCTATGTTAAACAACTTGCAGGCAATCTTTACATATCAACTAATCCTGTGTCAAAATGGATGCATTCTTTAAATTTTTTTCATAACATTATCAGTATTCCCTTTTCATTAACCTAAATTAAATATTTTAATAACTTGAATTTGTCAACCTATTTTTATACTTCCTATCCTTCACTATGCCATGACTTGTTCTTTTTCATTTTAATTAATTTTTTCTTAAGATAAGAGCTTACCCTACAACCCAGATGGCAATGTCCCTACTTTAGCCTCCAAGTGTGAGCCACCCTACATTATTTGATTTGTTCATTAAATTCTACATTCTCCTATGGTAACAGAGTCAAATTTTACATGTAAGCATATTTAAATAACATATAGTTGATTCACAGTGAAACAATTCAGTACAGACAGTTAAATACATACACACATATTAAGTGAGAGGCTTAGATACTTTAATATGTGAACATACCACAACTCCACCTCTCACTAATTTATCATCCAAATACATCACTTTAAATCTTGGTATTACAGTTCTTACCCCCAAAGTCTCACTTTCATCCCATAATGTTTAACAGTCCCAATACTGTTAAGAAGCTCAACGCGTCTTCTGAGAGTCAAGAACATTTAACAGAACCTCTTTAAAGTCAAACCCAAATCATTTTCACTACACAGTGGCAGAGCATAAAAATTTCTATTGCAAGAGTGAACAGGAGACTAACAAGGAAGGATCAAAACAAAGCAAGACAAAAACTCATCAGGGCAAATACAAACTTTGAACGGCCATATCTGGCATTTGGAGCTCATGGTGGAATCAGCTGGACTCTGGTAGTGTTGGCAGTCCTGTCCCTCTACCTTTGCTTCCTATAGCACATGTGTCCCCTCTCTTTGGTAGTTCCTCTCCCTCCCTAGCAGGTTTCACCCCAGACTAGATGGCAGTGATGACTAAGGAAGGAATTTTCACATACTGATACTGGGTATGTAGACTCTTGCAGCCACTACACCTTGCTAGCTAAATCTGAGAAAACTTGCCTAGGCAGTTGTTTTCAGGTAGGGAAAACCAAACTTGGGTGCATTCCCAGTTGAGTCTCTTTCCTTTCAAATGAATTTGTACTTTCATAAGTTGGGGGCTTTGATGAGTGTCCTGTACTGACCCTCTGGCTCAGGATGAATGCTATCTTAGCTTAAATTTTTGCCTGCCAACCAAGTTAGTCCATTACTTCTAAATTCAGCCTCACTAAAGTTCTCAGTATATTGGCAGAATGAAGCTGATTTCTTTGCCAGATTGCAACATGAATGATCTCCAGTCTGGTTTCTGATAGGGTCCCTGTTCTCTCCTCTGAAATGTCATGAACTGAACCTCCATCATCCACAATTTTCTCAGCATCTGGTCTTCTAAGATCCCACCAGTCCATTACACTTGGTTTGCAGCATTCTGGGACTTCTTTACTCTGTCTCCTTAGACCTTTTCAGTTTCCTTCTAAAGTCAGTTCAGGAGACCAGTGAACCACATGGTCAACCCCACTTCACAGTATCAAGTTTCTATATTGGTTGCTTTTCTCCTTGTGTCAAAATAAGACAAGAAATAAGAAATGAAGGACTTATTTTGGCTCACAGTTTCAGGGACAATACATCATGGGGGCAGAAGCATGGCAGCTGATCACATTGTATCTCAGTCAGGATGAAACTGTAGAAAGTTAAACTGCAGATGTGTGGGGTTTGGGGCTGTCACATTACAACAAACTGGTACATCAGCCCCTCGTCTCCTTTGTATTTTATCCAGCACACCAGCCCATGGGATGGTGTTACCTACATTCATGGTAGATCTTCCCTCCTCAGTTAAACCTTTCTAGAAACATTCTCATAGCCATTTCCAGAGGTGCATTTCAACGGTGATTTGAAATCTAGTCAAGTTGACAATGAGGATTAGTTACCACATGCCTTTGAAGTTGCTTAGTCTTTGGCATTTTGTCACCATGTTGGAAAGATGAATAACACCTGTATGCTGTGAATACTTTGTTCTAATCTGTAATTTCATTCTTCTTCTTTCTCTTTCTTAAAAAAAGTGTTAGAGGTTTTCTAAAGGAGAAATCTGTCGAGCTCTGCTGTGCACATGTATGTACACACACACACACACACACACATACACACACAGTTACACTTCCACAAGGCTTTCCTGAGGATTCCTAAGAAAGTGTTTAGTCTCGTGCCATCATCCACTTATGGATACAATCACTGATGGTTTGTTGTTAGTGAAAAGATTAATGCAATCCACTTATGGATACAATCACTGATGGTTTGTTGTTAGTAAAAAGATTAATGCAAGCCACATTAAAACTGAAGTGAACAAAATATTTGTTATAAAAAAATCAACATATTTTAAAATTCATAGCTCTGTTCATTCTAGCTCCCCCTAAGCCACAGGTGTTTCCATGTTTGAGATTAGGCATAAATGGTCAAAAGGAGAATATTTTCCTAAGGTCTTCACTAAAAGCTTCTTGCCAGAGAAGCTGAGGGCAGAAAATCTTAACACTAATATGTCAATACCACTGCCAAGTGAAGAGTACTCAGGTAGAACAAATCTCAAAAATACCACAAGAGTTAAAATCATCTTTACTAAACATATAATCAGTTGTCCAATGACATATTTTTGTGAACAAGGCATATGTATCTTTTGTGTAAAGATCTCTTATTTAGCATGGAGGGTGACTGGGGGAAGGGAGTGCTAATGTATTCAAATGGCTTATTCAAATCACACAGTGGTGAATCCAGGAAGTGAGCCAGAAACAGCTGCCAGCATCCATGGTGAACACCCACAGCACCAGGCTGATATGGGCAACCATTAATCTTTGCATCCATCAGGTTTCTAAAGCTGTGGTATTTCTGCCACCTTCTCCCTGAGAGCCCTGCCTTCTGGTACATGCTTCAAGAACACATTCTCAGAGCCTCCCTCTGCCAGAAAGACTTGGCCCATCTCAGGCATATCAATTGAAGCTCTGTGGAAACTTTTGAGTCTTTTTTTTTTTTTTAAGAAAGAAAAACACTTAGGCATAACAGAAAAAAAAAAGAAGAAGATGAAAGAAAGAAATCAGAAACCTTAAATTCTGTTCTGAGATCTGGGCTTGTGCCAGATTGGTGGGAACAACTTGCGAATTCTTCCTCAGAAGCTTTTGGTCTGCAGTGACTCAGCTCTCTGTAGGATGCATCAATAAAGTACTCCTTGTTTGAGAGAAGTCACAGAGTCCTTGAATTTTGCCGATTCAGTACAAGAAAGATGTGACTGCAGCCAGAAGAGATGACCACACACCTCCTATGCTTTAGTCTATCTTAACTCCTCTAAGAATGACAACTAGGGTTGGATTCCTCACTCCTGAATGTGTTTGCCCCAAAGTCTTTGAACAAAAACAGGTACCTAGGGCGAAATACATAATTAAAAAAATGTCAGATCACTAGGTGGTCTTTTCTTGATAAATCTGTACCTGTTTTAAGATGTGACTACAGCACTCACTCCAAGAAATAAAAAAAAAAAAATAGTCATCTCAGCTGTGCTAATAGAATGGGTGCAAACAAAGCCAAACATCGCTTGTCTTGTCCTCCTTAAAGTGTTGCTTTCTGAGCTCTGGCTGATGAAGTCAGTCAGAATTTGATAGTGTGGGAGGAAGTGTAGGTACCCATCATATACTAAATTCTGTGGATTCTAAAGTCCCTGACATGAGCCTCAATGTTTTCTGCATACTAAGCAAGTGTGTCAGCACTTAACTATACCTGGACCCTTGATTTATTTTTCCAATCAGTGAGAAGACACCAATAGTAACTGATGGTGAGTTTCTATGGGATGAGAGATCTCTACAGTGGCAGAGTAAAAAAACCAATGTGTATTTGTTCCACCATTAAACCAACAAAACAATGAGAAACCCATAAAAATCAATTTTATTAAAGGTCTGGAAATTAAGCACATTTAATTGAAGAAGGGTAGTTTTGAACTGCTGACCCTTAGTAAGGGCTTTGGGTTCTCATAGCTTGTCCATTGGAGCCCATTACCCATGGCAGACACAAGCGTGATTTGGAACTCCCCCCAAATTCTCATCTCCAGATCAACAGCACGGTTTGACCCGACTTGGAGGGTCTGCTGCCCGAAGATCTCTGGCTACATAGCCTCTGCCACAGGGTCGCCTTCCAAAATTGTGCAGCCCCATAGCTACATCAGACTATGTCACTGGGCCAAATCAGTACTTGGCTAAAAGTTACAAAGGAAAATTTGCTGGCTTTTCAGGTACCTGAAGACATAAAGGGCAACACACATAGACAGAGTTATGTACATTCTTTGAAGACAGAAGATCCCAGTCTCCCATTCCTGGCTGGCCTTGAGGTTCTGTATAAGCATGAGGTGTGAAGTAAAGGCTAAAGCAGAGCTGAGGGACTTGAGTATCAAGTACTTACCCCGACTCACACAGAGTCCCCCACTAAAGAGTATAAAATTTAGTGGTTTGAGAGGCAAGGAAATTTTTGATCAATCTTTATCTGACCACTGTTCAAACTAAACAAATGTTTGGTGAATTGGCATTATAGAGCTAATAGGACTTTCCAGAGTAAGCTAAAGACTTCAACTGAACCAACAGCAATAAAGACAGTCTTCGGGGAGCAGGACTGATATCCAGAGTTGCAACACTGCATTGTCTAAACTATTCAACATTTTATAAAATATCATAAGCTATAGAGAAAAGTAAGGTTCATATTAAGGAAAAACTCAATAGATGAGCAAATCTTTTACATCAGTCATTATACATGCTGTGTAAGAATCAATGGGAGTTTTACCTAAAAAGCTAAAGTTGTTTAGTACCTAAAACATAATATAATAAACTATATTAGTAGAATAAAAAACAAGCACTGAGCACTGAACACAGATCCACTCCAGAGGTTTGTGACTGCCTCCTCTAACCCAGAAGCCTGTTCTATACAACCAAACAGCCACATGCAGCCCAGACCAATATGAGCCAGGACAAGCCAGTCCATCCACCCAACACCACTTGTAGCCTCTCCTCTCAGGACCCAACTGCCAAACCACTACATGATGGGCCCAACACAACTCAGACCAGGTAAGACAGTCAGTTGTCCCTGACTACTTGTGACTGTCTACCCTACCCAGGAGTCTTCTCTGGCCAAATTGCCACAGCGTAGACCCAAACAGTCCTTCCACCCTGACCACCCGACTCCATTTCCTCACACAGTGAGCCTTCTTCAGCTGACCACCGACAACTGGTTCAATTTGGTGAGGAGCTAGTAATGCAGTCCTCTCACTTCATTCATCCTCCCAGCACTTCTCCCCCACAGCAGCCCCGAGTGCCACCCACTTGTAGCCCTCTGGTGGGGTGGAAACACATAGCAAAAGATGCAATCCACAACCTAACTCCAGATGCCCAGGTTTCATCAGAAAAACATAAGCGATATGAAAAACTAAGACGATATGCACCTCCTCAAAAAAGCACAGACCTCATAGCAATAGTGGTCACCATGGAGAATGGTTGAGATGAAATTCAAGACTTAGGATGTTTATTTATAAGCATGTTCCAAAAGGTCAAGGAATTTAAAGATGACACAAATATCTGAATGAACTGAGAAAGGACAAGAATAAATTCATTGAAACCAAGACAATACAAACAAATAACTGGGTATAAAGTATAGAAGAATTCAGGATATGAAAGGGGAATTCAATTAAAGGGATAGAAACAATGAAGAAAATCCAATCCAAAATAAAATTAGAAATTAAATGTTTATTTAGACAAAAACTCACTTGTAAGCCTCTCCATCAAAGGGACCACATGGAAGACACAACACAGAGCTTGAAGACAAGGAAAAGGAATTACATCACTCATTCAAAAAATGGCTTTTTTTAAAAAAACACAAATAGAGCAACTACAGAATGCTAAATCTATAAGTTACAGGAAGGAGAATTCCAGATCAAAGGCAGAGAAGACATTTTGAATAAAACCATAAAAGAAAATTCCCCAAATCTCAAAAAGGAGATACCCATGCTCAGACAGATACAAGAGGCTTACAGACCAACAGTATACTTGACCAGAATGGACATTCCCCACAAAATATCACAGTTAAGACACTGAAAACACAAGATAAGGAAAGGATATTGGAAAACGCTGAGAAAAAGGCCACATCACCTATAAAGTCAGGGCTGTTAGAATAACCACAGATTACTTGATTAAAAGGTTTAAAGCCAGAAGGATTTAAAGAGATACATTCCAAGCCTGAAAGGTCACAACTGCCAAGTCAGAGTATTATATTCAGCAAAGCCTCTGTGTACTTTCTGTAGTTTCTATTGCAATTGGTATCTAACTATATTCTCCTATGGACATATAAAAGTCAGAATATTTTTTTCAATTTTCTTATATTTGCTAAGATGTATTCTGCCTTTCCCTGTGGTTGATTTTAGAGAAAGTTCCATGGGATGCTGAGAAGAATGTGTATTCTTCAGTGTTTGGGTGGAATGTTCTGTAGACATCTGTTACACCCATGTGGTTCATATCATTTAATGCCAGCATGCTCCTGTTTATTTCTTGTCCAGATGACCACTAAATTAATATAATTTAAAAGAAAATGATGGATTTCTAGATTCATGTAACCTATAAAATCAAAACAAAATGAAATAAATAATTTAAATAGGCCTATAACCAACAGTAAGTTTGAAACATTAATAAAATATCTCTCAACCCAAACCACCAGGATCAAATAGATTCACTACAGAATTCTACCAGACTTTCAAATAAGAACATTCACCAATGTTACTCTAATTATGCCACAAAATAGAAGTGGAAGGAATGCTTGTAAACTCTTTTATTACAAAGCCAGTATTACCCTGACAGAAAGCTCACCAACACCAACAAAATATCATTTATCATAGTGAAGTTGACTTTATTCCAAGATTGAAGGGATGATTGAACACATGTAAATTAATAAATATAATTTGTCTCAAAACACAAAGATAGAAATTGCATGACCATCTCATTAGATGTAGAAAAGGCCATTGACAAAATCCAATATCCATTCATGATAAAAGCCATGGGGAAGAAAGGATACTACTTCATATAATAAATGTTATATATCGCAAACCTAAGCCAACATCATAGGGTGGAAAAAAATAAAAGCTAAGATAAAGGACAAGAAAAGACTGTCTACTCTTATTGTAATGTTGTACTTGAGTATCAGCTAGAGGAATAAAAGAAGAGAAAGAAATAAAGGAATGTAAAGAAAGTTAGAAAAATAGTTAAAGTATCCCTTGTTGCATATGGCATGGTCCTATACATAAGAGCCCTAAAGACTTCACTAACACAAAACAAAACCAAACAAGAAAACTCTTAGTGTGGATAAACTAAGAAAAGTAGAAGGTTCAAAATTAACCTATACAAATCATTAGCCTTTTTATATACCAATGAAAAACATACTGAAAAAGAAAGTGGGTCAAGAACCTCACTCACAGTAACCACAAAAAGTAAAATTACCTGTCAATCAACTGAGCCAAGGAAATGAAGAGCCTCTCCAACAAAAACTTTTAAGACAGGGAATAATTGAGAAAAACACTAGAAAGTGAAGAGAAGTCCCACTTTCAGGGAGCAAAAGAATCACTGTGAAAATAGTCAAACTAACCAAATGTAATCTACAGATTCAACCAATCCTAGTCAAGATCCCAGGGCCACTCCTCACAGACACAGAAAACACAATCTTAAAATCAGTGTGGGAGATCTTTCCCTCTTCTGAGATTTCCTTCAATTTGTTTCTTCAGAGACTTGAAGTTCTTATCATACAGATCTTTCATTTGCTTGGTTAAGATTCACACCAAGGTATTTTATATTATTGGTGACTATTGTGAAGAGTGTCATTTCCCTAATTTCTTTCTCAGCCTGTTTATCCTTTGCATAGAGGAAGGCTATTGATTTGTTTGAATTGATTTTATATCTAGCCACTTTGCTGAAGTTGTTTATCAGGTTTACCAGTTCTCTGGTGGAAGTTTTGGGGTCACTTAAGTATACTATCATATCATCTGCAAATAGTGATATTTTGACTTCTTCCTTTCCTATTTTTATCCACTTGACTCCCTTTTGTTGTCTAATTGCTCTGGCTAGGACTTCCAATACTATATTGAATAGGTAGGGAGAGAGTGAGCAGCCTTGTCTAGTCCCTGATTTTAGTGAGATTGCTTCAAGTTTCTCTCCATTTAGTTTGATGTTGGCTACTGGCTTGCTGTTTATTGCTTTTACTACGTTTAGGTATGGGCCTTGAATTCCTGATCTTTCTAAGACTTTTACCATGAAGGGGTGTTGAATTTTGTCAAATGCTTTCTCAGCATCGAATGAGATGACCTCACACCAGTCAGAATGGCTAAGATTAAAAACTCAGATGATAGCAGATGCTGTCGAGGATGAGGAGAAAGAGGAACACTCCTTCATTGTTGGTGGGATTGCACTCTGCAACCACTCTGCAAATCA
This sequence comes from Rhabdomys pumilio, assembly GCA_030674055.1. Classification (NCBI taxonomy): domain Eukaryota; kingdom Metazoa; phylum Chordata; class Mammalia; order Rodentia; family Muridae; genus Rhabdomys; species Rhabdomys pumilio. Next base: position 25,290,894 of record JANHMN010000006.1, on the reverse strand, counting down.
GTCTGACAGTTCCTCAGAAAACTGGACATAGTATTACCTGAGAACCTAGCTGTACCACTCCTGGTCATATACTCAAAAGATGCTCCAACATATAACAAGGACATATGTTCCACTATGTTCATAGCAGCCTTATTTATAATAGGCAGAAGTTGGAAAGAACCCAGATGTCCTTCAACAGAGGAATGGATACAGAAAATGTGGTACATTTACACAATGGAGTACTACTCAGCTATTAAAAACAATGAATTCGTGAAATTCTTAGGCAAATGGATGGAACTAGAAAATATCATCCTGAGTCAGAGAATCCAATCACAAAAGAACACACATGGTATGCACTCACTGATAAGTGGATATTAGTCCAAAAAGCTTGCAATACCCAAGATACAACTCACAGACCACATGAAGCTCATAAAGAAGGAAGACCAAAGCGTGGGTGCTTTGGTCCTTCTTAGAAGGAGTAACAAAATACTCATAAAAGTAAATATGGAGAGAAAGCATGGGACACAAACTGAAGGAGGGGTCATCTGGAGACTGTTCCACTGGGGTATCCATCCCAAATGCAGTCACCAAAGGTAGAAGCTGATATGGATACTAGGAAGTGCATGCTGACATGAGCCTAATATAGCTGTCTCTTTAGAGGTCTGCTAGAGCCTGACATATACAGAGATGAATGCTCACAGCTAAACATTGAACTGATCGTGGGGTTCCCAATGAAGGAGTTAAAGAGAGGACTGAAGGAGCTGAAGGGGTTTGCAGCCCCATGGGGAGAGCAACAATACCAACCAACCAGAGCTCCCACGACTCCAGCTGTATATGTAGGGGAGGATGGCCTTGTCTGGCATAGGTGGCAGAGGAAGTCCTTGGTCAAGTGAAGGCTATATGCTCCAGTGTGGGGGAATTAGAGGGTGGGAAGGTAGGATTGGGTGGATGGGTGGGGGCACACCTTCATAGAAGCAGGGAGGATGGGATAGGGGATTTTGGGGGGGGGGAATGGGGAAAGGGGATAACATCTGAAATGTAAGTAAATAAAATTTCTAATAAAAAATTTTTAAAAATTAGTGTGAAAGCAGAAAAGACCAAAGTCAGCTAAATAAGTTCTGGGTAAAACAAATAGTATGTTATGTGAGTCATTCCCATTCCTGATTTTAAATTATACTACAGAGTAATAGTAATAAAAACAACATGGTACTGATGCAAAAAAAAAAAAAGAGTGATAAATAGAATAGGATAGGATAGGATAGAATATTCACATATAAGTTCAGGTGACTATAACTACTGATTTGTGGCAAAAAAAAAAAAAAAGCCAAAAATTATACACTGGAGTGATATAGAAATGGCTCGGAGATTTAAAGGTGCTGGCTGCTCTTCCAGAGGACCTGAGTTCAAATCCTAGCAACCCTATGGTGGCTCACAACCATCTATAATGGGATCTGCTGCTTGCTTCTTGTGTGGCTAGAGACAGTGTACTTATATATACTCATATACATAAAATAAATAAATAAATCTCTTTGTAAAATATACACTGGAGAAAAAGACAGAATTATTGACAAACAGTGCTAAGAAACCTGAATATAAACATGCAAAAGAATAAAAAGAGATTTTTATATCTCATCCTGCACAAAGCCCAACTCCAAAGGTTCAAAGACCTTAGTGTAAGAATTGGTACCCTGAAACTCCCAGAGATAAAATTAAGGTATACCCTTCAAAAGAGAGGTATATGTAATGATTTTTTTAATAAGACTCCTTAGCACAGATTTAAGACTAACAATCCAAAGATGGATGCCTTGAAAGTAAAAAGTGTCTGCATAGCAAGTGTCAATCAAGTAAAGACGTGGCCCACAGAACAGGAGAAACTACTGTCATCTTCCGCATCTTCTAGAAGATTCCTAACTACAATACACAAGAAATAAACAAACAAACAAACTCCAAAAAAACAACCAAATTTTAAAAACTGGCTATGAGACTAAACAGAGTTGTCAAAAGAATTAGAGATGGCTAGAAAACACTGGGAAATTGTTCAACATCCTTAGATATCAGAGAAATGTGAACTAAAACTACTTCAAGATTCTGTTTCATGGAAGTCAGAATGGCCAGCATCCTAAGGATACAAATGGCAGCCAATATTGCCATAGATGAGGTGAAGAGGAACAGTCTGTACACTGCTGTGGGGAATGTAAACTAGGGTAACCACTTTGGAAATCAGTCTGGTGGGTTCCCAAAAAATCTAGAAAACCAGCCATACCATCCATAGACCAATACACGAAGGAATTTATATCCTGCTTGCTTGATCATTGCAACTCTATTTACAACTTCTAGGAAATAGAATCAGCCTAAATGTCCAACAAGCACCAAAGGGATAAAGAAAACTCCAGTACAGAAGCACAATGGACTTTTATTATTCTACTAAGAAAACCAGGGAAGGGGCTAACAGGGCCCTACCGCCGATACCTGAACTATTATCAACTAATAGTTGTTTGGAGAAGGGAAGGTATAGTGTCCAGTTGTATAATGTCTGGAAGTCTACCAGACTCTAATAGACAGTCCTAAACCCATGGTCACACAGACAGCCATGGTTAGACCCTGTGGTCCTGAACATGGGAAATGGATGTCTGGGGAAGAAGAAGACGTTGCTGGGGAGGGAAGAAAATAAAAGTAGACAAGGTGGAAAGTTATCAGAATGCATTACCTAAGTGATGCTGTCAAAAACAAAATTTATTTATAAAACAAACAAACAACATAAAAGAACAAAATTGTATGACATTTTAAAGATGCAGAAAAAACACGAGATTAGGTTTTGTTATCAAAACCAGCTACTAAGTGTATGAGACCCATCAAGAAAGTTTCTTAGCCCAATAAATGGATCTGTGGGAAATCAATGGATAATCATCCTTGACACAGAAAGTTTCCTCCATAAAAGCAGAAACAAAAGTGTCTATTCTTGTGTATCTATTTAAAGCTGGTTGTTCTGATCAATGCAATTAAACAAGAAAAGGAAATAAAGGGTATCTGTATTAGAAAAATAATTATAAAGTCTCTATTTGGAGGTAACTATTTCAGGAGGAAAAAACCTTAAGAAACTCATTAAGAATTTTTAAGAACAACTAAGCTTAGAGCTTACAGATGTAGGATCAACATAAAAATCACCTGCATCTCTGTTTACCTGCATAAAATGGTCATGAGCACGTAGACACGTGACACACGGGGAAAATAGTGTCACTTGTAACCACATTGAGAGTAAGTGTTTGAGAATAAATTTAATGAACTAAATGCAAGACTTAAATACTGACAACAAAATAGTTTTGAGGTAAAGTAATAAAGACCTAAAAATATGAAAAGACGCCTTAGATGTGTGGATTAGCTGACCATTGCCATTTAAAAAATAAAAATCTGTAGCCCCTTAGTTAATCTACAGACTCATCATAACTGCTGCAAAAATCCCTGTTACTTTGAAGCCAAAATTACCAAGCTTCCCCTTTAAGTTTCCCAAGCACAGGACTGCAAAATACCAGCCAAAACAAGCTTGGAAAGGTTGGAGGGCTCACATTTGACGATCTCACATCTTATTACAATACCATAACACAACCAACACAAGGATGCACATTTAAATGAGGGGAATAGAATTGTGGATCCAAAAATAAACCTTTACACTCATGGCCAATTGATTTCTGACAAGAATGTCAGGAGAACTTAATAGGAAAAGAATAGTTTGTAAGGTTTGATTTTTTTTTTCTCTGTAAGTAGTGCTTAGATAACTGCATAGCAACTGGTCAAAGTCTAAAATTGTAATCCTTTGTCACATAATGCATGCACACAAAACTTGAATGTAAGCACTAGGAGTATAAAACTCTTATACTAGGAGTATAAACCACCTAGAAAGAAATCTATGGGACCTTAGGTAGGCAATAGATATAACATCAAACCCAAGACTGACAATAAAAATATATAAATTGGACCTCAGTACAATTTTAAGACTTATTGTGAATAATGTATCAAGAAAGAGAAAGGATCAGAAACTGGTTACAGGTCATTCACGTGTCAGACATTTTTCTCTTCCCTGTGACAGAGGACCTGATAGAGGTTTATTTCCATTCACTGTTTAGAGGATCTAGTCCATCATGACAGCATACATGACAGCTAGCATGGCTTGACCCTCACAGGAGGAGGTTGCCATGGCTGGTCACATCTCAGTGGCAGGCAGGAAGCAAAAGGCTTCCAAACTTTCAAAGTCCAGCCTCAGTGACTTACCTACTACAAAGGTTCCATGTCCTACTGAAACAGCATTGTGAGCTGAGAATACACGAGCCTGTAGGAGAGAGAGTTCACATTCAAACCGTAACAATGAATCTGATGAGGACTTTACCTAGAATATGCAAAGAAGTCCCACAATTCAAAAACAAAAGGATAAAAAAATTAAAATAAACTCAAGATCTGATTAGATGTTTTCAATGGAAATAAATAAGAATAGTTAATAAACACATGAAAAAATTCCTCTAACAGCTAACCATAAGAAAAATGTGAATAATAATCAGGGAGAAATACCACTTTCCAGTTGCTGGAACATCTCTATTCAGAAGACAAACAATAAATATTTTGCCAATGATATGAAGAAATTATTCTAGAACCTGCATTCTTCCATTGGGAATGAACAATAGTATCGTCATTTTTAGAGACATTTCGGCTGGTCTTCAAGATGTTAAGCATAGTTGCCACATCCAACAGCACTACCTCTAGACACCTGTGGGAAATAGAGTAGTTGCCCCTCAAAGATGACTACCCCATAGTCTATGGAGACTGTGGCCAGATTGTCTCAGATAGCAAGATGAATTTTGCTCCTGTGTTCAAGATGGAGAGATGAGCCTGGATTATCTGCTTGGGTCACAGGAGTCCTTATAAAAGTGAAAAAGGAGACTCAAGAGGAGTTCATGCTACAGAGAAAGGAAGAGAGGATAAGAGTGGCAGAAAATAAGAAACAGACAGCAATGAGCCCTTTCCTCTATAATTTGGGCATCATTGTCCTCGACTCTAGATAAACAACAACAGCATTGCTTTCAGTAACTGATTACATTATGGCATGCTGTTTCAGCGGTGGGAAGCTAATACGATAATCAAGATAAATGAAAACGTGTGTTCTCATAAACACACGTGCTTGTCCTAGTAGTTTCATTCACAATAACTACAAATTAAACACAATGTAAGTACCCATCAACAGGTAGATAAACAACACATAGGACAGTCAAATAAATGAATGTCATCTTCAATAAGAAGAGAAAAGCACTGATACATGACAGGCTGTGTTGTGGACAATCTTTGAAGACAACAGTGCTAAATGAAAGAAATCAGTTAATGAAGTATAAGAATATACAATGAGAAGATCTTATAGAGTATTGGAGCAATCCTTGAATCACCCTTGAGGACATAGCCTGAGGAAAGGGAGAGCAAGTGGTGCTAGAATGTGAACCTGCTGCCCAGTGTTCAGACACTGGAAAGAAGTCCTTGATGTAGCCCTGGTGTAGATCAATGTAGCTACATTGGTCCCAAATGTAGGTGATTCAGTTATGAGGGCTCTCACCTTATGAATGGATTAATGTCATCATTGCTAGAGCAGATTAGTTCTCTTGAGACTGAATCTGATACAAGCAAACATGCCAATAGAAAGAAACATTCTCAAAGATAACATACTTAAATATTTTTTTATTACGGAAAGTATGAATCCCAATGAGCCAAGTCTAAGTTCAATTGTACACATATATCAGGGGTTTACATTTGTAAAGTGAATATGTGTGAATGCATGTATATACGTGTGTACGTATGTAAGTATGTACCTATGCATATATATTCACTATCATATTTACAGTATAAAAAGTAAGGTTCACAATAATTCAAGGCTCAGAAACTTGGTGCTTATTAGCATTTTACAAGTCATAGGGAATCATGGCCAGATACGTCTGATTCTAAGGTTTATGATTTTTCCCTAACAAAAGCAGCCAACTTATAGTAGGTGTTCAATAAATATTGATGAACATATGGAAAATCACTGTGGCAGAAGTGGTGAGTATCTACCCAGGATTCAAGTACTCTTGAGTTTCCTACCCTGTCTTCAGTTAAGACTGAGGCCATGTGACCTGGGTCTCACTTGGTACAGGCCACATGTTTTGGCTGCAGGATAGAGATAGACGCTACCAGAATAAGATGCTAATATTGTGAGACAACAATCTCGTTGGTTAAACCACTGTGGTTTTAAGATTTGTCTGTTGCCAGTGATTGTGAATAATAAGCTATCTGAACCAATAAATGTTCAGATGTATGATAATAAACTATTCTGAGCTTTATTAAATATTGAATAGATGCTATGTCACTGCTACTCTTGGACAAGTCAGTCAAGGTCAATGCTCTTAGAGATGTCCTCAATCCTTCATCCCTGAACACCTGAGAAGCATGATTTATTTTAATTTAATTTAATTCTTTTTTTCTTTGCTTACTCACTTTGCATCCCTCTAACTGCCCCCTCCCACTCACCCTACATGCATTCCTTCCTCTATCTCCTAACCCCCATTCCCCTCCTTTTCTCCTATGAGCAGGTGGGGGCCCTACCCTGGCAATTCAAGTAAGAACTATGATTTCAAGACACATGCACATACATGAGTGCATACACACACCTTTTAGTGTTCTCTTGACGCTTTTCTAGAAGTCTACTTTAAACAAGCATGGCACTTGAACTATCCTCTCTGCTTCAATGTTTATTTATTGGAGTTAGTTGGCACCATTTTTGACCCCAGCTGTAAATTTCAACAGAGCGCATTACCCTTCTAGTTATTTTTACATGATAAAATTTTCACAATCAGCTTAAAGCCTAGAAAAGAGTCATAATTTAGAAGTGCTGCAGAATGCCATTGATCTAATGATCAATTGTGAATGTGATTGAAATTCTAGACTTCTCCCCTTTCCTTCTACTCTGGTCTGTGGGGAGTAAGAAATCACCTGTAGGAATGTAGGAATGAGGAGCTGTCTGCTCCATTACCTTTTTATCCTGCACGGTAAGAATCTGGGAAGGAATCAAAGAAAGGAGTAAAACGTTCTTTTTAATCTCTGTGTGTCTCTGTCTGTGTGTGTCTCTCTGTGTCTCACTCTGTCTCTCCCTCCCTCCTTCCTTTTCTCTCTCTGTCTCCATGTCTCCTGTTTCTGTCTCTTCCTTCTTCTCTCTGTCTCTCTGTATCTTTATGTCTCCGTCTGTTTCTGTCTTTGTCTCTGACTCTGTGTCTCTGTCTCTGTCTCTCTCTCTTGCTCTCTCTCTCTCTCTCTCTCTCTCTCTCTCTCTCTCTCTCTCTCTCTCGTGTGTGTGTGTGTGTGTGTGTGTGTGTGTGTGTGTGTGTGTGTGTGTGTGTTCGGTTCTTTAGAGAATTCTTTTCACACTTGCATTAACTATAAAACATCTATCTATCTCCTTACTCTTTTCAGGATCCTTCCTTATCCTTTAATCCTAGTCCTTAACCTCTGACCTTTTTTGTAGGCTGGACTTGACATGGACTGAAGTTGTCCCTGTCTTGCCTTCCCATACTTGTCCTATACAGAGCACCGTAAGTCTCCTCAGTCTCTGGAAGGATTCAGACCATTCTGGACCAGCAGCAGTCTCGTCTCTGTACAGAACTACTGGGCTAGCCAATCTCTCACCTTTCAGATTTTTCAGGTCACCCTCTGTTATGTGAATTGTCTTGGGAAACATGAACAAACACCACTTCACCACAGATAGAATACTGACCACAAACCAAAAAAACAATTCCATCTGAGTGACAAGCTTGATGGCTAACTGTTGAGTCTAGTGTGGTTACTGACAGGCCCTTGTGTGACTCAAAGGCAGTGGCATGTTGACGCCTACACCCTTAGCATAGCTGTAGTCATTTTGTTCCATGCCCACCAGCTATTCCATACCATTGCTGTAATATGCCTGCCAGTCATTAATGTAGAAAAGTAACCTGACTCAGAGTAGGGTCATGCTGGCCATATACCCTGTTATGTTCTTAATGTTATGAGGTTTGGTAACCTTAAGAAACCCCACAGCTATAAGTTTCATATAGGACCCATCAAATTAAAGGTCAGTATGAACTGTTATGTCTAAAATGGCATGAGTCATGGTTGACACCAAGCAGCACTTCCAGCACTTGCATATGAGCTCATTGTGGTTTTTGAGGGTTCTAGACTCTATGAGTTGACACAAAAAAATGTTTGGGGTCATAACCTCAGCCCCAAAATTCTGAGCTATGGCCCTGATCAATCAGTTTTAAGATGTGTATTCAATAAACCATCCCTATCTGACTGAGATCAGTGTTTGTGTGGTTTGTGGGGCAATTCCTGGACTCCAATATGTATCACTGAAAAGTGCACCCTGTCATGAGTGACAAGTCATGAAAACTACATCCCAGGAGCATAGCTTGTAGGCAGATCCACAGAAGAGACTCTCCTTCCCCCACAAACTTGGGGGAGGGGCTAATTTCTTAATCTCTTAACTTCCTGAACTTCCTGAATCTTGTAAGTTTTCTGAATCTTATGGGCTGCCCGCTTCCGTTTAAGAAGGAATGTTTCAATTCAAAAAAAAAAAAAAGGTAGACACAAACATTGGCCCAGCTATTTCCCAAATTTTAGGGATATCTTAAGAATTTCTCAAAATTACCCACATAAATTTAAGGTAAAGGAGCTATACATTGTTTTAGAGGGAGAGATTAGCATCCTCCAGAAGCCTTCTCTAAAATTCTCCGTAAGTCCCTCCTTCCCTCCTCCACTTCCTTCCTTCTTTCTTTATTCTCTTCCTCCCTTTCTCCTTCCATTTCTCCCTCTCTCTTTCCTTTTTCTCTTATTTTTCTCTTCTTTCTCTCTCTTCTTTATGCTCTTTCTTCTCTGTTCTTTTGCTCTTATACATTTTTAATAAGCAGTAGAAATATCCCCAAATTTTAGAGATATCTTAAGAATTCCTCAAAACTACCTACATGAATTTAAGGTAAAGGAAATATACATTATTTCAGAGTGAGAAATTAATATTCTTCAGCAGCCATATTCAAAAATCCTCCTAAGTTCCTGCCTGTCTCCCTTCTTTCTTTCTTTATTCTCTTCCTCTTTTCCTCCCTTTATCCCTCCCTCCCTCTCTCTTTCTCTGTCTCTCCCCCTTCTCCATTCCTTCCTTTTGTTCTCCCTTTCTTTGTGCAGAGGACATCTTGCAAAAGTTGGTTCTCTTCTTCTAATATGGGGGTCCTGGGAGTGGAACTTAGGTCATGGAGCTTGGCAGCAGGTGCCTTTACCTGCTGAGCTATCTCACCAGCTCCCTAAGCTTCTGGCAACTTTAAATTAATAAAGAATAAACCAGCAACAACACTAATCATTTGTACAGTGTAAGGGACACAGGAGTCATAAAGTTTTTAAAATTTTTTTATCTGTATGAGTGTTTTGTCTGTATATGTCTGAATTATAAAGTTCAAAAGAAGGCATCAGATTCCCCTGGGACTAAAGTCATGAATAGTTGTGAGTCACCATGTTGGTGTTGGGAACTGAACAGGATCTTTTCACTCCTCTATAAGAGCAATAAGTGTCCTTAACTGCTGAGTCATCTTTTAGACCTGGGTTATATACATTTTTAGCATCTCCTTTTTACATATTCTCCACTCCCTTTGGAATCTCTTATCAGAGTGTTACAAATAATATTCTAATATTCAGCTAAACATACAGATTACCATTAAACACAAATCTAGAAAGTTCAGTGTTTGGGGGAGGGAAAAGAATTGGTTGTTTTCACTTTCATACTATCTGGTTTTAGAAGTTAGTGAGTTTTGCTATAATAATTGCTTAATAAAATTTGCCCTAGAAAAAAAATGTTACAATTCAATTTGTTATGCCTCTCGGGAATGTTTGTATTTTTAAATTTATTACCCAAATAATAAGATATAAATATTTTAAAACTGATTTTCCTACAAAAGCCTTTCAAGAAATCAAAAGTACAAAAGAGATAATGTTGAGCAACTCCCTCAAGACCATGGTTCACTACAATTTTTATGCAATTACAATGAGGAAGCAGCTGGCCATAGGCATTGAAATCTTTAACATTATATTAAAAGTATGTCATAATTCATGTAAAGACTCTCATGTTTTCCATCTGAGCAATCTTCCTCGTGTCACTATTAAAATCCCTGAACCAATATGTCAAAATTGCCATATTTTTAATAAGCAGTAACATTTTTGTAGAGCAAAGGTATTATTTTAATGTTCCCTTACCACACATGCAATAGGGGCACAACAGATGTTCACAGTGTTTTTCAGAGCACTATCTTATACCATCTTTGCCTTATGTCCCCCAGGTTGATTCCCTAGGGTAACACGTCAAGAAAAATGTAGATGTCTGGTCTGTCTGATCCATGGCTTGTCCTATCAAAGATCTGCTCAGTCTGAATTCACATGGTGCACTCTTAGCAAAGATAAATTCTTGCTCCCACTTCAGATTTTCTAACTTTGGAAAGGGGACAATAATCCATCCTTTTTTACATAGAAGAGAGAGAAGAAACGAATAGACTTGAGCACACATTTTAATAACACTTTAGAATAAGAACAAAATGGCAGCCTTTCAACTGAAATCTTAAGAACTAATTTACTGAATATGGTGAGCCAAAGTGATGTAATGGACCATTACAGAAGCACGAGAAAGCAGAACACTCCACTTCAGCTGCCCTCTTCAAAACTATAAAAAAAAAAACCCTCACTGCTTTTTGGGTACATACACCCCCACTCCAGTTATGACACCATCTTGGTTTGGTGCTAAATGTCTTCTCAAAGCACACGACTGTGGGTGAAGATACCAGCTCTGCCTCCCTGCAGCTTCCACCCCAACATTTTGGGGATGACAACAGCAGACAGGGGTTGGTGAGATGGGTGGTAAAACTGAACCAAGTCCCAAATTCAGAGTGAAAATGTTTGTCAGACTTCCAGATGGAATGGAGCTTCAGCAACACAGCCTGGGAGGGGGAAGGAGACTCTAAGAACAGAATTGGCAAGGATGTAGTCCATCCTTCTTGAGACAGATACTTGCAGGTTCCACAGCTCAGGAGGTGAGGAAGCCAAGTTCTAGAAGCGGAAAGAGTGGCAGAGCAGGCCTATGTAGTGGAGGAGCTTCTCTAATTATAAGTGTACATTTGCATGTTGGGTAAATCCTTCACAATATTCTAGCTCCCTTGGGGACCAAACAATGAATGGTTTCCTCAATGAGTATTAGAACAATCTGGACTTGTCAGTGACTGAGGTGGTATCTTAAAGTAAAATTACAGAAATTAAGTCAAGCATGGTTCAACATATGGAAGGTGGAAATGGGTGGATTGGAAATATAAGGTCATTCTTTATTGAATAAGGAGTTCAAGGCCAGCTTGGGATATGGAAAGTTCCAGAAGTAGACTCTAAGATGAGGTTTTCAAAATTTCATTGGGAGTTTTGTGATCACTAGGGTTTAGGATCACAGACAGACACAAGGAAATAGAAGAAGGAAAGAAAGAGAGGAAGAAGACAAAGGAAGAAGAAATTAAAGAAAAAGGGGGGCCAATTAGATAGAGGGCAATTTGGCTTGATCCTGTAGGTGAAACTATCAAGACACTGTAATCAGACCTCAGATTTTAATAGGTAAGATAGCTAAAGTTCTGATAATATTGTATCAGCTCCATCAAAGACTGCCCCAGGACATAGTTAGGAGGGGTGTGTTCCAGGCTCTTGAACTTTTCCAAACATGCAAAGAAAGCATGGATGAAGCTATCATTGCAAGAGTGAAAGCCTATGGGTATTGCCAGAGAAGGAAAGGATATAAAGTGTTATGAGTTTGGCAGCCACAACGTATACTCTAGAAGGACCACAGGATATAATAGGTCTCTAGAGGATGCTTTAGGACAGGACATGAGCTTTGTCCACAAGACGCTAAAATTTGTGTTTGTCTGTCTACCAAGTTTCTGAGCTGCTCCTCTCAGCCATGTTGGAGGTTATTCCCCATCAGGGCAAATTTAGAGATTTTGTGTGTGTGTGTGTGTGTGTGTGTGTGTGTGTGTGTGTGTGTAGATCAGATGTTTTCCTCAATCGCTTACCACTGTACATTTTGAGACAGGGTCTCTTGTTGAAACTTGAAGGTCACCAAGTGGCTTGAATCACAGGAAACAAATTCCTGGGATTCTTCTATCTCTGCCTCTCCAAGACTAGTTCTGTAAAGTGAATGTTGGAACTCTGAACGTAGATCCTGACACTTGCACAGCAAGCATGTTCCAGCCTGAGCATCTCCCTGTCTTTCTCTTCATCATCACATTCTAAGCCATCAATGTATTTGCAGCATCTCTAACACAGGCGTGTTATTTCTAAGAGCCTCGGCTTGTATCTCAAATTTGGTGGGCTTTTCCTGCATGAGCTACTTGTGTTTCTACACAAAAACAATGGTTCAAGTACTAGAAAGTACTTAGTCTAAAAAAGGCAATCAAAACAAATTTTGAGAGCATTTTCAATTGAATCAAGCTTATTCACTGGAATAAATCCCTCTGTTATTAACAGAACATACGTGACTCCAAAATTCCATATAAACTCCTTAAGGTTTAATAGCTTGATTGCTTTATTGCAGTTATAACTCATTTTTTAAATTGAAAATAGATTCTTTTCTCATATAATATATTCTGATTATATCTCTCCACCCTCTACTCCTCCCAGTTTCTCCCACCTCTCCCTTCCCCTGCTTTCTACTCCATTTTTGCCTCTTATTAGAAACAAAAAAAAAAAAACAGGCTTCTAAGAGATGCCTGAACATGATAAAATAAAATATAATAAGATGAAGCAAAAATTATCATATTGAAGTTTGGCATCATAACCAATAGGAGAAAAAGAGTCCTAAGAGCAGGCACAAGAGTCAAAGATCCATTCATTCTCATAGTCAGGAATCCCATAAAAATCCTAAGCTAAAAGCTGATATATATACACATTGCATGATGTCATTGTTTCTAAGAGCTGAGTAATACTCCATTGTGGAAACATACCACATTTCTTTACTTTTTCTTTACTTGAGAGACCTGTAAGTTGTTCCCAGTTTCCAGATATCATGAATAAAGCTGCTATGAACATTGTTGAGCAATTGTCCTTGTGGTAAGATACAGAACAATCCATTGGGTATATGGCCAAGAGTGGTACAGCTGGGTCTTGAGACAGACTGATTCCCAACTTTCTGAGGAACTACCATATTGATTTCCATAATGGCTATACAAGTTTCACTCCCACAAATAAGTGGAGGAGTATTCCCCTTGCTCCATATCCTTGCCAGCATGAGTTGTCACTTGTGTTATTGAACTTAGTCATTCTAACAAGTATAAGATGGAATGTCCAAATAAACTAAGGGACACTCTAGCAGCCTTTGAAAGGCTCATGAACACAGTCAGGAGACAGAGGTAGTCCCCCCTACTTGTGCTTACAGAGCCTTGAGTTGCCCTAATGGCTTCTGGTTGTCAGTAAGCTCTGTCTATAACATAATGCTGGTTCTGCTTTGTTGTTGTTTTGTTTTGTTTCGTTGTTTGTTTTTTAATTGCAAAAGATGAACACAGAACTGATTTTATAAAACACAAGGCAAAGATACAATCACCAAAAAAAATTCAGACTGTGATACCCATCTGTATTAGTTAGAATTTCTATTGCTATAATAAAACACCATGACCAAAAAGCAAGCTGGGGAGGAAAAGTTTTATTTGGCTTATACTTCCACATTTCTGTTCATTACCAAAGGAAGTCAGGTTAGGAACTCAAACAGGGTTGCAACCTGAAGTCAGGAGCTGACGCAGAGGCCATGGAGGGTGCTGCTTACTAGCCTGCTTCCTTGGCTTGCTCAGCCTGCTTTCTTATTGAACCCAGGACCACCAAACCAGAGATGATACCACCCACCATGGGCTGGTCCCTCCCCCATTGATCACTGACTGAGAAAAAGCTCTATAGCTGGATCTCAAGGAGGGATTTCCTCACTTAAGTTTCTTCTTTTCTAGTGACTCTAGCTTGTGCCAAGTTCACATATAAACCAGCCAGTTCAGTATCTAAACATAATGAAGCAAAGGAAAAAAAAAAACCAATGCCTACACTCACACATCTATCAAAATTAGCTTGAAGAATCAATGGATAAAAACAACAGTTTTAGCTTTATTAATTTTTTTCATAGTACTCAGAATTTATTTTTTAGTTTGGAGATAACAAAATAAAAGGTGTTTTTTATTCTAACCACAGAAATATAGTTAGAAAAGAAACAACATGTTATTAAATGTCTACTCTAGAGAAATACAAAATAAATAAGACATGGATCGCAGCCTTGGATTCTTATACACTAAGGAAATTAAACACTCATGAAATAATTCGAGAGGATGAAAATGTGCAAGTGAAAAATAACGCTGGCAGTAGTCCATAGAGGTAAACAAGTCCCGAGCAAAGCAAACAACACACCCGGGAATGACAGCCCTAGTTTGATGCTGGGAACCCAATCAGAAGCTAGCCCCATGTCTCTAAGTGCCAGTCCCAAATTTAAGTAAGCTGACAGGTAGAGCTGGAACATTTTTCCATTTTAAAATCTGAATTTAGTTCTTTCCTCTGGTTATCTGCAAATTACTTTCAGTAAAGTTTATCTTTATGGGAATAGGGCCAAAGATGGAGGGGTTAGAAATGATAGAGTCACTTAAGGAATCCCAGGAAATTTGACTTAGAAGACCAACATCAGGGTACAGATCTGAGTTTATTGCCCAGCCCATAAGCTTATGTACAGTATTTGAGTCAATTCCCAAGCCTCGAAATCCTTGGCCAATCGTATCTCGCCACACCATGCTCCAAAGAAAGCCTTGCCTAATGAAGTAACTCAGAAGGGGGTGGGGTAGGGGTAGGCATCATCACCTGTGGGAATTTCCCTGAAAATGAGGGAAGTGGCCATCACCCTGGCCTCCGTTCCTTTTAGATCTAATGCCATGTACAGAAGATTAGAACTCTTTGAGGAGTTACAGGAGGCTGTGGTGTCTTGCTCTCCATCCCACTGTTTTCCTCCACAAGGTTGACTTCCGAATCTTCCACATAGCTTAGTTGCTGGGGAATTATTTGAAATTATTTCTCTTTCCAAGTTTGCACAATTACTTTGTAATTATTACTTTGACTTTTATGTTAACCAGTTTTCTATTATTGAAACAAAATGCCAAGAATAACTGGGGATTTCTTATAATCTTTATACATTTTTAGATTGTGTGTGTGTGTGTGTGTGTGTGTGTGTGTGTGTGTGCATGAGCATGTGCAATAGCATATGTATAGATGTCAGAGATAACATGTGAGAGTCATTTTTCTCCCACCATGTGGGTCCCAGGAACTCACCTCATAAGACTCAAAGGCCCAGATAAGCTCTTAAGCAGAAAAAAAATTATTTGTCTCACAGTTTTAAGGGCCCCAGTTCCTGATCAGTCAACCCTGTTGCATTGGGTCTATGGATGAGCCACCAAATAATGGATGAAATAAGCCTGTGGTGAGACAAAACTACTCGCTTCATGATCAGAATGCAAAAAAAAAGAGTGAGGAAAAACTGTTCCTGAGTCCCCATTAAAGACACTGCCCCCAACAACCCAACTTCCCTCCACTAGGCTTCCTTAAGGTTCTACTTTCTCCCAATAGTGTCCTCTGGACCAAACTTTTAATGTATTTGAAGAGCTTTTAGGAAACATTCAATATCTGAACTATAGCAACCTGGATTTACACAACTTCTTATCCTAGAGATGTAATGGAAAATCAAGTAAAGGCAGGAAGTATGAGAAGAGTAGACGGAATAGATTTTACAAAGGGGGGGGGACTTATATGCCAGAATCAGCAACTGGACACACACAATCCCTATTTTCTAATCTAGCCTGGAATCCTGAGCTGGGTACATGCTCTTCACATCTGTTGTTCAAAGACAGGGACCCTTCACTTCTGTCTTTGTCGGGTGAATTGACAGTAGCCCTGAGTGTGAGGAATAACCTGAAAGAACTTGGTCACTGGAAAGCTGCCTATAAGCTCAGCTATATAAACAGTGCCATCTGAGAACACCAGATGTGCAGCTGGACTCAGTCCTATGAGAGGCTGAGTTAGTGCAAGAAACTCAGAGCCTAGGATCCCTTGATCACTGCCACCTGGGACTTTTGATTTTCTAGGCACCAACTAGAAAATTCTTAGTTTATCATTGTAAAAACACAGGGCACTTTTGAACTGGGGAAATGTGGTCATAGATATAAATTTTCAGTTAGACAGGAGAAATACATTCTAATTTAT
This sequence comes from Rhabdomys pumilio, assembly GCA_030674055.1. Taxonomy (NCBI): domain Eukaryota; kingdom Metazoa; phylum Chordata; class Mammalia; order Rodentia; family Muridae; genus Rhabdomys; species Rhabdomys pumilio. The sequence goes on along the minus strand of JANHMN010000006.1, from coordinate 25,274,598 downwards.
TAAAGAAACAGGGGCTATGAATTTGAGTGGGGACACAGAAGGGGTAGGAGGAGTGATGTAGGTACAGTACACAAATATAAACATTTTAAAAATAAAAGCAGCCGCCATTGTAGGTCTCCACCTCTATGGTGTTCTTCTCAAGTGTATGGGGCCAAGCAACTTCATGGTGACTCTCTCTCTCTCTCTTTCTTTCTTTCTCTCTCTCTCTCTCTCTCTCTCTCTCTCTCTCTCTCTCTGTGTGTGTGTGTGTGTGTGTGTGTGTGTGTGTGTGTGTGTCACAAGGAACCAAAATAAATGTTTCCTCCCTTAAGTCATTCATGTCAGGCATTTTATCACAGCAACTAGAGAGCTAACTACATCACAGCGCTCTCAAATATTTAGTCCATTCTTCCTCTAGCACATACACTTTCAAGAAGATGATGTTATGTAGAAGAATCCTTTGACTTATTCAAGCCCTTGAAAATAGCTCAAAGTATACACAGATGTGGGGGAAACTTAAGAAAGGTGAGAAGTTTGTTCTCTTCTTTTTAAACCTCTCTTATAATCAAACAGAAGAGTTACTGCTTTCTTTGGTGGGGACTGGTGCAAACGTGTCTACTCTGAATGGCTACGTGTTGAACTGACACGTCAACCATGAACAGCTGTAGCACCCTGGTGAGTCACTCACTTCAGACACCCAAGCAATGCCATCAACCAAGCCCTCTTTGTTCGTCACCCAGACTTTCCATCCACAATTTGAAAGAGCAGGCTGCTGGTCAACAGTCTCTTTCTCATTAAAACTTCTTTGCTAACATACTGGTTGGGTAATAGACTTTGCCTGTATCAACTGGATCCATCCTCATCCTCACACCGCCTCTCATTTGGTGGTCATTTCAAACTTAATGCTTATTTGCTCTACATTCCCTATGGAGAGCACCACCCTTTTCCAGCATTATACCTGGCCCATGCGTTCCCTCTTATTCTAGCAAGCATGGGCTCTAACATAGTATGCCTGTTGGGCTTTCCTCAGGTCATGACCTCTGGCAGAGTTGCCAAATGATATATGGGCAAGTTGCTGATGAATGTAAAACAAACCTTCAGAAAGGGATCTGGCTTTGGGTCCGACATTAGATTCCAATGGTTTCAGAAAAACTCACGTGCAGATTTCTCAGATTTACAGCTGGTGACCCTTTTCTCCCCACCCTCACAGAAGAAAAATGTTCTAAGGAGATCAAATGCATACTGTAATTGAAATAACATGTTTCAAACATGAGGAAGCACTCATGTTTAAAAATAGAAATGATCAGTCAAGTTTAAACACAAAGATTTAGAAACCCCAGAGACCCATAGCACATGTTATTATTCAGTTACAGAGGACCATAAACGAGTTCATGCCTATCTAATTAATCTAATCTTGGTCCATTCCTCCAGAAATGTTACTTCATTTTGTAAACTTTCTGGGGAGAATATTCCATGGTTATATAATATTAGTTCCAAAAACTTGATACTGATACTGAACAATACAAACACTGATCCCCACAGCTCAGCAGTCAATCTTCTGTAGGGTTTCTGCTATAGGACTAACTCAGTAAAACAGTTATTCACAAGCTTTCCTTTGAATATAATTTTAATATCATTTACTATAGCTTCAATCTCTTATTTTTCTAAATACAATTGGAGCCTGCGGTGGTTTATGGGCATTTGAACACTTGCTCTCCAGTTGCTGACACAGTTTAGGAAGGTTTAGAGAGACAGTTTTGCTGGAGGGAGTAGGTCACTGGGGGAGGGATTTCAGAGATCTCATAGACTCACCCTACTTTCATTTTGCTCTCTTTGTTCTGTGTTTGCAGTTCAAAATGTGATGTCTCGGATTCCTTTACCTGTTCCCTTTTTGTCACACCTCTGCAATGGGACAGACTTTTAACCCTCTGGATCCTGAAACCAAGGATATAATACAGAAACTGGTTCTAAAGAGTGGCTTGCTACTGTAAAGAGCCTGATCATGTTGCTTTTTGGAGGATGGGGAAGACTTTAGAACTTTGAGATAAAAAAGCAATTGGATGTTGTAGACCGAGCTCAGTGGGAACAGTACTGTAGGATCCTGGAAGACAGTAGTGCTGATAGGAAAGTGGACTACAAAGACACATCTCATTAGAGTTGAGGGAAAAGTAAAGATTAAAAAAAAATGGATTAGAAGTCATTCCAAAGAATGTGGCTGCCTTCTGCCTTTGTCCTAAGAACTTGTCTGAAGCTAAATGAAAATTTAATTTAACTTTTTAGATAAAATTTCTTTAAATTTTTTAAAAACATATTTATTCATTTTATTTTATATTTGTTTTGCTTGCATGTGTGTAAGTACCACATGCATGCTTGGTTCCCATAGAGGTCAGAAGAGAACAGCAAATACCATGAAACTAGAGTTGCAGATGGTTGTGAACCATTATATGGGTGCTGAGTCAAACTTGGTTCCTCTGCAAGAGCAAGAAGTGCTCCTAACCACTAAACCCTATCTCAAGACCCTAGTGAGGGAAATTGCAAGACTGAATAATATTGTATATGTAGAGTGATTGTGTAGGTCTACAATGAAACAATTGGGGCACAAAGTAATAGAAAGTGCATAGCTTGGAGAGAAAGAGAGTTCTGTGTAGCTTAATGTGCCCCCAAAGGCTCACACTGAAAGAGAGGCTATAATTGTTAGGAGATTAGCACCATTAAGGAGAGACCTTCTAGTCTCTTGAATAAAAAAGGTGCTTAGAGTCCCAGATACACGTCCAGCTTGTTGAAGAAAACCTAAGAAATTTCCAGCTCCTGGAAAGCAATTACAAACCAAATCTATAACAAATGTGATTCATGGCAGCTAGGGTCCATCTCAAAGGAGCAAACAAAATTGGCAGTGAAGGTATACAAGGTTGAAGGGATAATGGATTGTTCCTCTGGAGCTCCAGAGAGCTACTGAAGATAGGCAGCATGTGTCAGAAGAGACACCACAAGAGGGCAAGAGACCCTGAGAGGACATGGCATGGACCTGGAAAAGTGAAGCCTGGGTTGCAGTGGAGACCGCCCCAGACGTTGTAGATGCCAGAGCTGTAAGACATCTGCCAAGCAGAGCTGCATATAGAGTGGAACCCACCCAAGGGAGCTGTATGTTGCATGCAGCAAATCAGGAAGGAAAGATCCCTCTAATCACTTTAATCCTGTACACAGGGATATAGAATTTGGAGTTTTCCCTCCTTGATTTCCATCTTGATTTGGTACTGAATTTCCCCACTATGCTTTCCTTCCTCCCTTTTGGAATGAGAATATATAGTCTATGCCACTGTATGTTGGAAATAGTTTACAGAGGGGTACCGTTAAGAGATTACCTCCATTTCCAGAAGTTATTTTGGAACTTTGACTTTTAAACAGTGTTGAGACTGTTTAAGACTCATATGGGGACTTCAGAAGTTGGATTAAATGCATTTTGCATCTCAATTTGGCTACAAGCTTATATAAGCCAGGAAGTAGAACACAGTGGTTTGCAGGCGCAATATTCCCCATAGGCTTGGGTATTTTAAACATTTGGTTCCTAGTTGGTGGCACTGCTTGGGGAAGTTTAGAAATCATGGCCTTTCTGGAGCAAGGCCACTAGTACAGAATTTAAGAGTTCACAGCTTTGGCCTACTGTTAGTTCTCTGTCTTCTTCATGTTTCAGGTTAAAGATGTGATCCCTCAGCTTCCCGCTTCGAATGCTCTGCTTGCTGCCTTGCTATTATGCTTCCCAAACATAATAGACACTTATCTCTCTCAAACTTTAAGCCAAAATAAACCATTTCTCACAGATTGCTTTTGATCATGTTTTATTACAGCCACAAAAGTGTAACTAATACAAAGGTTCATTTTGTCATTAAAGTAATTTTTACGCCCCAAACCATAATGTTCAGTATTTAGCTCTTTCTTCTTTTAGCTTAGCTATTTAGATCCTCATCTCTTTGTACGGCATTCCTCCCCCTACCCTAAGTTCATCATCTCCTTCAGTCCCTGGCTTCAGGACAATATTTATGCTAACATTACCTAGTAACTTGAGAACACAGAACATTTTGGTAACTTCTGGATAATTTGGAAATAATGAGGGTCTTGGGTTGTTAAATTCCTTACTGCTATTAGTTCTTCCTTGAGCATTTGATTTTTTTTTCTAACATTGCAATAACATCTGCTGATTCATACTCAGCCATTTAGTGTACAGACATGAAATCACTTCTTCTGTCTCCATGTAAGAAATGTGAGCTTCTTCGTAATGACTGGCAAGAGGGACATTGCTCCAGGATCTGCTGCCAATTTCCAGTTAGTTTCTTTGTATTCTCTGCTGATAAAACTAACTCTCAAGAAAAATGTAAACATCATTCACAAATTCACAACACTGAAGGCTATCATGCTGGGAGTTAGCATCACTCTAAATCCATGGTTCTTTACAATGCAGATGTTTGGAGGATGGAAGCAGACAAGCTTTTTCTGGAGATTTACTTCTGTTGTGCTTTATGACATAATCATGTAACTCATCAAGCCACACCTTGAAAAGCTTCCCATGCTCTTCCCTCTCTCAAAATCCTACATGCCCTGGGAGAATAAGCATCCAAAGAATAGAAGTAATATGAAGCCAAGCCAGGTTATCCACCTGAAGCCCAGGCTACCTCCCAAACAATCTGCCTGCCAGACACAGATCCATAAAAAAGATTAGCACCAACCTAAGCCATATCTTGTCCTGTAGAACTGCCCAGTTGGCCCATGAGTTCATAAGAAATGGAGAAGCCATTGATGATTTAATCTGTCATGTTTTGGGTGTGGTTTGTTATGCAGCAATAGCTACCTGATACACACACACTCTCAAAGGTATGAGGCGATGAGAGACTGTCTTCCCCATGTTTTATTTTTAGCACATGTTTCATTTAATCACTGTTCTGATGAGCAGTTTGATGCTCTACAATTACAGATAAAATCTACACAAGTATGAGTTCCACTTGTGTCCATGCCCTGGATCACAGAGGAAAAAACTCAGTCACTAACAATAGATGGATGGTACTTGGGCATCCCCTTTTACAGCCCCTACACATATGGTATCCTTCCCACATTTCATACTATCAGAGTATCACCTTTATATGCCCAGTCATCCTCCTCAGCCCAAACCTAGGAACAGCCCACAGATTCTTTTTCCTTCTCCTTGGGAGGCTAAGCTCTTCAGGTCTAATTCCTCATCAATTTTCACTGGCATTCTTTCCCTCCTCTTGATTGAACCCAGGCAAGATTCTGGTCACCTGCAATTAGTACCCAGATGGCAAGCGCTCATTAAAATGGCTCAATGACTCTGAGGGATAGTGTCTTAGTTAGGTTTCCATTGCTGTGAAAAGAAGCCATGACCAAGACAACTCTTATAAAGGACAATATTTAATTGGGGCTGGCTTATAGGTTCAGCGGTTCAGTCAATTATCATTAAGGTGGGAGCGTGGCATCATCCAGGTTGACATGGTGCTGGAGGAGCTGAGAGTTCTACATCTTGTTCCGAAGGCAAACAGGAACAGACTAGCCTCCAGGCAGCTAGAAGAAAGGTCTCTCAAAACCCACCCCCACCCCCTGTAGTGACACACTTCCTCTAACAATGCCACATCTACTCCAACAAGGCCTTACATCTAAATAATGCCATTCTGTGGGAGAATCATATTCAACCCACCACAGATGTCCAAGCCAGCATTTATTTCTATAAACAGTAGGGTTATTAATGAAAAGCTCTCTCAATACCAGTTGCATGTCCAGTTGCATTCACCAAAATCAATGATATTTCAATAAAATTATCTTTTGTTGCCATTTTAATAGTGGTCACATGATAGAAGAAAAGTCTCAGTATATGCAGGATTCATTTTTGCTGCAAAGAAGTCGAGCTCATCTGACCTTGGCAGGAGTAATATACAGGATTCAATGCATGAAAATTTATAAGAAGTTACTATAAGAATCTTAACCAGTGGACAAGAGAGATGACTTGGTTGCTAGAGTGTCTGCCATTACAAGCATGAAGATCTAAGCTCAGCTCTTCAGCATCCATGTCAAAAGGCATGTACAATGGTATCAGCTATAATCCCTGGCCTTTGGAATGGGCATAGAGACTTGCAGACTCCTGGATCTTGCTGTCTGGCCTTTCTTGTTGAATCAGTTAGCTCCAGCTTCAGTGAACGACTCTGTCTTAACAAAATAAGGTAATGAGTGACTAAGGAAGATACCTCATATTGACTTCCCACCTCCATACACATGTGCACCCCTACCTGCATATCCATATTCTCACACACTTATGTACACACATATGACACACACACACACACACACACACACACACACACACAAGAATGCCAACCTTCTTTCCTTCTTTCAGTCAATAATTCTATATAACTCTCCACTGTTACATTTAATGTAAGAGGGCCAACATCCACATCAATCAAAGCAACTGCTTCACAAGGATTATCTATGCTATTCTTGCCATAGTCTCATGGATATCTGCAGTGGTAAGAGTCGGATTTTAAAAGGCAGAGTGCACTGTGTGGATAGATAGAGCACCCTGAATCTAAAATAGGACTGCTTTCTGATATTTCATGCCCTCCTCTCCTAGAGGTATCTATAACTAGAAAGAGGTCATCTTGGAGTTGGAAGTTCAGTTTAAATCACCTGAAGTCTTTTCCTACGTGCTACTCGCAGACTGTGATGAGGACTCCCCCTTAGAACCAGACCTTGGGAGCCACAGCTCTTCCTAGGAAACAGGCACTGACTAGCTGCAATTGTCTCTATAGGATGAGCGTGGAATTGTTATGCTAAACATTTGAGTTAGCTCTGTTCTCCTAAGGCAAGAACTGGAGGGTGAATCTTAAATAAGTGAACAAGCAAAATGGGGTGACTATGACACAGCTAATGGGAAGTCCCAAACCCCAGACCCTGAAGGAACTGCTGTCTCTCAGTGGCCTCAGCTCAGGGCTGCTTCTTGCCTTCTGCAGCCTCACTACTTCACAGTGCTGCAGAGACGACTCAACCCCTTCAGAGTCTTTCTTTTTTCAATAGTCCTAATAACAATATTATAGCAGACGTCCAATTATGATTATTTTTGTTTCATTATGAAGATAATAAAGACTAGAGTAAGCTGGTGGGTGACCCAGAATTTCATAGGTAACGGCAATACCCAATTCTATTTATTAGCCCTTTCGCTTTCTTTTAGCCTGACAATCCTTGCTAAATGGCTGCACTAATGTCCTATAGTAGAGCAGGAAACAGACCCAGGAAGCAAAGATCTAGTGACTTGCCCAAAGTCATCTGACTGGGGAATGCCTGGGCTTGGGGTTACGGTCCTGTCCAGCTGCCCTGAGGTTTGTGCTTCCCCAAAGTTTCCTCACCTCAGCCTCCTTTGTCACCTTTGAGGACGGAGAATCCAAAGACATAAAGTCAGAGCTTATTATCGTGACCCCTATGCAGTCACTGCGGACTTCTGAGAGCTGGCAGCCTTATCGAACTTCTCTGTAGTTGGCTATTGCGTTAGGTGATTCTAACTTATAGCAATGGTTTTAACTCCTCCGATCCTCTTCATTGGAAGAGAATGCTGACATCCAAATCTTACCCCAACCTTTGAGCTACTGTGACACTAGCTTTTCCATAACTTACTGGCATGGAACACAGCTTCTTTCTGAGAACTGCATTGAATTTACCTACTTTCTGGTAAACAGAAGATTTGGCTGTCTTCCCCAACACCAATAGCTTTATGGTCGAAAATTAAAATTCTTGGTCTTTTCTTAGATGGGTCTGGTTCTTGGCTTCTCGTTGATGGAAAACCTTAAAATAGGAAACAATAAATATTAGTTGAGCCCAGTAGTTTATGTTATTATCAGGAGAATAGCTGTCAAAGCTATTCTTCTCACTCAGTGAGTGCCTAAGAACACATACAGTATAAAACTATATATGTGTGTAAGTGTGTGATTTTATATATATATGATTTTATATGTTTATTTTGTAAATAAACGTAACCCTATATATATGAAATCATACTATATGAAATCATATATATATATATGTATATATACAATTAAGCTTATATATATAAAACCATATACATATATATGTGTGTGTGTATGTATATATATATGTGTATGTATATGTATATAAATATATATGTATATACATATATATACATGTATATATGTATATATATGGTTAAGTTTATTTATGATTTGGGTGAAGCACAATTTCAACAGTAATGATATAGAATAACAATAACAATATACATCCATAACATTTATGTGAGTATGTTTATCTTTCAAATACTAATTTTATTTCTGGTACTGGGAGAAATTGTTCAGTAGTTAAGACTTAACAGTGCTCTTCCAGAAGGTCTCAGTAGGGTTTCTAGCACCTTATCTTCATCAGGAAGCTTATCCTCCTGCGACTTCAACTCCAAGGGATCTGACATCCTTTTCTGGCCTCCACAGGACCTGCACACACACACACACACACACACACACACACACACACACACACACACACTCTTAAATTTTTTTAAACTTATTTCTGTCTCTCCAGGCACCTGGATGCTAACTCTATACGCTATGCCTGGTTCATAAACCCTGTAGCACTGCCAAAAGGTACAGGGGTAATCTGCCAGTTTATATTTCAGGTCCTGTTGTCTTCTTTGAGCCACCGCTCCTATGCTTAGGATCTGTTATTAAGCAGGAGTCACTTAAGTGCAAGTACCTCAGTACCGTTGCCAATCTGATAACTGGAGAGGTCACTAGATGGCTAACAGATGGGTAAAGTATATACCATGAATACACTGGACAAATGGAGGCTCCACATCCCGGGCAGGATGGAACCTGATCACATGAAATTTTATCCCACCACTCAAGAGTAGGAGAGACAATTGAAAAGTTATGAATTGATTATATCTAGAACTTTCCATTTACTGTTTTTTGGACCATGGTGACTGCAGGTAACTGTGATGGCAGAAAAGAAAAATCACAGATTGAGAAAGATGGAGTCCACTCCTATGTGCTGATTTTGCTCTAGGTATTTGAATTTTTTATTTAATTCTAACAACCTGGTGAGGTTCTATTATTTTACATACTAAGTCAAGGAAAAGGAGGAGTTTGCCTCTGGTCCCAGAACTAGTAAGGGTGAACTTGAAATTCAGTTTTGATTTTCCTGATTCTAAGTCCATCACTCAGTTTTCACTCTGATGAGAAACCGTGTGGCTTAGCAATATATATTTTGTTTATAGCTCTTAAAAATAGCCCTACTCTTTGACCTCAATTTCTACTTGTAAGCATTTGTTACATAAAAATAATCAGATATGAGAGAGGCCATGAATTTGAAAAAGAGCACAGAGGGATATATGGAAATATATGGAAATATCTAGAGGGAAGAAAGGAAAAAGGGAAATGATATAATTATATTTTAAAAATCAGAGGTAATTCTAAATATATTTGCATGAGTCACACCACAATAATTATTTCTATTTGCAAAACCACATAAGTAACAACAAAACTGTTTTTAAAACTTCAAATTTTCCATATTTTAATATTATAAATCCAGAGTTTTGAAGCTATGATGTGACATTCGATGCTGCTAGAAATAATCAACATATAAGAAATGGGAACTTCTAGAATATGAAATTATATAAGCTGTGACTTCAATTTTGTTCAAAATAAGAAATGAAAAATACATGCGAATTCATCAAATAATTATAAGTGAATAAAACATGCTAATTTGAAGTCAAGTCTTGGTGAAAGAATTGTGATTAATTGTTCTCTTTTCTTAATTTGTTCTTTATCTCCCAAAGACGTTGTTATAAAAATAGGAAGAAGAGCTTTTTAACAGTCAGCCTGTGTTTTCAGGTTTCCCCATCTGCAGATTCAACCAACTGTGGTCAGAAGCATTCAGGGAAAAGAAAATGCCTGAATTCTGACATGTACAGACATATCCCCTTGTCCGTACTTCCCTAGAGATGGAGTCTGACAGCCATTCACATGGCACTTAGACTCTGTGGGCGTTATAAACCCCCAGAGCTGCCTGAAAATCTGAAGGAGGTGTGTGCAGGTTCTGAGCAGACGCCATGACACCATTTTGTAAATCAACTTGAGATCTGGGAAGAATACCATGGGAAGACTGTACTGTTAAAACAGTAAGAATAATTCCTACCATTATCAGAAACTAGCTGAAGTCAAGGTGATTCTGATCCACAGGCTGCTAAGAACTCAGTTCCTTCCTTCACCCAGCACAGAGAGCAATGAAGGCTGCCAGAGAACAAAAAGAGCTAGCTAACTGGCCCTGTGGCCTTGGACAAGTCGCATTACCTCTCTGAGCCTCAGAGGCTTTCTTGAGGAGTGAGGATTCAGATCAGTAAGCTCCAAGCCAGCAGCCTCGCTTGCATGCCTTCTAGGTAGAACTGTCTTTCAACATGCAATTAAATCTGACCTTCCTCAATGCCTGCAAAGAAAAATATTTATGAATGAGTCTCCGGTTTTAGACGTGTCTGTGTCTGGGAAAAGCCCAACCCCATTGACAAATTATAACCTGCTCTCAGCAAGGCAGCCATGTGCTCTGTGGTGTAATTGTATCTGCCGTAATAGGCTGTGAGGCAGTCAGGCCATTTGATCAGGGAATCAGACTCCATCAACAGTCCAGTGGCTAGGCAGATACAGAAAATGAGCCTGATTTATGACTAGACAATTAGAGCCAGAGCCACCTCTACGTTCACAGGCAAGCAGCAGGGAGGGGCCACAGCAATGAGGCCTGGGTCTCTGCCCACACAATGTTTCTCAGAAGAAGATCCAGGGTGGTGGTCTGCCTGTGACTCTGTGTATGGTTCCTTGCAGGGTTTCATCACCTTAAATGATGCTAAAACTATTCAGCAATGACATACCAGTTCCATGCGACCAGTGAGTCCACTCCCTAAGGTGTGCTGGGGCCTGTGTTTTCCCTGTGTGTGAGAGCCCTGGGGCTGTAAAGGTGAATCCCAGAACTTATGCCTTTAGATAATAATGTCTCTGTTGATAGTTCTGTGCGTAGAAGGTCAAAATCATTGTCTTTTCTGGCCACACTCCTTCCTTGCCTCTTTCCACACATTCTGGGATCTCCATATCTCTTGAGTTCTGGAAGATTCTCTCTGGCCTCTGCCTTCCTGCCCCAATGCCTTCCCTTTGTGTCTATCAATTCCCTTCTCTTACAAATTCACCCCTCACTGAAATAGGGCACACAATAACACAGCATTAGTCCCTGTTAACTTGGTCACCCTGCAAGGACTCCTTATCCAATAAGGCCGTATTCTAAGCATCTTGGGTGTCATCAGAGTTTGTGGGATAGCATTGAACTCACCCCACACTCCAACACAGGACTGTACAGTTTTCATTGTTTACCTTTCCCTTCTGTCTGACTATCTTCTGTCATTTTCTCTCCACCATAACAAAGTAGTGATTTTAGTCCCATTCTCCAAATGGAGATAAGAAGTATATAAGGGAAGTAAGGTGACTGAAGCCATACAAAGAGTCACAGTTGGTGCTTGTGCTGTGACAGGCCTGTTGACCTGGTCCTAAGTCTTACACTGTTTCCCCATCATGACACAGTTTCACGTTTTGGTGTACTGTCAGTAGGTGGTGGCAATAAAGTGGCAAACTCCTTGGGAAGTATGACGAAAAACATCACACCTTCGTCTCAGATATTACACACTGTAGAATTCGCTTTTCAGAAAGGAAATGTGAAGTATATAAAGCCTCTATCTCATTGTAAGCATGGTTCATAACAACAAGCAAGAAAGGACAGAATCAGACAAAAGACCTGGCTCGAGAGAGGGACACTACATCTGCAGATGAAGCCATGTCTCTGGTAAAATAGTGTGCATACTTTACAGCAAGGAAAAAAAGCACAGGTATCCTCCTGTGGCAGGAAAGCAGTCCTAGTAAATGGGCCACATAAAGTGCCCCAACAATACTCTTATAAAACAAAAAGAGGAATAATACAGTAACAGACAGGCTTCCATAATTTTTTTCTTTTTTTAGCTTTTTAATTTTCCAGTTTATATAATAATAATTATGGGTTATTTGTATAATTAAAAAACAAAAATATGTCCCTCTAAAATGCAGAGCAGATGCTCCATTTTCATGGCAGTACTGAGGGAGACAGGAAGGGTAGTGAGTTCTAGTCTAGCCAGGATCAACTAAGCAGTCTTATTTTCTCACAAAAGAACCTCAGTTTAGATACTGATGTATAACATGGAAATGTCTTTTAAAGTGATAAATAAGTACTTAATTTAAATCAACATGCACCATAGGCAAATGAGTGGGGAAGTGTGTAAGAGACTGAAGATGTGGTTTGAACAGGGATTGACTTTTCTCAGGGAAATCATGAAGTCTTTTCCTTGTGTGTATCTCAAAGAACCCCACCAGGAATCCAGAGACTTAAGACCATTGAGTCATGAGGCCATGGATTAGACATTACCTTCTCGGTTGTAGCTGATAGACCCAAAACAGAAAACAAACCCAAGCTGAGGATCAAACAAACAGAAAATAGATCATCCTAAATCAATGTCCACAGAAGTTTTTTTTTCCCCTCCAGACAACAACTGAAACAAGAACGTACTTGATTTAAAGGACAGACTGCCCTCCAGTTCAGGGACTCAGAAAACTTTCAGACAACATCAAAACCTTTGCAATAACCCCTTATCTTTCCAGTCCTGCATAGAACAGCTTCCGTTTGTGTTCTTAACTGCACAGCATCTATTAGCCACCAAGATAGTTTTGTGGCTCCGAATTAAAGGATCACACTAAAATCTGGAACCAATTAAACCAGTCACTTGCCCTAAACATGAGACTTCTGACATTTGTTACCGAATTTAAAAAAGTGACACATTCCTATCTTCATACTTCTGTGACTGACAAGTTAAAAGCAGTTTGTCCCTTAGTCAGATGCAAATTCACATTGCCCTAATCCTTTCTTAGTCCTCAGGGCTGCACAGAAGTGCTTTCTTCTTTTCCTTTGCCCTGGTAGTTTAGGATCAGTGCTGGAAAATAGTGTAGACTGGCCAATCCCTGGGACTCCCCACTATAGATGTTTTCCTAAACAACCCCAGGTACTTCTCAGTGCTCCAGGGCTCTGTGGAGAGCATAGCATGGCCAGCTTCTGTTGACAAATAGAATAATGACTTTCTGAAGGAAAGGATTGATCCCCGAAGGTACAAAGCGCACACTACACACCATGGCCGGCTGACAAGTTTGCTTTTCTTTGTATGGGCAACAATGAATCAACTCTACAAACACAAAGATCATTATGTACTGAGAGAAGTAGAGACACAAACAATAACAGTGTGTGCATCCATAATGCTGACACAGTACCAAACCCAAATTGAAGGGACAGTGGGAAGAGTATACCAGAGGAGGTGGCTAAACTGTGTTCTAAAATTCAGTGTACTCTATGTAACCAATCCTGGGGAAATGTGAATAGGCATCCAGTCATCCCTTCTAGGGCATCAGCAGTAGACCAAAACAAAATTATTCTACTCAAGTCCATCTTGGCCAACCAATGAGTTTATTGGGCTTTTGAGGACATCGGTGAGTAGTCACTCAGAGGAATATGGGCAACTCAGAAACAAATATGTCACTGAGAAGTGTGACCCCATGGGTGGGTGAGCGTGGGTGATGACTTTTCAGTCTGTATCATTGAGTCCTGTCTTCAGTTATCCTTCTACATCCTCTGTACTCAAAAACCTTCCAAGATCACCTGTGGTTGGTAGACAGGAGGATACAGTGACTGGAGTCTCAAGGGAGACTTTCCTTCAACTGTAGTGTCTCTGGTCTCATTGTGGCCACATAGTTATCAGTGTATTTTGTTTACTTTGTTGCCATAAGTATGGGGCCAAACAGTCTATAGGTCTCCAATGCCTATAGGCTTGGAGGGTACTTTGCAGGCTTCTCTCCTGCAGGGTATCCTATGGTCACACTATGTCCATACCTGGAGAATAATTCTCTTGCCCCCAACATACTCAAAGAATGGTAACCCAAGAACCCCTACAGTCAGAAGAAAAATATGCCTATATCAAGAGTGTAAATCTACCCAATCTGCCAGGACTACTTAGAGGAGGGTGGCTTGGTGTGGAGACTATAAGACACACATGCTGTAGCCAACAAAGCTCAAACAAACAACAAGCCTTGGGATACAGAAATATTTCTGCATCATTCCTGAAGAGATAACAGTTTTTATAAGATGAGGTTCCTGGACAGCATTTGCAAGACTTGCAACTCATTTCTTTATGGGATAATTAATGAAAGTTACAGTTTAATCTGGTGACTTGGAATAACTTTTTAGTATTCACACTGATAATGGTACCCAGCACCTCAGCCTGTACTTTCTGATTATTGGACAGAAAGACTGAGCCTTCATGGTTTACTTAAGAGGATCCTTCTCATTGGCTAGTGATCCTTCCTGTTCCAGCAGGAAGTGGGATTATCTTATATTGCTGAGTACATGTCAGACTTCAATGCGCATTAAAGTCTAGGAGAAACCCTTCTTTAAAATGTCTCCTAGAAATGACAGGGAAGCTACACCCATGAGAACAGTATAGCCTCTTAAATGAAACAGGAACAATGTCAGGACCAGCAGATGTGCTAACTGGGAAGGAGGAAATCTCGTGGCATCCTATCCCTACACAGAGAACTGCTAAGAGGGAGAAGTAGTCATACTCAAGGATAAGCACCCTAAAAGTGGTTATCCAATACAAAGAGATTGTCTCTGAAATCACGTACCCACAAGCAACACTAAACAGACTCAGCAGGTTGGGGTGTATGTGTCTGTGTGTGTGTGTGTGTGTGTGTGTGTGTGTGTGTGTGTGTATCTGTGTGTCTGTGTGTGTGTGTGTGTGTGTGTGTGTATCTGTGTGTCTGTGTGTGTGTGTGTCTGTGTCTGTGTATCTGTGTGTCTGTGTGTGTCTGTGTGTGTGTGTGTATATCTGTGTGTCTGTGTGTGTCTGTGTGTGTGTGTGTGTGTGTGTGTGTGTGTATAATAAGAGGGCAATTTATGAGAGAAAAAAGGAGAAATAGGTGAGACTACAGGAAGAGACATGGGATGGATTAGAGGGAGGAAAGGGAAGGGAATAAATGGTGTAATTATTTTTTAATTTAAAAAACGTATTTTAAAAGAAAAAACATTGAGCTAAAACCATGCTTAGAAGATGACTCTGTCAGTAAAGTATGCCATGCAAGCATGTAGACTGAGTTCAAATCATCAACACCCGTATAAGAAGCAGAGCACAGCTGCCTGTGCCTTTGTTTACCCAGGAATGTGGATGTGACCAAGGAAGAGTCCCTGGAGTTAGGTGGATGACCAGACAATCTAGCCAAATCAGTGAGCTCCGAGTTCAGTGAAAGACTCTATCTCAAATAAGGAAGAGAAAGACCAAGGAAGACTTCCAACATGGCCACATACATGTGTACATACACCCACCCATACACACACAAGCATACATGCACACACATAAAAACACCTGAACTAAAATAGGCCCAAAATTAATAGTATTTTCAGGTTCTTCAGGGAGAAACTAAAACTAATGTTTTCAAAAGTAGATAAAAGCAGACCTAAATTGAGTTATGCAATTTTATGAACACAGTTCTTTAGGGGTGGTGAAAATATAGTTGTTAAGCCATGGTCCTACCAAACAGTCTGTCCTATGAAGGCAATAAGGACAGTGCCTCTATCCGGCTTGTAAGAAAAGCATATTCCTTCAGGGCATGATCCATTTGAACCCACAGGAACGGTGTTTCTGTAAGCACTGATGAATGGGTGATTTAGGCTTAGAGAGTAACCAGAGTAATTCTAAAAGTCTGAAGAGAACCAAGAGACTGTTTAAATACTTTTTGTCTTCTCTTTATTTTTCTTTTCCCTCTCAAGTCATCCTGAGAGTTCTGCATGGCTCAGAGCCCACTCTAAATTCAAAAGCTTAGAACTCTGGCCCAGAACAAATTCCATTTGCCATCAGTGAAAAGATTTTTCTACAACATTTTTCAGTCTCCTTGAGCAATGATTCCCTGACCAGACATGATAGCTGCACACCAATCTCTTTACGACTTTTGGTTCTAATAAGGCAGGATCCTGGACAGTATTTCCCTTAAAAATGAGAGATAGATACTAATTAACTAAGGAAGTCATGTTTTATTAAACGGAGAGTTCCAAACCTGATTAGAATCCTATGGACCTGTACTGTTTGCCCCTTTCCAACACACATTTTGAAAATGAAACAGATGGGGAAATCTTCAAGGTTTCAGAGACATCCATGTTAGGGGGAAAGCCTGAAGTCCAACTCTTCCCACAAGCTCTATCTCACTCTATCAGGGAAATTCAGAGTTACACGAAGCCAACCAACAAACCATATGGCCAACATCAACAGTCCCGTGTTTGGCAACACATGTTTCTAAGACCTAGTTATTACTATCAGCTGGGATGCTGTAGGGAAATGGAACAAAAGCTCCATCCAGTGCACAACAAGATGCCAGCTCAATCTCCCTAATCCAACAATCTGAAATTGCAACTTCTCCAAAACCCAGACCTCTCCAGAGACTGCTATGGTACCACAGACAGAAATCTCCACACTGTAAAACTTTGCTTCGTGAGCATGGTTATTTTAAAATTGTGCCTCAAGTTAACTTTAGGCTATGTATGAAAAACGTACCTAAACCTGACATACCTATAATCCCAGCAATTGAGGAGCTGAGGTAGGAAGATAGGGAGGTTGGGGCTAGTCTGGGCTATATAGAAAGACTGTGCCTCAAAAATCAGAAAGAAAAGAGGCTATATGAAACTTAAACAGTTTTCATATTTTTCTCGGGGTGCCGCTCCAAGTGGCTGTGAACAGTGACTTAAAAATCCATAAAACCTGAAATCTCAAAAGCTTCTCATCCCAAAAACCTCACATGAGGGGTAATTAACTTATAAAAAGCTTCATATTTACTTCAAAGAAAGAAAACCATCAGTTATCAATGTAAGTGAACTAGAAAGTTCCATAGCTTCCAGGAGGCCAAGGTATGTACAAGTGACAGGGACATTTTCATTACTGTAAGTACAGGGACTATTGTCCCTCTCCCTGATGCTTACTTACTCTTTGCCAGTATGACATCTAGTTTGATTTTTGAGGGGATAAACAGAATGGTGACTGCTGGGCACAGGGTCTCAGAGGCCCAGCCCACCTGTGGTGGGCACAGGGTCTCAGAGGCTCAGCCCACCTGTGCTGAGAACAAGGGTCTCAGAGGCCCAGCCCACCTGTGCTGGACAAATACTCCTCATTGTTGTTATAAAATCCAGGCATGAATGTCAGTCACAATTCTACTGAGAGCAAAAGGAAGGAAAAACACCTCAGAAACCCACTTAATGTGTCAAAGAAAGATATCCAATTAGAAAAGAGATTCATGAGGCATTGTTTTTTCCTCACATAAGCCCACCAGGACAGGTGACCAGGTACTTTTGAGGTCCATCCTTTCACCATGGACTGAACTGTAATTGGAATCAAAGAGAAGGAAACATATGGAGGATGAAAACATATCAGAGTCTGCTCTGGCAAAAAGGAGGTAAAGAAGAAATGAGAGAAGGAAAGAAGTGAAGGAGGGAGGAAGAGTGGAAGGAGAGAAAGGAGAAAGAAAGGAGAGAGGGAGAGGGCAAAAAGAAATTGGTCTCATTAAAAAATGAAAGGAGCTCAAATTGAGACCCATCTCATGTGCAATCACCAAACCCTGACACTATTATTGATAGTCTGTTATGCTTGCATATAGGAGCCTAGCATAACTGTCCTCTGAGAGGCTCCACCCAGCATCCAATGAGAAAGAGATGCAGAGGCAAACAGCCAAACATTAGATGAAGGTCACAGAGTCTTGTGGAAGAGTTGGGGGAAGAATTGAGGCACCCAAAGAGGACAAGGACACTACAGGAAGACTGACAGAGTGAACTAACCTGGACCCTTAGGGGTTCCCAGATACTGAACCACCAACCAAAGAGCAAGCATGGGTTGGACCTAGTCTCCCACCCCACCCTCACACATATGTAGCAGATGTGCAGCTTGGTCTACATGTGGGTCCCCCAACTACAGGAGTGGGGGCTGTCCATGAATCTGTTGCCTGTCTGTGGATCCCATTCTCCTAATTGGGCTGCCTTGCCTGGCCTCAGTGAGAGAATGACTTGATGTGTCAGGAGTAGAGAGTGAGAAGTGTGATACCCAGAGGTATCCCCATTCTTAGAGGATAAAAGGAAGAGTAATGGGGAGGGAGATCTATATGAGGAGTACTGGGAGGAGAGAGGGACTGATATTGGGATGTAACATGAATAAATAAATTAATTAAAAATATTTTCTATCCAAAAAAGAAGGAAGAGGAGGAGGAAGAAGAGGAGGAGGGGGAGGAAGAGGAGGAAAAGAAGGAGGAAGAGGAAGAGGAGGAGAGGGAGGAAGAGGAGGAGGAGGAGGAGGAGGAGGAGGAGGAGAAGCTATGTTCTGGCCACAGAACATAGCAGCTGAGCTAGGCAGAGCGGCCGCACATCTTAGAGAGTCAGCTTGACCAGTGGCCATTATTGAAATATTCTCTCAACAGGAGCCAAGTCCTAGCAGAAAATGGCTGTCATCTTTGCAGTCATCTCAGACCATATACCCTGACAGGAGACTTGTTTTACAACAGCCCACAACAGCTGAGCACACTCTGATAAACATCTTGTTTTTCTCACATATCTTGTTTTGTTGCTTAGTGCTCCCAGCTGCTAGGCAGATGTCATAAAGTGTCCTCAGCTGCATTTCCCTGCTTGTGCTTATATATACCCATGACTTCCTTTCGGTAAATGGGACGTGATCAACCACCCTGTCTTGTCTCCATTCTTTGAGTCTCTTGCCCCTCCATCCCCACTCTCTCTCTTGCAGACCCTGTTGACTGACCCACAGACCACCAGAACACCTGGTGCTCAAACATTGGGCAGTGTGGACCAGAGAAGTTTCCCTTCTCACAAGAGAAGAGAAAGGTGGAATGGGGAACAGACTCATATTAGTGGGTACTGGGAGGAGAGGAAGGGCTGATGTTGGGTTGTAAAGCAAATAAATACATTAATTTTTAAAAGGCTTTCCATATCTAGCTCTGAGCTTCTTATTTGAAAATCTATGGTATCCAAAAGAGGCAATGATCCACTGTTAGCAGGCAACTAATTTCAAACTCTTTGTTTGTGTGTGTGTGTGTGTGTGTGTGTGTGTGTGTGTTCCATGAAATTTACAGTAATAGGTTTCCATGTGGCTTTTTTAAACAGTCTTTAGTGTTAATTATCCTTCTCCATATTCCTATCTCACCCTTGCCCTGCCATTTCCTACCACATCTTACTCTGCTATTCTCATTCTCCTGTCTTACCACTGCACTGTGTCTCCTCTGCCTTGCTAGTACCCCCTGCAACAGTCTTTTACAGCTTTCCCGACTTCTGTGGGCACTCCAACCTAAACCTATGTATCTAAATACTCAAAGCTGTAGTCCACATATGGAAGAGAGCAAGCAGTCTTTGTCTTTCAGGGTTATTTTTTCAGCTGTATGCACTTATCTACAAATTTCATGATTCTACTTTTCTTTATAGCCAAATGCTATTCCATTGTGTATATATGCGCATTTTCATTATCCATTCATCAGTTTATAGACGTACAAGCTTTTCCCATTTACTAGCTGTTGTGACTAAAGCAGCAACGAACACGGATGAGCAAGTATGTCTGTTGTAAGCTAGAGTCCTTCGGGTATATGCCTAAGAGTGCTATGGCTGAATCATGTGGTAGATTTATTTCTGGATTTTCCAGGAACCTTCATACTGATTTCCATCATGGCTCTACCAGTTTGCACTCCCACCAACAGTGAATAAATGTTCCTTTTCCCCTACATCTATGCCAACATTTGTAGTCATATTTTAGATTTTTTTTTTAATCTTAGCCATTCTGACTAGGGTAAGATGACATTTCAAAGTAGTTTTAATTTGCATTTCCCTGATGACTAAGGATATTGTAGATTTCATAAAACATTTCTCAGACATTTGTATTTCTTCTTTTTGAGGACACGCCTTTTTTAGAACCTACTACAATTATTTTGCTAAATAGACACAGTTTTAAACTTCCTCTTAAGTACTTATCTTTATACCTATAAATTAGCACATCTCTCAACACGCATCAAAAAAGTTTCTTTTAAAGTAGGTTCCGGTTAAGTCAGAGAGGAACAACTAATCAATTTGCAGAAAATAAGGGACTGCAGACTGCTCAGCCCTAAATAAGACATCAACACCACACCCAACCTCCCTTTTGCTATTCTTCTCCTCTTTGTCTGTGCCAAAAAATATCCAAGACTGCTTCTAACTAGCTGTATTTATAATCAAACCAGAAACAAGCCAAGCAACCTGCAGAGGTCAGAGGAATTAGCTAGCAGTGCCACACAGTAAAGGCTATAGAGCAGTGAAGAAGAAATTGCAAAGTGGAACAACAAAGAAAACGTTACAGGATAATACTGATTAACTGAA
Organism: Rhabdomys pumilio; assembly: GCA_030674055.1. Taxonomy (NCBI): domain Eukaryota; kingdom Metazoa; phylum Chordata; class Mammalia; order Rodentia; family Muridae; genus Rhabdomys; species Rhabdomys pumilio. The sequence goes on along the minus strand of JANHMN010000006.1, from coordinate 25,254,078 downwards.
CTAAGACAAGAGGGAATTCATACTGGATGATTCAATTTACACATAGTTTAAAAATCATTAAAAATAATCTACTATAATAGTGAGCAGTCACAGTTATATTGACTATAGGATGGAAGGGAGCACTACAGAGCCTTCTAAGGTGCTGAGAATACCCCATGCCAGACTCACATAGTAGTTGTAAGAGGTGTGTGTGTGTGTGTGTGTGTGTGTGTGTGTGTGTGTGTGTGTGAAGTCACTGAGCCATGAGCCTTAGGTCTGTTTGCTCTAGCATACATCCAGCACATAAGGACTGTAGTGCTGCAAAGATACCCAGAGCATCTCAGTGTTCTTGTTCCCATCCTCTGCACAGAGGCCACTCTCCAGTCACCATGCTATATGAAAACTATTTACCATCTGCTTTTATCAGCTCCTTACCAGGGAGGCCATGCATTTACTCATCTGTTTCCTGATAGCCTTGTCCAGAAAGGAAACACAAATAACTATGTGAAACTGTTTCATATGCCCTGGAGTGCCCAGCCATGCAGGCATCCACCTTGATCCTTACACACTAATGTGAAGTTCATAAACAGGAGTACATACACTTGTATCATTTCCACCAAGTGTCAAGACTGTCAGTGGAAGAAATATGACATTCTCCCACCTGGCCAGATTTGAGTTAAAAACCAAACTTCTCAAGATAAAAGACCTGAACACTCAAGTGCAAGCTTATTAAATCCGAAGACCCCTGACTTCCTGATCAAGAATTCTGGTTCCCTAATTCTGAAAAGGAGCACATATGAAAAGAACCATCCTGAGGAGCCATACAAAAACCAAAGGCTTAGACTCTTGTCTGACCTATGTCAAGGGTCCTTTTCAATAGGACACACCTGGCAATCCTTTTAGGAACGTCCTAACTTTAAAAAAAAAATCATTTTACATCCCTTGTGTTTGATTTGATACAGATGGGCTGTAATCCAACATATAAAATGAATTGTGGGGCCAGAAAAGTGGCTCACTTGTTAAGAGTGCTTACTACTCTTGTGGGGGACCCAGGTTCAGTTCCCAGAACCCATATTGTGGTTTACAACCACCTCTAACTCCAAGGTATCCAATGCTCTCGCTTACCCTCTGCAGGCTCCTTTATAGATGTAATGCACACAAACTCACACACACACACACACACACACACACACACACACACACACACAGAGAGAGAGAGAGAGAGAGAGAGAGAGAGAGAGAGAGAGAGAGAGAGAGAATAAAATCTTTGAAAAGATTCGAACTCTTTCAAGAGTCACCTGAGAGAGGACTGACTGCCACAATGTTCAATAACCCTCCAAAATCAGGGGTCTCTGGTAAGTCTTGAAAAAAGAGAGACTTTTCTGAAAACTCCCAGGTTAAGTTAGATCTGCAGGAGTCTACAGTTCTTTGGAAACCAGGAAGCCTATGGTAGGTCTGTTTCCTCTAAAGAAATAGCAGTTACCACTGAGAAATTGCTCTGAGGTAATATAAAAGCTCAATAATAAATTTTACTTTCAAAAATTAATTTCAGGGAAACTTGTCACCAAGTCCTCTAAATAGAGGTCTTAAGACCATGACACAGGCTGACAAGAAACTGAAAATTCCAAAATAAGACTGGAGCATGTCCTCAATTTGCATCAGCCAGTGGGGATAGGTGTGTTGTCAGACTTGACTCTTATGTTATTTTGTCAGGAACTAGTATTCTTTAGGAGAAAATGTATTTTTAAAAAATCATTCTGTTTAAAAGCTAAGGCTGTCCACAGAAATATGAAGGCTGAATAGTCTTAATTATATATGGACCACTATCTTTAGAAACACTATTTCATAGATTTTAAAAATAACAATAGTTAACAGAAGGATATGGGGAGACAGATGGAAAGAGGGTGGGCAATTTGTACAGGGTAAGAGAAAAAAATTAATGCTCCTATCACAGTAAGGTAGCCATGATCAATAACAATTAATTATATATTTCAAAATAGCTAGTAGAAAAGATCTTAAATGTTTTCCATGCCCATAAATGATGTGGCTGGCTAGCAAGCTAGTGGTATCCATGAGCTCTGGGTTCAATTGAGAGTCTCTGCCAATGAATAAAGGTAGAGAGCTATCAAGGAAGACCCCCGGGCCTCCATGTGCACACACACACACGCACACGCACATGCACACGCACACACACACACACCACATGCACACATATCCACTAAAGACATGTAAAAATACATATATACACACTCCAACATACACACATACAAAAC
>JANHMN010000006.1:25224522-25246826 GCA_030674055.1 Rhabdomys pumilio | reverse complement strand
TGGTGGCAGCATAACAACCATTCTAATTGTCTAGGACCAAAAGCATTCTTGGAGAATAATATACTAAGTGCTAAAGGTAAGAAAATACTGGGAAAATAGAAACGAGTTAGTTCCCTTCCTAAAGGTCTTTGAGAGGAGCATAGGTCAAAGAATTTAATATATCCTTTCAAGGTCACTCCAGGCTGGAAAGCATCTATAGAAAGACTCTAGGGGTCTTCTATGTTCAACTCTTTCAATCTCTAGAAGTCATTTCTATTCTTAGTTGTTGAGGCCTTAAGAGTTGGGTAATAACTGAGCCCTTGATGTTACAACCCCTCAATATCCTAGTGTTTTCTCTCTCATCTCACACCACTGGAAAGAGATCTTTTATCAACAAAGCTCCTTATATCACCTACAGTTAAATGAGGCCCCTTTCCCATGAGGCCCTTGATTGACATGAAGTTAAAGAAAAGAGGACACTGAAGGAGAATGTGAAGCCAATGTGACACAGAAGCTTTAGGCTGCCAAGCTTTACCTCTTTGTCTGTGAGATCCAAGAAAGAAGTTGATGAGAAGACAGGCAAGAGTTCTGGTCTCCCCTTCAAAAAAAGGGTTATCAAAATGAGCGATCAAGAACACCTATTTAGGACTGTTGTCACCATGTTAAAACGTTCAGCAAATTTCAGCTACTATTGTTAGATCCAAAGTAGGGCCCCCAAAATGGCAGTGCTGGTGACAATGTCCTAAATAGAAGGACTGACAGGGTAAACAGAAGGATTGTTAGTAAGTGAACAGAAGCCTAAATTTTGTGTTCCTCAGGGAACTCCAAAGATAGGTTTCTGATTACCAGGACCTCCTTTAATTTACCCCAAGGGTCAACTACCTAAGATAAGGGCATCGAATTTCTAATTATTCAAAGCAGGCTGCATCATCTCAAAGATGCAGACCCTGCTGACTGTCAAAATCTACGTGCTTTTCTACCATTTTGCTTCTCTCTGCACACACACCACCTGCTACTGTAAAATATGGTCTTGGCAGCTGATTCCCAAAATCCTTTCTACCCATGGAGTGATCTAGCTTGGTAGTTTCATCATACCATCACTCACAGTTATGACTCCTACTTCACTTCTGCTTTACTCCAGAAGAGTCCAGAATCTCAGTTCTCCAATGATGTGAGCTAATGCGCAAAATTCAATACAAATTTACAATTTCACATTTGAATACTTTGCTGTTTTATTATTTTTACTTTATGGATTGGAGTAGAGCCCTTAACATGATACAGTAGTCTTTTCTATGCACTGTCTCATTTTCCGTGGTTTCAGTTACACAGTGGCCAAATGTTTTTAGCCCATGGTTATTCAGTTCATGACCAGTTGGTTTTATCACTTTTGACCCGTCATTATGAAAGTTATTCTTGGTTGTCAACATGACTACATCTGTAATTAACCAAATCCAAAAAATGGGCCACACCTATGAGGGACTTTTGCTTAATTTGAAGTGGGAAAATTTAATTCTAATCCAGATATTTGAGGTGGGAAGACACACCTTTAATCCAGATCTTTTAAAGTTGGAAAACACTTCTAATCTGAGTCATGCCTTCTGCAGAAAGCCTATATAAAGACATGGAAAAAGAAAGTTTTTGCTCTTTGTCCCCTTGATAGCAAGTCTATTTATCCACTGGGATGAAAACCTACATCTTTGGGATTCTGGCATATACTGAAAACCAGATAAGACATCCAGTCTCATGAGCTGAACAACTATTAGATTATTGAACCTTCCATTTATAGGCAGCCATTGTTGAATTACCTAGACCACAGCGTATAAATCATTCTAATTAGCCCCCTACCTATCTAGAGATAGATAAAGATAGATAGTTATAAATATTTAGATATGTTAATAGATAGATATAGATGATGATAAAGATATGGAGACATAGATATAGATAGATGTAGATATAAGCAAAATTTATTTTATAAGTTTTATTACTCCAGAGTACCCTATTTAATACAGCCATATATCACAGTGAAAGTAGTATATGACAGAGTAAACTGCCTATCTGACAAAGGCCAGGATGGAGAAAGTGAGCAGAGATGTGGTAGGTGAGAAAAGAGGCAAGAATTCTAATATCCCCTTCAAGAACACATCCTCAGTGGCCTAACTTCTGCCCATCAGGTCCAACCTTATAAATATTCTCCTGTAGTTTCTGAGCTGGGAATCATATATTCAATCCAAGTCTTTGGGTGGATTCACACATCCATGTGAGAGGAGGATATTATATGAATAAGATGTAGTACTGTCTGTGGTTTTAGGCAAGCTTTGTGTAGATAGGGGGTACTGTTTGCATGTGTTGTGAGACGGAAGCTAACATTAATTCTGATGTCTATTTTGGAATATGGAACAATATGGAAGATGGCAGTTTGCCTGCACAGTTGTAGGAAATCTTCCCACCTCTACCTCTTGTCTCAGGCAGGCTGCTGAAAGGCACAAGAAATCAATAGGCCACAAAATAGAAACAATTTTAAACTCCAGGAAAAGTCCTCCCTTTCCGATGTAATGATGCCATGGCCTGTCTCCAGACCTTGGATGAGAATGAGCCATTGAGAAGATCCCTTGAGGGCAGAGAAGCAGAGAAGCTGAACTTTAAGAGCAAGAAAGATTTCTTTTTTCATTAAAAGAAAAAGGTGTGTTTAGATTTACCTTGCCCAAAAAAGCACAGGCAAGAAGATGAGAATTTCATGATGGAATAAGACAATTTAGGAAAGTCAGAGAGGGTGAAAAGAACACTCAGCTTATTTTAGTACAGATACACAGAGATGAGAGATGGATGGATAGATAGATAGATAGATATATAGATAGATAGATAGATAGCACTTTCCAGGAAAATTGGGAGCAAGTCAGAAAATATTTAGGGAAAAAATGCACGCCAGTTTTTATAATGACAGGCACAGGTGTATTGTGGACGCTCTGTCAATGTTGGAACCCACATTGCCAAAAGCCTTGGGGACTAAATTGTCCCGCACTGCCCCAAGCTGCTCTGGTCTGAGGGTCAGGGTTCAGCAAGAGAGAGAGTGAGGATGGACACGAAGAATGGAGACCAGACAGAGTGTGATTCAATCCCATTTATTCTTCACTCTCTCTTTTTAGTCTAAGTCCCAAGTCTTGAGTTCCTAGTCCCTAGTTCTTAGTCCCTAGTGCCTCCAAGTTCCAAGTTACTTCTTCCAAGTGCTAAGTGCCTAATGTCTAATGTCTAATAACTAACTCCAAGTTGTACGTTGTATTGTCTAATTCCAAGTTCTTCCTCCAAGTGCCAAGTGCCTAATACCTAATTCTCTGTTCCAAGTTGTACTGTGTCAAGTAATCTGTTGTCTGGTTCAACTGATCTCTCTTGTGTCTGCCTCTTGCCTTTTATATGTCTCACTTCTAAGCCACGCCTCTAAGTCATGCCCTCAAATCATGCCCTTAGGCTTTGTCTCTAAACCTAATCTCTAAGTCACGCCCTTAAGTCTGGCTCTAAATCACACCTTTAAGTCTCACACACCCAAGGGAAGATCCTGGGTATCTAAAACAAGATATTATCAGAGTGTGCTCAGCTGTTGTAGGCTAATGTAATCAAGTCTCTTGTCAGGGTATATGGCTCAAGATGGCTGCAAGGATGATAGCCGCCTTCAGTCGGCGCCTCACACAGGTGTTCATCCTGTAGCAAGGTGCTTTGTAGTGTTCCCCAAGGATCATGCAACCCCAAAATTAAATATCTTAAGATGAAATATTTATATTATGGGCCCTACATCTGATAATTGGTGTCCTCCCAAAGAAAAATAGTAGGAGACATGGGCACACTCCGTGTAAAGACAGAGGTCAATGTGGTGAGGTGCTGCCACATAACAATGTGCAGTAAGTAGAAGAGGCAAAGCATGAGCTTGCTCTGCACCAATGGAGAGAGTGTGGGTCTAGCCCCCACTTTCATCTCAGACCTCTTGTCTCTAGAATTGGAACAGAGCAGGCTTGTGTTGTTTGGGGGCCTTGATGTATGATCTTGTGCCTCAGCAGCTGAAGAAAACTAACATATACACCAAGAATCTCCATATAGTTTATACAGCAAGGGCTTAATAAATATGATTGGCTAATCTCATGGACTATGAAACCAGAGGCACAACTGCACTTGCACTGTGCTAAGGGGAGAGTGAAGATGCAGCACTTCCCCTTCCTCTTTTAAGCTCAGCAACAGGTACACTCCATGGGAAGAATATTAAGTCTAGAAAATGAGATGTGGGGTGAACCCTAAAGCTCCATTTCCAAACTACTTCAGGCAAACATGGGATCTATTGAGAATTAGGCACCTGTGCTTCCTGGTGAAGTGGGCAGGAAAGAAGCAGAACCAGATACATCATATCTTCCCCAGAACCCAGAGCTAACCTCAACCTTGGAGTTCACAGTGCCTCACTCAGCCAAGGAGCAAGTTGCATCATCCCCAGCAGCCAGTGTCCTACTATCACCTGGGGATTCCGTCTCTATACCATTTCCTCGGCAGGGAAGCTGGAGACTCCATGTACAGTTCGCCCTTCCTACACAGATTGGTTTCACTGTCCACTGTTCTGAACTGATGAGATGATGCCAGGTTGGTCCTGCTTGTGAATGACTGACATATTTTATTCTTCACTTCTTTTTGCTCTCCCCCATTGTCTTCTGCCTATCATCCTAGCTTCAGGGCATTGGCATTGATAGAGTGCACCAGCCAGGTTCTGGGACCTGGCTTTCTGTTGGGAAACAGAGATGTCGACAGTAGACAGACAAGGAGAAGGTCAGCTCAAGGTTAAATAAGTGTATCCTCAGCTTCCTTTGTACTTTCAACAGGGCTTGTAAATGTAAATATCACTTTTATTGCTTCAGATGATGGAATGAGATGAGAACCAAATCCAAGCTTTACATATATATGGCTTGGTTTGAGCATTTCTATCTAACTATCACTGGACCTAGGCCTGGAAGCTTCTAACATTTATATAATATAATCTTCTGCAAGCCCAGACCTTGAAGGCTTCAGCTTCCAGCCTCTGTCTGCTAACCTAGTCCTAGAATGTTTCAGCCTCTAAGAATTACTACCGAATAAACTCACTCTTTTCTTGCTTTCTGAACTCTGATTGGCTGGTTCTACTCAGTTGATCTGGCTCAAACTTCGCTCTAAGCTGACTGATTTAAACTGGCTTCTCTTGGCTTCTGACTGAATTGTTCTGCTTGGAAAGTCTGCTTCTGAACTCCACAAACTGAACTGCTCCAAAGTCAACTCAACTAACTAAACTGAACTGCACCCGACTAAATTAAATACCACTAACTGACTGAACTCAATTGACTCTCTCTCCCTCACTGCTCTTTAAGTAACTCCTCTTTTCTTTCCTTTTTTTACAGTGCTATAATCTTTTTTATTGTATATTATATTTACATTTCAGATTTTATCCTTTTACCCCACTTCCCCCACCACCGAGGAACCTCCTCCTGCTTCTATGAGGATGTGCCCCCACCTACCCCCACACTCCCACCTCTCCACCCTCAAATTCCCCCCCCACACACTCGGTGTTCAGCCATCATGGAACCAAGAATCTCCTCTCCCACCTATGCCCAACAAGGCCATCCTCCCCTACATATACAGATGGAGTCATGGGTCCCTCCCTATGTGCTCCCAGGCTGGTGGTTTAGACCCTGGGGAGCTGTGGTTGATTGGTATTGTTGCTTTCCTCATGGGGCCACAAACCCTTTCAGCTCCTTCAGTCTTCTCTCTAACTTCTCCATTGGGAAACCCTTGATCAGATCAGTGGTTAGTTGTAAGCATCTGCCTCTGAATATGTCAGTCTCTGGCAGACCTCTAAGGAGACAGCTATATCAGGCTCTTGTCAGCATGCACTTCCTGACATCAATATTAGCGTCTATTTTCTGTGTGTTCTCATGAGAGTTGAGTGTATCCTGTCTCTGACTCATTCTGTTAAATCTTTCTCTGATTTATCACTTTGTCTGCCCCTCAATCAGACATCATTGTTTAGAATTAAAGTTATGTACTAAAGGTGTGTCTGTATTCTAGCTAGAAGGACTAGAGGTATATGTTCCAGCCAGAGGGATTAAAGGTGTGTGCTACATCTGCATTCCAGCCAGATATTCGATCCCTTGCCAGAGCAGCCATGTAACTGGATTAAAATTCTCTACAATGGCTTTCACTGTGGCTCCTCTCTCTGTATGGGTCAAGGTTCACTGGCCCTTTCCATCCTGGAACCAAGAAGTGTCGTATGCTGTTGCAAATTCTTGAAGGCTATACTGTCCTGGTTACTCCCTGAATACCTTGCCCACCCTGTCTATACACCATCATCTGTATATCTATATATCATCTTCATATATATATATATATATATATATATATATATATATATATATCATCTCTACATATATACTCCATCTCTACATCTATACACTATCATCTCTGCATCTATACATTATCCCTGTATCTATGCCAATGTGTCCACTAAGCTCCTTCCATTTAAACCTCTCAGCAGTTGCCAGTATTAATCATGATATGTGCATTTAAAACTTCATCTAGATGCAAGCATCTCCTCTTTCTCCTTTCTCTCCTCCCTCTCCCCTTCCTCTTTTCCTTTCTCCATCCCCATCTCTCTCTTCTTTCCTCTCTGATCCTCCCTCTCCACTCACCAATGAGGAGAATGGCATCAGAATATGACATACCTAAATAAACAACAGTCTGTGGTTCCTGAGAACTTAGGCTCTTGAGCCTCTGGGAGTTTTAGTTAATTCCTCTATGGATTACATCACTCTTCCTCACATAAAGTCAACATGAAGCTGAGCTGAGTAAATATGACATATTTTTATGTGTCCTTGCCTCACATTCCTCTCACCCAGTTTCATACAAGTATCCCAACTGTATATGGCTGTCACTCTCAAATTTGCTTCTGTCTGGCTCTCAGACCTGTTTCTATGGGACTCTCCTTTTCAGGTTTATGAGTTAGAGCATTCTTACGAGTTTGAGCACTTCAGTTCAGGGTTTACTCCAGACTCACAATTCTACAACAGAAGGGACAAATGTGCTTATTTGATAGGAAGCAAAGGAATGGGCAAAAGGACTTTCTCACATTCTTCCCAAATTCCAGAAGCAGAACTGAAAGGAGGAGGCCAACTTTACACATCCTAACCTGAGGTTCTGTTCTTACCAATTGCTGAGGGAAAGTTTCACCTGCCATGTGGCTTCTGATTTTCTCTGATGGTGGAAATCATGCCTGGAGAACACATGAACAGCCATTTTAACATAGGGTGGAGAAGATAGAAGGGAAAGCCTGGAGGAAGCCACTATGGGCACACACACTGCATGCAAGGACTTGGACAGAAACAGACTCACTTCTCAAACTGATGAACTGGCAGCTGGATGCCCAGCTGCTGGGTGTTTCCATCCTGACTGCAAACCCTGTGTGACACCAGCCATGAGTGATGAACTGTGAAAGCCAGTACTGGTAAGATGTCAATGCTCTGTGAGCTCTTTCCATGTGTCACTTCAGTGCTTGCCATCATGTGGGACCAAATATAGTCAGAACCGGGTGGTCAATGATGGATACAGGCTACAATCTCAGAAGCAAGGGAAAAGTAGCATCTGTTGTCAAATTTTCTAGAACAAGGAAGAAATGAGTTCAGAAGATGTAAAGAAACAAAAAGGCAAGAGGAGGAAATTTTTATGTGAGATTTGCTACTGGAGACTTTGCTTTTAAGATTCATTTCAACAAAACAAAAAGGAATGAAGTGTCCATATTGCTTTCATGGACTGTATACAAGTCAGTAAATCCATGAAAGGAGGCTGCAGAAAGAGTCCAAATCACTTTCTTGACAAAGAATCTTTTTAAAGAAATATTGTTTTCAACAACACCAAAAGAGTCTATAAAGTGTTTAGATATAGTTGGCTTTAAAAGTATTTTTCAAACTGAATTTGTTGCCTTAATTTAAAAAAAAAGACAACAATAAAAACATCTAGAATTTATAGAAAACAAGTGATATGGTCTTTGTAACAGTTATTTATGGTTATGAATCACCAAGTAAACCAACCAAAGTCACACCCAGTCTACCTACTGAGCTAACCAGAGTGCTAGCCAAGGCCAAGTGTGGCTGTGTCATCTCCAGACTGACAGTTAACACGGTCAGAATGACCTGGACGTCTCTACCCAGTCACTAGATAAGTGAGAAACTCTGCTTCATAAATAAGATCTACTGCTATGGTTTATTTTTCAGATTATAAAACCAAAACACATTCACTGCCCAGAACTGAAAGAAAAAATGACAAAAATGAAAATCAAAAAGCACAGATAATTCAAATAGTCAGTAAGTCAGCATCCCAATGTTTCTTTGTTAACCCTGCAAGGAAGACCTTTCCATACTTTTCCAGTTCTTATACCAACAAAATCAGCTGATAAATGAGATAGAAATAGAATAATTTATAAATATAAGCAGAAAATAAACAACATAAAATAGACACAAATGTGCAGAATTTGACAGCCTGTTCTTTCATGATTCTATTGTGAAGCAGTCACAGAATGCTTAATTCTCTATCATATATCTTTTCAATTTTTTCACTGTTATGAAACAAATGTTTTTTTCTTTCTAGCATTTCAAACAGTCTCTTGACCCTGAGAAGAAAAAAAACCTAAAAATTAAACAAATAAATTTCATAATCATTTTCTGTAAGTCCATGTTGTCTTGGACTAAAGGATCTTTGTATGCACCAGCTCATCTAAAATGTTACCTCCCCTCTGTAGAGGGATAATACAAGAATACAGCAGCCATGATCTCCCTTTCTGCAATTGGACAGTCTTTATACTAAAGTCCTTGCTTTCGTATGACCTCTGTCTGCCCAAGGATCTTGCTTTATCTGTACTTAACACACCCCCATGCTCACACTTCCAGTCTGTTGAGTGTTCACTTCACAGACTAGACTCCCAGCTTGCAATAACTCAAACATCTATCTTTCTGCGGAGAGGAGACTGAAAATCCAGTGGGCTCAAGTTTCCTTCCTGAAACTCACTTAGTATAGAACCGTAGGTAGGTATTTATGAGCCAGCTGGCAGAACTGCAGGAGTCTCCTGTGGACTACCTCTCTACACGCTGCCTTATCACACTCATGTGTTTGCATGTCCATAGGTGTTTGAGTCTAAGGTCTCCTGGAGATGAAAATTACATCTTATTTTTCTCAATATTTTCAGAACCTAGCAGACACCCTGACACACAGGAGTCAGCTACTGAAAATTTGCCAAATGAGTACATCACAAATTGCCAACACACTCACACATTTTAATAGCATCCAATCAATTTAACTCGAAGACATTATTTAGAAATACTATGTTATTATAATCACACAAAGTCCCTCAAATAGAAATACTCATTTCTTGATGTATTTCCTAATTACACAAATACAAAAGGCCTTCAGAGCTGCCTACCCCAGAGTTTGATTGGCACTTAAGGGCCCTGACATTTACTATGCTGGGGAGTCCCCAGGTGATGTTGGCACAATACTTGGAGAAACAGCTGAAACTCCAAATGGAATCATCTCTGCTGTTTGCTAAACTTCAGCAATGATCTGACTCAGGAAGTGAGTGCAGAGATTGGGTATTCCGTAGTCAAAACATCTCATTCAATAAATTCATCTATAGACAGGTAAATAGAAGTCACAAGACTTGGGTCTTAGTCGCAAGCTAACATTGGAATGAGATCTGAGATTCATCTTAATGGCTAGATAACTAACACAATTTTCTGAGGGAAAATTGCCCTCAGATGTGTTGTGATTTAGGCTAAAATTCACTACATCCTGATTTTACAATGCCCTGTAGAGCTCTGCTCTTCAAGGCTTTCTGAGGGAGATAAAGTAAACTTCAGAATAGCAATCTCTCAGTCAACAAATATCAATTCAACCCCATGAATGTAAACTTCTATGCAGGCCTCAACAGGAATGAGGCTAAGCATCTGTGAAGATATGTAGAAGTATTTTGAAATATATTCCTGATAACAAGTGAGTTATAGAAGGTCTTGTGGAGACAAGGGATGCTAAAATAGCTCTGAGAGAGAAAGGAAGCTAGTTCTAAATGCAAAAGAAGAAAAGAGAAAACATTACAAGGAAAACATCCTCCCAGGGTCAGGGCTAAAATGGGATATCCAAGGCAAGATTATGCCTGGGACCAGTTGCAAAGCCAATTCTACAAGGATGGCCCTAGTCATACAAGTGGGACATCTTGACTTCCACAAAAACAGCAAGGATGTCTTTGTCAGTTAGTTACTGGCTCCCTTCTGCAGGTGACATTGCTCTGGGATCTGATTGCTCGCTGCCATCTGGCGTCTTCTGGCTAGCGGCAGCTCTTGTGCTGAAATGCAGAAGTGAAAGCAGTTAAAATAGCGCAGGGAAAATGGCAGCTTGTGGTTATTGGCATGGCTTGGGATACCAGAGTGTTAATACTTTGGATCTTAAATGTTCCCCAAAATCTCCATCACAGCATGGTGCTAATTGGGAGGCAGTGAATCCTTTAAGGGGTATGGCCCAATGGGAGGCCTTTAGGCTAATAAGGCAAGCAAAATAGGAGACTGAGGAACCCAGCCATTTCCCCTGTCCCCTTTCTCTCTGGCTCCCGACTAGCCCAGCAATTTTACTCTGGCACATACTGCACACACATGTGCCACCACCTTGCCACAGACCCACAGCAAAAGGGCCATTTGATAATGCATTGAAATCTTCAAAACTATGAGCCAAAATAAAGTCATCCTCTTCCTAAGTTGATTATCTCAGTTATTTATTCCAGCAAGAGAGAGCTGACTAACTCAGTGGTCAGTAACTACTAGACTTACAGACAAGATTTTACGTTCACTGTGGTCCTCTCTGGAATACCTTTCTCTATTACATGATAAAATACTCAGTGATTTATGCCTTTGGGAGAAATTAATGTAGAAATTAAACACACCCAGAAAGAATAACAGCCCTCGGTTTTATTTTGGACTTAATATGTGTGTAACTACCTACACTAACAATATAAAATAAATATTATGATGTTGTAGGATTCCTTCCTTATTGAAAACCACACAGAACTTCCTAAAAGAACATTTGAAAATAGTCTTCTACTCATCTCACTGTATAGATACAATATAACATTCAGAGTCAGTAGAGCATATTGAAAATTTCTAGCCGTAAGAAAAACACAATTTTCTTTAGTATCTACATTAGCAACATCAAATACTAGCTGGGGGTGAATAGAGCACTAAGGTTAGCCATATTGCCTGGTTACCTTCATCTTTTATAAAATCATCTATCTACACCTACAAGTTTTGCTAAGGGACATGAATGGGCCATTCCAGTTCCATTGATAAATCCAGCTCCCAAGAGCCACACACACACTGTGGGCAGTTGTGGACATGACTCAATATTAGTCAACCTGATTGTCTCTCAGAGGGAACCTAATTTGGCCCACTGACAGACTCAGTTTCTATCAGAAGCCAAGATGAAGCCATGGAGACTTACAGATGGTGACCATGTTGAGTCACATGAAGCAGAGAAGTACAACCTGACAGAAAAAGGAAAAGAAAAGGAAAGCTATTGAGTGACTTACTAGCCCTTAGAGGACCCATCAAAGCCCTGTATTTTGTTTCTCATCAGTAGCTAAGAGCGAGTAGTGAGCTAACTACAAGCCCCAACTATGGCGGGTATGAGCATGGTAGTTTCATGTATGTTACCCAATGAATTTATGTGCATGGTTTGAGTATCTGTTTGATTAAATGTTCATAGTATTCTTCATGATTTTTTTTTCTTGAGTAAAATTAATATAACTGTACTTAAAATAAGAAAATATCAATAGTATTTTCAAATAGTAATTCTTATTTCTTATTGTGTGTACATTAGGTGTGGGGGTTAGGGGTTATGTACCTGCTATGGTACACAGATGAAGGTCAGAAGACAATCTGGGGAACGTTCTCTCTTTCTACCATATTGTGACATGGTTTACCTTATTTATGTCTGTTGTACTCTGTAATAGAGGCTAGCTGGCCTGCAGATTTTCAGGAAATTCTCCTACATCTCCTTCTATCTTGCCATAGGAGAGGAAGGATTGAGTGCGACTGCATTGTGGGTTCCAGTGATTGAACTCAGTTGATCTGGCTTAGATCACAAATACTTTTACCCACTGAGTCATCTTGCCAGCCTTCCTTATAGCTTTTAAGTGATTATATAGCATAGCTAGACTCTGATAGGAACACAGCGGTCTCCTGTTTAAATGTCTAGTTCCTTGGAACACTCAGAAATCAGCTGGCAGCTGATATCACAGGCTTCCCTGTGATAATGTGTGAATACATTGGTGCTGAGGTTTATATAGCTATGAAGGCTGCTGAGTATGATAGTGCTGTACCCTCTGATGAACAGAGAGTGTTCCACTCAAGTTGACCTATCTCGACCTTAATACAGCCTTCAAGAATACCAGTCAAATGCTTAGAACACTCACTACAATCTATTAAAGGATGTGTGGCTAACAATTAATTATCTACCTCAACTTTCATTCTGTACCCAAATTCAAGAGGTTGTATGTGACACTGTTGTAACTCTTCTCCAGAAAATGTCTTCCCCACTTTTCCTTCAATGCTCCCAAACTGTGGTCTAGAGGTCAATATATTTCCCCAGGGCTCCCTGAATGAGCCATCACAGTTTAACCATGCTTACTAGGGCATGGGAGCATTCTGGAAACATCAGTGGATACTTTTCCTTCTGACATGTTCCCTCTTCACTTTCCAGCCTGTTGCCTCTCACTTCCATTCACTGCCCCCCACCACCACATTCAAGTAGATCATCTCTTCTAGATTCATTGTGTTAAGAAAGATCAGAAAATAGAAATGAGCCAGGCGATGGTGGCACACGCCTTTAATCCCAGCACTTGGGAGGCAGAGGCAGGCAGATTTCTGAGTTCGAGGCCAGCCTGGTCTACAGAGTGAGTTCCAGAACAGCCAAGGCTACACAGAGAAACCCTGTCTAGAAAAAAAAAAAAAAAGAAAGAAAATAGAAATGATCTATTAATTTAATTTCATATCTCCTGAGGTCTCCATCAGTTAAACACCACCCAGAACTCAAAAGAGAGGGTTGGTATTTCAGAGAGACAAGATGACAGGTCTCTCAAGAAGGAGACAAGCTCATGTTACAGTCATCAGAGGGAGGTGGGATTAGAAGCCCTGAAATTCTACTCTAGATAAACACCCACAGTTGAGTTCTACTAGATTGTGAAGAAAAGAAGGTGTCAACATTCCTAATGTGGGGAAGGTGGTTTCTTTCCTCAATTTGGATGCCATGTTTCTCTAAGAATCTAGAAAAGGAAAAAAACTATACTGGTACCCAGAGAGAACTGGAAAATTTACCTAAATAATGCTTTGTTTAAAGAAATATCTTTGTGTTAAAGGCAATTGAGAAGTACCAAGCTGAAAAAGTATTCTATTTCTGTCCTTCTTCTTCCTAGATGGGATGGAAAAATCTCACTGACTGGAGACAGCTCCATCAGCTCAGCTATGGAACCAAAGGAATCTCATTTCTCCCTCTCTTGGCTGGTTTCCCATCTCTGAAGGTTGGAAGCTGCAACCCTATAGCTTATCTTTCTTTAATACTCATCATCCTCTATTGAAGATGTCATAGAAGTCAGCCTCCTGAGGCATGTCTTCACGTTATGTTCCCCTGGGATTTCTCCTGTCCTGTGGGTATCTCCTGAATCAATGAACTTCTTGTTCTCCTTATGTCTTCTATAACTGCCCAAAACCTGGATTAAAATTTATTTATTAGGATCAGACTAATACCTCTGCTATTTAATCTTAAGCAAGCAGGCCCTCAGTATGCTTTTGAGAGCCTGGATGGGCATGCTTTGTCTGAATTCTTTTAAAGACTCTGGAGCAGGTGGTCCCTGTGTGCTGGGAATCCTGTTGGCAAGAGCATGATGCCCATGGAAGAAGGACTAAGTTTCTTTTGTTGTCTAAATGTTTTTCAGTTGTTTGTTTTCATTTATGTATTTTCTTCTATCCTTCCTTTTTCCCCCTCTGCCTTCCCTTCTTTCCGCTTTCATTCCTGTGGAACTCGTATTGAAACCAAGGCTTTATATATACCAGGCATGAACTCTATCTGACCTACATCCTCAGTTCCACCACCTCCTCCCCCTACTGCTCATTTTCCGGTTCTTCTTTAAGACAGAATCTCACTATGTAAACCTGCCTGGCATGGAACTCTACATGTAGATCATGCTGGCCTTGAACTCACAGAAAACTGCTTGTTTCTGCTTCCTGGATACTGGGATTCAAGGTGTATACCATTACTGGTTCTTAATGGTTATTTTGTTTGTTTGTGGTTTGCTGTTGTTGATGGCGTTTTAGCTCTTCTCCTAGAGGCATAAAATAGACCACATTTACAAGGCCCCACATAATATTTTGAAACACATATGCATGGTATACACATTGATTTTCTCAAAAATTTATCATTTCTTTATTGTTTAAAAAAATCCCCCCTCTCTGAAATATATAGTATATTATCTGTATTTGTCTCTGCACTTCTTGACAGAACACAGAATTTAATTCTCCTTCTTAGCTGTGCTTTTCTTATCAGGAGCCCGTTTTTATCTTCAGGCATATTGTGATGTGAATAGAGATGAAAGATGAGTAGGCTTTCAAGTGTTACATTCCCATTGTGAAAACAGCACCTGGGGAGTAAGAAATGCTGGTCAAGATGGAAGCCTGAGCCCAGGAGCCTGCCATCCTCTGCCAGCCACAAGGGACAATGTTGGAGTGCAGAAGAATTAAATCTGTGATGATGATCAAGTTGAAAAGGGAAGTCTCTTGTATGTGGAAGATTTTGACATATTCTTTAAGGATAGAAATGGATGGAGGCACATTAGTGGGCACATTAATGGATAGGACACAGCAGACAAAGCTGGAGCTGTCGTTTGGGGCAACTCCAGGTATGCGGCAGTCATTCACTTTATAGAATGGCAATCAAAGCACCAGTGCAGTGTTAGTACCCTCCCATACGGAGCAGAGTCTGTGCCTCCTGATGGAGACAGAGCAAGAAACATACAGGCTCTTTTCTAAAACAGATGCACTAACTGTCTTAAGAGGGTTACGTGTTTCCCTGTGGATATTGGTCTCGTAGCAAAGCATTCCCTGATTTGGCTCTTGATGAAGGGAAATGGAGCAGATGCATTGTCCAAGGTTGCTTTCAAGATGAACTTTCTAAAGTAAATCTGTCACTTCATCAGCTCTGAGCATCTGTGAGGATTTTCTGATCTGGCTTCCCATTCATGGGAAGTACCTTTTAAGAAATACACCATCTGCAAGGCTATGGTGGTGTACACCTTTAAACCCAGCACTTGAGAGGTAGAGGCAGACAGATCTCTGTAGACCATTCGGGTCAACAGAAAGTGTTCCAGGACAGCCAGGGCAACACGGAGAAAGCCTGTCTCCAAAACAAAACAAAACAAAACAAAAAAACCAACCAAACAAAGACAACTGCCATCTGTCCTAATATAAAATAAACCTACACAGGACAGCTACAATTATGAAACATCCTTCATTCATCAATGTAGATGCACAAACCAGGTCACCAGGCAGTTGAGGACAACTACCAGCAGGAAATGAACAAGACCAAGTCGCAAGGGAATAGACTATTGCCAGAACTAGGAGAGATATTTTTAAAATAGTTAATGAATGTATTTAAAGAGGTCTAGATATTGAATTCATAAAACAAAAAGAATGAGGCTGAAAGGGGAAGTAGAATATACAGAGGGTGTCTTATAAATTAATGCATCACCTAACATGCATGGGCTGAGGTGCAGCACAGAGACAGAGCGCACTTACCATACATGCAAAAAAAAAAAACAACCCTGGACTGATTAGCCAAGAATGCTCTTTTGTGACACAATAGATTACCAAAGTGAAGCACAAACCTGATCAAGGGTGTATGCCTGAGGTCAGCTAGGCTCCAGGAAACTCTTACTCCTTCAGCTTTAAATGCAGCCCTCCTGAATTCCCTGGTAAGTTTCTCTGTTTAAAATGGAGAATAACCTAAGACTATTTGTTTTTCTATTTTTTTTTCTGTGTCATTGCTCATACAGGTTACAAAAAATAAAAAGTATTCATTACGCTGTTCTGTGCCTATGCCTATCATGTGCCAGGCAGATGTATTTTTCATTTATTGATTGATTCAGCCCCATTTCCTGAGTTCCTATCATATGCCATACATACTAAGCACTGTGAATGAAGAGTTGACCTACATGCCTGCCATATAATGGTGCCAGCATTTAGTAGGGTAACTGAGTAAGCAGAAAAGCCTGGCATTCAAACTTATGGATTCAAGTCTTATGTCACCATGAAGGTCGTTATTGACTTTAACCATACAGCTTATTTCTCTCCATTCTTCAATGTCTTTTTACATAACTTCAGATTTACTGATCACTGGGAATTGTTGTTATAATTAAATAAATTAAATAGAAATCCATTGATATTTGTGAGGGTTCCAGGACCCCTTGATGATATAAAAATTTAAGGATGCTTATCTCTTCTAAACAGTGGCAAAGTGTTTGCATCTATGTTTGTCTGGCTATGAATATAACATAAACCATCTCAATGTTGATGATAAGCTCTGATGCAATGTAAAAGTATGTAAATAGTTGTTGGTTAGAGAAGAAGAAGAAGAAGAAGAAGAAGAAGAAGAAGAAGAAGAAGAAGAAGAAGAAGAAGAAGAAGAAGAGGAGGAGGAGGAGGAGGAGGAGGAGGAGGAGGAGGAGGAGGAAGAAGAGGAAGAGGAAGAAGAGGAGGAGGAAGATAAAATTGTGTGTGTGTGTGTTTGTATTCTGCCAAGATCCACTAAAAATAAATCAATGTTGGTTCTTGTTTGAATTCACAGATGCAGAATACAGATATCAGTAGCCAACTGTCTATGAAAGTACTTGCCATGTAACATTTCATCATGGGTAATGGTGACAGGATAACATAGAAAAAAGCACTAGAATATGATATTAAAAGGGCCACTGAGGCCACCTGTTCTTGCCTGGATGGCTCAAAGAAGTGTTTCCAGAGAATGTCAAATCTAAATTAAGAACAAGGAAGTAATAAGACTTTGCTGAACAGCCTAAAATGTTGGCACATGTGTATAATCCTAGCCCTAGGAAGGCTAAAAGAAGGCTTGTGAGTTCAAGATGAGTCTGAACATATAGCAAGACTCAGACTTTAAAAAATATTAGATGGGGAAGGAGTGAATGAGGCCAAGAAATTTGGTTTTCTGAGTTTCCGATTCTTATTTCTGTCACTGTCATTGGATGTGAAAATGTGACAAAGAATAACGGGAAGGGCAGAAGGCACAAAAATCAGGATTTAGATGGAACTGAAAATCGAGAAACTTGTCAAGGGCTTTCACTAAGGGAGAAGTTGGCCAGCTCTACATCTAGAGATATTACTCTAGTTGCAAAGGAATCAGGAAGAACTGGAGACACAACTTAGGGCTATCTAAGCTTTGTGTTTGCATAGAAAATCAATTGTGGTGGCCTGTGATTATAGACTATAAGGATTCTAGAACATACAGGACATTAGGGAGTAGAAAATGCAGACCTGAGCAAAGGAATAAGTGTTGGGGAAATGAGTAAAGTGTTCAAGGGTAATTTCACTGCATGGACCATGGCAACAGCCACTGAAACAAGGCAACCCAGGAAGAAGAGCTTCCTGCAGTGACATAGCTGTGAGTTTGGCTTTATACTTGAGTTTGAGGTAACATGGGACATCCAAGTGCAGATATGGACTAAGAGTTGAAGATGTGTCTAAACCCCAAGAATGCCTGGAGCTAGAGATGGGATAGAGATGGGCTAGAATGGCTTTCCACCATGGATATTCCTTTTATTGTTGAGAATGGTCATCAAAAGCTTCACAGTACTAGAAAATTTCTTCTAAAGTAAATCCTTGTTGTTTGGTGAAGAGTATTTTGATTTGTGCATCTAACTCCTTATTAGAATAGCAGAGAAAGCCATTTGTATCTTAACTATCCTTTAGAAGCAACTTATGCCATTTAGAGTGTGTTTGGATGGGGAAGAGTGTTATCAGTCAGAATAAACTGTGATCTGCTACGGTAACAAGTAGCTCAGACAGTATCAGCAGCTTATAACAGCAAAGATTTCATTTCTCACTCCTAACAAATTTCTATTATGGGTCATCAGAAAGTTCATACTATAGTTCAAGTTACTGAGATGGTCTTGATTTGTAGCCTTGATGCTATCTACGGGGGGCGGGGGGATGAAGATCTAGAGTAGCCAGGACCTCAATGACATGCTATTAAGAATTGAGAATTGGTGTGCCACATCTGTTCACAAGTCATCTGTCAGGATCAGTCATATGGCCCCATTCAATCAGAAGGGGTCCAGGAAGTGTAGAGGGCCGTAATCGCTGTGGGCACAGGGTCTTAGGGCACGCCTACTTCCCGGCGTCACGCCATTGAACTGCGCATGTGTATCGCAAAGGAACCTGGGAATTTGAGTGAACAGCTAACCATGAATGACCACGCCCACGGGCCATAAAACCGGGACGCGCCATGCGGCGGTCTCTCTCTTGGCGGGTAACCCTCTCTGTATTTCGGTTCTTCCTCTATCTTACTCTTTCTGTCTCCTCTATCAGGTTAAAAGAATAAAATCACCACGAAAGGATTCCCCACGTGTTCGTGTGAGTTCCTGCGGGCAGGGATACCACGCGCGGTACATCTGGTGAACGAAACCCGGGATTATACCATCACCGCACCGAGCGAGCGATCTCTGCGCTCCGAGTGGATCCAGAATCGTGGTGACGTGGTAAGATAAACAGTTGAGAGACATGTTCTGTCTGGAATTGAGCCAGCTCCTCCCCCAAGAGACAGGAGTTTCAATAGCCTTGACCGCCGTGATAGCAGTGGCCATACTCGTTCTCTTAGCTCTATGGGAGGGAAATCATTTAAAGATCGTGGAAACGGGCCGACGGTCAGAAACAGAGTCAAGGAAAAGGCTAGCCACTCAAGATGAGAATAGAAACTTGCGAAAAGGTTCAGGCCCTCCCGCAGACCCTCGGTCGGCGGAAGTGAGAATTTGGGGGAAGCAAGCCACGAGAGAGTTTTGTAATAAGAAAGGTATTCAGGCAGATAACCAGAGGGTGTTACAAGATGGAGAACGGGAGAAGTTGGAAGGCGGGAATTGCGTGGCGTCTCAGCCAGCCGCGTCCTCCCAACTTGCGATCCCCAGCGCTCTTCCGCCTTACGCGGACAAGCGCCGTTCAGATTCCTTCCTTTCAGAGGAAGACAAAAAAAAGATGTTACAAGCTTTCCCCGTGTTTGAGGCCGCAGAAACAGGCCGCGTCCACGTGTCAATAGAATACGCCGTGATAAAAGAGTTAGCTGAAGCAGTTAGCAAATATGGAATTGATGCTAATTTCACAGTCATGCAACTCGAGAGACTCGCCGTTGTGGCGATGACTCCGAATGATTGGCAGAATACAGTAAAGGCTGCTCTCCCTAATATGGGACAATACTTAGAATGGAAAGCCTTATGGCACGATGCTTCCCAAACGCAGGCAAAGGCCAACGCTAACGCGGAAGGCAACCAAAAGCAGTGGACATTTGAGTTGTTAACGGGGCAGGGACAGTTTGCTAATAACCAAACAGATTATGATTGGGCGGCTTATAGCCAAATCTCCGCCGCCGCTATTAAAGCGTGGAAGGCTCTTTCAAAGAAAGGCGAAATTGGGGGACATTTGACCAAAATCTTGCAGGGTCCCCAGGAGCCATTCTCGGACTTTGTTGCTAGGATGACAGAAGCAGCAGACAAGATTTTTGGAGATGCAGAACGGGTTAAACCAGTGATAGAACAATTAGTGTATGAAAATGCCTCACCAGAATGTAAGGCAGTTATTACCCCTATAAGAGATAAAGGGTTAACTGACTGGATTAAAATCTGCTGAGGACTAGGAAGCCCGCTAACTAATGCTGGTCTCGCTGCAGCCATTTTGCAAGGTCAGAATAATGCAAACCTTAGAGCACGTGAGGTCTGCTATAATTGTGGTAAACCAGGTCACTTGAGAAAGGAATGTCGTACTCCCGTAAAGAAAAAACCCCCTGGGTTATGCACGAAATGCAGAAAGGGCTATCACTGGGCTGATGAGTGTCGTTCAGTCAAGGACATTCAGGGAAGGATTATTCAGCATGACCCCTCCCCAGCAGGGACTGTAGACAATCCAAAAAACGGGTATCAGGGCCCCAGGTCTCAGGGCCCCAAGAAATATGGGACACGAGCTCAGGGCCGGGGGATGTTTGCAGCCGCAGAGCTACAAGGGGCTCAGCAGGACTGGACCTCCGCGCCACCTCCCAATTCTTACTAATGCCACTGGAAGGCGTACAGCCTGTTCCAGTTGATTTTAAAGGTCCCCTGCCTGAAGGAAGTGTAGGCCTTATTTTAGGTCGCTCCTCTCTTGCCTTAAAAGGGCTCGTGGTTCATCCTGGTGTAATAGACCAAGATTATACTGGGGAACTTCAAGTTCTCTGCTCCTGTCCACAGGGTATATTTTCCATCTCCCCTGGGGATAGGATTGCTCAGTTAGTTATCCTTCCAAGTTTACATGATTGTTTCCCATCCACCGGGGTGCCCAGAGGTGCCAACGGGCTTGGGTCTTCAGGAACCGACTTTGCTCACCTGGTAGTCGATCTTAAAACTAGACCCACTTTACAATTAATGGTAGAAGGGAAGAGTTTTATAGGAATTTTAGACACAGGAGCTGATAAAAGCATTATTTCCTCCAAATGGTGGCCTAAGGCATGGCCTGTTACACGATCCTCCCATTCCTTACAAGGACTGGGATATGAGGCCAGCCCTACAGTCAGTTCCCGCTCCCTAAATTGGCAGACACCAGAGGGTCAAACAGGAAGTTTTATACCTTATGTGCTTCCTCTC
Source organism: Rhabdomys pumilio (assembly GCA_030674055.1). Classification (NCBI taxonomy): domain Eukaryota; kingdom Metazoa; phylum Chordata; class Mammalia; order Rodentia; family Muridae; genus Rhabdomys; species Rhabdomys pumilio. The sequence goes on along the minus strand of JANHMN010000006.1, from coordinate 25,225,876 downwards.
CCCGTTAATCTCTGGGGAAGAGACATCTTACAAGACTTAGGATTAACATTAACTAATGAATATTCTCAGCAAGCCATTGGTATTATGAAAAAGATGGGATATAAGGAAGGAAAAGGTCTGGGCAAAAAGGAAGAAGGAAGGTTAAACCCAGTTTCACAAGAAAGTAATACAGGAAGGCAAGGTTTGGGTTTTTCCTAGTGACCATTGAGGGATCTATGCCCATACCCTGGGTTACAGAGGACCCCGTGTGGGTTTCTCAATGGTCGTTATCCTCTGAGAAACTGGAAGCGGCTACAAGGTTGATTAAAGAACAAGTACAGCTTGGTCATTTAGAGCCTTCTACTTCTCCTTGGAATACACCTATTTTTGTCATAAAAAAGAAATCAGGGAAATGGAGACTTCTCCATGATCTAAGGGCCATTAATGCACAAATGCGGGTGTTTGGCCCAGTGCAACGAGGTCTACCTCTGCTCTCTGCTTTACCTAAGCAGTGGAGGACAATAATTATAGATATTAAGGATTGCTTTTTTTCTATTCCCCTACACCCACAGGATAGGCAAAGATTCGCATTTACCCTCCCTGCAGTTAATCACCTTGAACCAGATAGGAGATATCAGTGGAGAGTTTTACCTCAAGGGATGGCAAATAGCCCCACTATATGTCAGTTATATGTACAAAGAGCCCTTGAGCCAGTTAAGAAAAAATTCCCTTCCTTATTAATAGCCCTTTTCATGGATGATATTCTTATTTGTCATAGGGAATCTGCTATTTTACAAGCCTCATACCCCCTACTAATTAAATCTTTGGAGCGATGGGGCCTACATATTGCCACAGATAAGGTCCAAATGTCAGAAGTAGGCTCCTTTCTAGGAACAGTGATTTATCCAGAAAAAATAGTTCCTCAGAAATTAGAGATTCGCAGGGACCATTTACATACCTTAAATGATTTTCAAAAATTATTAGGTGATATAAATTGGTTGAGACCATTTTTAAAAATCCCCTCGGCTGAACTAAAACCTTTGTTTGATATTCTGGAAGGGGACACCCACCCTTCCTCACCAAGGGCCTTAACGCCAGCTGCAAGCAGCGCCCTACAAGTAGTGGAAAAGGCCTTACAAAATGCCCAACTAAAACGTATTGATATAACCAAACCTTTTGATTTATGTGTTTTTAAGACCAGACATTTACCAACTGCTGTGTTATGGCAAGATGGGCCCCTGCTATGGATCCATCCCAATGCATCTCCCGCAAAGATCATTGAGTGGTATCCAGATGCAGTTGCTCAACTTGCCCTTCGGGGACTAAAGGCAGCTGTTACTTATTTTGGGAAAGATCCTAAAGTGTTAATAGTGCC
>JANHMN010000006.1:25146300-25224512 GCA_030674055.1 Rhabdomys pumilio | reverse complement strand
ACGTGTTCGTGTGAGTTCCTGCGGGCAGGGATACCACGCGCGGTACAAGGAAGCACAATATCATATGTCTGGGAAGTGAAGAGCTGGGCATTCTTGGTAAATTACAAAAATAAATTCTATGTAAGTGACTATTAACTTGAAACCTATCCTAATGCAGATCTTCTGAGAACAGCCTATTGCGTGCCATTTGTGGGAAACAACACCATACCCTTTAACATTAAGGATGAGGACAGAAAGGTCATACTCTTTGTACATCCTCACTACGTGGCCTGCCTCTCCCTGGGTGACATGCTAACAAAGGGCTTACATCAGCCTTGCAGTGGCAGCTGTGGGTACATACTCTGGATCAGTGGAGTTTCCATCACATGGACCGAACTTCCCTCACGTAGCCATATCTTTCACGGGTCATGTTCCTGAAGAGTCTCACTTCCTCTCTAGAAAGACACAAAGGTTCTGTATAGCTGAGTGAATTTATGTTTGGATGCATTGGTATCCAACATCTCTGGACCACTACAACCTCATATCACCAGAAACATACAATCACAACTTTTCTACTTCTTGGACCCCAAAGTCCTTAAGAATTACCTAGGGAAGCCAATGAAAGTATTTCTAATTTGAATGAGATTCCCCTTCCTTGGCAACAACCCAAAGAAGTGGAAAACCCACTACTATAGAGTAGTTAACCCAAGACACACTAAACAATGTCCAAATCACAAGGGGTCACCGCAGAGACAAGAAGTTGACTCCTGTCTGTACTTAACCATGCAACTTTCTAAACCCAGCCTCAGCTCAGCAGATAGCATTCATCAAAAGTCAGCAGATGCCAGCATAGGCCATGCTGAACTAGGTATTCTTCCCCCATCTACCCACTCATGATTCCATGACTAAGGAGGGCAGAAACAGGCCAGAATAGAGACATGAAGAACATGACACATGACCTCAGCTCTTACAGAGCTCAGTGCCCAAGCTTCACCATCTAGAGACTCAGTCATATGGTATTTGAATCTAAATCATATTGTGTGTATTTCAATACATAAATGGTAACTGACATCATAAATATGAGTAAAGCAACGTGACCAGGATGTATAGAAGAAGAAATTCAGTACAGGAATTTTAGAATGGGGGTGTGGAAGAGAAGACACAAGAGCCAAGTGGAAGGAAGCAAAAATGTGATTCTTGGAATCCAAGTAGCTGAGATGGCACGAGAGAGCTGCACTAAAGATAGATTCTCCTGATTGAGACATAATCCTTTGTATTCTTTGCTAAGTTTTGGCCATAGCAATGCCAGAGGAAGGATGGGCGTCAAAACCACATAACAGGAAGTGGAAGGTAACAAGGAGACAGCATAGAAAGGATGGGAGTGTCATATTTACTTCCTCTAATCATCACAACAATTCTGTAAGGCAAACCTTGCTTCCTCTGCTTTACAAGTAAGGAAAGAGAGTTACCTTTGGGGTAGTCCAGTTGAGAGATTCTAGAGCTAAGACTGACACCCAAGTCTGAGAGGCAGAGACCAAAGTCTTCCCACAAGCTTCTTCTCCCAGCGCCCAAGCCACCTGGTGCTTCTGTGCTGACATGTCACACAGCAATTATCGGAAGAGCCTCTTCCAGAGCTCCATCTAAAATCTCACTGAACAGCAGGATAGGAACATGCCTGCATGTTAACCAGGGAAGTGCTTCGATGGGAAACAGCAAGCAGCCTCGATCTTCTCCTCGTGACACCTTCTGTGTTTGTTTTCTGGGCTCCAAGAGTGTCTCTGAATTCCTTGGACCGAGACACCCTTTGCTGTGGTTCAGAGATACTAAGCTGCCAGACTCATATTCCAGGCTGTGCCTCTTTGAAGAACCAGCTTGAACTGATTGTTCTTCAGTTTTTCACATAAATTACAGAACATGAGGCCCACAGCTTTGCCCCAAGTTGTCAACAGGTTTTAATTGTCTCTGCTTTTCCGTACACACAGATGGTGATGCTAAGCTGCTCTGAGCAGACCTCTGCTGTCTCCAGTAAGAACAAAACAGACACAACAAATGAAAATCCACTTGAAAAGAAATTTATAACAAAGTCCAAAATAGCTGCTTTTTCCCCCTGAAGGTAAGTGTTACATAAAGAAAAACAGTAGAAGGAACTGTGAAAGAATAGAGGCGAGAGAGGTTTTTTTTTAAGCATAATGTTAGTTTGTGAAAAGAAATATAAGAATGGCCAAGAAAACTAAGTGAAATCAGAATTCCCGAAAGCAGCCCTTGAGCCATATGCATCCCTCATGGTGGCTAGAAATTTGGCACAACACATCTGTAGATGACAATGTCATGTCACAATGCCAAAAAGCTAGACACTAATTTAGATGATTTTAGAAAAACAAGAGATTCTTTTGACTGATGATGGCCATAACAGGTCATCAGCTTCAGGGTTCTTTGTCCAAGGTCATTAATGTCTACTACAAATGACCAAGCAAATTACATATGAGAATCTGTCTTTAAAAACAGTAGGGCACTCAAAAGTAAGATAATACACAAAGCCATATAGAAACATTTTTTGTAAACTAATTGAAAACCATAATTTTATAAATGTGTTTGAAAGGATGTACCCAAGAATTTATGAGTAATTAAGTTAAAATCCTAGAACAAGATGTAGGATTTCTCCTCGTGAGTTGTTGGTTAGGGAGCCTCCACAGGCCCCCAAAATAATGTTATTGCTCTAGGTTTCCCACAAGACTAAATTATAAGATCCTATTGCCAAAGAGAAATCAAGCTAGAACTAAGCTGGGAGCTGCCTCCTACTGACTAAATGTCATAGCACCAGAAGGTGCTGTGCAGACTGCTGGGAAAGAAAAGTCATCAACTGTCTTAGCTGGCTAGGAACCCTGAGAGCTATAGTATTGAACTATCAAGGCAAGACATAACTGGTATAAGTAAAAAAAAAAAAATATTGGTTATTTTATTTATTCACATTTCAAATGTTATCCCCCTTCTCAGTTTCCCCTCCACAAACCCCCCATTCCATCCCCCACTCCCCTTGCCTCTAAGAGAGAGCTCCCCACCCACCCACTCCCCCCTCACCACCCTAGCATTCCCCTATGCTGTGGCATCCAGCCTCCATTGGACCAAGGGCCTCCCCTTCCTTTGATGCCAGATAAGGCAATTCTCTGCTACATATGCAGCTGGAGCAATGGGTTCCTCCATGTGTACTCTTTGATTGGTGATTTAGTCCCTGGGAAATTTGTGGGGTCTGGTTGGTTGATATTATTCTTCCTGTGGTGTTGCAAACTCCTTCAGCTCGTTCAATCCTTCCCCTAACTCTTCCATTAGGGTCCCCATGCTTGGTCCAATGGTTGGCTGCCGGCTTCAGCATTTATATTGGTCAGGCTCTGGCAGAGCCTCTCAAGGGACAACCATACCAGGCTCCTGTCAGTAAGTACTTCTTGAGATCAGCAATAGTGTCTGGGTTTGGTGTTTGCAGATGGGATGGATCCCTAGGTGAGGCAGTTTCTGGATGGCCTTTCTTTCAATCTCTGCTCCACTCTTTGTCCCTGCATTTCCTTTATACGGAAGCAATTCTGGATTAAAACTCTTGAAATGGGTGGAATAACCCCATCCCTCAACCAGGGGCCATGCCTAACCTCTGGATATGGTCTCGACAGGTTCTCTCTCCCCTTTGTTGGGTATTTCAGATAATGTCATCCCCTTTGGATCCTGGGAGTCTCTTGCTTTCCTGGCATCTAGGACTTTCTAGTGGCTACTCTATTCACTATCCCCCACTGCTACACACCTCCATTCAATTTCCTGGCCCTCTGTACTTCTCTCCTGTTTCCTCCCATACCTAATCCTGCTCCTTTTTTTTCCCTCCTCCCCTTACTCCCTCCCAGGTCACTCCCTCCCTCTACATTCCATGATTATTTTGTTCCCCCTTCTAAGTAGCACTGAAGCATCCACACTTTGGTCTTCCTTCTTCTTGAGCTGCATATGGTCTGTGAGTTGTATCATGGGTATTCTGAATTTTTTGCCTAATATCCACTTATCAGTGAGTACACACCATATGTGTTCTTCTGTGACTGGGTTACCTCACTCAGGATGATATTTTCTAGTTCCATCCATTTGCTTGTGAATTTCATGAAATCATTGTTTTTAATAGCTGAGTAATACTCCATTGTGTAATGTACTACATTTTCTGTATCCATTCCTCTGTTGAGGAACATCTGGGTTGTTTCCAGCTTCTGACTATTATAAATAAGGCTGCTATCAACATATGTCCTTGTTAAATGTTGGAGCATCTGTTGGGTATATGCCCAGTAGTGGTATAGCTGGGTCCTCAAGTAGTGCTATGTCTAATTTTCTGAAGAACCACAAGACTGATTTGCAGAGTGGTTGTACCAGCTTGTAATCCCACTAGCAATGGAGGTATGCATACATCTATACATATGCATTCATATACATAAATACATATCAATATGTACACATATACACACATACAAAAAATATACACCCACATATAAAACTAGCCCCTCTTGTTTAAATTTTATGCAATATATTAATACTTTAATTTTTTCTCAATATCTGAAATTTAGCTTTGTAGGCATAGCACATTAGACAATCTAATTTTTCATACATAATTACAAAGATCAACCTACATGGTGAATGAAGTTTCACAGTATTACAATTCTACTTCCCTTGTCCACTAAATCCTAGTATGTATTTAGGTATGTTTCTAGACTTTCTATCCAGTTTGTTTACTTATCATTTGGCAATGTATCGGTGCTGGACTGTTTCAGTATGGGTAGTTTTATAATATATTTTGAGATCAGAGAAGAATGGTCTTTATTTTTTAAAAAATCTAAGTAACCATACATTATTTTTCAATATTTAGCTTTTACATTTATTTATGTATTATGCATATGTGTACGCATGCATGTGTGTGTGTGCATGCCATGACACACATGTGGAGGTCGAAAGACAACTTTTAGGAGTCTCTCTTTTCACCCTATAAGTCCCAGGAATCAAACTCAGATCCTCGGACTTAGTTGCAAGTGCTTTTATCCATTGAATCATCCCTCTAGCAGTAGATATTATTTCTAATTGACTTTTATTGTTAAAAGATTGTTAGAATTATATTGCTCTTGTGAATTGAGGATACTGAAGTTCTTCTTGGAAGAACTTTATGAAGTTGAGTTATTCTGCACATCAACAATTCCTGCTTTCCACATTACAGTTATTTACTGAATGGAGGAGCAGCAAAAATCCTTTGGAGAAGCCTGGTATGCCAGGCTCCTGATGCTGAGTGTGCAGAGTCTTCATTAGAATGACTTAAAGCCTAGCTTGAGCTCAAAACTTTGTTCTCATTTTTTGTAAAGATATTCAGGAACTGTAGACTTCTCTGCATGTCCCATTTGCACACCCCAGGCTGAACTCATAACTAAATGAGTCACTCTCATGTGGAATAAATATCATCTAATAATGTTTTGACCTCCAAGTGCTCTGAAATTAGTTAAATACATTCACACAACCCAAAACACAGCTCTGTTCATCTAGAAACAGCAGGAGGCATCGCTCCATGAAAACAGCATATGAAATTATCTAATTTGGAACCACTTCAGAAAATAACCATTGTTGATTAGCATGTGACAATTCACTTTGAAGGATTTCAAATTTATTTGACAACTGATGTCCTTGGTAGCTTGCATTATTGATTATTTTCATTGATTATTCTCGTTATACAATGATTGCATTATCTCATTTTTTCACTTGTGTATTTTATAGGTAATTGCTAGAAGGACATTGTCTGCTGGTTAAGAACTAATTCTTCTAGGGTGGCACTATGAGTTCATCAATGAGTTGAAACTAAAGGAAAGGAGCCCTATGCCACCACATAAGTGAACTAGATCACCTAGAGACACTGAGGAAAGCACAGATCAGAAGAACAGCCCCTCACATCTGAGCCATCAATACGTGGGTGTCTAAACACTGGCTGGTCACAACCTGTGCATAGTTCTATAGTGGGCTTAAAATAATCAACAATTATTATCCTGAACTCACTACTTCAGAACACTGTACTAAGAAAACAATAATAGACTTAATTAATGTAGGCTTGAATTAGAATTGTCCCATAAGTCCATATATTTGAATGCTTAGTCACTAAGGAGTATTACCATTTGAAAGAATTAGAAGGATTAAGAGGTGTGGCCTTGTTGGGAAAGTGTGTCACTGTAGGTGGCCTTTGAGGTTTCAAAATCCCATACCAAGTTCAGAGAGTCAGAGTCTCTCTCTCTCTCTCTCTCTCTCTCTCTCTCTCTCTCTCTCTCTCTCTACCTCTCTCTGCTTAAGGATCAGGATGTAGCTCTCTGCTTCTGGTCCAATGCCTGCCTGCATGCCACCATGCTCCCTGCCATGATGGTAATGGTCTGAACCCTTGAAACTGTAAGCAATCTCTCAATTAAATGGTTTCTAATATAAGAACTGCCTTGTCATGATGTCTCTTCCCAGCAATAGATTAGTCACTAAGACAACTAGAGAGTATCTTTCAATGAGCCTGCAGTTTTACCTTGATGCCTATAAATTTGAATTTGTTGAAATACTGTTGTTTCTGCTCATGTAGCCCATGAACTCTTCAGACCTGGGTATTTGTTTAAAATGTGTATCTTGGGGAAAGTAGGCAAATTGCACATCTCCAACTTTCCTTCATCTCTGCTAAATCTAATAACCCAGTCACATACCCAGCTCTTTAGCAAATCACATGGTATGCTCCCTAACTCCCCATTCTAGGGAATCACACAGACCTTCCCCCTCCATGCCCAGCTCTGTAGGAAACCACATGCTGTGCCCCCCTAACCCTCAGCTCTAGGGATCACACAGACCTTCCCCTGCAACCTTCCTTCTCCACACTCATCTGTAGCAGGGCCACCTCTATGTAAGTGCTGGGGGCTGTGCAGTCGCAAAAGCATCTCCTACAGCAGGAACTAATTGAGGACTGCTTGAGAGAATAAGGATTGCTGGTGCAGAAAATGCCAGCCAATCGGAAACTGATGTTTAGAAGAGATGCTTTCTTAGGACCAATGAGATGATGGTGGAAGGTATTAAAGGATCTTGCAGCAGCATTCAGAGAAGTTGTTGCAGGTTCTGTTCATGAGCTGGTGGTCTTGGTTGTTTAAAAAAGCAAGTCAGAGAAAACAAACCAGGAAGCAACATTCTCTTATGGCCCTTATATTAGCTCCTGCCTCCAGAAGCCTGTCCTGTTTGAGATTCTGTCCTGTCTTGACTTCTTTCAATGATGAACAATGCTTTGAAGGTGTAAACTGAATAAACTCTTTCCTCTCCAACTTGTTTTTTGGTCGTGGTATTTTGTGACAGCAATAGAAACTCTAACTAAGACAAATGTTTTGATTAGTATGTGGCAAGGGGAATTTCTTTTCTGTTCCAGTCTTTTTGGTGTTCTGTATGCTTCTTGTACCTTAATAGGTATTTTCTTCTTTAGATTAGGGAATTTTCTTCCATGATTATGTTGAAAAATATTTTCTGGACCTTTGACTTGGGTTTCTTCTCTTCCTCTATTAGATATTTTCCCCCCAACAGTGTACCAGGTTTTCTGGATGTTTTGTGCCTGAATTTTTTTTTTTTAGCTTTTACATTTTTTAATCTAAAATATCCATTTTTATCAATTGTGACTTCAATGCCTGATGCTCTCTCTTCTGTATCTTATATTCTGTTGGTGAAGCTTGCCTCTGAGTTTCTTTTTTGAGTTCTTAAATTTTTCATTTACAGATTTCCCTCAGTTTGAGTTTTCTTTATTGATTCTATTTCCACTTTCAGGTCTTGGACTGTCTCCTTCCGCTGTTTTATTTTCATAGATTTCTTTAAGAGAATTGTCCATTTACTCTTTATTCATAATGGCGATTTTAAGGTCTTTGTCTTGTACTTCAGCTGTGTTGAAATTCCCAGAGCCTTGCCATAGTGGGGTTACTGGGCTTTAGTGGAGACATATTGTCCTGGCTACTATTGATTGTGTTTGTGTGTTGATATCTAGGCATCTGAGATTAAGGAGATTGTAATTCTGGGTCCTAATATCTGGACTTGCATTGTTGGCTCGGTGTTTTGTTCCTATATACAAACAACAAACAGATTGAGAAAGAAATTAGGGAAACAATACATTTCACAATAACCTTAAGTAATATAAGATACCATGTGGTATCTCTTACCAAGCAAGTAAAAGAGATGAATGATAAAAACTGCAAGTCAGCCGGCAGTGGTGGCGCACACCTTTAATCCCAGCACTTGGGAGGCAGAGGCAGGTGGATTTCTGAGTTCAAGGCTAGCCTGGTCTACAGAGTGAGTTCCAGGACAGTCAGGGCTACACAGAGAAACTCTGTCTCAAAAAACAAAAACAAAAACAAAAAAAAACTGCAAGTCACAGAAGAAAGAAACTGAAGAAAATATCAGAAGATGAAAAAATCCCTCATGCTCATGGTTTGGTAGAATTAATATAGTAAAAATGGACATTCTACCAAAAGCAATCAACTGATTCAATGGAATTTCGATCAAAATTCCAACACAATTCTTCACAGATCTTGAAAGAACAGTTCTCAGCTTCATATGGAAACAGAAAAATCCATGATAGCTAAAACTATTCTAAATTAAAAAAAAAGCACTTATGGAGGTATCATCATCTACAATTTTAAGCTGTACTATAAAGATACAGTAATGAAAGCAGCATGGTATTGGCACAAAAACAGACATATAGACCAGTGGAATTGAACTGATGATCCAGATATAAATACGCATACATATGAACACTTGATTTAAGAAAAAAAAAAGCCAGCAGTACACATATGAAAGAAGACCTTATCTTCTGTAATTGGTGCTGGCCAAACTGGGCAGCCTCATGTTGAAGAATCCAAAGATATACATACTTATCACCTTGCACAAAATCCAGCTACAAATGGATCAAAGACATCAATATAGAACCAGATACACTGAACGTACGAGAAGAGTGAGTGGAGAATAGCCTTGAACTCATTGGCATAGGAAAAATCTTTCTCAACAGACCACTGATAGCATAGTCACTAAGATCAACAATTAATATATTGTGAAACTGAAAAGTTTCTACATGGCAAAGGACTGTATCATTTAGACAAAGCAGCAGCCTACAGAACAGAAAAAGGGTTTTACCAACTATACATCAGAGAGGGGTTAATGTATATATCTAAAATATCTTTTTAAGAAACCCAAAAAACTGGATATAAAGAAAACAAATAACTCAATTTTTAAAGTGGGGTACAGATCTACACACAGTTCTCAAAACGGGAAACTCCAATGGCTGAGAAACACTTAAAGAAATGTTTAGCATCTAGAGTTGCAAATCAAAATTACATGAAGATTTCACCGTCTACAATGAAACAAGCTGTGGCTAATGCTGGTGAGGATGTAAGTAAGGGGAAAACTCATCCATAGCTGGTGGCGTTGCAAACTTGTACAACCAATATGAAAATCCGTGTGGCAGTTCCTCAGAAATCCTGAGACTCAATCTACATCAAGATCTACTTTGAGCATATACCCAAAGGATGCTTCATCCTACCACAGAGATACTTGCTCAACCATGTTCACTGTTGCTTTCTTCATAATACTCAGATAATTGAAAATATCCTAGACATCCCTCAACAGAAGAATAAATAAGGAAAAATGTGGTACATTTACACAAGAAAATATTACTCAGTCATTACAAAAAGAGAAATCATAAAATTCACGTAAGTGCAGGGAACTGAAAAAAATTCTGAGTGAGGCAACCCAGATACAGAAAGACAAATATTGTATAGCTTAACTTTTATGTGGATATTTGCTGTTGAATAAAATGATAACCAAGCTATAATCAATAGAACCACAGAGGTTAGCAGTAGATTAAAGGACTAGAGGCTAGGAGGACGGATAGATCTCCCTAGAAAAGATAAATAGACTAAGGTTATATGTGGGTTGGGGTGCACTAGAACAAGGATCAAGTGGAAAGGAGGAAGAAAGAAGGGGAGATGGAGGAAAAACAAGAAGAGACTATTGAAATGAAGGGCCATTTGAGGGCAAGTGTGGAAACCTAACAGTAATGGAGAAAGAGTCCCAGCTGGACCTCTCTTGTCACTAAATGGACTAAGAGCTTAAACAATTCACTTTTATTTCTGGCAGTTTTGTAGGCTAGAAAAGTTCAAAATGCAATGATGGGAACAAAATGAACATTTCCTTTCTGAAAGGGAAATTTTTCAAAGAAGGAGGAAGCAATGGATCCTGAATCCAAAACTTAGCAGGGCAAACACGATCTGACTGTAGGGCTCAAGAATAATGCCTTTGCCTTCAGAAAATGGTGGCCTTGCATGCATAGTTCTGCCAGACCAAAGCTATAACCCCAACCAAGAATCTTCTAGGTGGAGACCACACCCTCAAATACCTCAGGCATCAGAAACTCAAGCTAGTAGGAGGGTTAGAAAAATTAACATTAGCTGATCTTGCAGAGGACCAGGGTATGATTCCAGCACCAATATGGCAGCTCTCAACTGTCTATAACTCCAGTTCTTCTAGATGTACATTGGCAGGCAAAATACCAGTACTCATAAAATATTTTTAATAAATAATGTTTAAAAAGTTAATCTGGTGGTCTCTGAAATGTGTTTAAGGCCATTTTTTCCTGCTTTAAAGAGTAATACATATAAAAATTCAACAGCCTTCTTCCATCTCATTCCAGCCCTGGTTCCTTTAGCTTAATTGTTAGTGTTTCTGTGAGCTTAAGTAAATCACTGGTTCCACCTTGACTTTCTTTCAAGTGTCTCAGGGCAACATCCTTAGAGTCTTTATGTTATGAGAGCAAGTCTTTTCATCTTTGCCACAGAGGTAGGCTAAAATAAATAAATAAATAAATAAATAAATAAATAAATAAAACCATCAAATTCTACTTGGTCTTGATTCATCCAACTTCTTTTCTTGTATTTTGTTATGAACAATCTAAAGGAGTGATAGCAAACCCTGGATGAGCCGTGCCTTCAGGAGGTGGGCCAGTCACAGGAGCATCTGATGGAACTCTTATAGTACTCCAAGACTCACCTGCAACACTTTCCTTAGGAATAACCTCAGCTAAATTGCCCACTTTCAGGGCCCAGACATTGTGCCTCCCACTAGCACTTGGCAAATCCATTATTATTGTATAACAAAATGCACTTCTCATTTTAAACACATCTCCATTTTCATATGTGGCATTGCCAGAATGGTCTTTTTAAGGTAGTCATTGATTCTGATTATTAACATTAGTTAAAAGTCTTTATCTTGTCATCCAGCTAAACTTCCCAGATGCACTTGAATTGGAATGTGCACTTGGGAGAGATGAGATGGCCCACAACTCTCTGCACACTGGATAAGTGTTAAGCCTCATTAAAACACTGTTGAAATTTGTTTAAATTGCTGTTAGTGTTAGCAATACATTCTTTAAATTTACATTTTAAGCACTCCTTCTGATGTTCATTTTCCTGGTTTTTTTTTTTAAAGGGAAATATTCTAGGACTGATGTAGTTTGACTTCCACTAGATTTTTGCTGCTCAGGCTTTCTTAAGAAAAGACAGTTATCCTAACAGTTAGACCACCCTTAACCTAGTGCCAGGTTTTCTGAACACTCCACAGATGACTTGAGGCAGTGCTGCAAGAATTCTATCAGATGCTGCTGTGACTGGCCCACCTCCTAACAACACAACTCATCCAGGGTTTGCTATCACATGCTACAGTGTTGCTTTCCCTTCTTGGCCAAAAGGGGGTGACTTTCTTTGATGGAAGGACTAAAACTTGTGCTGAGGCAAAGCTATGATTGGTCCAAACAAATCACCGTGGTTGGTCCAAATCAAATGGCTATGGTTGGTCCAAAAATCCTTTGTAGAGCTATATAAGTAGGGAGCACAGGATCATAAACAGGTTCAGAGATGTTGTTCTGTTCTGCCATACCTGATGTTGAGCACTGGACTATCTCTCAAATAACCCTTGTTGCCTATGTGCAATAATCGGGGCTAAGTTGGAACATGAAGAAACAGAAGCACCAGATAGTAGTGAGTCAAAGCAAAGGCAGCAGAAATTAGTTTAAAAATTGTTGGTCTTGGTAACAACTTGACAGCCATCTTAGTTCATTTATGTTGCTATGATGAACTACACTGACCAAGAAGCAACTGTAAGGAGAAAACAGTTTATTTTACTTACAATTCTAGGATACAAATCCACCATTGAGGGGAAGTCAGATCAGGAAGCCAAGCAGCTAGTCACAATATATCCATGGTCAAGAGCAGAGACAAATAAATGCACTCTTGCTGTATGTTTGGTTATGCTCAGCTAGTTTTTTTCACCCTTGGGAAATTTATAGCCCATCCCAAGAAGCAATGCTGCCCACTTTCACTGTGTGTCTTCTCTCATCAATTATCAGTCAGGACAACCTTCCACAGGCATGCCCACAGGCAGGCCAGCCAGAGCTAAACAACTGTTTCTCATTAAGACTCTCTTCCCAGGGGAATCTAAAGGAAGGCACATTGACAATTAAAGCCAACCATTGCAACAGCTAAAAAAAAAGTCCTTGTGGCCAAGGAGGTGGTCCTAGTAACTTGTGCCCACTTCCCATCTCCAGGGCTGGGCAGTTGCAGTAGTCCAAACTGTGAATGGTGCTTGATGTGTGAGCCTCAGGCTTCAGCTTCCAAACACAGAGCATCAACAACTATCACTGCCAGCTGGTGAGGGCCCAATGGCCTCAAGGCTAGCCTCGGAGACTCTGACTCAGCTTCCCATCTGCAGCATTGGGCTCTATGACTTGCCTCTAGTACCCAGTTTCTGAGCCTTAAGCCATGGATTCTGAGCACAGTTTGTTGGTCAACATTCCTGACAGTAGAATGTAAGGGTCTCACTACCATCATCAAACACCTGTGCCCAAGTGAGCTTGGCATCCTTACAGTCTTAGGGTTTCCATTGCTGAGACGTGACACTATGACCAAGGCAGCTCTTACAAGGGACAGCATTTAATTGGGACTGGCTCACGGGTTCTAAAGTTCAGTCCATTATCATCATGGTGGGAAGCTAGGAAGAGAGTCTCAAGACCCGCCCCACAGTGACACACTTTCTCCAACAAGGCCACACCTCCTAATACTGCCACTCCTTGAGGCCAAGCATATCAAACTACCACATTCCACTCCTTGGTCCCCGAAGGCCTATTCAAACATATGAGGCTACGGAGGCCATACCTATCCATAGCATAATGCAAAATACATTAGTCCTACTTCAAAAGTCCCATAGTCTATGACAGTCTCAACAATGTTAAAAGTCCAAAGTTCAAAGTTTCTTCTGAGATTCATCCAATCACTTAAATATAACCACCTACAAAATCAAAAGCAAAAAGCAAATCACATACCTCCAAAAACACAAGATACAAAATGCCATTCCAAAATGTCAGAATGAGGAAATGCTGGACCTACGAAAGACCAAAATCCAACTGGGCAAACTCCAAACTTTGCACCTCCATGTCTGATGTAAAAGTACTCTTCATATTTCCAACCCTTTTCATCTTTCTCTTGAGCTGGCTCCACTCCTTGTTAGGAGCTTTCCTCAGCAGATGTCCCAAGGTTTTGACATCTTGAACATCTTGGAGTATCCAAGGCACCTTCAACTTCATATCTCCTTGTTCCAATATCTGGGATTCACACATGATCTTCTGGGCTCCTCCAAAGGTCTTGGGTCACTTCTCCATCTCTGTCCTCTGCTGCACTCTAGGCTCTGGTTGACTCTACTCCACTGCTGCTGCTGTTCTTAGTGGTTATCCCATGGTACTGACATCTCCAATACTCTGGAGTCTTCTGCTGCAACTAGGCTTCACCAATAGCCTTTCATAGGCTCTCTTCATGGTACCAAGCCTCAACTTCTTTGCATGACCCCTTCAGTCCTGGGCCATCAACTGCAACCGAGGCTGCACCTTCACCAATGACCTTTCCTGTCCTCTCACAGTGTCAAACCTCAGCTGATCTCCATTAATCCTTCATACCTTCAAAACCAGTACTACCTGGGTGATTTTTACACGTTACAAAGTCCAGCTGCAGCATGAGGTACAACGTTGGCTATCTCTGAAACACAGCTTCTTTGTGCTCTCAGAAAACATTTCCCAGAAGATTTCACCTCAGTGATGCTGGTCTCTTCTTAATCACCACTAATTTCTTAGCTCCAGATAACCAGCATCAATTTTTCCCAGTAGTCCTTTCTATTTTTTTACCTTAAAGCCAGAGTCACATGGCCAAAGCTGTCAAGTTCTGCTACTTGCTGGAGCTGGAACATGGCCTCCTTGGTTTTATGACATCAGTAGCAGCTTTCTGTTTTCCAACTTCTTTGCTGCTTAAGGTTGTCTGTCCTGGAACTTGCTCTGTAGATTGACCTTGAACTCAGAGATCTGCATGGCTCTGTCTCCTGGGTTTTGGGATTAAAGTTCAGTACTACCGTGTCTAGAAATAAGCTTTTCTCTGCCTGGAACTTGTTCTGTCTTAGGCTGGCCTTGAACTCAGTGATCTGCTTGCTTCTGTCCCCAGGGATTAAAGATGTGTACCACAATGGCTGTTTTATACATGGTCAAGTTAGTTCATAAAGTCTGTCCTACATTTACTAATTTAAATATAAGTTTTTTATCAATTAGTAAAAGAAAGATTACCACCTCTGTGGAATTATTTTCCCCTGTTGTCCTATCATGTATTTTAAAACTCTGGAGATACGTAAATGTTTCAGGGTTATGTTTTCTTGATTAACTGAACACTTTGTAATATGAATTCCAGTAAAATATTCTTTTATCTCAATTTTTAACTAAGTAATATAGCTACTCTACTTTTGTTTGTATTCCTATGACATATCGTCTTTTTGTTCTATTTTAAACCATTTTTTAAATTTTATATATAAATAATGTTCATTATAAGCAGCATATAGTTTGTTTCTTTTCTTTCTTTCTTTCTTTCTTTCTTTCTTTCTTTCTTTCTTTCTTTTACCATCATTGCCTTTTAATTGAAGTGTTTGGTAATTTACACTTAGTGTTATTACTGATAGAGTGAAGTTTAATAGTGTCATATTGTTCTTTCTTTTCTATTTGCTACATTTGTACTTTTGTTTTCTATGATTCCACTTTTTTTGGTTTTTGAATTATTTTATTGAAAAGCTTTTGCTTGATTTTTAACGTATTGCATACCACTTTCAAGGGATAGTCAATTGTGGAGAACTGCAAAGGATTTGCTACTTATCACATAATCATCCTAGATAATATAGAATGAAAGACCTTCCTTGCAACTGCCTTCCTTTTTAGACATACAAAAATACAAGAAAATTATAGAGAGTTAGCTCCCAAAATATATACCCTTTATTTCTAACACTTTCCTGGTTTTTGGCAAATTTCCTATCTACTTTGCCAATCATTATGACTAATCTGACCCCCAAGGACTCAAATCCTGTTTGATTTGTTTCACACAACATTTAATTATAGCTATTCTCTGTAGGATTCCAGGCAGGAGGATGAGGCAAACCTGCAGTATTGATCTCACCCATACCCCCAGTGTCTCAGAACCAACCAGCTGAACAAATCCCGTAAACCAAAAGGGTCTTATAAGCCAGGTGGCCTTATAATCACGTTTCTGTATTATTCTTTCCCCTTGGCCCAAGGCATTAATCCATGAACAGCAGGGTCCATTAGCGATTGTACAAACGGCTTTGGCCTACAGAAAGGTAGCCCAGAAAATTCTGTCTTCTGTAACAAGCCTGGTCAATTAGTTCAAAATGATATTCGTGCCTCTCAGAACCCAGGTGGTACCAAAGTCAGGGACAAACTTCACGTGTTCTCTAGTTATAACGGGTACCATCTTTGGGCTGATTGTCTACTGGTTATACACAAATAATAAGTAGTCTCTCTAGAGATCTCTCCAAGGAACTCCATGAGCTGAATGAGGTGCTTGTGGCTCCCTCCTTTTAAACATTTAAGGTTCTCTTTATAATCATCTTTAAAATGGAAGTCACTGTGTCCTTAAAGGAAAGTATGTTAACACCTGGCTCTTGCACAACAGACAACCACAACTATTGCTTATAATCAATGAGATGCCCCTCCCGTAGCAAAACCTGTTATCTGCCAGGGACACAACAGTGTTTTACAACAGTAACCGTGTGACTATTTGGCTTCTGGGTTGTCATCTTTGTCCAGTCTAGGTCTCATTTTTGAGTGGAATGCCCAAAAGACATAATAGAGCCTTCACTCTTTGTCTTTCCACCATCAATCACTCCATGGACCAGCTGTATTTCGTGAGTTAGTGTTTATAGGTGTTTTGTATCAAGACTCAGGAACTGGGCCTTTCTTCCACTCACATTTCTTTCAAGTGCTTACAACCATACAGAGGAATCACAGCAGAGGAAGAGAATCTAAGGATGGCCCTAAAAGTTGAGCATGGTTATTGCCTTCCCTTTTTTACACACCCTGGGATCCAGGCCAGTTCTTCAGGGAATCAATGTTTCTCTTCTTCTGACACTTGAGCTTGACATTTACTGTTAAGTTTGATTTCAGCCTCCATACAGACACTTCCTATACACACCCAGATCTTTCATCTACAAGAGTCAGGTAAAAGGGACAGCAGAGTACTTCCATAATGCTCACAGATGTCATTATATCTCCAATGTTAGGTACTAGAGAGAGATGGAAAATACAGTCACATTATCTTGACACTCCAGGATCATAACAAACTGGAAATACAAGCAAATTAACTCAAAATAAATTCAACCAGAAACCTCCCATGGGATAGTACCAGACAGATTTGAGATGGATCCCTCCTCGGTTAAGCCTCCCTGGAAAGACCTCCCTGGAAAGACATGCCTGAAGGTATGTTCCCATGGCATACCTTCTAAATTCCATAAAACTGACAATGAAGATTAACCATCACGACGGGTTGCTAAGGTGTGTCGATCACAACTGATTTTGACAATTTGATTGGTTCATAACTCACCAGCTGTAGCTATAGTTCATAGCCACCAACAAAGTGTGTAAAGTAAGATAGTTAAAAACTTTGGGAACAGTTGAATAGGTACTCAGGCCAGTGATAGCAACCCAAGAGTGAATAAAATATACCAATGCTCATCAGGTAGCAAACTGTTCAGAGTTCTAAGAATATTGTGCAAGAGAACCAATCCCTCAGGAGCTTGTCTGGGACAACTGGATTACAGAAGTGTGTAAGTAACTCTTCCCCTTCCCCCTCTAGAATGTGCTGACCTGTAACACAGTTGTACATATTTTCAAAAGATGGCCACCTGAGGCAGAGAAGCCAGCCTCAGCCAGCAGGGACTGGGGGTGGGGCCCAAGAGGAGGAGAAGGGGCAGGGGAGGGAGTGGCAACTCATGTGCCTTCTCCTGGCACTCACTCCATTCTTCCCCACTCTTTTCCCTTGTCTACTTTCTGTATTTTCTTTATGAGTTTACTACTCAAATGATGAGGAAGAATTCCAAACCAGGAGATTTTGTATTCTTGGTTTTGTGTGCCACCCCAGAAATGTTCATATTATGGTGAACTCACCATGGCAAGTACCATAAAGTTCTTTTTACATTTTTCCTCAGAGACTGGAGAGATGGCTAAGCACTTAAGAGCACTGTCTGCTCTTCCAGAAGACCAAAGCTCAATTCCCAGCAACCCACCTGGCAGCTCACAACTATCTGTGATTCCAGTCCCCGAGGATCCGCTGCCCCCTTTTGACATCCTTGGGAACTATATGCACGTGCTGCCCAGATATGCATTCAGACAAACACTCATATGCATAAAATAAAAACATTTTTAAAATCTCAAAACAAATTTAAATTTACGTTTTCTCCGTAGATATGTGAGCTTCTGTGTGTATATATATTCGTGTGCAAATTGCATGTCTGGTGCAAGTGTAGGTCAGAAGAGGGTTTGGATGCCCTGGAACTGGAGGCACAGGTGGTTGAAAGCTGCTGTACAGGTACCAGAAACTGAGCATAGGTCTTGTCAAGAGCAACAAGTGCTCTGAACTGCTGAGCCACTTCCTCAGCCCCTTAAAGCAGATCCTTACTGTCCGTTTTCACGATAAGCTACTTCAGGGACGAGGTGTAGAAATGTTTGTTTTTGTTTAAGAGCACAGTATAGCAGAAACCACTCCATGTTTCCCTTTGGTGGCATTTCCACTGCTGGATGAAAGGCACAATGGTTTACCTGTCCATACAGCCTGGTGGCAGGCGGAGCAGACAGGAGGCATAGCCTTATCCCAGACCCTATCCCATCTTGCAATGCAATCTGAAGCATAATGACAAACGGTATGCTTTGTAACAGAGAGGAACAATGCTTACGTTTCAAACAGTGGGAAAAAAAGACAGACAACCAACTGAAAAGCTTGTTGGCCTTTTGAAAAACTTTAAATCAAGCCTCTAACTCATTAACATACTATTTCCTACTAACCTTTGAAAGTTGATGGTATGTACATCAAGTAACATAATCCAGAAAGAATAAAATCATTTAAGAACCATGCATTTGAATGCATGCAGACAATGTGCATTTTATGTGTGTGTGTGTGTGTGTGTGTGTGTGTGTGTGTGTGTGTGCACGTGTGCGCATGAGCATGTGTTTTAATGGGAAGAGTGTTTCCCCTTTGGGGGGATATGATTTATGTCCTTTTCTAACACTGACTCTGAACTCAGCGCATTCTAGGGCATTTCTGAATTTATGATCTACTTTGCCTGTTTTTTTTTCTGGTCCCGCTATTTCTTTGTAAGGTGTCCCAGCGGGACAGAACTGAAAAAAGGGTTCCTTTTTTGCTTTCCCAAGAATCTTAAAAGTCGCATAAGAAAGATGAAATGACCAACAATGGCTCCCAAGGGGAAGCCGAGAGGCAGGTGATTCATGAGACCTTCTTAATGTTTGACTTCCTCGCTCTACAAACACAGGCCACAGGAAAGTCAGAAGCCACAGGTTGGAGGACATCCGTGAGCTTGTACTCATGCTTTTACTGAACCGGGGGACAGGTTATCCTCTTCCTCCCTGGAGACATGGCCCACAGCTCAGCAATACCTACTGCACAATTGCCCAGACATCTACTTCCTGTTGAGAGGACTGGAGCTTTATTAGAGTCAAGCTCTATGAAAGGGTGTCCCAAACCAGCCGCTCCACACGGTGCTGAAACACACCCAAGCAGACAATGGGTCGGTGCCAGCCATACACAGAAGATAGTCTATCGTGGCTACCAAAGATGGCATCCTAAGCCAGACTCTTGCTCTTGTAAGCAATGGGTTCAGCTCAGGCACACCATTCTACTGAGGTTACCCTTTGAATATCATGATCAAGAAGCATCACACTGCCTTCACAGGTATCTACCACTGTCTGGCTGCTTGCCTCTGGGCCGTCAGATGCCTCTGTGGACCAGACAGACTAGACAAAGGAAGGCAAAACAGAGTGTAAATTAGTTCCACAGGGCTCCGTTTCAGCTAGGAATGCTGAGACTACAGCTCTTAGAAGAGAAGACAAGAGGTTTGGGCGGCCTGCATGGGACAGGTAGCCAGGGTTCCAGGTCTTTTGTCAGCAACAGTGGCAGAGGCAGAGGCAGAGACAGAGGTGGCATGAGCTGCTATTGCTCTGATACTTTTTCTATTGGCTGAGTTTGAGATGTTAGTGATGCTTTATTTGCATAGGGAAGGACTCCAGGTGCTACATTATGTGACTGACAACCATGGTCCGGACTGACTGCCCAGGGTCCTCTCAGTGGGGTGTCATGGCAGGTATTCCAGAACAGAGACAAGTAGGAAGCAGCTCTACTCCTGCCTCTCTTTTTATATTATTATTATTATTATTATTATTATTATTATTATTATTATTATTATTTAATCTTCCTTTACAGTCCAGTCGTTATCTCCCTCTCAGTCCACCCTCTGACTGTTCCTCGTCCCATAGTGCTACCCGGTCTCC
Source organism: Rhabdomys pumilio (assembly GCA_030674055.1). Classification (NCBI taxonomy): domain Eukaryota; kingdom Metazoa; phylum Chordata; class Mammalia; order Rodentia; family Muridae; genus Rhabdomys; species Rhabdomys pumilio. Next base: position 25,204,567 of record JANHMN010000006.1, on the reverse strand, counting down.
AAGAGGATGTCCCCAATCCCAATCCCCACCCCACTAGACCTCTCCACCCCTTGAGGTCTCAAGTCTCTCACTGAGGCCAGACCAGGCAGTCCTCTGCTGGATGTGTTGGGGCCCTCATATCAGCTGGTGTATGCTGTCTGGTTAGTGGCTCAGTGTCTGAGAGATCTCAGGGTCCAGGTTATCTGCCTTTCTTAAATCTCTGAGATTCCTGGGCTCTGAGCTCACTCAACCTTACCAGTTCTTATGTCTGTCTGGTGGCATGGCCCACTTGCCCTACACACAGGGTATGTAGAATCCAGGAGAGAAGGTAGAGAAACAACTGGATCCAAGAAGACTGAATGTCTGAAGCAGCAATTACAGAGAAAAACACACTCCTTGGACCCTAGTAACACTGTGACTTCTTACTGAAGCCAATGAGGCAAAGAAGTGGAAAAATGGCCAAGAAGGAAAAGAAAGGAATGCACAAACAACTGGGTAGCAAAAGCTGACTGTGCTGACCCAGAGACTCCTCGATGAGAAGTTAGCAGCCACAGAGCACTAAAAAACTGACTTAGAATAAAAAAAAAAAAACATTGCCTCATCATGAAAAGCTACTAATAGGATAGATTGAGGAACTGAGAGTAATGTCAAGAAATCTAAGTATTAGTAAATATTGTTTTTAATCAATTAATGGAAATAAATAATTATATTAATTAGCCTCTATGTTTTGGATTTGGAATTAGTCTGTGTGGACATTTACCCAAGTCTTTTGCATTTGCATTTAGTACAAACTTCTTGTTCAGTTTACCTTGTTGCGGCTTCATCCCAGAGGTCTTCAGGACTTTCTTGGGAGGGAAACATAAGTAATGCAAGCCACTTGACAGAAGTACGGTGTGTTAATTATTGTGACTAAAATATCAGAAAAGGACAACTGGTGAAAGGAGAGATTGGTTTGACTCATAGATCTCCAGTTTACTGCAGAGGACAAAGGTGTGACCGAGTGAGTCTGTCCACAACAGGGAAGGGTACACTGAAAACGGTGTTCAGAAGGCAGAGATAACAGGACAGTAACTAGTTGCTGTGTATAATCTTCAGAGGTCCTTCAGCAGTGATCCCCTTCCACCAGCTGGGCCCACCAGTCTCCCAAAGTTCCAGCAGACTCCCCAGACAGTATGCTGATAGACAAGTATTTGAATCATGCAGGGCCTATGAAGGACACTGCAGCTTCAAGTCACAGCAGGTAGCTATCTTAAAAACGACCGTTGAGGCGATTCCTGGCTTCTAATAGAATTGTCAAGAAACCGGGCAGTCTCTTTGAAATCTATATCAACCTGTTAAAGCAACAAGACCAAGATTAAACCTGGAAATGCTCGCTACCCCACCCCCTTCCTCCACCCTGCTCTTGTCTTCACAGCCTTGCCAACTCCCAGCAGCCATCACTTCTGCTCTGCAGACTGAGCTCCTCCATCATCTGGACAAGGCAAACATGGATTTGCAAGGGAATGGTACAATGGATGGACACCGAAGTCCTGTGTATATGGCTGCAGACTTGTATGTGGTTCTGGTGGTAACTGCTCCTCAAACTTCCTCCTAAAGTGTCAGATTGGTTCAGAGGTTCAGATGATTGACGGCAGTCTTGGCTTAAACATGGGAGTGTTGGAAGGAAAGTTCGAAAGGGAGTGATCCAGGAAGAAGGATGGTGAAAATGGGGACTTGGAAGGCAGAGCTGTTTGAGGTACACAACGTGTTCTAATTGGAAAGTCATCCAGCACACAGGAAGGAGTTCCAATCTGTAGCTTTGAAAGAGCTTGGAGCAGAAATTGCTAGCACATCCTTTAAGGCAATGGTCTTTCTGAACATAAGATGATGACAGGAAAGAGATGTGGCCTGAGGGTATGACCTTTGGCCAGGAGCCTTTTTTGTAACCAGCACATTTACTTGTCTGGAGAAGGCAGAGCATAGTCCCATGAGCTGATAAGACAATGGCAGCCCCATCCACCATGTAGCAAATGACCTATGCAGATAGTGACTACACACACACACACACACACACACACACACACACACACACACGCATGCACGCACGCATGCACACACAATGGACATTAGTTAGATTTTCGCTACTGGATAATGGTGCTCAGAGATGTCCTGGGAAAAGCCTCGCATCACTCACCATGTGACCTATTTTTCACCCTGTTTCCAGAAGTTCTTCTGCCTCTGAGACAGCTCCACAATGCTCTTTGGAGGGGTGATGAGTTGTGTGAACACATGTTCACATGAACCAAATGTCCTACAGTGGAGCTCTTGAAAACAAACTGTCTTTAAAGGCTACATTTCATTTCTCTAATAGGGACTTAGCTGGGTGAGGGAAGACTGCTGAGCCTGGGGGAGTTTCTGCAGCCCACCCTGGAGAACTGGTACTATAAGATACAGTGGGAGGAATGAGCCCAAGGTCTTGACCAATGGCCTGTACCACTGGCCTCATAATGTGGACAAACTATCTTGAAGGGCTTCTTAACCACAGATTTCATATTCCAGTGAGATCAATTCATTTGGAAACTCTCCCTCTCCCTTCTCCTCTCCCTCTTCCTTCCCTTCCCCTACCCCCCTCTCCCTCTCTTTTCCCTCTCTTCTCTCTCCCTCCCTCCCTTCCATTACTCCTCCCTCCCACTCTTCTTCCTATCATTCACTTTATTTTATTTTATTTCATATTTTAATTTTTGGTACCAGTGGTTGAATATGCTTGCATACCCTTAACAAAGACTTTACCAGTAAGCTGTCTTCGCAGCCCCTTTTCTTTGTCTTTTATGTAGCAAGGTCTCACTAAGCTATCTGAGTTATTCTTTCATTCACTTTGTTGCTCAGACAGGGCTTGAACTCATAATCCCCCATCTCATCCTCCAGGGTAGCTGGGATTTGAAGACTGTGTCACCAGGTCAGAGTCACCAACTATTCCTGAGACAGACTTTTAAACAACTCATTTTCCAAAAAAATCCATTTCACCATCTTCTGTAAGAACTACCAAGTGATTTTTCAACAGTTGCAAGAGAAAGGAATTTTCTTGGCAAAGTCTGCAAGAGCTGGGGGGTGGGATGGGGTGGGTGAAGGCTTGCCAATTGGGAAACAAAAAATCATTTTCTAAAATTGTCATTTGTTTTTACCATGATATTTATCAGTAAGATCAAATCATATATAAGTGTCATATAAGACTGATATCTTTAGCAAAAGGGATTTGGATCAAGAACAGTTGAGAAACTTCACAGCTTGGAATGATGCCACATTTTGAGTTATGCAAGATTTCAGCTCAGCCATTTTTCCAAGGTGTCCATTCAGCCTGAACCTCGGGCCCTCTTTCATGAGCTCTGAGCAAAACATGAGTTCTTTTTAGGTAAGCTAGGGTTGTCTGTGATGTTTAGGAAAATATTCAACCCTCAAGTCTGACAATCAGCAATGCTCCACAGAACCACACAGAAGGCGCCTTCTTTCTTACTCCTCCAGAGCCTAGGAGGCCAGTACACTGCATTCTCAGAGAAGAGAACTCCCTCAGGAACAACCTCAGAAGCAATTCTTTCACTTCCAATCATGACACCAAACCCACGCAGTTAGAGCTAAGAAGTGGACCTGAACCAGTCGACTGCTTGCTTTTCTAGCTCACAGCCCTTCTTCTCTGGAACGTCTGAGGATACATAAAAGTCGTGTTGACAACAATGAGGCCCAGTGTTGGCTTTCATTTCCTCTGAGGCTGTCTATTCATCTTTCAGCTGACGCTACTGATCTTATCCATTTTCCAGACAGGATTTGGGTAATCAGAACGGCAAGCCATGATAAGAGCTTAAAGAATGGCTGTGAGAACATCCTTAGCTGCCATGATGTGTTCAATGTCTGCCATGGTTTTTCAAAATGTGTGGAGGAAGACTCATCCTTTACCTCACAGGGTTGGTAGCAAGAAAGGAATAAAGTCACATAAAATGCTTTGCAAGGTGCAGGTTTTTTTCTCCCAGTTCACAAGCACACATACATACAACACACATGATTGTATGTACATACTACACACATGATCATATGGTCACACATCAGACATGATCACATAAAATACCTAGTACAGTTCCTCCTTCTCCTATTGTACACATACACACACACACACACACACACACACACCACATGTTCATGTATACACTCAGGTATGCACACATGTAGAGATTCACACCTCTTTTTCCCATCCGTCTCCCAGCTCCCTGATCCAGCATTCTCACTACACAGGCACATTGTACCAGATAACCTCTGTCCTCAGATGTCTCTTCCATCTGTAGTCTGGAAGATTCTCACATCTCTTATACTTCCTGATGTAAATTCTTGTTTCAGATGATTTTAAGACACTCTTAGATTATTGAGCCAAACATGGAACATCTTTCAACCTAGTCACAGCAAGGACTGTGGAATCAGATGTGAAGCATGTCTGTGTGAAGCATGTCACATGTTATAAAACATCTTCGATATGTTGATACATGTAATTTTTATTTTTTTTACATGTAATTTTTAAAACAGAGGAAAGGCGTAGGAAGGAAAAGAGTTTAGGTGAAATAAGTTCAAAATCTCACACTTAGAGGACCAAGTTGAGTGTGAAGCCACCATGCTTTAGCTTTGAGGCTTCTCTGTCCTTTTCTTCTTCCTGGTGAATAGCAGAGGGTAGGTCAGAAGTGAGTTTACTCAAGACCTAAAGATCTCCTGTCCTTAGATTAAGCATAGAGTTGGTTGCTCTGGAATAGAGAACTGGGATGTGAATTTTTCCACCAGGTAAGGGGTACAAGGCAAGAGCCTCCAGAGGGTCCAGCCCTGTGAGCAAAGACCAACAAGTAGTCACTGAGGACTTACTTCTGATAGGTTTTAAGGCTCCTAGAAAGGTCTCTCTCCAAGTTCAAGATCAGAGAACACAAACACAGGAAAAACAGAAAATGAGTTTCAGTGGAGTAGGTCTCTGCTGGCCTTTGTATAAGGACAGATAGTAAAAGAACAAGTCATTAAATATAGTCACAGACTGCCCAAAATTACAAAGATGAGAAACTTTTTCCCAGTCTAACACCAAGTAAGTAAACAAACTAATTAATAAATAAATAATGAATTATTAGGGACTTGAGAGATGGCTCAGCACAGAAGCAATGCACAACCATCTGTAACTCCAGTTCCGGGGGATTCGTTGTTGTCTTCTGGCCTCCATAGGGGTTCACACAGGCGATGCACAGATGTACACACAGGCAAAACACTCATTTGCACAGAATTGTAAAATTAATAAAATGAACTATTGTCCCTTAGAATGGTCTGATGTGTTCCTGGACAAGAAAGTGCGGTTTTTGGCAGTAGTTGCTGTGGCCGCCATATTGGTTTTCTTGTGGTATTTGGGGGACTTGATGTCACTAGATCAGCTTGGCGGACTCTAGTACGTGGTGGTCTCTGGGTAAAAGAGAGACTGTTGGTGAACCTGAGCTCTGTCCCCATCCAGGAGCTGTCTCCACAGTCGTTTATCTCTATGGTTCTTAAACACATGGACACGAACATGCACTTTCTCTAAAACCCACCTGCCTGCCCTGCAGCTTCCAAGTCCCCAAATTTTCAAGAGCAGAATCCATTTTTCTTGATACCTAGCCCTAGTCACCTCTTGCTTCATGTTAGACAATAATTCTCAGAGGGAAATGCCCCAGGATGACAGGCTTCATCCTCCTTTTGAGTACTGGTAGGCACTTTATATTAGTGGGAGCCATGAGGACATGCAGAATAATGGATTTTTTGATCTGGAGACAGAATAAACAGGTTGACTGGGTCAGATACAAAGGATTACCTGACAATAAGCACATCTGGCTTTTCTTCACTGAACCACTCCACTGACCACTGTGGGGCACAGGATCACATCTTGGGAGGAGCAAATAGAAGGTTACATATATCCCACAGGTATCATGGGCAAACTGTATGTCAAAGGGAAATGCGCATTTTGATTTTATATATACGATTTCCAAGACTCCTATATACTACAAGTAAATCTTTATGTGCAACTTAAATCTTATCATCACACCCCATAAAAAAATCCCCCCCCAAAAAAAAAACACAGAAAAAAGTGCCCTCTTAGTTTGAGCTGTCTAGGGCAAATTCTGAGGTGAGGATAACATGGGTTTAGGGAGAGCCGGTGAGTAAGCAGGAAGAGAAGAGTCCAAATAAAGGGCAAACCCAGGCCAAGTCCTGCCAGCGGAACTTAGGAGTATGTGCTCTGCAAGATAGAATGGCCAAGACAAAGGTGTTCAGACTCCCTGGTTAACTCTGCCCCCTCCCCACCCCGTTCCACAAAGAAACACACATCAGGGTGCCCCTAAAAGATGTGACTTCCCCCAGCATTTCCTGCTTTCAGATGGTATAGACCAGGAAGACTCCTGTGTCTCAAGTACCCAAAATAGAAATAGAAGCGTTCTAAAGTCATCTGGTACATGTAAAATGCCACATTAAAAAAGCTGGAGGATACGCTGGGCGTATCCCAGCACTTGGGAGGCAGAGGCAGGCGGATTTCTGAGTTTGAGTTCACCCTGGTCTACAGAGTGAGTTCCAGGACAGCCAGGACTACACAGAGAAACCCTGTCTCGAAAAACCAGAAAAAAAAAAAAAAAAAAAGTTGGAGGATGATCCGGACACACCATAGACATTACCTGCCATAAGCAACAAAGACTGAAATTAATGAGACATTCTCCCCATTTGCAAACTGAAGCTACTTAGCTACCTTCCACCTCAGTGTTCTTATCTGTGAAAGCTGTAATGTAGTACTAGCCATGTGCCATACAGCATTTGAGTTGATGATAGGCCCCCAGAGACAGGATCCCATAAATTATAATGGCAAAGAAAAGTTCCTTTGGCCTGATGGCATTACATCTTTCCTGGCTTCAGCAAAGTTGGTGTCGGCATACCTATTGCCCTAGTGGTCATTCATAGCAAGAAAACGACTCCCAATGACATGGCTGTACCCATAGATCAGTGTATCGCTCAACCCTAATCGGGAAGCTGCTTCTTGCAGCAGATGGGAATTAACAGAGAGACCAACAACCAGACAATGTGCAGAGAGTGAGAGACTTTGGAGCGCTTGTCTCTGAGAGGGGTGTCTTTATCAAAGTCCTCCCTCAAGACTCAGGAAACTATTCAGGTGAGGAGACAAAAAGAGTGTAAAAGGCAGAGATGGTTGATGACTCCAAGGGAAAGAACATCCTCCAGACACAATAGAGATGATAAACATGACTCAACAGAGACGGTGGCAGCATGCACCAGACCTGCAAAGGTTCAAACCAGACCGCATGCCAGCACTGAGAAGGAGAAGGAGAAGGAGAAACAAAACCCCACCCCTAACCAAGAAGCTGTTTGTAACTGATACCTGCTACAAGAGGGAAAGCCAGTTTTCTTCAGTGAAACACACTCCAGGGCAGGTCCCATGCCCAGAAGAAGCTGACCAACACAGAACAGACTCCATGGGCTTTTACCGGGATGTTTGTTTGTTTGTCTGTTTGTTTCAGTATTTTTTGTTTGTTTCTTTTATTGGTTGTTTGTTTTGATCGTTATTTTTTGTTTTTCTGTTTTGAGAGAGAGAGAGGTGGAGAGATCCAGGAGAAAGTGAGGGAGAGGAAAATATCAAAAATATTGTATGTAAGAAAATTTTAATAAAAACAGTACAGTGACACATGAAATAATGAAGAGTATATAGTATTTGATCCTGAAAATAAGCAGTTAATTATGTTGCAGTATTGTTGTTCAGGCATTTATTTATTATGTTGTCTATATAACTGATAATAGTGTGTTTTTCTTGTTAATGTGGAGAATGCCCCTACTTATTTTAAAAGAATTGATTGTAAAAATATGCTGGGCCCTATGATGCTGGCAACAGCTCCACCAGTCTTGTCTTTGCTGTGTCTCTGTTGCTTTAAGAGGCCACATTTCCTGGCTGACCTCTAGCATCTAGGTTTGTGTAAGTGATCCATCTGCAGGATTTTCACACAAGAAGTCACCGGAATCTGATGGTACATCTCTCAGGACCTGTCTCCATCATTAGGCAAAATGTGACTGTGATGCTTGTATTCACATCAGACAACTCAGAAAGGGCCCTTTTAAAGATCAAAACTATCACCTCCTTTTACACCTACAAGTAAGACAGCAAGAAACTTTGGCTGGGCCTGTGGCTCGGGCTGAGCAAACTGGTTCACCAGATGGAGATTTCTGTAAGGCAAGAGGGACTTGAGTTGTCCGTGAGGACTTTAAAACACCTAACAGCACTAAAGCATTTCGTTGGACAAATTTCATAAGGACCCACATGGCGGCTCACACCCACTATAACTCCAGTCCTAGGGGATTTGTCACCATCTTCTGGCCTCCCTGGGCACCAAGCCCACAAGTACTATGCAGACTTACATGCAGGCAAAACATCCATACCCCTAAAATAAAGTAGGAGAAAAAGATTTTAAAAGATTCCTAGGAACTCAATTTTGTAATTTCCCTAAACGTCAGCGTCTGTTATGAGCCTTTTTAAAACATCATCAAACTCCATCGAAACCAGTTATTTTTACATTCTTAAATATTTGGTGGAAGTCTTGTAAGATGCAATCATAACAGAATCTGTTAAGCATTTTTTTTCAACCTTGAGTCTGAACAGTGGGTTCTGCCCTATTCATCTCTCAGGCACAATTACAGGGCAAGCTTTTAACGCAGCCCACAGTTGCTTATGGGCACCAAACCTGCTATTCTACTAGCTGCCTGCTGAGCTGAGCTAGGAGCCAGGAGGGAGCCATTTTTATGGCATTTGAGTAGCACAAAATGTGAGTTTTCTCTTGAGAGGGCTTTTGAGAATTAGAAGGAATTAGTCATAGTTTCCAGTGTGAGTATTTTAACAGTTGTGAAATTATGAAGGGCTGACTCAACAATTCCAGTGTTGCAATATGTCACTTCACTGTCTTGTTACTTAAAATTACATGCTTCGGGAGACGATGACTTTTAAAAGAACCCAACCAAGTCTAGAAAGAAAAGTGAGATATGCAGACAAAGCAAAGGGAAAATTATAAAATTGCCAAACACTTATGAAGCTACTTAACAATTCTGAGCTCATTTAATGTGTTTCTTTTTCTTAAATAGCGTGTTTCTCTTCTCTGTGAATTATATGGTAGAAGCACACTCATTAAACAGTGATTACTTTTCAGTATACAAAACCAATCCAAACTGGATTGAATATATTACTAAATTTCTAAATGAGTCACCTCTTCCGTATCCTTTTGGGTAAGTTTTAAAAAAAAAAAAAAAAGATGAATAGATTATCATCAGACAAAGATGATTAAGCCTATTGAAAAGGACTCTTATGCTGTTGCTCAGCCTCTTCGTTAGATAACTCCTCATTAACTACCCTAAATGAGCTACAAATAGCTGTCAGGTCCTGTCCTTTATATATGAAAATTAGGCCATTAGTAAGCAGATGACTCTTGAGGTATTTTCTAAGGATTTGAAGTTTTTCAAGCATGCCTTTAGGTTTCCCCCATTCAAAGCATGTGCTTGTAACATGGCTGGCCAGGGTTAAGAGGAAGCTAAAAGGAATCCAAAAGAGATGGTTCTAATGAGCTTGGTTTCTTTAACACGGTGTAATAATTAGGTAGTCCAGCCAGAGCAAAGGCCACACTGGGAAAACTTGAGGAGATTATAAATAGCTCCACAAAATGTCAAATGCAAATCTAGAGGAGGCATTATCCTTTCAGGAAGCATTACCCTTTCAAGAACTGAACAAACTATGGAGTAGAACAAGTCCTTGCATGCACAGTCAGGAACTATAAAGAAGGGGGACTGGGGCTGATGAGATGGCTCAGACTTAAGAGCCCTCATGCTCTCGAACAGTTCAAGAGCAATGTGGGTTCAGTCTCTAGCACCCATGTCAGACTGCGACTCACAATCACCTGGACTTTTAGCCCTAGAAGATCTAACTCTTCATTCTGGTGGTCACCAGCATGTCTCAAATGCACATGTCCCCACATAGATATACCATGATCTATGGAAACCTACTATTATGTGAACTTCAAAAACATGTACACAACCACATACACATATACATATATAAAAAAGAAGTTAAGTGGAATTACCCTATACCTAGGGACAAAACATCTCCCAGATGCCATAAGTTATCAAACAAAAAACCCAGTGCCCAGTGTGGATTGCTTCTCTTCATGTTGGTCATCAGTGGGGTCTCATTGATGTCCACCCCACCAAAATCAGTATAATCTATGCCATTGATCTTAGGTACCCTCCTGAACTTGATGGTAAGACCCTGTTGCTGAAGATACTTGAGCCATAGAACATGGAGAAATCAAATGATACTGCCCTGAATACATCATCCCTACTGGCTAGCTTTTGTGGAATCAGAGACATCGTCCATATTACTGTGGGAGAAAAGTAATAGATAGTTTACTCAGCTGTGAATCCTGTAAGCCTCAACAATGACCAGCCTGGCAGCTCTTAGAGCATAATAGTGTAATAGTGGCATGAATGTTTCTAGAGTAGCAAACCATTTTCTGATTGTATTTGAGGTCTACCCTACAAGATGGAACTTGTGCCTGGTACTGTTAACTGAGCCAAAATCCCATGGCTTGGTATATCACAGGCTCTAGGGAAGAACCTACTATGTCTATTCTACTAAATGGACATAGTATAAGTTGTCCCTAATACTAATCACCCGCTCCTGCAAGAAAGGGGCATCTCTAACGAGGGTTGCCTGCTGTACTACTCTATGGGTATAAAGATAAGTACTTAGGAGAAAGCTTTAGGACTTTGTCCATGTAGCAGATTAATATAGTGGGTTCTTCCCTGGAGCTTATTAGCAATTATGTCATGAGTTCTTAGCTCAGTTAAAAGTACCAGGCATGAGTTTCATTTTGTGGAATAGACCTTAAATTGAATTTTTATAAGTTGTTGGTAACTCTGATAATAGTCATGTCACTATTGCACAAATGGACATATCTTTCAAAATCACTTGTTATTGAAGCTCACGGTGTCCATAGCTGGGTCAGGATGCTGATTCCTTTCTTCTCTGGTAGTGAACATAGTATCTCCTGGCACAATTAAAGCCAGCCAGTAAGGATAAAGCTTCCAGATTGGTGCCAACTGACTCTCTCCATGTTGTATGATTCAATATGTGGGTCTTATCATCAAGTTTTGGAGAGTAACCAAGATCAATGGCAATAGCCCATAGTATTTTGGGGATATATCAGATCCTTATCATCAAGTTTTGGAGAGTAACCAAGATCAATGGCAATAGCCTATAGTATTTTGGGGATATATCAGATCCCACTGACCAACAATTCAAGAAGAGGTAACCCACACCTGTCATTGGGAGCTTTGTTATGTTTTGTTGTTTTTGTTTTTGTTTTTGTTTTTTGATAGCCTATGACATCTAGAAGAGGTATTATCTCCCAACTATATGGTAATATGGTAACTAGTTTAAAGCTATATATAGGGTTTAGAAAGCTTATACAAGTAGCAGGTTTCCATATGCCTTCTTCAGGGTTCTTTAACGTTAGATCGATGGAAGCCCAGAGACAAGTCAAGTAATGTTCAAAAACATGTTAAATGACAGAGATGGCAGTTCAAAGGAAAGAGAAAAGGGTAGAAAATTTTCAGTAACTATACCTTTGGAAACCTTCAGCACATGAAGGAAAATGTCTATTTTGTGGCACAAATCTAAACTGATTTAAAATCCAGACAAGAAAAATTAAAATTATAAAAAAAATCAATGTAATTCTTAAATGTAACATTTCGATATATAGAAAGAACTTTTAAATAACACTCCAGAAACTTGAAGTAAAAGAAGACTGGTTGCAACAGAATTGAGGATTTTTGTACAATGTGGAATACCAGGATGAAGTTGCTACATTAAGTAACAGAACCGCCTAAGAGCTGTGTAACATCCAAAATGACTCAAGGGTTAATAGTAATCTTACATAAGGAATAACACCCATAAACTAATAAAAAAATATATAGGAACCTCAACTTTAAGTTTCCAATGAGTTGAAACACCAAGTTCAGAGGAGAAGATACCAACATGTAGGTGAAAAAATACTCAGCTAATTCCTTTGATATTCATAGACGTATAAGTTTAAACAACTTTGTTACCATTTGGTTGGCAAAACAATTGAACATCCGTAATACCAAGTTTTGATGATCCTGTTGGCTAATAGAACTTCTTACATTGCTCATAGCAGAAAAAAAGTACTGATTTATGGTGTATGAACTTGTAGTTCAAATGTCTTTGATCATCCATCCTGTGCTACTTCCATTAAAAAAAAAACTGTACAACTTGTCTCCACTCGGCTTGATTTTATAACTCAATTGAGTCTTATGATAGACTTCATGTACTTCCCTGTTCCTGGACTTTAACCCCAAGCATGTGGCTGGCTTGGACCAATAGTGTGTTAACAGTAGAGATTGGGCAAAGGTTTGAAATGTGATCACATGGTTGGGTTTGAGTCTTCATGCCACTGCATTTGCCATGAGAAGAATATTCTCCATTTATGTAACCTGAGTTCAAGGAAGATGAGAGTCATGGGGAGCAGACCTGTCTCAACCTAAACCTCAGTGCCAGTCACACCTAGCTGAATTTTCAGTTACCCTCGTACATGTATGTATGACTGATAATAAACTATTGCTTAGACTCATTTCATTCATGACGATTGGTTTCATAGTATCATTTTTGGTAAAAGCTTACTGATACAGCATTCAAAATACTTACATTATGTATATTTAAAAGTACAGACATTACCACACAGCCTCCAATTTTCATTACCACACAGCCTCTGCTTTTCCTCTAGTGGCAGAATATCTCTCAACTTCGGGGGCAAAATTCTAGGCATCTTCTATCTAGTCTCTAGTCTAGTCTGTTACAACAAATAGAATTCTAGTCAATGAGACTTACAGGGATCTACTAAAAGACTTCTGATAAAATGTTTGTGCACTAAAGTATGAGCGGCACATGGGGAGCTATAACCACTTCTTTACTGGCTTTGGCTGTGTCTGTGTGGAGTGCCCAGACTATGACAACAGTCTTGTGACCACTGGAAACAACACTGACTTTCCAAAGACAGTAAACAGGTAGATGGATTTTCTGGATCCTTTGCCAGACCACAAAGAGCCTGACATGTATACTAGTGGTTCTCAACTTGTGGGTCGTGACCCCTTGGAGGTCACATATGATATATCCTGTATATCTGACATTTATACTACAATTCATAACAGTAATGAAGTTACAGTTAGGAAATAGCAACAGAATAATTTTGTGGTTGGGGTCACCATAACGTGAGAAATGATATTAGGAAGGTTGAGAACCACATTAGGAAGGTTGAGAACCACGGATGTATACTCTAAAAATCCTGTACCATGAGACTAGTTGGGTTCTTAGGACTGAGGCCATTTTTAACCTGGATATTAAGAACTTCTTAATCACCCAACAATGGCCCATTAGTTTCAACTTCTAGGTACGCACATAAAGTTATCTAAGAGACTGGTGTTGGGTCCCTCTCGTGATTGTTTTATGGTAGTGCTATTTAGAGGCCACCTACACAGAACACAGAAGAATAGAATGTCCCCAATGAACTAGGTCATAATCAGAAAAAATGAACTATATTGGCATTAGTCATTTAAATACATTTCAGAAATAAGCTTGAAGAAGCAAAAGTAAAAAACATGAAATGAAAAATACAGCATGGTACTATTTATGTAAGTAAAGAATATAAGCACAAAGAAGCATACAAAGTCATGGAACAAACACATACATAATTTTAAAAATCTGAATCCTATCTGGGGCTAGTGAGGTGGTCCCATAGGTGAGAGCCCTGGTTTTCCAGAGCATCCTGGCTCCATTCCAGGTACCCAACTGACTGCTCACAACTATCTGTAGCTCCAGTTCTAAGGAAGCTTGTTTTGGTCTATGAGAACACCAGGCATACAAAGTGGTTCATATGCATACAGGCAAGGCAAAGCACTGTACACATAAAATTTAAATAGTGGGTACTTGTATTAGTTATTGTTACATGACAAATTCCTCCAAGTCTTGTTGCTTGAGACAATAAACACTTGTTATCACACAGTTTGCTGGGTTAGAAATTGTGTATGACTTAGCTTCTTATTCATGTTTTCCAGATTTCCAGAATCTGGGTTAGGGTCCCGTGTGAAGGCACAGCTATGGGGTATTCACTAGAAGCCTCCTTCTAAACCCTTGCCAGCATGTCTTTTTCAGAAATCTCACAGTCCCACAACTTGATTTCCACAGAGTGAGTGACAAGGTGGGAAAGAGGATGTGCAAATTGAAAGATATTTTTATGCTTGTCACAGTTAACTTATCAGAAGCGAGTCAATAGGTCTGGGTCACACATGAGGGGAGAGGATGGCACAGATGTGCATGGATCAGGAAGATCACTGGAAACCATCCATAATGCTCCCTGCTTACCGGTCATCAGAAACAGAGATGACTTGGCACAAATAAGAAGGGCACGGCTGAGTCAACTCTGTTTACCCCAAGGTAAAAATAAAAGAAAGAAAAAGGAACAACAAAAAAAAAGCTGCAAAAAACTCAGTGCTGTCTATTGTATTGCTAGACCCTCAACCTAAAACTGACCTTATTACATGCATGTAATCAAAATGGTATAAAAGCATAAAGGAAGAGGGGGTATAGGATAGGGAGTTCTAGGGAGGGGAAATGGGGAAAGGGGGTGACATCTGTACTGTAAATAAATAAAATATCCAATTAAAGAAAAAAAATCAGCGCTGCTTAGATGCCTATAGACATGCAGCTTGTTGACATTAAATAATACCTGGCAAGACTTGGTCTTTGTTTTTGGAGTAAAATGCTGACTCTGTGTCTGAAACTATCAAGAAACACAGACCCAAAGTTAAAATTCTTATTATTTAAGATCAAAGACCAGGAGACAGAAAGAAACTGATTATTAATATCGTTTTTATGGAAAACGTAGCATCTCAAATGTAAATTTACTGTGAAAAAATATGAGTCAAAATGTCTTGGTGCAGATTAGAGTAACATCATAATAGACTTTAAAATTCATATTAATAGGTAGGAGATCAGAGGTCCAGGTGGCCAGTAATGTCTCTTGGACATGGCAGACTCCTCTCCTGACCAGGCAACTCTATCTGCAGCCCAACTGCCAAAGTGGAAATGTAATCTTTACAGTGTTTAGATGGTTTCAAATTGGCAGTCTCTCTCCCTTTTCCAAGAAATAACCAAAGAGTTAATTTCATCAAACGGTTCTGTATTTAACGCCAGTCTTCTAACAAGCAAAATTTCAAGTCTCCATCTTCCGGCCTGGAACCAGGAGAAGGCTCTTTTATTCTGTCTCATTCTTTTCCTGATGCTTTCTCTCCTCCTTTTCATGCTCCTCATCACAGCAAAGGTTCATGAAAAATTAACATCCCCGTTCAGCAGGGAAGCTGCGCCTTTTAAAAGTATTCTGGTAAACCTAACACCAGGATGCACATCTCTAAGCAGACCTGACTTAGGAAGGTACAGTGTGTTACAGAGCTTCTTCTCAGACAGCATGAGTCTCAAGGGCAGTGGTGCTGATGACGGTACTACTCTTCTTTGGTTCTTTCGTAGAACAAAGTATTTGGGGTGTATGAATTTGCAAAATCAAAATAATCTATTATGATGAAGAAGTAATTTTATTTTCCTGGCCTCCAGGGAAGATGAGGGACAGACCTGATGTCTTCAAGTCCACAGACAAAATGGCATAATGGTTGATGACTAGAGATGCAGAGTTTGGATGGTAAGGTCTTCAACCCACAACAGACTTGGAGATGTGTGTCAATTATAAAACTACAAGGGGAAGCAAAGAGGGGAACTATAATCCAACCTAAGGAGCTGATTTCATGAAAATTAAAATTACTGGGGTTGGAGGGGGCTCTCTAAAAATTATTTTAAAATATTATTATTCACAGTCACACATGAGTATTTGGACCTATATATTTCACTGAAAACTGATTAGAGATCTCAAATTATGTCATATTATTGATGAGTTACTCTGAATAATTGTCTAAGTGCCCCAGTAGACTTTAGTTGGTAAGCTCAATCTGGGCTAAATTAGGTCCCAAATCTACATCTTTGCCCATTCCATATTCTTCTCTTCTCCCAGAGCTACTCTGACCTAGATTGATCCAGATACATAGCTATTGAGCAGTATCTTATAAAATCACGAAGCCACCAGATGACTCAACAGCTTTAAGACAACCGAGCATGTGCTGGCTGGGTAGCTGCCACTGCAAAGCCCAGTACAAGTGAATTTTGTCCCAAATGCCCTCACTTCATTATGCCCATCATATGAGATCACGTAAAACATCATCTCCTTTATTGGTCTTCCATCACTGCTTCCAACACTGAAATCTCTTCAAATGATAGGTCCCCCAAATCAAATCAGAATCCCAGTTAGTAAATGGCCTTTCAGTGACTTTATGATCCCTCCCTCCCCAGTGGTCCCCTTTAGACCTGATATTCTATATCTCCTGTCACCCAGCTCCAATCATAACACGCAAATTCAACAGTGAAGAGTTCTCAGGTCTGACAGACCCACTGAGCCCCTAATGCCTCTACAAAAGTCATTGCAGCTCAATACCTTAGTGTGAATTGTGTAAAATACGTGGACTGCGTGGGTCATCTTCACACTTAAACTTCCAACATCTATCTCCTCTGTAGATATTTTGCAAGACCGACCATCAACTCTTTAGGTTTTTCAGGTAATAAAACAAACGAACTCAAATTGCTAATGTCCATGGAGGACACCCTCAGGAACCAGGCAAGCCATCAGGAAACCATGAAAAGGACGCCTCTCTCCCCTGTGTGGCTGCTCATCAGCTGCACGGATCCTCCATAGTCAGATCTCTCCATCTTATTCTACACAGAAAGAACCCATGTTGCTTCAGCTGTATGTCAGATGCAGAGTAGATGCTAAAAATCACTGCTGCAGTCCAGTACTGTGTGCAGTCCAGGACCACCCTGTGTGTAGTTGTAACAGCTCCATTAAAGAAGTAGAGAAGAAAAAGCCATTTTAAACACTATTTTTTTTTCTTTTAAGACAAAAGCTCCTCTGGCCTAAATTCACCCTAAATCACTCAAAGATTCAATAGAAACTCAAAGCCAACTGCATGCTAATGGCTTCTCAAAAGTAAACACATTATAATTGAACCATCTTATTCCTTGGCACATACAGCAGCTGGTCTGACCACACATGGACTATTATGCCGGACTTCGGTGCCATATTTTCAGAGGGAAAAATGACAAAGTGGACTACATTCAGGAAAGCGTTCCACATGACAAATGGTGGGAGAACTGAGTGCTCTATAATCCTCCTGTGAGGGAGGCAGGAGGGCTGTCTGCAGAGGGGAAGTGGCTGGCAGGCAGGATGAGGATTATAGGGAATTGGAGAGGGGGGACATTAATCAAGCAAAGACCCCTAGTCAAGTGAGTGAACTAAAGCACTGTTGAAAGGCCATTTCCTCATCTCTAAGCTCAGCAAATTGGGATACATGCACATACTATTTTCAATGCAGGTACCTACAGCCTCTCTGGTAGGAGGAGTGGGAAAAGCTTTTCTCCTCATGAGTTTGTAAATAGAAACCAAAAGCTTCAAGACTTATATATAGCTTCTCAACACGAGTCTTGCTATGAGCTTATTTAAAAAAAAAAAAAAAAAAAAGGCAGAAATGTTTTCGAAGAATACATTTACAAATGAACATCCATCAGAATGATAATTATACTTACAACAAAAAGGATAAACTGGGATCGGCAAGATGGTTCAGCAGGTCAAAGGCATTTACTCTGTAAGTCTGGTGATATGAGTTTGAACATAGAGGTAGAAAGAGAAATCTAACTTCATAATGCTGCTCTGACCTCGTATATCTGCATACACACGAGCACATACACAATATGCACACAGATAATAATAATAATAATAATAATAATAATAATAATAATAATAATAACTTAAAAGTGGAGAAACTAACTAAATGCCCAGCAGCAGAAATCTATGGAAATTTTCTGGTATGGTGTTTGTAATGTTCTAGTCACTGCAAAAATATCTTGCTCACAGCTCCTGTAAGCTCTTCCACAGAACTGGCAGTGTTTGTTCAATCTTGCAGGTAAGAAAGTTAAAGAACAAAGATCAAAGATTGGGCAATGCGTAGCCAAGCTGGAGCACCTGCATGAGCACCCAGGATCGCTCTCAGTTCTCAGAAAATGTTTAGCCATGCTGGAACACCTGCATGAGCACCCAGATCCCCAGACCCCACATCTGTAATCTCATTAAGCAGATAAAAAAGTTATAGAATGATGAATGCGGTATGCTGGGAAGTATAATGAGGAGTCCAAGGCCAGTTGTAGCTAATCAGGGAACAGCATTCACAGCCTGATGGACTACCTCAAAAAGAGAAAAGAGAAAAAAAGAACAATGATTAATATTGATTAATAAAATGCACTTGACTCTTTTTTTTTTAGAAACTAGGATTGTGCTGTCTCTTCTCCTGTCTTTAGGCATCTTCTGTTCTCCAGCTTCCCACATTGTTTCTCCAATTCACCTCCAGTTCATAGAGACTCATCCTTCCAGCTGTTGAGTAACCAGGAGCCAACTGGCCAACTCTGGCCAATTTTTACTCTTCTTCAACAGCTATTGCATGGAGGATCCATGGATATAAAATACTACCAAGCAGAACTTTATCTTTATATCTTTTAGAGGAGAAGTATTTTCAAGCAAACTTTTCAAAACTTGGAGCTAGGGAGATGCCTCAGTGAGTGTGTACCCTTGCTCAACAAGCATGAGAACCCAAGTTCAAATCCCCAGAACCCACATTAAAAAAGGCAGGGAGATTGAACATCCCTGAAACTCCAGCCTTGGGATGTGAAGACAGGGGCATCCTGGAATCTTGCTGGCCAACCAACCCAAATGAAAAATTGAAAGTTAATCATGGCTGTTACTTTTTTGTTCTGTTTGTTTTGGGTTGTTTGAGACAGGGTTTCTCAGTTATCAGTTTTCATTGCCCTAGAACTTCCTCTGTAGACCAGGCTGACTTCAAACCGAAAAACATCCACCTGCCTCTGCTTTCCAAGTGCCAGGATTTAAAGTCTGCAACCACCGCACCTGGCAGGTATCACTTTTTCTATTCATTTTAGAATAATTGGATGGTAAGCGTGATTTCCAAGAAATTTCAAAGCATCATATATCAATCACAGGGTCCTTTTTAAATTAATGCTTTTATCTCTCTTATATTCTGACTAGTTCATGGGTAGACAGGAATAATAACTGCCTTGCATTTAAAATAATGTTGCTTTTTCTATTTTAGAAAACATTTTCTTGTAACTTTGAACTCATTTGCAAATACAAACCAAGGTTTGAAACTCTCCTTGTTTTTTCCCCAAGTTTGCATTAAAAGCAAGCTCAAAAACATAAATAATCAGATCAGGAGTTATTAGAATCTCCTTATACAAGTACCAAATACATATAGAAAATTATGTAGGTGGAATTTTCCCCAACAAAACAATGCAAAGAAGTTAGCCATGGCCACAGGTATGTTACTCTGAGTCCTTTCTCTCCTCTAATTGAAATCAAGAGTATCACGTCGACTTGGTTAACACCAGGAGCCATTGGCACACTCAGAGGAGAAACAGGACATAGGGATTTCCAATGCTCCAATTGGTAGTATGTGTGCTTTACTCTGATTCATAGAGAACCACAGCTACAGGAATCTTGGCCACAGCTGAACTCAATTCCTAAGCAGTGATAGTGTATACAACAGAAAAAGGTCCTTGTACACTAGCTGTCTAGTCCTTAACCCTCAAATAGTGAGCTGTTCTTTGGAAGCTCTTGGAAGAAAACAAACAATGGACCTGAAGGCCTTTCTGACAGTCTTTATGTAATTGTCCTTACCAAAGGCACAGGGCTTTCCTTTATAGCCTCATGGGGTTTGTGTTTGGGTTTGGCTCTGGTTTGCCACAGAGGCATCCATTTTGATAGTTTCACACGTATTACTGGAGCTGCTGACAGAATACTCACAATTGCTCACAAACATGCAAGTTTGATTTATAAACAGCTGGTAAGAGCTGAGGGTTACCTCATCTCTTCGTGCCTTTGACTCAAGAACGCCTACCAAGATTTGTGAGTAGTCTGATATCATCCCAAGGTGTGGGCAGCTTCCCAGTGGAATCTTGTATCCTCACAGGAACCCGGGCAAGCTCCAGTTCTGAGTTAGTTGTCACCTTAGGTCACATCAGCTCCCCTCTGTGCTGCTTTAGCTCTACCCCAGACCGATTCAGATGTGGAAACAAAAACATCCTCTCGTCTTTAGAAAAACACAAAACCCAGAAAGCGAACACTGAGACCTGTGCTCACACTAGCGATCTACCTGTCTGACTTCGTCATGGCCCTGGAGGTTGGTGAACACAAAGACATTTATGGCTTCAGTGTAAACTACAGAAATTACACAAGAACAGGTTGGTTCCAAAACACCTTTGATCACATCCGTGCCATCGCAGTTGATTGGTTATGGCTTTCTGTCTTTCTTCCACCCCTCCATCTTTTCTCTATTCAGTCTCTAAATGATGTGTGATTTGGGAGCATAGTATTTAACTATTTTATTGGGTTTTTTTTTCTCCTGCTAGCTCCATGTGATCTGTTAAATTACTTTTAAAAAAGAAGACAAAAATACAAAATAGAACCAGTTCCTGATAAGAAGAATGTAGCTATTTAAAAGATTTATTTTTATGCCACTTCCATCTGAACCATGAACTCTCAGAAGACATTTATTCCCATCTTTTATACGTGTGTGTGTGTGTGTGTGTGTGTGTGTGTGTGTGTGTGTGTGTGATCTATGTGTGTGAACAAGTGTACCACAGCATTCATTTGTAAGCAAGAGGACAGTTTTCCAGAGCAGGTCCTCTCCTTCCACCTTTAGTAGGTTCAGGGATGGATCTCAATCAACAGGCTCGTGTGGTAAACTCTGTTGTCACTGAGCCATTGTGGTTCAGTCTTAACAAGACAGAAGCCAGAAGAGGCAGGAGAAGCACTGAGGGAGGAAGGGAAGGAAATGGCCAGCTCTAAGGTCTCAAGTCAGCAGTGTGGAAGTTAGCTAAAAATCTGTTTGTTGTGTCATGATGCTATTTGATTCGATCTTCATGGAGCAGGGGGAGAGAGGTTATATGTTTTCTGTTAATACAACAGATACTAAAACAAATAACCGGTTCAAACTATTACTTTGTTGATAGCACTATGAGAGAGTAACGCATCTATTGAACACTCTTACACTTTTAATCATCACATATTTTTGAGCACACGAAGATTCCTGGTTGAGTAAATGTCTCGTCTGACAGATAGATTCTTTTCATCATGGCCCTAAAATGCCTTCCCTAACTTACAACTATCAATAATGTCTATTCACTCAAGACTCCAAATTTCTGTGCCTCCACAAAGAATTCTGGCTGATAAGCAAAGCCAATGTTTAAATTTGTGTTTATTCACTTATTTCTTTATCTGTGTGTATATGTATTGTAGCTCTAATTGTAGTATTTTCCAGTGGTTTTTGGTAAGTATACATAGTGCAGCCAATGACTGACAGTTGCCTAACAATATTAACTATTAATAGATATTGATCCTCTCAAATATAATGTCTGTACCTATTGAGGCAATCTTAATGTTGTTCTCTTTTAAATGGAGATGAAAATTACAAAAACAATGTTTATTCTTGACCCAGTTTTTACATTCCAGTATGACCCAATATGACCGTGTTTGTTCACACAGCTAGGTTTGATTTGCCAGTATTTACCTTTGTTTGTGTCTTCTAACCAATCCAATTTTAGGGAGATGGTTTATTGGAAGATTTATCTGTGTCTCCTTGACCTTTGATGGCATTTTGCTTTCTGTTTCATATCTATCTTATTAAAGGCACATAAAATTGATTGCACCAGTGTTCATAAATGACCTCATACAATCTTTACCAAATTCCAGAACCAAGATAGCACTAACTGTATGAAATAAATTCTCTCTTCCACTTTTAGGAAGAATTTCTATAATGTATTTATTTCCTCTTTCGATCTATGTAAGTTTCGATCTATGTTTAGTTTCTTAATGGGAAGATTCTAAGCTACCAATTTGACTTTCTGAGAATGGCTAGAGGGTGCTGCTTTTCCTTGATTTATTTTAGCTAGATGTTCTGAAGAGTTGTCCTTTTCTGAATTTTCTGATTATTTGCATATAATTTATCATAGGATTCTTTCCAACTACATCTCCTTTATCTATGACTATATGCCTTTTTATTGTCAGTTGCCCACTTGGGTTATCTCTCATTTTAATAACACACATTTATTGTTTTCTATATTCCTAAGCTTTTTAAAGAATCAAGCTTTGGTGTTGTGTGTTATCCCTGGTAGTTTTTGCTCATTCTTCTCCTTTTTTTTCCCTTCTATTTCCTCAAGCTTTCTCATATTGCTGCTTTTCTCCTAAAACTTAGGGTAGCTTTTAAATTCAGTAATTCTAAACATTTCCCTTTTTTCCATATAGTCAATCATATTTTTCTCAACTTTTTTTTTTAGTTTTATCCTCAGTTTGATTAATCAGTATTTTCATTATGATTTTTGTATGGTCTCTCTGATTAAAAATCTTTGAAGTTTTCCCAGATTGATTCTAAGTCTAGAGGCATGTACAGAGCTACATAAACTTGCAATTTTTCATTAAAGTTTTTATATTTGGGTCTCAATAATACCCATTAGCTGAATTGTTAACTGTTTTCAAACCTTCTCTGCCTTTTTTTATGTCTTGTTAGACAAGCCAATACAGGACAGATAATTTAATAAGAAATGTTTTTCTTTGACCTTTGTGGTGTTTGGCTTTCTGTGTTTGTAACTATTTTATTAGATGCATATAAATTTATAATTGCTATGACATGCTGGCTGGGGAATTGAATCTTTGAACATTTTCTAGTTACCCTCTATGTTAAGCTGTCTAGACTTTCATTTGTTTTCTACACTAGGATCCTGGTTGTCTGGGGATTTGTCCGGTTTTCGGAGTGTTGTTTGTTTGTTTGTTGGTTGGTTGGTTGGTTTTGACTGGTTTTGTTTGGCTTATCTTTTATTTTTAATCAATGTCTTGATTGTTGTTTATTGTTTCTTCTTATCTAAAGAGTAAACTGGTTTAATTGTTTCTAAAGAGCAAATAGCATGGTATTTGATATCCAGTCTGATGAAGCTGGGCCTTTAGATTGATAAGATTAATCCCCCTTTGTTTATTGTGAATGTTGAAATTGTTAAATACATTTAGTCTGTTTCTATCCTAGTACCTCTGCTTCCTGATTCTGCACAATAACTGCATTTTTTTTTTCTTCATAGGTTTCTGGATTTAGCTTCTCTCTCTTCCTCTGCTCCCTCCTTCCCTCATCCCTAACACCCCCTACTTCTTCCCCTTCATGTCAAAATCCTCCAGTTTCAAGATGATGATGATGATGATGATGATGATGATGATGATGATGATGTGTGTGTGTGTGTGTGTGTGTGTGTGTGTGTGTGTGTGTGTCTGTCTGTCTGTCTGTCTGTCTGTCTGTCTGTCTGTCTGTCTGTGTACAAGTGCCTTCTATGGCCAGAAGAGGGAGCAAATCTTATCATATAAACACATATCTTATCATATAAACATCATGCCAAATTCAGTCCAACTGTTACCCTCCTCAGTCATACAAACTGCACCGCAGTTGCTTCTCTTCCAACTCACAGGCCCTTCTCATGGTTTCATCTAGGTTTTAAAAACCTCACCAATCTTATGATACCAGTATTGCTGCTTTTAAAAGTTAATTATGGGTCTCTTCCAGAGCTGTCTCCTTCTCTCTAAAATAAAAACTCAGAGTTTCTCTTAGTGTACACCTCTTAGCAATAAACTTTCTCTGTGCGTGTTTGCTTGAAAACAAAAGGGGTTTTATTCTGCTGTTTCTGTGTGGTCCTGTGGTTAGACTCTTGGGCAGCTATTCACTTGTCTATTTTTAATGCTCATATTTTCTTCTCTTTTACCCACTGGTTTCCATTGGTGCTGCTGACAATTTAATATTAATCCCTCCCTTATGTTTTTGGAGGTGATCTGTCTTTTCTTTTTAAAGCCTTTGAGGCTATCTCTTTGTCTCTTCTACAACAATGATCAGTAAAATAGTGCAATGAAATGGATTTTACCCACTACACCTTTTCTGATTGAAAACTGCCATCCTTCCCCATCCTTTCTGGTCTCTCATTTGAACTCTGGTTAGATATGTGTTAGACCTTCTATGAATGTATTCCTATCTTCTGTGATTTTCTAACATCTTTCTGTATGTGGATAACAATTTCTGAGGCTCCTCTCTGGTTCATCGAGTCTCTTTATAATTTGTGACAGATGTGGTATTCAAAAAACATTCATGCGGTGATACATACTTTTCCAGAAGGTTTACATGCATTTTTTATTTTTCAAATCATTTTAAGATAATAGTCTCTCATTTTCTCATTCATTTTGGTGTTTTGGTTGGTTTTAGTTTTTTTGTTTATTGGTTGGTTTTGATTTTCTGAGGGCTTTTTGGGGGTTGTTTGTTTGTTGTTGTTGTTATTGTTGTTGTTGTTTGCTTTTGAGGGTTCTTTTGTCCCAAAATGTGGTACATTGTCTTTTGTCCTCTCTGTTTTGTTTTCTGTGAGACGGGTCTTCGTCTGTAGTCTATGCTGACCTGGATTTACAGCAATTTCTCCCTTAGTCTCCTCACGGCTGGGACTGTAGGCTCTCATCACAGGGCTTCATGGATAATTCTTATCTTCTGTTGGAAGATCTAGCTATGAAAAGCCATTTCTGTTCTAACCTCACCAGCTATGGCTCACCTTTTTTGAGTGTTGACACATTAATTTGGGGTTTATATGTAATTGAAATTGTGTTGTGGAAATTTAGAGAGGCCTGCCGAGGGATCCCTTATGTCTGGTTTTTGTGAGATGCCCGGGGCCCTTAGGCAAACACTTGTCATGGTATCTCAGCTCTCTGCTATTTGGTTACAAGCACAATCACACTTCAGAGAGCTTTCTATTTTCTTCCTCCAGCATTTTCTTTTCACCACAGCTTGTCAACTACTGCCTTTGACTCCCTCCTAGATCAGAATGAGGAAGAAGACATTGGGGGAAAAAGTCACCCAGACAACAAGACTATCTCTATGCCAGAGTTACAGCTGGACTCTCATGGGCGTTTCCTGCATGCCTCACAGATACTTCTGGAAAGGCTTTGGTTGGATTTTTCTAACTGATGACCTAGGAATAGGGTTTTTTCTTTTAGAAGAGTAGTTTTAAGTTCACAGGAAATTTGAAAGGAAGATATAGGCTAACTTTCCATTCAAGAAGCCAAGGAGGTGATTCCTCTACGTGTATCCCCTTGGACCTTATCACCTATCAACACTTTACCAGAGTGGGATATCAATGGGCCTACAGACTTCAACTCTTAGTGTTGTGTGTTCTATGGACTTTGACTTGATTTCAACCCCAGCACCACATCACAGAGTAACTGCAATGCCCAGAAAAATTCTCTGTGCTTCACTTATTTACCCCTCCTTCTCTTTTAACCCTAAGTAACCTCTGTCCTTTTCTCTGTCCCTGTACTTTTGCCTTGTCCAGAGTTTCCTATCTTTAGAATCATGCAGTTTGTCTGGAGGCCTTTCAGACTGGCCTCTGACTTGTTTAAGTTTTCTGTATGTCTTTGCATGACTTCTTAACTCTGTTCCTCTCACCATTGAGTGAAGCCATTACCTTTATTTATCACATTTTATCCATTCACGTCTTGATAAGCAACTTAGCTGCTTCCATGTTTGAGCAGGTAAGAATAAACCTGTTGATAGCATCAACGGCCTAATGTTTGTTTATTGTATGAACTTAAGCTTTTACCATCTATGGGTCCAAACCTACTACAGAGTTTGACTGTTAGATTGTGAGAACATGCTTGGGTTTGAGAGAAATTGCCAAGCCATCTATCTTCCAAAGGCTGCAAGGCAGTGGTGTGCTTTTGACCAGCATGCTCTCAGCCTCTAGGATGGGCAAGTTTCCTTGCAGAGTCACATGGATGGAGGGACTCTAGCCTCTCCTCCATTTAGAACTTTCTGGCCAGGTCTTCAAATGACTTGGTCTAGCCTTCCCTCGCATTTGGGCTACATCAGTTTGGAGATGTAGATCTGATAATTGACCAGGGAAACACCACCCTTTTCCTGACAGGACAGCAGCTACCTCCTGTCCCACCTCACCAGCCAGTACCTCTGACCCTCTGGATTACTTGTCTGGTATGAAATACTATGGATTAAATATAATACCTTCTATGGCACTAGAATGTGTCATCTTCCTCCAGGAAAGCTGGAGGTGATAGCAGAGGGATATATAACACCAGCAGATAGTTGTGAGTGTGTGTGCACGTGTGTGTGTGTGTGTGTGTGTGTATGTGTGTGTGTGTGTGTGTCCCAGTCAGAGTGGAGGCTCTTGCAGCCCACGTTGCATATGGTATGAGAGCTGCTGTCCTGTGTTTGCTTATTCCTATGGATTGGTTTTCAGGACTCACCTGACATTAAGGGCTTCATAAAGCTCCTCCTCCTTGGCAGCCAGAACTGTAAGCTATGCCTACTTAGAACTATAAGCATGCCAGTATCTTGGCTTAGCTTTTAAGCCTCTTGACAGCTGCTTTTATTTGGTTTCTTGGCATCTCACTCTTCACGTGCACAGTTTAAAGACTGAGAAATGGTTTGCAGAGAAATTGCATACAGATTCCATTTTCTTTGGTTCCTGTCTCTCTCTGTTTATGGTCCATCAAGTCCTGGCAACCTTGCATCCTGAACTCCAATTTTTTTGACGGAGACAAGCAAAGGAGCTGTCACTCCGTTTTGATTCTATACCCCAGAGGCCTTTGCATGACTCAGCAAATGCTCCCAGGACACAAGAGGAGCTCTAAAGGACTCACTTGGATGCATCACTCTCCTGTGCTGTTCTGGCCCCTCTGGAGTCCTGCATCTTTGATTGCTCTTTGATGCTCTCAAGCTACTAGTTCATACTTTTTTAATTCAGCCTTTGGTTTTCTAGTACAAGGCTTTTTCTGCTCTCCTCCTTCAGAGCCAAAAATGGAAGCCCTCCCTCTCTGTTTTTCCCCCAAGAAATAAAGCAGGTGGCACATTCTCTTATTTGATAAAAATGTCTTTCTGGTGGCTTTAAACGTGAAAGCTAATTTAACAAACAGCAAACATTCACGGTTCACAAATAACACCTTTTCTTAAAAAAAAAAAATCTGTAGCTTTTGCTCTATCTTTAATTTGTCCACTTAATGTTTCAGAGGGAAACTCTAATGTAGGCTCAGTGTTTTGATCTTTGTAGCAGGTATAACAGGTGTTAAAATTAATTCAATTAAACCTACTAGCAAGTCAACGGGAAAGCACGCGATAAGCTACCAGGCTCTGCACAGGTTTTCAGAGTGGAAGGTGGAGAGGAATTGTACAGTCCTAGAACCAGAACCGCAGCCACAGCCACTGAGGGAGAGGTTGCTGAGGGGATGAATATATGCGCGGGGACTCTGGGGGGCGGGGTGGGGGTAGGGGGATGCTAGGAATGCTGGGTCCCACAACTTCCTCCCTCCCCAGCACCCCTCACCCCCCCCCCCCCGCTATTTCGCTTCAGCGTTGGGAGGTTGAAGAGGAGAAGCCTCTTCAGGCACCTCGAGATGTTCCCACCTTTTCCTTTCTTCAAGCAGTCACGCAGAGCTCAGCCAGGTCCGAGACTCCGCCTTTAACTACACAGAGCTCAGTATGCATGGTATGTACGTGTGTATTTTTAACTTCCAGCTATGCAAAAACAATCCGTGTGACAAAAAGATCTGGCACAACCCTCACCACCTGCCGCCACCCTCCCCCACCCACCCCCACTCATTAACAAAAAGCCCCTCAGTATTCTTATCTGATAGTGATTTTTCCTGATACACCTGTATCGTATTTTTACAGAAGAAGGGCTTTTTTTAGAAAGCCAGCTTCCGACCTGTGACAGGCCTACCTATGTGTTGGGTAGATCTAGGTACAGACCTTGCATCTGTGTGCCTCTGTTCCCCTCCAGAGCTCAAAGTTAGACCACGCCTTCATTCTGCCTCTTCCTGGGCCCAGGTGTTGGACTCCTTTCAGCGTATCCCTTCCTCATGTCTCTCCCTGAGCCCTAGTCTCACTCACAGACATTCCCACTAACCTGGCCCTTGGCCCACATTGGATTGTTTCATCTCCATTTTGTGAGCCTATCCTGGCAGAGGCCTGCAAGCTCCTGGAGATCAGAGCTTGAACATCTCTGTGCTCCGTTTCCAGGCAAGGCCCAAGTAGGTTGTCTATACACACTATTAAACAAGGCAGGCGCTTTTCCTCATCCTACCTTCCCCACTTGCCCAATGCTCGGAAATCAAATAAAGCTAAGGGAACCAGGACACGCCCTGGAGCAGGAGGGCACCTGGGACTCGAGTCTCCTGTCCATCAGTAATTAGAGCGGTGGGGGAGGGGCTGTCCTTGGCACACACAGGTCCTTAATGGCTGCTGCCCCAGAAACTGCCTTCAGATCGACAGCCAAGGGAATCGCGATGAAAAATTCATCAGCTTCTTCCTTTCCGCGGCCCAGCTGCGCCTAGCAGATGACCTCGGCGGGGGCAAGCCCCGCTGTGAGACTCCGTCTGGCCGCTTCGAGGGGGCCCAGCCCAGGCCTGCAGGGAGCACTGCACCGCTGGGCTGTGTACGTGCGTGCGCCATGACCACACGCCTATGGGGCCTAAAAGGGACCACTGAGGTTTGGCTGCTAGGGACCAAGGACAGTTCTTCTCTGACCTTTTGGTGCAAGCTACTAGGAGCCAGAGGGTCACTCCATAACAGGCACCTGCGATCCACCTTGCCCATGGTACACAAGCCAAGACCTGATATTCGAAGCAATACCAAGTGGGTGAGCACCTGGGATCCTGGAACCCCTGTAATCTGTAAAAAGTCTAACCCCGGCGACTGGTCCTCCTAACTAGGCCTTACTCTTATGCCACCACCTCCTAACTAGGCCTTACTCTTATGCCACCACCTCCCACCTTTCCTGGCCCCAAGCTGCCTCCTGAAGTTCCGGATTGGAAAGAGTTCCAGGAGCCATAGCTACAGAACTGGGGTGGCCAGGGAGGATGACAGGGACCAGAGTTGGGAAAATGCTACTGAGTCGCAGGTTTCTGGAGGCCTCTCCAGTCCCTGCCATCTGGGCACTGCACAGACAGAAGCTGCGTGGGTCCCTGGAGCTTGCCACCTCCGCGCCACACTGCCAGCCATGCCTCTGCGGCTGCAGGAAAGCTCCACGTCCGAGATTGCTGGACCGTGGGTGGAGGTGGGGAGCAGGAAGCAGGACTAGGCACAGGAGGGGGTGGGGCACTCCTGGACTCTGCATTGTAAAGTTGTTTTCTTGCAATCAAACTTTAATAAGCACCAATGTCTGGCCTGCGGACCACGCATTGTGGTGAGATGCCATGTTGGCCTCTTTGGAATCCGCAGCGGTTTTTGGAGCTGTTCTGCTAGGGAATCAAATGTGGTGATTAGGGAAGTTTTATATTCAGGTCAGGCTTTCCCAGAACTAGAGAATGTACTAGATCTTAGGCCAACATCGCCATCTGGTGGTATCATCGAGGGACTCGCAGGTGTGGGGAGACCAGAAGGAATGATGTCATGGTCTGCAATTTTTTTCTTGAGGGGCGGGGATGCTGGCTGGCTGCGGAACTGGTGTTGCCTGATGCATTATTTCTCGGGTTTGGAGTTTTGCTATATTCACAGGTGAATCACCAAGTAAGCAAGGGTCCTTCCTAGAACTAATACCTTACGTTTTACCCCACTGCAGAATTAATTGAGTTTAAATCTGAGAGTCCATGACTTTGATAGCCTTGAAGCAGGACTCCTTTTGTGATCTTTCCTGGGTCCATCTAAGTTGGTCACTTGACACCCCCTCCTCGAGGTGTCCCTCCCCTTCGGAATTCAGCTGCAGAATTGTTTGTGTGTTCAGAGCGCGCTTGCATGCTTCTAAGTTTCCATTCCTTTAAGGCTGAGGAACAGACTCCACATTGCCCATAAGCATAGGGACCCATCCTCAAGCAGCATCTCCCTGGCTACCTTAGTCAATCCTCTGTTCTTTTCTTAATCAGATCTGGATAGAAAGGCCAGCTCCCCAGCTCCCTTGCGCTTCTGTGCTCTGCGTCCCTCTAGCCTTTGCCCTTCACCTTACCTCTAGCCAACATCTGGCAGCAAGCACCATTCTGCCTTGCCCGTCATCCCACCCAAGATTAAATAGAAACGGTGGCCTAAGGTGGCTGAGTGGGCTGGCTGCACATTTAAGATTCAGGTGAGACCACAGTGCAGCTTGATGGTGAACCGAGGTTGACACCTGCACTGCAGATCTTCTCAGTTTTCTTTTCCTCTTTAGCTTTTTGTCTGTACAATATTTGGATATTTCAGAAGCTAATCCTCCCACTTTCCAGTCACTCTCACTTCGTCAGTGTTGCCTCTTCTACCTTAAAGTAGTCGTGGCATCGCCTGGCCTTTTCTTCTCTTTCACTTCTCAGGAGGAAAACAAACAAACAAACAAACAAAAACTTTCAGCTTTTGCAAACCCTGTGCATTTTCTTTTATCTACAACACAAACTACTGACTGTAAGTAAGCAGAGGTGAGGCCTAAGAAAATGTACAAAAAGAATGGCCATTAACATTCTCAGAAGAATGGATAAAAATACTGATCATACTGTTATATATATATATATATATCAAAGGGAATAGTCAGAAGATGAAGTGGGCATAGAAAAAATTTAAATGCTAGTAACAATGAAAGATTGAAAAAATAACACTTCACATAAGCTTTCCAGAAAGTGAAATAAGAAGGCAAAAAAAAAATGGCCAATTTTTAAATTGAAAAAAAGAAAAGAACAATATCAGCTCCACAACTTAAGGGGATCGAGGCAAACTGATAGCTATCAAATGGGGTCTTAAACAGTCTTTAGGAAGGCTTGGTGTGTCTGCACACACCTGTAATCCATACACTCAGCAAACCAAAGCAGACGGTTGGCTCATTTAAGGTCAACCTGGGCTCCAAAGCAAAACTCTCTCAACAACAGGTCTTTAATAATTCCAAAGGGACAGCAGAGCTTAAACCAAAAATAAAATAAAATAAAATAAAATAAAAATAAAAATAAATAAACAAAAAAAACAGGACTAGTGAATTGAGCAAAGCTCTTCGGACAGTCTCATTTACAGAAGCTGGATTTGAATATTCCATATAGGAGGAATTCTCCTCATTCAAATTGGGAAGCATAGACATTAGATTAGCAACCAAGAAAACAGAAGGTATTCTGAAATGAAAGAAGAATGGGTCACTGAGTTGTTACAGGAAGAGAAAACAAATCAAGAAAGTGGTGTTTCTAGACATCTTACACACACACACACACACACACACACACACACACACACACACACCTGTTACCACCTTCAGGAGCCAGTGCTTGTGGAAGACCATTCTCTGTGCCTGCTCCTGCCGTTCAGGAGCTCCAAGGGTTCATAGTCTTAGGCTAGCTGCAGCATGCAGGTACTCACTGCTGCCTGGGCCACTGTGGACACTGTTAGTAGGGTTCACTGTATCACTGAACAGCAATTACTGACACTTGCTTGGAAACACCCTGCCAGAAACCTAACAGTCTATGTTTCCAGAGCTTAAAATCCTGTTAAGGCTGGAAAGATGGCTTAGTGGTTGAGAGAACTTTCTGTTCTTGCAGAGGACCTGAATACCATTCCCAGCACCCACATGATGGCTCACAAACATCGGAAAGTCTACTTCTAAGGAATTTGTTGCCCTCTTATGACCTCTGATGACACCAGGCTACATATGATGAACACAGGTACACGCAGACAAAACACCTATACACATAAAATAAAATAAATAAATCTCTTTTTTCATTTAAAAGGAGGTATGGTCTCTAAAAACAAAAACCTGTGACTGCCTTCAACGGGAATACATAAAGAGAATGTGACTGACAAAGTGCTCTGCAGAGTACAAGTGGCAAGCTTTCAGGGCCTGATGGTGAAAGAAGAATATAGAAGAATGAGACATGGGGCCTTCTGTAGACTCTCTCCTAGAAGATACAAATGAGGTGAATAAGTGTCCCAGGAGAATAATTTCCAGTGCATAGGAATGAATTACTGATGGCGGTAAGGAAAGGTAGAGGAGGAGTGATACAAACTCAAGACTAACTCAACAATAGACTCCAGAGACAGCAAAGAGCTACACAGTAAAGCAAGCATCACCACCGTGCACTAGTTGGCTTTGCTGTTAACGTTTTCTATGGTCATAATTATATGAATGTTGGGTATTAACCTAAAAAAATTGTGAGGTCTAATGTAAGTTATTACGTTGGGAGAATGAGCATAAGAAGGACTGGTGAATTTGAGATCTAACTCTTCACATTCCACAATAGAAATTGAAGACATAGGCTCAAACATTAGAGAGGAAGAAATTAAAAAATGGGAAGTATCGATATGAGTAGTTTTCCATGTGTCTGAAGGTAGATCATTAAACAATCATTAAAATATGGGATGGAATCTGAAAACAGAGCAGAGAACACTATAATTTGGAGTCATAAACCACGGGGAGTTGCACAAGTTGTCTTAATGATGTATACATCCTTGTCAGTTATCTTACATGTAAAATTCAACATTGTCAATCACATATACAAATTTTAGATTGTTGCACATAAAACTCAATAAGAAACTTTACCATCACAAACAGGAAAAGACCTCCCCGTGTCCCTCTTTCTCATAGAACATTCATTATCTACACAAACTTATAGTAAAGATGGAATGACAGTATTTTTGCTGTCAGGGTAAAGCAATGAATGACAATGCCAAGAGGCATGGTTTATTCATGGAGGAAGAACCTGATTGAGCAACAATTAATTATGATTCTCTTTATTCAGCACGTTTTTAGACAGGGTCTTGCTATATAGCACAAGCCAACCTCAAACACCAGAGCCTCCTGCCTTCATCTCCAGAATCTTTCTGTTACAGTCATGCACGACCACATCTAGACTTAGCCAT
Organism: Rhabdomys pumilio; assembly: GCA_030674055.1. NCBI lineage: Eukaryota > Metazoa > Chordata > Mammalia > Rodentia > Muridae > Rhabdomys > Rhabdomys pumilio. Next base: position 25,171,429 of record JANHMN010000006.1, on the reverse strand, counting down.
CATTTTCTACCACAAATTCATATGAGTGCAGTTATTTTGGGGGGTAGGCTATTGAGAGCACAGACACTTTCTGGAAGGCTGTCTGGAACATGTAGCTTCAGACTGTTGAGATTGCTGGATAACCTTGAAATACCTGTCAACTAGAGAGAAGCTATATCTGGACACAGATGTTCCTCGATAAACATACTCTCTCTTAGAGGTAAGCAAGGTTGTGTGACTTCTCCAAAGCAACAGACTGTGAATGGGAGTGATGAATGTCCCTTCTGAACCAAAGCAAACAAGAGTTTCTCCCTTCCCTCCCACTGATGAGGCTAGCAGAGAAGAGAGCACTTCATGGCAGGAGTATCTTGGGTTGCGGAGTTACCACTAGCAGAGACTTACTCTGGGAATTACCCATCATGCAGTAGACATGGAGTGCTTGCCTTGCACCTTTGAGATGTTGAGATGTGTGTGTTACTAAAGCATAATAGATCCTATCTTAACACAACATTCTTTTGTCTTTTTTCTCCTTATAATTTTAATATGTGCTATTAATGGAAGTCATTTTACTAATCAACCACCATACATTCATAACCAAGTATCTCTAAACTGATAACAGGTTTATTCTGAGTTCCACACATTCTGTTGCACAGGCTACTAGGACACCTTACTTCCAGAAGGTTGATATGAGAGATCTCAGCTACTTTGGGCTAAATAACAAAGTACCACAAACTGAATTTCTACCACATTTGAATCTGAAATGTTCCCACAGTCTCCTGTGTTTAAATACCTCATCCCCAAGAAGTAGTTCTGTTTAGGAGGTGGTGGAACCTTTGGGACATGGGAGCTAGCTGCAAGGGAGCACTGTTGGTGGGCCTTGAAGGCTCTGCTTGCCTCTTGCTCTGGTCTGTACTCTCTGCCTCCTGAATCATGTGAAGAAGCCCATGCATCACAGACTAACATCATTAACACTGCTGTGCCTTCTCACTGTGATGCTGTGCCCTCCAAAGTCACAAGCACACTAATTCTGTATATTGCCTCTGTCAGGTAATTTGTTACCGCAGTGCAAAAAGTAACAGATCTAGAGCCACAAACAACAGAATTTTGTGCTGTTGTTTTTCTCATTTTATGAAGAAGAGGGTCTTCATGTAAACTTAGCCATACTTGTACATGCCAGCACAATTTTCTCATTGGCATGTACAAGTATGGCTAAGTTTACATGAAGACCCTCTTCTGGGATGCAGACTACTCTATGGGGTCTGTTTAGTAAGCACACTAGCAATTTTCACAGAGGACTCCATTCTCTGGATCTGCATTATCTTCTAAAGGGCCTCCCTTTAAGGAGAGTGAAGAGTCTAGCACATAACTTTATGAAGGCTGCAAACACTCAATCCGTAACAGGGATGGAGAAGTAGGTGGCCATGTGAGGGATATTTTCTCTATGTAAAGTTAATTGACCTTTCAGAGAATTGAACCCACAAACAAACACCACTGATATAACTCACAAAGGAAGCAGAGTGAAGTGTGGGCTAGACCTTCCCACCCACCCCTCAATCTGTGGGTTGCAACCCCTTGGGGCTTAATTGACCCTTTTATAAGGGTCGCCTAAGATCATTAGAAAACACAAATGTTTACATCATATTTCATAACAGCAGCAAAATAACAGTTGTGAAGTAGCAACAAAAATAATTTTATGGTTGGGGTTCACCACAACGTGAGAAACTGTATTAAAGGATCGCAGCATTGGGAAGGCTGAGAACCACCAGGTTGGACAAAGAAGTCAAACCTTGCAAGCATCCATCCACAACATTCATTCAAAGACTGAACTACTGCTAGTCTTTCATCCTAGATCCAGTGTGTTGAGCCAAGTACAACATGAAACTGAAGGTAAGGGGGAAATGTTTTTAATGTCCATAATATGCCCAAGCACAGGCTTGCCCCATGGAAGCAAAGTTAACAGACGTGCGTAATCTATCACACATCAACAAACACATGACTATCCTCCAAATGCCACACTTGTGTCGAAGTCAAGAAATAAAAGATTTATCTCGTTTGGTAGAGTTCTCCAACATGGTCTTTCCAAATGAACACGACTGAAGAGAACACTGAATGAAGAGGGCCAGGTGAAAAGCCTGACACACAGGGAAACAAAGGAAAGGGCAACATGCGGACAGGATGGGGCAAGAGCTTCTGCAAGGAGACAAACAAGACATTGGCTGGGGGTCACATCAGTTCCAGAGAATAACCTTGGCATGTGCGAGACCCACTTTCAATTTCTAGCACCAAGATAAATGAATAAATTAAAAACAAACAAACAAACTTTGAACCAAATGAAATAACATAGAATCATCAAATAAATAAATAAAGCTGGGGTCAGAAGAAACTAGTGAAAGGCTTTACCGATCAGTGTTGAAAATCATTTAAAAAATTGTTATCACTTCATTAAAATCGTTTTTTTAAAAAATCATTTAAAAACTGCTTCAGGCGTTGTATAGAAAATAAATCTTTTTTAAAGGGAGAAGTCATAGGAAGAGGGAAAGAAGACTAACAAGGATTTAATGCAATTGCTGAGCTAGGAAATCTGAATTGGAGCAATGGTTTGGGGGTTGAAATCTAAGAAAGAACAAAAGAAAAACTCAGAAGTATTTGAAGACCAAGGAGATGTGAGGTGAGAGCAAAAGACATCAGGGCAGATCTGACCGGCACAAAGCTTCCAAAGTTGGCACAAATCAATGGATGTATGCTTTGCAGTGAATTGGAAGCATCCAGATCCAACAGTAGTTTGCGCTAAAATTCCAGAACAGATAACAAATGAGACAGAAGGGTGTGGCAGACTGGACAACCAGTGTGAAGCCCCCATCCATTAGCTTTCTGAGGCCGGTAATTACGTTTGCTTACTCAGTAACCTCTTGGGCCCTAATTCAGAAACTAGCACCTATTTTCCGTCAAAGTAGACTTGTGGGAGGAGAGAATAGGTTAGCTCAACCCAAAGCCATTTGTCTTTCCTGTATACCACTACACGATGTGAGGATTGGAGTCCATATCTCAGAGACACTAAAGGATCTCAGGGAGAATAATGTAGACATTATTCTATCTATCTATCTATCTATATTATTATCTATCATGAGAAAGGACACACATTTACCAAAACGGAGATTATAGTAACTTCTTTGGTCAGTAAAGGGAAATGATAATTCAGGATGGATAGAGCAAGTGTTGCCCATGTAATTGAAGGGACACAGTCTGGTTGTAAGACAACCAAAAGTAGCTAATTACCACCATAGTCAAGAGAAGTGGAGAATACAACACACATGCCACCCTGGTGGCTCAGAGATGGAGCTGGCCATTCTGCAGGCAGAAGCCACTGTCCTCAGCACAGCAGGGTTGATAACAATTGCTGGCCAAGTGGAAGCCCATGAAAGCTAAGGCCATGTCGCAGCAGCTCAAAGATCCAGCTCTGGGAACTATGTTTATTCACAGGATAATTTCCAAGTCTCCAACCCCATCGAAGCTCGGAAAGAGATCTGAGGATCAGTAAACACTGGCTGCTGCATTAGGCTCTCTGAGATACAAAAGAGCCTTTGCCCCCAGTTCCTGCAGTTGTGAAGGACAGCGACTAGAGCTGGTGTAGACAATACATACATCTTCCGGGCAACGTTCCAGCCCACCGTGAAAAGGTGTGGTAGTAACCATTCATAGCTTCTGATCAATTCACTGTATCCAGTATCTATTCTTGCCATTAAAAAGTAAATAAATAAATCTGCAAAAAATATTGATGAATAATTCTGGCAATAATTCAGTCAATAATGACAGGCAGGATGGTTCAGAAGGCAAAGATGCCTGCTGCTAAGTTGATAAGTGAGTACAACTTCTGGGACCCACATGACAGAAAGAAAGAACAAACTCCTATTCTCTCTCTCTCTCTCTCTCTCTCTCTCTCTCTCTCTCTCTCATGCACACACACATACACACACACACACACACACACACGTAAATAAAATTCAACTAAATTTTAAAGAATTAACAATTAACTGCCACATTCTGAAATCACAGCAGACTTCAGTCCCATTCACATTTCAGACTCCCGACATGCTTTGCACACCCCTGCCTATCCCACGTCCCTTCGGCCTCCTTGTCTTTGAGAGTAAAGCCTCTGTTTCGCCCTTGATGTCATTTCATGTCATTGCACTGGCTAGTGCAAGTGGGGTCACCGTTCACATTTCTTGGAGAACGTAGAAGTCTTCCTGTGAGGAGACAGGCTTCAGGGCTGCATGCCTTTGTCCTCTGCTCCCATCCTAAGCTAGAGTGACTGGCCAGCTGGTGAACATCAGCTAAAATCTCTAGGACCTAAAACTGTGAACTCAGAAGGGATGGGCAGAAAGACAGGCTATTGGGACTCTGATCTATAAGATGTCAGGTTGCAAGAGAGAAATAATAGCACATTCAGTTGAGGCCACCAAGCTGGCTTCTGTTGCTTATAACCAATGAAATTCCTGAATTTCCCCTTACATTTGCAGCTAAGCTGGAAGAGTTACCCATCTGGACATCTTAATTTGATCCCTTCTTCTCAATTTCATCATTCCGTTCTTCCATATTGTAGACCATGTTTCTCTCCTTGGCCATTCTGGACGAGGATAGAAGACCCTTGTGTCTCCTGCAGTGTCCATTGGCTGAAAAGCTTGAGTAGGTTTTCTATTTCCCTGTTTCTCTAGTTAGCTCTGATTTTGTGTATGGTGCATCTTCTCAGCTACATGTAAAATTCTGATGACAGGGACCATGGCTCACACATTTCGAAAAAGACTTCCCTGGAATCCTGGCACTTAGAACATGATTCCAATTGACTGCTTTCCTTTCAGAATGTTCTTTCAGAGACTTGTGTGCAAAAGTTCGTGAACTGCTTGGTCACAGCTTCCAGTATACAGTATGCTAATTATGATTCATGTCACATACTGACACCAAACTCCGGCCCACATTCACAGCACCAGATGCAGCCAGCTACTCCAAGAACTGTTAAGAAAACACCAGCTCCAGAGCTCCCTTTACTGGATCACTCCTAACTCTTCCTGGGAAAAGTCTGAGTCCCTTTTAACACCACTCACTACCCCTCATCCCTTCAGAAGGCCCATCTGGTTTCCTAGAGTCAAAATAGTATCTTGGGATGACTGTCATTGTATGTACCAAAAAGATACTGGGAATGCTAATGGTTTTCCAGAACAGAAAAATCTCCCTTTCTGTATTTGAATCCTTTATTTTCCCTTTGGACTAAAGCAGACTCCTCCACTCCACTCCATCTGCTATTAGATCTTTCCCAGAGCAAGACTGCCAGCAACTGTGGACTCCACCTGTCTCCACTGCTCAAGAACTTCACTGTGCTCAGTAGCTACCCATCTCCAAAGCAACATGGGATGCTGAGAGCAACCAGAGGAAGCATTTGTCCCATCCACGCTGCAGCATAGTACTCCATGTGCTCTGAGCTCCATTTTGTTCCTTCACAGAAGTTTTTTCAGAATCTCAGGGTCTCTGTGTGCCCAATCAATTGATTTCACAGTTCACATGAAATCCGGATGATAAGGACAAATTCAGTCAAAGATACCCTAGCTCTAACTATCCTTGGTCGCCCCAACCTGTGTCACCATGGAAATGTAGAGTGAAGCAGAGCTCCTGTCAATATGTTTTCTAAGTTATTCCCTACCCGATTCTCCAACGGTGTCTATAAATTCCATTTCTTTCTCATTTTTATTACTTCTTGGAGTACAATGTAATTTAATCATATTCTCCTCACCCCCAACTCTTCCCAGGCCTCCCTTTCCCTACTCACTCAATTTTGCATATATATACAATATATATACTATATATACTATATATATATACTATATATATACTATATATACTATATAATATATATAATATATATAATATAGTATATATATTGTGTATATATATTGTATATATTGTGTATATATATTGTACATATATTGTATATATATATAGTGTGTATATATATAGTGTATATATATATACACACATACATATAGTGTGTGCATATATATAAAAGTTATGTGTATATATATATATATATATATATATATATATATATATATATACTTTTGGGTCTGTGGCCTCCCAGTAGAGCCTGACTGACCTACCCATACCCTCAAAGAATACTGACACTTCCTTGTGGGAATCTACAGAGCAGCCTGGTTGTCACAGGAGGCTAACACCTACAGAACACCTGCAGAAGGGCTGCCCTCCCTCGTGTTTTCTGGTATATTCCACAGTTTACTAAAGTGCCTGCTTTGTCCTTCCACAAAAATTTGGAGATCAAACGACAACGTAGCCAAGTAAAGAGGAACTGTTTTCCCCTATGACTTTGGAAAGAACAGAACTGAATACTGACAAGCAGAGGTCTGTGTCCTGGCAATCCCTGAGTTCTTCTGGGAAAACCATCCCAAGAAAGCTGCAAGAATGGCTCTCAGATGGGAAAAACGGGAGAGGCAGGGCATTCTGTCCTTGCAGAAACTGCAATCTTCTCCGAACCCCCAAACATAGCAATTTGGGGATTGGGTGGGTAAGAGCTTTATTTTCAGAATTAAAATTATCTAAGATAATTATAGAATCAGATGCACTGATAAGCGATGATTGATAGAGTTTATTATTACTAACCAATGATTTCTTTATCAATGATTAATTACTAGCTAAGAACTTTTAAGTATATTTTACCTAATTTCCCCAAGGCCACATTTTTCATAGCTATAGTATAATGTGATAACCCATACACAATCTCTTTATCATCTTTGGATTTCTTTAGTTTTAGTCACTGTTCTCTGGGTGTGAGTGTGATATATAAGGAATGGCACTTCCATGTATTTTACCAACCAAGGTACCCCTGTCTCCACCTTATCAGTTAAAATACTGAACAGCCCCCATCACACTATAGGCTCTCTCCCATTCCCTTGCTAAGCACACCCCCCTCCGCTCGCCCCTCCCCAAACCTAGCCAAGAGTGGCAGCCATCCTACTTCACGCCTGAAATTATGCCACACCTTACAAATGAACTTCGGCTCCTGAAAGTCTGTATGGGGAAGACAGAAACGCTTAACCTGCTGGAGTACATCCGGGAGAATGTTAGGACTCACTGTTAAGCAGCCCACCAGGAGCACTGGAGTCGCTAATATTATTAGAGCCAGTGGCTGGTGGTGCTCCCTTTATGCTACCTCCTCGGCTCTGGGTTCCCCATGGTGGACTTGTTCTTCAGGTCTTGTACCCAGTTTCTAATAGGTTTTGGCTATTGATTTTTGAGAGTTCTTCCCAGTTTGGATCCCAACTCATCTTTAGATATGCGGTTTTAGCAAGAGCGCTGTGGCCCCATGCTTGGGCGTCCACCTCTAGAGGTAGGGCGTGGCCCTTCCCATGCCGGTTCGAATCCCGCCGGACTCTGCTGCGGAGTCTGATGGGGAAAAAAAAATATGCGGTTTGAAACTATTTCTGATATTTCTATCTTCCCCATCCAGACTTTCAGAAGCCAAAGTTTTTGTGTTGATGACGGGCAGTGTGCCAATATTTCTCTGATAAGTTGTGCTTGTGATAACGGTTCTAACAATTGTTCATCTAGCCACAGACTCCAATGATGTCATCGAACTTTTTACAGAAGTTTAACATTTTATAATAATTTTAGGTTTTATTTTACTATTTTACTGATTTCGTTTTACTGATTGAGGTCCAGTTTCACCCAACACCATTGTTGTAAATCTTTCTTTCATGGAATTGCATGTCAAAAGACTCTCAGACAGGTTAGCATGGCTCTGTCCCCTCACTTAGGACCATTCTTCTGTAGGTATGTCCTTCCACCAATACCACCTGGGCTTGATTACCATGCTGTGTGCTACCAGACAGCTCTCTTTGTTCTCATGTGCTGAGGTCGTTTTACCTATCCTAGGGACTGCTTCTCTATCTAAATTAGATAATCATTTATTTCTGTTAAAACATTGCCCTACTGATTTTGATCAAGATGCTATTAAAACCGTAGACCCTACTGGGCAGTATGAACATGTCTGATGGCTTTTGAGAGTTTTCTCTTTGTCTTTAATTTTCACAGTTTTAAGAGAGGGTACTAGAGCGATCAATCAAAAATACATTATGTACATGAATGAAAGTGACATAATGAAGCCCATTAGAGTATATTATTAATATATGATAATAAATATTAAAATTCCAAACATAGTGTGGCATAAATTTCTTTCGGAGTTTACTGCTTGAGGCTTTCTCTTTATTTTGGCTCCATGATTCAGTATATTTAGGGAGTTTTTTAACCATTATTTTCGCAAATCTTCCTTTTGATTTACGCTATTTTTCTTCTTGTACTCAATCATACACACCCACGCGCGCGCGCGCGCGCACACACACACACACACACACACACACACTTTCCCCCTCCATTTTTGTCTTCTCTCTGTGAGCCATTCCTAGTCTGGCCATGGTAACTGCTTCTAACCCCTGTTGACAAGGAGCTCCCCCTGGTGGCCTATTACTGTTAGGACTCCTCCCTGCTCCCCCATGAGATAGATCCGATAAAGTTAGAGCATTTCTAGTCCAACTTCGGGGAGCAGTGGGGATCCCTCAGCTACTTCGCTTGCTGGGCTGGTTTGGACAATGCCAGGACATCGGTTTGGAAGCAACTTGAAATTCTTTTGCCCCCGAGTCCTTCCAAGTACCTCTGCTCTCTTTCAGTGTATCCCCGTGTTGTTTCCAGAGTTTGTGTCTGTTTCACAGAAGAAAGAGAAAATTATTCTACATCATTTCATATGGATAAAATGTCCTCCATGTGAGGAAATACTCCATGTGAGGAAAGAGATGGTCCCTAAAGCTGGCACCCACCCATCTGTCACACATCTTCCCATCAGCCTACAAAGAGAAGTCCACAAAGGGCCTTGAGCACCATGAAAACCTACGGGTCTGAAGCATCACATATTTGTGGCATACCCATACTTGAATCAAAGATGGTTTGACAGAGAAAATAATTTAAAATGATCCAATGGCCAAAAAGCCATTGATCCATGGGTTCAATAATAGATTTAAAAGAAAATGGTGGGTGATTTTTTTTTAGCAGAACAGGACAGAAAGAATGCCATGTTTATAGAATTATGAATTTTTATATCTGTACTATCTGCCATTTCCAAACAAGGAAACGGGGCCACTGAGACCAGTTACAGCCTCTACGAGGCATAACTTGGTTTTGAAACTCGTTCTTTCTGACTAAAAATTCACATCTCCATTGGCATCTTCTCAGCTCTTGTGAACAGACCCATAGGACATTTGAGACCCATTGGAGGTGGGCACGCTTACTGAAAGCCACCGTTAAGTGGCTTCACAGTTTAGGGAACCTCTCCATTTTCAGCTTCAAGTAGCAGTGAGGAGGATGATCAAGGCACGGAGGGGAGGACTGTCCATACTGGACTGGAGGAGTGAGGACATGAGCTGTCTTCTCCCTGCCTACGCAGGGCACCGACAGCTCAGGGGTTATGCCTGCAGGAGAAGCTTCTCCTCCCTGGCCTTGCTGATTCCCCACTGTCAGAGAGGTTGCATCTGCCTTTGGTGTAAGCAGAGAAAAATGAGCGAACTTGGGATTGGAGCATCTGGGGTGGAAGAAGCAGCGTAGGTGGGGCCTGGGAAAATGAGAGGAGAAACCTGCCTTTGTTCCTTGTTGCCAAACACTAGGAAAAGCTTGATACACTGAGACAAATTCTCTTCCATTCTCATCTCCACTAAACCCAAATTGAAACATTCATTCAAATTGAATTTAATTTTTTTAAGTTTTCTCACTCTAATGGAGAAAAAAAACCCACATGCTGCTGTTGCACCCTACACTGATGGCTCTAAGCAACATTGCATGCTCTAAGCGGGTTGAATGCAGGACAGTGGCTCAGCCGCCTCTCATCTCTGCAGCTTTGGCTTCACAATAAGGAATGCAGGTCTGAGCTATCGACATAGCTCAAACCCAAAACCACTTTTGGTCAGTTCCTCTCCTGTGTCTTTGCATGGAATGTTCTGTGGGCGTCAACCTTTGGGAGAAATGTGACATTTTAAACCTCAGTTCTTCCAAGCTTGGCTATAAATCTTTTATGGAAATTAAAGATGAAAATTACATTTCTTTTTCCATTGGTCTCATTTGTCTAATAAATGCCTTGGGGACTCACAGCTCAATCAATGCTTCCAATCTCCTGAAATTAAATTATCCTCCTTCCATGAGCTGGATAAAAATGACTTAAGTAGGTGGAATAATTTGGCTCTCATCTTGGTGTTATTGAGCGAATGGCGTTATCAGCACCGTTCTCCCTGCCTGTGATGTTTATTTCAAGCACACTGTGGTGTTTGTGCACAGAGAGACAGAGACTATTTCAGTAAATATATGTTTGCAAAACGATTGTTTCAGTAAATAGGCTTACAGGGATCCTCTCGCTTTCAGGTTTGCTCAGCAGTAGCCAGTACTTACTCTATGGTTAACATACAAAAGTGGAAAGAAAAAACTAGGGCTCTAGCTATCCACTTTTCTTATTGAATGGAAACACCTATTGCAGGGTTATATAGTACTTAATTTGGGTCGCGTTACTATACATAAGCAAGTTGCTTATACACTGCAAAGGTAAGTCACAAGTCACTGCTGCTATGACAAATTAATATTTAGTCCCATTTACCCATAGAAGAAGACCATGGACGCACAGAAAATAAAAAATAGATTTACTGCCCCCCCCATCAGATATTCATAATATATTTACAGTATTTTTACATGAGATAAGGTGAATGCACAAAATAGAATTACAAAAAAAAAAAAAAAAAAAAAGAACTCCAACAACAAAATGTCTATATCCCTTGATAAGAATACTTTATCTTAAACTGGGCATGGTGGTTCTCACATGGGATCCCAGCATTTGAGAAGTAGAGACTGGAGTGTCGACAGTTGAAGGTAAGCCTCAGCTACAGAGAAAGTTCAAGGCTAACTTGGGCAACTATGTCAAAAAACAAACAAACAAAAAACAACAGGAGTGGCTTATATTTCACTTACATGATTGTAGTATACTTGATTACCTAACAAGTGATATGTCACAGATTTCATCTGGCTATGTGGTTACACATACAGATGTTAAAGGAGTCCAAAGGTCACACAGTTCATATATGAAGAGGTACACACATAATACTGTAGGGCTGGCTCGGCACGAGAAGCTCTGGTTGAGATGAATTACTGGGTGCTAAATAAAGAAGATGCATATGGAGGGGGAGGTGCCACCAAGGTGATGTAGATTCTAAAGCAGCGCTCTCCAGTGACGGGAAGTAAGTACTGGCCTCTTGGTCACAGAGTGCTAGACATTGTTCATACCCTTCTTTTCATTTGCTTCAGTGAGCCACTGCTTTGGGCTATGCCATCCCAATGGCCTTCTCAGTTCTCACTCAGCAGGAGGAGGATGACACCTAAGGTTCTGCATCCTCATAAGCTAATCATACTGGTCCAGAGATCTCACTCAAAGAAGCATTGTCCTGGGTCGAGGTAGGGCGGACATATGCCTTTGGGCATGGGTACACTTTCTGTGAAGTCCCTTCAGAGTCCCTGCTAGGACCTGTGTGTGGTGTAACAAACTATGGGGAGTTGAGTTAAGAATCTATTCTCTTGGAGTCTCTTTATAAGGCACGATCTGTCCATAGTTCTAACATAGGAACTGGTCCCAAAGATGCTCCCACCTGCTCACTGTTGACTTTTGGCATTGACTAGGAAATTTAGACTGAGGTTTGTCTCACAGATCCTCCACCTCACCAGACTTCAGTCTCATGTGCACACAGGAGCAAGATGAGGTTTGAGACAGGAGCCACAGGAGTATTTTCCAGAGAGCAGATGCTTAATATTGTGAGAGATAGCTCTTATAGGCACCTCGTCACAATGAACGTTTATTCGAAATATACTTGATGATTCAACGAAAACAATCACAAGCAAACCCTCTTTTTGTTCATTTTGTGTAAGGACAATGGAGTTTGTTGTGTTTCGTTGTGTTCTGTTTTGTTTTAATAGACCTTGAAAAATGTCACTCTTCCTGCAGCTTGAAATTTTGGTGAAAAATTACCAAGTCTCAATTTGAATGCAGACAAAATACCAATTGCAGCCACCATTAACTTTATGTTTCATAAAGCTAAGGGGAAAATAGAGCTTAAAATCAACAAGGTTTAAACAGAAGCTGTAAGTGGCCAGTTTAATCAGTAGAAAATATTTAGGTACCGAGAAGCAAATTATAACAAAAAGAAAACAATCTTTTAAAAAGTTCTTTTAAACCAAAAGTAGTAAAGTGAGGAGCTAAGCAACATGAGACGTTTGGAGGATGATAAAGAACCGGCTTTGGGGATTTTGAGATGCTTCCGTTAATGAAGAATGCATCTCATAAACAAACTGGGGTGGGGAGGTTGGCGATTGAGAATCCGGCACAGTGACAGCAGCAGTGATAACCTAGATAACGCCCGAGAAGCCACTTAATGAGGGTCTTGGTGACAGAACAGCTGCTCAGTAGTGTTACCTGCTCAAAAACATTTTAGACATAACAAGCATATGAGGAAGTTTACAAATCCTTACTGTCCTTACAGGAAAAAAAAAAAAAAAAAAAAAAAAAACCTCAACAGATATAAACTGGAGTTTCACAAGAGTCCAAGAACTGAATAACTACTTGGGAAACTAAAATATCCCCTTTGTAAGCCACTGATGATGATGGTGGTGGTGATAAATAATCAATTTGATCACTAATGCTATCAGAAAGACTAAATTGTCTTCCCAATATTACATGGGTATATGTTACAGGATGGATAACTGAAGCGTAGAAAGCCGAAAGACTCACAGGAGACAAATACAAGCAAAACCAAAAAGGCAACTGAATAAAATATGATTGTTATGTATTTTGCAATATCATTGGGACTTGTATTCCTTTCAGTTTAAATATTTATGGTATCTGCATTTTTGTATCTTATTTTACCCGAGAAAGCTCATAAGTTGGAATACTGTAGGCTCCGCAGGACATGAGCCCATCCTCAAGTGACCATGAAGCAAATTGAAATAAAGCTTCTACAAACAAAATGAACTTAGGAGATTCTTTATTCACTATGGCTCCTTGGTGTCACACACACACACACACACACACACGCACACGCACACGCACACGCACACGCACACGCACACACGCACACGCACGGGTTCAATAAAAACTCATTACAGAATAAATAGTCAGCAAAGCCCATATTTAAAGAGTATCAAGCAATTATCTGAGTCAAGCTACAGACGTCATGAGAGAGACTAGGGGTGGATCAGGGAGAGTGGTGTTCTTATGCTCCCAGTTTTCTTTCTCCTAATTACCCGAAATGTGTTGATCCTGGGAGCACTCTGGTGATTCTGAAGTCTCAAGCTGAAAGTGACAGTCCTTCAATAAGTTCCCTGCCCAGAGAAGGAGAAAGACCCCTACGACACAGAGCACAGCTTTTATTAAACGCTGAGCAATGGCGCTGATACCACAGAGAAGAGAAAGTACCGTGCCTGGTACACTTGAGGAGAGTCCATGGAAAGTGTGGCAGAGAAGAGAAGAGAACGGGAAGAACAGCAAGAACGAGGGGCAGTAGCTCACACGTCCTGCTGTGAAAGGGGAAGAGAATGCAAACCCCATGCTGTGGACAGGGTGACCTGAATGTACCACTACTTTGGAGCAATCAACTCTATGCTGTGAGTACCCGACCAAAGAGTATAGCAGCATCTTAGGTAGAGCACAAAGCACTCAAGAGGAAGACATGTGCATGAGGAGACAGTGAGTCTCAGATAAAATATTCAGGGCACCTTGTCCTTGTATCACAGAAGATGACTTTGAAAGAGAGACTCTAGGCAGATAGACCATACTGGAAGCTAATTTTCTAGCTCAGATGCAAGATCGCACAGGCCAGGACTGAGAACACAAAAGGGATGAGCCAAAGAACCAGGGTAAGGTGCGTGAGTGCATGAGTGTGTGTGTGTTTGTTCATCTATGTGTGCATCTATGTGTGTGTATTCGTTCATCTGTGTGTGTGTATCTGTGTGTCCTCACATTGCTGAATTCTAAGCCTGAAGTACATGCTTTCTCAAAGACTCTTTGAGTTACGTTCAGACAACCCTGGGAAAACAAAAGGAGTCATCTTCACAACATGCATAGACACTAAGGTTTTAGGAGGGGAAGATGTTCACCTCTGGGTACAAGGCTTCCTTTAGAGTTCTCCACAAGTTTTGTCTTCCCTGTCTACACAGCACACTGACTACGTGAACAGTCAGAGATAGAGTCGAGGATTCCAGGATTGAATGTCAACATAGAGAGGTTCACCAGAGCTACAGGGGAAGACGACTAAACCACACTGCTCTGCTTCTAATGCTCTCTTCCAACAACGCCACTCAATGCAGTTCTCTCATGGCCAATGGCAGGGATTCCCTCCATGGACCAATAAAGCAAGGCTACTGAGAAAACAAGACTGTCTCACCTGGAAGCTATCCACAGGTTGAAGCCTTTAGCCTCAAGGACCCTCTCCTCCTCCCAGTGTCCCCCAATAAGTCCTCATTGTGGACTGGCCTTCTCATCCACTGACTCTAAATCAGAGATGCACGATCCCCCTCCTTGAGTTCTACTAATGTGCTGCTCAAGGAACCCAGGGAGATTGGTTTACCTGTCTGTTCTGGAAGATGTTGGAAAGTCTACAGATGACCAGTCAGACACAGGACATACATAAGCAATGGTATGGATCAGGTTCCTTGTGTAGACCACACTCCAGAAACTTCCACAAGATCAGCTATCCAGAGGATAGTACCATCAAACTTGGCTTTGGGCTTTGGTAATATCCTTGACCATTGGTGATCTATCTTCCTTTGGCTCCTTTTCCTTCCCTGGAGTGAAAAGTTGGGGCTTAAAGTGCTCATAGTATTCCTGTGTTGACCTTGCTGGTAAAATGAAGCTAAACCATTCAACAGTCATCTTAGAAATAAACAGTCTTCTAACCTTCAGTTATCCACTCTCAGAGAAAACATACCCATCACCCTTGAAACTCTTAGAGTTTTGGGAGCTGTGCAAAGAGACAGAAACAAGGACCAGCTATCTGCTTTACAACATCGTGGGCAGGAAGAGGAATGACCCCTTATAAAGGGAATTTTTTTAGGAGGCAACCGTTTCTCCTGCAGAAGCTGGAGTCCAGGTTCTTTCTCCCTGTTCTCTCAGGCTGGCAAGTAATTTGAGGCCTGGGACTTTGAAAGAATCACTCTCCAGCTGCCTGTGACATTTTGAAATCTGTTCCCAGTTTGAACAAAGCAGTGTCTTAAGTTCCTCCATGTGAAAGCTAGTCCTTAAAGGTTATGAGAAACTGTTTGTTACAGCTTCTCATTCCTTGTTGCAAATGATTTTTCTAGGCAAAAATGCTCAATGCAAACAGGCTTCCACTGTCTCTGGAGAGGGCAAGTCTGGGAGATATAATACAGAGTCATCAAAAAAGTGACAGGCTCATGTCTAAACTTCCATAAAGAATTTGCTTCTGCCTTTCTTTCCAAAAGACCGTTATGTCCACCTTCGATGTTAAACTACTCACCTGCAAGTAATTATTCATGGATGTGCCTTCCACTTCCTTCAAGTGTCTCTGTCTCTTTGCTTCACCATCCCAGGAGAAGGTTCAAACACTGGCCATGCACAAAGGACGAAATGTTCTAATTCTCACTGCTTATACTTTAGTTTACATGTTAGCTTATTTCAGTATTTTCTGATGTAGTGGCTTTAGTTTCTTACATCTGTTAAAGGCAACTCTTGGCAGCTGGGAAGCATCAGCATCCCCTATTCACAAAATCAAAGAAAACTGGCCACTGCGTTTTCCTCTTTTCATGGAAACTGTTGAAGATGGATGAAAAAGAATGATACTGACACAGGAAGTTGACTTTGAAGCTCCTGGGGATGCTATTTAAGGTTTGAGGAAGTAACATTTGAAATGAAAGTGGCAATCTCTACTTGGCACCAAGTGGATTCTATTTTCAGATTTTCTTTTCCAATCACTCAAGTGCTAACTGGATTACTGTGAAAGATACAGACACTGAGTACCCTGTGGTGTGTACTCCACACCATGAGCTGGACTAGATTAGGTATAGTCTAGATGTACCCTGGGGCATGTCGGGGGAAAGACCCATCCTGAGTGGGCAGCACTGTCCTGTAGGCTGGTGTCTAAGACTGAACAGAAAGGAAAAAGTGAGGTGAGCACTAGCTTTCATCTCTCTCTCTGCCTCCTGCCTGAAGACAAAATATGAGTAAGCACACTACATGCCTGCCGTCAAGCCTTCCCCACCATGATTCACTAGATCTCTTCAAAGCAGGAAGCAATAACTAACCTTTCTTTTCTTTAACTGTTTTATCAGGGACTTAGTCATAGCAAAGAAAAGAAGGAACAAATACATATGTTCTTTTTACTGCATGTCACAGAACATCAGATTGTGGTGGACATAGACAGAGATAGACAGACAGACGATAGATAGATAGATAGATAGATAGATAGATAGATAGATAGATAGATAGATAGATAGATAGATGGGTGGGCGGACGGACGGACGGACGGACATAGATTTCAGCAGAAATTATATGTATTATGTACATATTCCTGGTGTCACTTTTGGCTCTATGCTCCCATGAACCGACCCTAGTGCCATCATCACTCCAGACCTTTGGGAGATGATTAGCAGTGAATCTGACAACCCTGCCTATAGACCTAAAGATGTGCAGGAAACACAATCACCAGACCTGAGCAAGTAAGAAAAATAAGAACAGTGCAGATGCCAGGGTGAGTTTTCCAGCTGTGCTGAGTGCCCTGCGAGTACATCCTGCTTCCCTTGGGGTTTTCTAACTCTCTTTTCTGCCAGCACAACTGCAGTCACAGTAGTTTGGACTTTCCTTTTCAACATCATTTTTGAAAACCAAATTTGACCTCATTTTTTTTCAACCATTTTAGGTATGTAATTTAGTAACAGTGATTAAGATCCTTTACAGACATATTTCCTTTTATCCCAAATAGAAGCTCTGTGACCATTAAGCAATTCCCTGTCCCCATCTTTTAAGCCTCCAGCAGCCATGGCTTTAGTTTCTGTCTCCACAAATTTGCCTACTTATACTGGCTAGTTTTAAGCCATTTTGACAAAGCTAGAATCATTTTGGAAAAAGGAACCTCAGTAGAGAAAATGCCCCCACTACATTGGCCCTCACCAGATTGGCTTGTAGTGAATTTTCCTGATTGATGACTGATGGAGGAGGGCCCAACTCATGGTGGGCAGAGCTAGCCCTTGGCTAACGGTCCTTGGTACTATAATAAAGTAGGCTGAGCAAGCCATGCACAGCAAGCCAGTAAGCAGTGTTCCTGTATGGCTTCTGCTTCCATTCTCGCCTTCAACTTCCTGCTCTGATTTCCCCTGGATAATGGACTGTAACCTTAAAAGAAGACATAAACCTTTTTTCTCCTCATCTTGCTTTTGGCCATGGGGTTTTATCACAGCAATAGAAACTCTAAGACAGTACTTCAACTCAGTGGCGCTGTCTGCCATTTGTCCTTTTGTAATCAGATTATATCACTTAACATAATGGCTTTAAGATTCAGTAATGTCACTACCATTCTTTTAAAGTTGAATGATACTCGATTGTGTGGCTATTCATATATGCATATATTTATACACAGAGATATGTATATAATTTTGCTTATCCATTCAACTGTTGATGGACATTTGGCCACTGTGAATAACACTGTGAACACTCGCGCACAGGTACCCATTTCTGCCCCTTCCTTCAGTCCATTTGATAGATTCCTCAAAGGGGAATTTCCAGATCCCTTGGAATTTTCCATTTAGTGTTTAAAGGAGTTGTCAAAACACCTTTTGCAGGGTCTGAATCGTTTTGCATTCCCCCGAATGCACAAAGGCTCAAATATCTCTGCAGCACCAGCACTCACATGTTCTGTTGTTGCTGTTTTGATTACCCATCCTAATGAATGAGAATGCTATGTAATTGATTTTCTTTGGTACCTACATGCATCTAGTGAATTTTGGTGTTGGGCCTCTTATCACATACTGTGAACTTTCAGAGAAAATTTACATCAAATCCTAGACCCATTGTTGAGCTGTGCTGTTGTGTTGCTGAATTGTGGCTCCTTATCCTGATCCTTAGGTGTGTGATTTGTGAATAATTTTCCATTCTGTGACATGCCTGTTTACTCTGCTGATAGTATAATTCAATAAGAATTTGTTGTTGTTGTTGTTGTTGTTGTTGCTTTTACAAAGTCAAATTTGTTTACTCTTTTATTGTCTGCTGTGATTTGAAATCTACTTGAGTGTCTCTAAAGGTCTATGTGTTGGAAGCACAGTGTTCAGAGTGGCAGTATTGGTAGGAAATAGAATTTTTTTTCTTTTGAGTGCTTCATATATATGTGTGTGTATGTGTAAATATATATATATATATATATATATATATATATATATATATATATGTAATTATATTCACCCCACTACCCTCTAGGATTCCCCTTTCTTTCTCTCTGAACTCTCTGTTCTTCCTACCTAATTTTCTAGTGGCTACACCACTTAAGAAAATGACACTCACTTCTCTAGCAAACAACAACCATTAAAAAAAAGAAAGAAGAAATTCTTAGATATCATCCCTAGGCTTGAATCTCACTTCTGCTATTAGGAGACCTGGGTTAAATGACTTCATTCTCTAAACTTCCATCTCCTAGCTTACAGCAAAGGTATTATACAATTCCCACTTCAAATCCATGAGAAAACAGGCATTCGTGGTTTATTACTGTTGTTCAATTAACTACCTCTAGGGACCATAAACTACGATTCCGACACCATCAAGAATGAGGCTTTTGCCTCTGCTGAGAAGCCACATACATGATGTCTGACTGTCTGACTAAATGGCTATTTTGATGACGCTGCAAGAGCAAAAACTACAGGGGGCATGAAGGGAAAATAAAAATGATGCTGCATAAGCTTGTACATCGCAGTGTGTAATCTTTCCCCCTTGGAAAAACATAGCAAGAATCTTGAATAAATCCACAAATATGGATCTTACTTAGGCGATGTACCAAAAATTTGTAGATTTTATTCTGTAAGAGGAGGGGGGTATATTATCTTTATCTAACTTAAGAGTTCCTATTTGTTTATCAAGAAACCCATCTCTTCTGAACCTTGTCCAGCCCTGACCCGGGGGGCAGCATTCCATCCATATTTTTCTTCACCATTATTCTTTTTAAATATATTCATTCACACTTGGGCCTCAGCCCCTAATTTACCATGTAAGCATTTTTCTCTAATGATGGTATTTTTATTTTAATCTCTGCCACAGGAAATAAAAACAAGATAGTGACGTCAGTTCTCTCATTTCTGTGCACAACAGCCAACTGACAGAAGCAACTTAAGCAGGAAAAGGTTTGCTTGGCTTTCAGTTCAAGAAGAAACCGAGCCATCAGACTAGGGGCGGCAGGGTGGCAAGAAGGAGTGAAGGGCAGGTATTCTTTGTGTCTGTGGTCAGGAAACAGAGAGCTGACCAGAAGTGGGGCAGGGCTATAAAACCTCAAGGCCTGTCACCCCACCCCTCAACACCCCCTCCCCTGTGACCCACTCCCTCCAGTGAAGTTCCACCTTCTAAAGTTTCCACAGCCTCCCAAAACAAATCCACCAGATGGGAACCAATTTCTCAAACACATGAGCTTTAATGGTGCCTTTTCACATTCAAGTTGCAACAAGGACTACCAGGGTTTTAATTCCAAACAGCCAGGTACACTTGACTCAAACCCTACACAACTCCTGTTGCAGCAAGAGTCTGCACCTTACCTAGGTCATAAAACAGAGAGCAATGGGACCCATAGTCACAGAGGTCTCACTCCTTCACCTTGGCAAACTCTTCCTTACAAGCATTCCTCTTCTTGAGGCTTTTTGAGGAAAGGCAGCCGTTGAGCAATAATTCTTGAACTCTTTGTTCAAGAACAGCAAGAGGATCACATGCCTCCAGTGGCTCTCACCAAACACCCAGAGGTTGCAGAGAGACCAAGCCCCCACGCTGTCAAGTGAGTGTTTCTAGTCATCAAAATTGTGTACACTGACAAGAGCAGCAGCTGGGTGGATGTTGCTGAAGAAGTCAACTTTCCCCCATCCCCACCCCTGTACAACTTCCCAGTTAATTAAGTTCAGATAGAGAGTGTGACCCGAGCAAATGCAGCTTCTTACCTCAAGAATTCTTTCTTATGTATTATAAGCACTATATTAACAGTTGGCATTGTCCTCTGAGTGAACTTGTGTCCCAAGGACATCTCAGCAGATTTCCTGTGCTCACGTCAGTTCATAGCAGTCTGTCCAAGGATGAGGATCACCATGCAGGAATGAGGGGGTAATAATGCTTATTGATGGGATTTTCATGGTGGTCTAAATGCCTAGTTTTTCTTTCTTTCCTTTGAATTTAACATAAGAGAAAGATAGTCAATGATCACACACAAGAATTTACATAAGGCAGAAATACAAATGGCCAGCAGAGCACTGTGAAAGATGTTCTCTTAAATTATTATGCAGAAAGAAATGTAAATAGACATAAGGAGACACTAATGTTTGTCTACTAAAATGGCCAAAAACAATCAATAATAATAAGCAACTGCTGAGAGAATTGTTAAATTGCCCAGTGTCCCTGGGTAAAAATAGGACTGTATGTGTCTGAAGCCTTAAAATGTCTGGTAATTCTTTTCACTAAGAACTTCGGTTTGAGGAACTTACTCTGAAGAGATCATTGTGGCTAAGTTCAAACACACCAAAGAAATTCCCCTCCGCTTTAACTCTTATTATTTTGCTATTGACAACTAGCTGAGTGTCCAAAGTATAAACAGATGCCGTCTATATGGCAGAAGAACTCACAGTCATTAAGATTATATAATGAAAGGAAACAAATACCCAGTGTAAGTCGTTTAGGTCAGATGTGTGTGCACACATTCAAGTGAAATCTCACCAAGCCTCAATGGAGATCGTCGGAGATTGAGGTTATTGGTGGGTTGGTTTTTTTTTTTTTTTTTTCTGGCCTTTCTTTAGCCTCCCTGCCTGAAAAGTTCTTCAGTTAAAATGCATAAGAAATGAAAAGAGGAAATAAAAAAGCTGACCTACTTTTAGTAAAAGATGCTTCTGCAGTTTTGTTAATGTTGGGGGTGTCACAGACTCTTTGATAAGAAGTTCCTTGTCTTGCCTTTCTGACGGTGATCAATGGAATCGGGAAGATCAGCAGGCTTGACCAAAAGACCCTCTCCCTTGGTCCATCAGATCTTGGAATGTCACCCATTCAGTATAAACTGTTTTATTGGCTACTTATTGTACACTAGACAGTGAGCATACAAAACTGAGAGGGGGAAACAAAATTTCAGAAAGTATGAACGAGGAGAGATTCTGGGATGGCTAGTTGTTGTCAGCTTGTCATGAACTAGGAAGAGGGAATCTCTTCTCAGTCTAGGATGTTTGAGAAAACAGCCATCAGTGTAGTGTGTCTTGATTAATAGTTGGTGTGGGAAGGCCTAGTTCACTGTGGGTAGTGTTATATTGAAGCCGGTGGCCATGGGAGATACAAAAGGCAGCTGAACACGGGTGTGGCGAGCCAGCCAGTAAAGCTGCATACCTCCACGGCCTCTGCTTCAGTTCCTGCCTCCAAGTTCCTTATTCTGGTTCCTGCCCTGACTTCCCTCAGTGATGGGCTTCCCTCTAGTTCACTATGGCTCAAGTCCAATTAAAGATCTGTTGGCTACTGCCAAGGTATCTGTGCCACTGCTACAGAAAACAGTACTAGTGCCCTGCTGGTTCATTGCTGAGGTTCACAGACATCACATCTGGGTAGGCCTGTTGTTGTTTCTCTTTGTGGTACTTCTGGTACCATGAAAGGTAGTCCTCAGAAAGGAGGCTTTTAGGCTAGTTCCAGCTCTGCACTTTATATCTGAAATGTGTGGTGTTTTCAGCAACAGGCACTTACCTTCCACCTTTGTTGGGGAACACCAATAGCTTATAATGTTTTGGGAGACTCTTGAACAAAAGTTGGACCCTGACCAACAACTCAAAAAAGGGCTTTTCATGCCTGCTGCTGGGGTAAGAAGTTATTTAATTTCAGCTACCATCTGCCAGTCCAGCATCATATGCAATGCAGAGTTGACTTAAATGTGGCAAGCACATATCCTTATAGCAACATCTGGACATTCTGAAATCACCCAGAGTTGGAGGCATATGTAGAAGCCAAAACCCCTGTGATACCTACCACATAAGAGTCATCTTTTCACTACCTGTCACGTAACCGCCACCTCCCTATTCTTTACATACTTTTAGTTTCCCCGGGGCTCCCTCCTTGAACTTACTGACATTCTTTCAATCTTGAAAGCATTCTCAATTTGTGGGGCAGAGTTTCAGCTTCGCATTGCTAATTTATCCCATACTTCGGAGTACATTGAGTATCCGTCTTTCCGAACGAGATCTCCACGCCCTGAATCTCTGAGTAATTTCTGCTGCTTTAATCAGATGCTGCAATGTACTGCCCTTTAAATCATTGGGAAATTGATCTAGCTGATCTATAGTGCCTTCCTCTTCCCTTGAATAGCAAATACATTCCTCAAACAAAAATTCATTTCTGTTTAGAGTTTACTATAGAATTTATAGATCCATTTAGAAACAAAACACTTTACATATTATGTTCTTGGAATAATTAGGCATTAATAATGATAATAAATGCAGCAACAATACCAAAATGAGAAGAGACTGGCATTTCATAGAAGCCTGCTATGGTTAATACATTAGAGAAAATGGTTAATGGAGAAAACTTAATGAGCTACTGGTCTGGGAAAAATTTTATAGTTTATTGTCTATATGCAGCAGCCAATGAAATATTTCAGAAAGTTCAATCAAAGAACCCTGCTTTTCAGCCTTCAGATCTCTTTTCCAGCTGGGAATGGAAGTTCATCCCTAAAATCCAAGCACTTGAGACGCTGAGGCAAGAGAACTGCTATGAGTTCAAGGCCAGCCTGAAATCCATTGTGAAATCACCATCAGGATGGATACAGAGTGAGAGCATACCTAGAATAGATAAACAAACTAAAAGAGTTAAAAATTTTTAAACCTTCCACAGATGGAGTCAAGAGTGCAGATCAGCTTGTTCTGCGCTCTGGGTCCTAGGAAACTAGCTATCCACAAGACAAAATAGATAAGAGTTCAGAGCTGGGAGTTCAGGTCATCATGCCCATGCACCCTGGATACCAGGAACAGAACTGACCACAAGATAAATTGAATAGGGTTTGATTCTTAAGAGAAGAAAGGCTTGTATGAGATATTTTCCCCCTGACCATTTCTTGAACCTGTCACGGAAGCTGAACACTGGACAGGTACTTTCTATAGATATTTAATCATGATTTCCCCAGCTCATCACCCCTGGGTTGCGGTTTTTCCCTTTGAAAGCTCTAGCTCTTCTCTAAGGGGGTGGGTCATACTTCATTGCTTGCCTCTGCGTAGGACAGGCTAGAAGTGCAGCCTCAACGAGTTGAATCAAATATACCTCTTGTTGATTGCATCAAGTTCGGTGTCTTGCAGTTATTGGGGTGGCCCTGAATTCCTGAGAACAGGGAGGGAGTTCCTTTCTGGCGGGCCTTACAAAACAAACAAACAGGGATGGTGCAGCACCTAAGGATAATGAGAACTAAGCCTGACAATCTGATTTCTAGAATTCGCATGGTGGAAGTAGAGAAGTGACTACTTTGTTTGTCTTCTAACGTTCATAAGGGGTGGAAGTGTGGGTGGCATGTGTATGTATGCATGTATGCATTTACACACACACACACACACACACAATCACTCAATCAATCCATGAAAATAAAACACCTGTTTGGAGCCGACTCCTAGCAGAAAGCGGCTATCATCTTTGCAGCCATCTCGAGCCATATACCCTGACAAGAGACTTGTTTTCAACAGCCTACAACAGCTGAGCACACTCTGATAAACATCTTGTTTTCCCCACATATCTTGTTTTGTTGTTTAGTGCCCCCAGCTGCAAGGCGCACGTGGTAAAGTGTCTTCAGTTGTGTTCCTCTGCGTGTGCTTATAAATACCCAGGATTTCCTTGCAATAAACTAGAGACAAGAGGCAGAGAGATGAGAGACTTGAGACTAGAGACTAGAGACTTGACCACACACCCATTGTCTCCATTCTTCATGTCTCCTCCATCCCACTCTCTCTCTTGCTAGACCCTGACCCACGGACCGGGACACAGTGGCCCCCAAGCCAGGCAGTGTAGGACTCAGCATACCTCATCTCTTTTCCTTCTATTAAGCAAGTTTGTGCTGAACAAATAGATTTATTATTACTTCTACTAAGTCGTATCTCCTTGACCTTCACATAAGAGCAGTTTACACTTTTCATGAAATCTAGAAGTCTAAAAAGCCTGTCTCCTCTCACCATGGTGTGACAGAAACCAAGAGACAGGACACGGCAGAAAGGAGAAAGAAACCAGGGTCAAAATGAGAGAAACATTTTGCTTTCTGTCCAGTCATGGATGCTTAACAATGGGACATGCTGAGGAATATGTCATAGGAAAGATCAGGCCATTATGTGATATCACAGAGAGCATTACACAGATCTGGATGGCGCTGAGGATTCAGCCCACCAAGCAAAATTTCTTCTATATGTAAGCGATCTACCATTTCCAAAACTCCTTCCAAAATGCCTTGACATCTTGACATGCCTTCCAGACTCTGCCTACTGTGCAAAGATCCTCCAATCTTTGAAGCCGCTCAGAAACTGGAGTAAATTCAAATGTGCACATGAGTTGAGGTTTTTATTGCAATGTTGAAAACAAAATTCTTGTCTGACCATGAGGGTTATAGTGTTAGGATAAACACACTTCTGTGTCTGGTCTTCCATTACATCTCTCTTTGTTTCTCCATATTTACTATAGGCCTGCTTTAAAGGTCTGTGAATCTCACCTCAAAACTGGCTTTTCAATGGTCTCCTTTAATTTTTATCCTTCAATTTCACAGCCATGGCGCAATGGCCCCTGATGTTGTGGTCAGCAATGGCCTCTGATGACATGGTCAGCAATGGCCTCTGATGA
>JANHMN010000006.1:25082831-25144309 GCA_030674055.1 Rhabdomys pumilio | reverse complement strand
TACTAGGGGTGTGGGTGTGGCTAGAAATGAGCCTGGTAGCTGGACATCATGATGTTCAGGAAATTCAGGAAGAAAAGCAGGTCATCATGAAAACCATTCAACAATCTTTAGACTAAGAGGATTGTGGGTAGACTCTAGGGTCAGCAGACAACCAAGCTGGACTCTCAGTGCTCTGGCAGGGATGGTGCTCACTCTGTCTTCTGAATGGATCTGAGCTTTTGGAGGCTGAATGACTGGTTTGCAGGGCAGCTGCCTCAGGCTGCCTGGTATGACAAGCTGGCCAGTTTGCTGCTAAGGCAGAATTAGCGCACATCAGGGGCTTCTAGGCTCTCACTATGTGACTGGAAACAGTTACTGTGGTGTTCTGGAGCTGTGCTTTGTTTGTCTCTTTTCCTTTCATTTGTGATTTTAGTTACAAGAGGAGGAGACCTTAAACCAGAAGTCACTTTCTGAAAAGAAAAAAAAAAAAAAAAAAAAAAAACTTTCAAAAAAAAAAAAAAAAAAAAAAAAAAAAAACCCTTCAAGAGAAAGAAGGAAGATTAGAAATGGCTTCTGAATGTTTGGTATGAACCAGAAAGCTAGGTGTGATGGCTCATGCCCTGAATCCCAACATTTAGGAGTTGGAGATGAGAAGATCTAGAAGCTCAAGTCATCCTTGGCTTCATGGTGACTTTGAGGCCAGTATGACTATATGAGACCTGGTCTCAGAAATACAAAAAGTAAATCTAAACAGGAAGTGAGCAAGATGTTCTGAAAAGCAGAAGTTCTTATTTATTCAAGTAAGAGAACTGAAAAAAGAAGAAGAAAGCCAGTGTTGTCAGAGTAAAGTACAAGCACATGTATATGTGTATACACACACACACACACACACACACACACACACACACACACACATGTGCATGCATGCTTAGGGATATGTATGGCCCCAATGCCTACTAGTGAATTTACTCATATGCAGCCTCTAGCACACAAAAATACAATGTGGATTATAAAACTACTTATGAGCGGAGAAAAACCAGTAGCAGTGGGAGAAACTGGGTGAGTGAAAAAGGACACAGTGTTCTGGAGAGAACGTGTGACCTACCAAAATTTTTACACATTAAAACCAGTGCGCTGCCTGCAAGCATGATAACCTTCAACTGACTCCTGGAACATGTGCATACTGTAGTGCAAGGAAAAACTGAATCCTCATAGTTGTCCTCTCACTTCCACACACACACCATATCACGGGTAGGCCCACACTTGTGCACACTCATGTGCACACTCACACAATAATAACAAAATTTCACGTATATGTTAAATCCTATGTATAAGATGGTGGGTTTAGGAGGGAAGGCTTTTGTAAGACAATTAGAGCATGAAAGTCAAACCTATAGAAATGGGATTTTTCTTTTACAAAAGAAACCTCTAGAGATAGAAGACTGCTCCAAGAACCCAACCCTACTGGGTATTCTGATCTCAAACTTTTAACCTTGAGAACTCTGAAAAAACCCAAGTTTGTTGTTCAAGCCACTCTGTCTATGGCAACTTGTCACAGCAGCCTGAGTCAAGAGAAACAAGCAAGTAAGGTCAAAACACATAACAGATGACTCAGGTGAGAGACAATGACTAAGGATCTGGAGTGGGCAGATTTCATTCTAACTGTTGAGGAAAACTGTGGATCCAAGGCCCTTGTTGCTGAGATATTTGTCCCCAGTCACATTCCAAGTTTCATTCTATGAATTAAAATAGAATGCATGGGGGCTGAAGACTCAGCTGAACTGGTAATGTGCTTGCTATATGACCATGAAGACCTGAGTTCAATGTCCAGAACTCACGCAAACATGCTAGCTGTGGAAGTGTATGCATATAAGCCCAGAACCGGGGAGGAAGAGACAGATATATCCCCAGGCCCACTGGCAAGCCAGCCCAGCCTAGTTAGTGAGTTTCAGGAAAGATGAAAGACTCTGTCTCAAACATTAAGGTGAACAGCACCTGAGGAACAACAGCTGAGCCTCTGACCTCCACATATACATACACTCATGAACAAAGACACAAACACACAACACACACATATATAATAAAATAAATAAGAATATATATACATATGTACACATATTTGCATACATATACATATATGTTTAATCGTTTCAGGGTTCTGAGGGTTTCACTGGGTTTCTGGGTCACTGTGCTACCTGGGCCTCACTTCCTTGAAAGCTCTAATTACTATGTTTTTTAGCATGCAATCTTGCTTTTTAGTTCAAAGCTCTTTCTTCATCTTCAGAGGCAGTTCTGTAGGATCTTGTTTCAGTTATCTCATTGCTTTCCTGTGCTGTGGCAAAGCCCTCTACCTCCTTCCTATGAGAACATTTGTATAAGGACGACCTCACAAACACAAGATTTGTAACTGCTATGGCAAAGCCTCTGACCACATAAAGTAGCATTCGTGAGTTACAAAGATAAGGACATGGGTAGTTTTGGCAACCATTTTCAGCCTACTATGAGAGAGACAATATTTTACCTTGTAGGGATTTGGTGAAAAGGACTATGGAAAATTTTCTCATCATATACTACATGCTTAATAAATCTTTGTTGTTGGTAACTCGATATGCTATTATATAATCAATACAACAGTGATTCTCAACCTTCCTAGTGTTGTGACCCTTTAATATAGTTCCTTACGTTGTGGTGACCCCAACCATAAAGTTATTTCATTCTACTTCAGGACTATAATTTTGCTGCTGTTATGAATCATGATGTAAATACCTAATATGCCCAGGATGTCTGATATGTGGCACCCAAAGAGGTTGCAAATTACAGACTGAGACCCACTGCAATAGAAGCATATCTGCCTGTAGGCTTCATTGAAGGCAATTCAAACAAAGGAATGACATTTCTAAAATAAAAGTTTTCAAGAGGATTGTCAGCTGATTCTGAGGTATGAACAATGCAAGAAAACTTCCCCTAAATAATCAGCTTACTGGATAACATCTCTAAGCAATACCACTGTCTCCTTGGTGTAGATGAAGGCCTAGAATCAGCACATAAAGTAAAGAGCCATTAGAGACCCTTCCCTGCATGCAGCACTCAGAGGACCTGCTCATTTTGAAAGTTCGGTTGTCATAGGAACAAATGAGCCATTCACTCCCTAGGAAATCCTGCCTGACTGTTGTTGCAGCTGCTGTGGGGTTTGTTAGTAATTTCTTCACACCGGTTAGATTGCAGGGATCTGGGTGTTATTTCCTGGCAAAGCTTGAGAACAGGCTCCAAGCTTGCCATTTGATGTACTTTTTGTATACTTTGTCATCAAGGAGTTAGAGAAGATAGGATCTGTGTCATGGGCCTAAATAGGTCCCTGCTCCCTTTCGTTTTCTCTGATACTCACAGGCAACCTGGCCATGGAAACGGTTCTGCAGCAGGGGACTGCCAAGTGTAGCCTGCAGACTAAATCACATGTGCAGCCTGTGAGCTAAGAGCTGCTTTTTCATTTTTAAAAGATTAAAGAATTCAAAATAATAATAATAATAATAATACCTCTGTTACTATGAAACTTACCTGATATGACTAACTTTAAAAGGAAAGATTATTTTGTTTCATAGAGTCGAGGTTCCTGTCTGTGATTCTTTGTACCCATTGCTTTAAGCCTCTGTGAGATGATTTTAATGTCAGGAGTGAAAAAAAATAGTATACCACATAAGCAGGAAGTGAAATGGTGAAAGAGACCAGGTCTCTCAGCTCCCTTGGAGGGACATACTTGCATTGACCTATGGACTTCTATTGATACTATTGCAATACAATCACTCCAATACAAGTGAGGCTCACAAAAGTTGGACCCCTGGACATGTAGGCAATACCACTTATAGGCAACTTGACAGGCCAGAGGCTTGCCTCCTGAGAAATCCTTATTGCTTATTGTTATCTTGGAGGATAGAGGGGATCTTGTACATTTGGTTTCAGGAACTTTCTGAGATTTTTGAGTTGTCTTCTTCCTTAGTCTTAAGGATTTTTCTGAATCTTAATGAGTTTCCTTCCACAATTAAACCAACTGTAGGAAACTACTATGAAAATCCCTACTAGGTTCCACCTCTTAAATGTTCTATCACCTACTGACTCCTGTCACCTAACTCCACATTAGCGAACAAACCTTTGACACATAGGTCATTGGGAGACATTTAAGATCCAAACTAAAGCACTGTGATTCGTGAAGACTGCATGAAATACAAATGTGTGTGTCCATAAGTAAAATTTTATTGGCACACAGCTATGTCCATTTCTTAGTCCATGTTCTTTTATGTATAGCTGATGGCTACTGTTATGATGTGCCATAACAGCAATGTTGAGAAGTGTGACCTTGATCACATGCCACACACAGCCATAGATACCAACCATCTTTATAGACATAGTTGACCAAAGGTAGGAAAGAATCTCTCAGGATTGTCACTAGAGCAGATCCTCAAGTTCTGGATCTTCTGAGTGATTCTAGCAATAGAGTAGCTTGGAATGAACCCTAAAACTGCCATGTTGATAAGAAATGTATAGGCTTTCTCTCAGAGAATGTTCTTTGTTCTTATAATCTCTCTCTTAAATATCTAGAGTTCCAGCTTTTATGAGTCTCACCCATGTTGGTGTGTGAACTTTTCCCGTTGCAGCTATTTTAAGATTAATAATCACTTAGAAGGCCTCATGTAACGCTTACAAAAAATCCTAGAGGGAGGTGGGATAGGGATCTCCACTTGTAGATGTGGAAACTGGGAGACATATATAGTAAGTAAATAAGATAATATGCTGAGCTTTATATAAACCTAAGTATTCCAGCTTCGCCTCTTCTGGTGTTCTAATAGGCAAACATCTAGGAGGAGAAAGAGGCGGAGGAAAATGTCTCCTGATTAAAGAAAGGGTTTTTTCTGTCTCCCTACCCCAATTCTTACTCTCTCCATCTCTTTATATACTCAGAATTGGCTCAATTTGGCTCTTGTTATGCAGCCATCAGGGACCTTCAGTAGCTGCAGAGGAGGATCTCCCTCAAACTACCATTTGTAATGATGCACCTCAAGTTGCAAGATTGAACATAAAAATGGCATCCCCTGAATTTAAAAAATGGGGGATTCTTTTACCAGTAAGGGTGATACATTGCCAGTCAGAGCCCTCCTGTGCAACTGGCTTATCTATTTCATAAGGAAGCCTATTTCCCACATACAACAAGAGATTCCCCTATGGGGGCAGTTAGGGAAGAAAAGAAGGATGCTCTGTCTTGGCAGTATGTTGTGGGTGATCCCACAGGACCAGCCAGTTCCTGAGAGTTCCTAGAGTCAGATTAGTGCTGCCTTTAGGCCTCAAGATTTACACTTAGAGTTAATTTAACACCTACCCTCTGTCCTCTAAGGCAACCAGCCTCACTCACATCTGTCTCAATAGGATTTATAAGTTGTTGACGTTTGCTATAGGTTGGGTAATTTAACTGACCTCTAAAATGTCCCTTAATTATGAAAGTCTAAATCTGGTCACGCTCATGTACCTGCATAATCCATCAAGGTAGTCAAACAGGACAATTAATCAGGCTTTAAGAATGCAAAGCAATGCTGGCAAAATCTCCTATAGAATAGAGGGCAAACTATGAATGACTTAACCCATAGCTCAATGTAACAAGACATACAGATAAACTGTTCATCAAAAAGTTTTAAGGTGCCCTGGGAGGAGAGAACTGAGGAAAGGGGGGCTTCTTTCTCCAGAACCTGACAATTCTGAAGTAAATGGAGCATAAAACCAATACCAAAGAAATGACGTAGTAAAATAAAATAGAATCGCAGCCATACAATCATTTAACCATGATTTCTAATCCTGCAGAGAAAGTAATCTCTCTTAGATTATGTTGTTGTGCAATTAAGGAAAATATTGAGAACTGGAGAGGAAGAGAGGGAGAGAGGAAGGGAGGGAGGAGAGAAAAGGCAGAGGCAGAGAATATGGATTCCAAGGTGCTAAGTTTAGACACACAGGATGCAGGTTGAACAGCAGACTTACCTGGAGCAGGACTGGGCTTTTTGGTCCAATTTTAAAACAGGAAATAGACTTAGAAAATACAAGAGATGCAAGTGTTTTTGTTTGTTTGTTTCCAAGCTAGTAAGAACATATGCTGGAAAGGAAGCAGTCCCTATAGGTAGGTTCCTGGGAGGCCACCACAGGGACTCTCTAGTGGTTGCATTTAATGGAAACCACTTAGAAGCCAAGCCTGCTGAGTAGTGTGAGTTCTTCTGAGCACATTAAAAAGAAGATACTAAGTAACCAAGTGAACAGAGGGAAGTAAGCCAAGGCTGCGGTTCTAAAGGAGCCCCCTTAGTAGGCAGGAAATAGGTGTGTTCTGAAAGGCTGTGCACTGCCCTTTCCAGCCAAATGAAATCTTCCTGGGCTCCTGGCTCCATTTGTGTTTTAAGAGGAGGATCTTGGGAGAGACTGAGATGGGGAAGGCTGTCCTCCAGATCAGCAACTGGTTTTTCAAAGTCAGAAAATCCTCAACATCACATGAAATCCTGGGCATGGCCTCCATCAGGCCTGAGCAGAGAGGGATGTGCGCAGAGCATGGGACACCAGAGTCTGAGAAAGTGGCCTTCAATGAAAAGCCCATTGAGCTCCATCTGGACAGTGGCGAAGGGACATACAGCTGTCAGAGGGTGTTGGGACTTTGATAGCAGCATCTACAATACACAGAGCAGCGGGTGACCCCGTCAGGACCCAAGCAGCAGGGCAGGGTTCTATATGGGAACAGAAGAGCGGCCTTCTCAGTAACTTCATGCACTCTAGGTTTGGGTTATGCCTTTCCTAGATACCTCCTAAGGTCAGATTCTAGATCTATGACCCAGTAGCTTTGAGCTAGAGAGCTGGAAATAGCAAGTAGGTGCCACATGTATCCAGCAGTCAACTCAGAAGCAGATGCCTGCACACTTGTGTTATGCTGATGACTGAGCAATGCACAGAAGACAATGTGCAGATTAGGGTGTCGCAGGAGTCCCTTTGGCTCTTAACCACAAGGATAGGGTACAATAACTTTGTAGGGTAGCCATGAATGCTGCCCCCTCTCTCAGTAGCTGAGACCTTTCTTATCTGAGAGGCTTCCTTGTACGTTGGTGATGACTTTGCCCCTCTATTACTGTGTTTTGAAGTGTCGCTTTAAACATGTGAGCCCTACTCGCACAACTGCCATTCCACTGTTTTGTTCATTTAACAAGTTTTTGCAGATGTTCACATTATTCACAAATCTATCAGTGGAATTTCCTGAGGTGTTTGGTAGACTACAACAGACTTTTCCTGGTTGCCTTAAAACATGGAGTAGCAGAGTAAGTGTATACAGACTATCACAAAATAATTTAACTGCGATGTTTCTTCATCTTGTTTCTAAACACTGGCACTATGGGCCTATTTTTCTTTATCTTTGTATTGATACTTATTCATTTTCTCCTCTTTCTTTTCTTTTTTAAATTTGATAGACATCTCACCAGTGCTGCCTCAGTCTCTCAATCCTCCTGTCTCAGCTGTAACTGGTATTGTAGGTATAGACCATGGTGCCAACATGATCATTTTTATCTATAAGACTTATGCTTTCTTGAAGTTCTTGAGATATGTATTTGGATATTTCTTTGTGTATCTAAAATGTTCCAGCTCAAAGAATACATGTTTTTTTTTTTTTTTTTTTTTTACTTCCAACCAGTTGATTCTGGGCTCGGTTGCCAGTTACTGGCTTAAGTTCTCTTGGCAATAATGCTTCCTGCCACAACTTGAAGACCTCTGAACACTCTTCTTCCCACAAACCTCTTTCTGCTCTGGCATTTTTTCTCTTTTAAAAGTACACAGAGGTCTGCTGGGTCACTGTTTTGTGATTCGGCACCCTGCCATTATCCTACGCTTGAAAGCTTATGTCTTCTGTGCACATCTCAATTACAAAATCAAGGGGGCATTTAGAGGAGAGGGCAGAGTCTGCCTGCATGATTAAGACTCATCTTTATAAACCTGAGGGGACTCGTGATTAGCATTAAGATGTCTTTCCTCTTGTGTATCCTGAAATTGCTGGTGCCAGTCCGACTTTCTGTTGACTTTGGGGAAGTGTGGGCTAGGGAAGGAACTCCTGGCCCGGCGTATGCCAGGCAAGCACTCGGCCACAAGCGACACCCTCAGCACATCTACTAGACTTTTTGGATGAGACCACTTGAACTGATCCACCCTTCTATTTTTTGCCAAGGCTGTCTGGCTCATTCACAACTCTTTGTCCTCACTCCTACTCATGTTCAAAGATAGAGAAAACTTCGGCGTTCTCTCTGGTCTGTCCATATGGATAAAAGCATTCTGAATTCCAAATAACTGAGACTGAGGCTCCGTGCACACGAAGTGCTCAGGATGTGACCCAGTTTCCTTCCCGTCTTTGTTGTCACTCACACATGCCTGCTAAGTAACCCCTAGAGACGGAACCATGAGACTTGAGACGTCAGAATAGCCGTGCCGGATTTTATCCAGTACCAGCAGTCTCCTACGACCATTCACGCCACTGGCCACAGTCAGCTAAGACACTGCAGTGTTCTTCCTGACTGGCATTCTCTGTCTCTAAACAGGGCATTGCAGGTCATGTTAGACTGCCTGAAGTGTAGACATGGAGGACATTGGTCTAGATCACCATCACTACAGTGGACAGGATGGGAGGGAAACTTACCCCTGCACGGAATGAGGGGCTGGGCAGCTCTCAGAGATGAGTTTCACGTCTCCAGAGGCAGAACTGTTGGTTTTGGCAGTCTGTCTCTAGCTCCTGGTGAAACATTGAGGTATAGGAAAATTTTCACTTGGTGACTAATCCCCCCACCCCTGTCACCCCAAAGTCTGGCATTTTTTAGGACCAGTTAGCCTCCTGCCAGCCCCTCTGATAGGCAAACCAGAGGCTATTTTAAGACCAGGCCCTGTAGAGCCTTGAGGTTTCAATCTCACTCCCCCTTGTTGAAAAGGGGAACCTCTGAGCCTGAAAGGCAGTATGTTCTAACTGTAGTTGGTCACAGAGCCAATCAATGAACAAATACAATAGGACTCTCCTGGGCAAGCTCAGCTTCCTCTTCAACCATAAAACCACCCAGAGAACTCACCCAGTTTCAGATCAGAGCCACCACAGAAGCCAAGACAGTCCATCTTGTAAAAATAATTTGTCCAGGTCCTTTCCTGTCCAGAACCCTATAACTTATGAAGCTTTGCAGTTGCAAACAATCCATGGGACTTAACTCTAATTGAGAGGAACAACAATTTTATAAAAGTACTATAACTGTGGACTTTACGTGGGACTGGCATGTGCTATTTTCCCCTTTATTTGTGACATGGCTTAAGACCCCAAGTAGATGGTTGCGTGCTGACCTCATGTATACTTGGCTTTTTCTACCCATGCATACCTATGACAGAGATTAATTTATAACTAGGCCCAGTAAAAGCAATAACCAGCAACTAGTAATAAAATCATTTTAACAAGCAATGCATTGTAATTAAATTGCCACCATCACTACTCTTGCACTTTAGGGACATTACAAAGTAGGATAACAGTCATTTGAGTGCAAAGCACTCTGTTTCTGTAGCAACAAAGCTGATAACTGAGATGCCCACAAAATGACAGATCTGTGAGTCCCTCATACAGGGTGGACGTGCTGCACACAGGCGGGACAAAGTGCATGGCATGGGAATTCATTATGCTACTCAGAAGAGTGTACAATTTACAGTTTAGAAACGGTTTGCTTCTAGAATTTTCCATTTTAGTATTACTGGTTCGTGATGGTAACACATTGCAAAGCATTAAGCTGCAGAGGGTGAGCAGCTACTGTATTTTTCAGAGTATCAGAAGGGAAAATGCTTGTTTAGAGAAAAGGCTGCATCTTCTGTGACAGGAGCCTCCCTGGGGAGCCTAACAACTTAAAGTAAACACACACTGTGTCAGAGGCGAGCTGTGAAAGTTATTACAGCAACTTGGGCCCTTGAGCCTGAAAGTGTGATCCCAGAGCCTGCACCTTCTGCTCCTTTCTCCATTTGTGGAAACGCTAGCCATAGACAACCAACCCCAGCCATCAGACAAATACCCAAAGGCTGCCACTACCATGCCCTCCACTGGGGTCATCTGCCTTGGGTCTGAATCACTAGGAGGAAGGTGTTCTAAGAGAGACTAGGTCCCAGGCAGACTTACACTGAGCTGTTCGGAACCCAAGCAGAGTAGAGTGAACAAGAAGGTCATTTCCATTGGCAGAAATGGCTTTTCCACCTCCCATGTGGATTAAATTTTGACTAAATAAAAGGGTATTAGTAGACAAATAAGTGTTGGTGTTTTCAGAACATACTTGAGAAGAAAATTGTCACTTTTGATTCATTTGGTCCAGGGTCCTACGAAAACTGTACCTGAGATGTCAGAACCAGCTAGCAGAAGGAGCAGGCAGCCTCCCTGTGTGTTATCTGAGGGCAAGCTTTCCCTTCCTGGGGCAGTTAAGCCTCAAGAAAGATGGCAGGAGCATGAGGGAAAGCTAGACTGTTGTAGCTACTGTGCTCCTGCTAAGCCAGGCTTCTACATTTCACCCCTGTCAGAGGAGGTGGAGCTAAAGTCGGAAGCACAAGGGCCATGAAGTCTCATCTTATCCTCGTCTACAGATAATGTGATGTGATGCCTTTTTCAGATGAACAGAGGTAGCAGTGAGCCTGGGTTGCCAGTTAGCCCAGTGACGGAGGGGGGATGGGAGGGAGGATGCACTATAGTACACTCTGTTGCTAAGCCAGAGTGTTGATAGGTTGGGGGTATTACATGACTTTTTAACTTCTGCTGAGGTTATAAGGCTGTGGCCCCATCCTTTAAAACTGCGTGTCTGTAACTAATGTGGAGGGCTAATTGTGATTTACAATGTGAAATCTTGGGCCCCCACCTCATTCCCAATGGAACTCTGATAGTGATCTCCATCTGATAGCTACATAGAACAGTGAGGTCTGTGATGGTTTATTTCCTAATTTTTTAAGAGAAACCAAGACCTAACCCACAAATGCAATGTCCTAGTGTGTGTGTGTGTGTGTGTGTGTGTGTGTGTGTGTGTGTGTGTGTGTAAAATAGCCTGGTTTTGAGCAGGATGCAAATCAACAAAACATACCCGGCAGCCACAAACAGCACAGAGTGCCACCCTCTGCTAGAGAGGAAAGGGTTCAGCGGAGTCACGTTCTTCTACACCACTCTCTCCGTCTACCCCATCTCTGAGGTCTACACAGCATCTCAAAGAGCACTTGGAGGTCAGTTTGACCATCACATCACCCTTTGTGTCAAGCAAACCTCCACGTGAATCCTCTAAGGGGTCCAAACATAAAATAGCTCTGCGTCTCCTTGTTTAGTTAGCAATAACCTCACCAGCCCAACCCACCGTCAAGTGTTCAAGTCTGTCTAGTTCATGTTGGTTCCATTTAGTATTAATTTTGACACAGGTCTATTAAAATGCTTCATGATACGTACAAATGTCATTAAAATGTATTTTTGTTTTAATGTTAAAATTAATTTGTTCTTTAACAGTTCATGCATGCATATAATACGTTCTGGTCACACTTAGTCAGCCCCTCTTACTCCTGCCAGTCTCCTCCCACTAAGTCCCCATCCCATTTTCATATCTTTTTGGGTTGACTTCCTATTCTTAACCCACTGGGTTTAACAGTCACTCCTGTAGGCCCAGCATGAAGCCCTCCACTGGAGCACAACTGATTCACCCATAGCTACCATTACTGAAGACAATGACTTCTGCTTCCAGAAGTTTGACCACTGCTAATTGTTCCCCTAGGTGGGGCTGTGCTCCCTGAGCTCATCCCACAACTATGATTGAATGTTTGCAGGTTGAATACTGGAAGACCTTATGTAGGCAACTCCAGCTGTGAGTTCATAAATGCCAGAAACTTGACATCCCTCTAAGGGCCATTTAGCAAAACAAAAGTAGGGGGTTTATCACTGTTGTGTATGCCTCTCTAGCTAGAGACCTTCGAGTGGGTCCCCAGTACCAGGCAGGAATTCTCTCCTGTGGATGGGCCTCTGAATCAAGCAAAAGTCAGTTGGTTTACTCCATAACCAAGCCACTATTACACCATGAATAGGCATATCTTGCCTGGAAGATTGAAATATATCTATTTCTTAAAAGGAATGAAAAGTAAGAAAGGAACCATAAATTATGCTAAAGATGAAACCACATCTGACTTATTTTAGAACAAAATGCACAGCCTGTACTCAATATAAACTGGAAGGGTTGGCTTGAATACTGCTGATGTTAAAGGTTTATCTGGAAATGGTTGCTAAAAGAAGGCAGAGTACAAATTTATTTAAGAACTGTTCCCTAGGAAACCCCAGGATGAGAATGAGAAAGTTAGACATGAAAGAAAATAAGGCCAATCCAGGTGGCCACTGTGAGAAAAGACTCTCAGTTCTACTGGGGACCTCGGGAAGAGCCATCATATTGATCTGTCAGCTCCCAGGAGCTGTTCCCAGAGGCACTGGTTCTCAACACTTCCACCTTAACTGTGTTAATAAGCAGGCTTACTCCTACAACAATGGGTGTATAAGGAGAAAGTCCCAAGAGTTTGCAGGAGGCAATCTTTGGTGGCATTAAATGAGTTTTAGCTCATTCAAGCTAACAAAACAAAATATCTTAGCTTGAGTTATTTGTGTGCAATAGAATCCTAATGTTCAGTTATAATTTATTTATCCAACTGGCCATGAACCCCTTTCTATAGAGTGGGTGTCAAATCTGATCAGGAAACAATTGGTTACCCCCCATCACAGCCATGCCACCATTGATTGTATCAATGTATCAACAGGCATACGTTATTTTATTGAATTATATTGGTTAAGTAGTTAATGGCCAAGAATCCAAGGTAATGGTAAATTTAACATCTCACGAAAGCTTGATCTTGGCTTTGTAGATGCTACCTTCTGATTTTGCCCTCATGGTGGAAGGGGCATACAAGTTTCCTTGGGCATCTTTTGTAAAGTACTAACCAATCCCATTCATGAAGGACTAAGTGCCTAACCACCTCCTGGAGTCTTTACTCTCCTCTGCCTTAAAGGTTAGCATTTAGACTAGCATTCTGCTGTAATACTGTAATCCCCTTGAACATTTAAAATGCACATTGAATTACTGAATCCACATGAATATGTTAATGAACAGGACACTGGTAAAAAGAGAGATTGACATCCTTCACTAAAAAAGATAATCTACATGGGGAAGCTGTATGGAATGAATGGCCAATTTCCTGAGCGCTATTATAGAAATCTGTCTTCCTAGATAATATCTAAATGTAAGGGGTATCATGGGGCACAAATCATTTCCAGTGCATATCTGAGCTTGTATTGAAAGGGCTGTGGGAGCAAGGTCAATTACACAGCAAAATAAATAAATAAATAAATAAATAAATAAATAAATAAATAAATAAATCAGAGTTGAAAAAGAATGCTGAAGCTTTGAGTACTCTCAAGAATCAGTCACCTTATATCGACTAGAAGTAAGAGGTTAATGACTGTGCAGTAGTTTGGAAGGGTGACCTGCACCACTAAGACAAGAAGTTGACCCTTCATGAAGATGCAGTCGTCTAAGTGCAATAGCCATAAATCTATTTTTAAATGAGCAAAACCAAAGTACTACCAGACAAGGAGATATAGCTAACTCTGCCAGGTCACTAGGGAAAATATCTGTGAGAGTGAGCAGTTCCAGATATGATAACACACAGGCTTGAGCCCAAATATATATATGTACTATCTTTCAGATTCAGGAAATCCCAAGCCCAGAAATTAAAGTGGTTTTTGATTGGGAACATCTGGAGTGTATTGGCAGAGAAACAAACACCCTCAGTTTATGTTTCACTGGCATGCTAAAGATTCCATGAGCTCAGAGTCCAAAATCTAAAAACAGAAGGAAATAAATTATAGTTGGCAGAGAACTCAAATGCGAGAGACATACCCTGAGAGATATTAGAATGTGGAAATACAGACACATAATATGAATAGTAATATAACTGTTTAAAGGATTAGAAGTAGGGATTTCAAAATATGAGAGTAGAAAATACAATACCAATAAATATCAAGGAGACTTGACAAAAGAAAACCACTCATCATGGAATATTTAAAGGCTAAAATAAAGAACAATTGCTAAGTTAAAATGGAGCTTTAAGAATAGCTGGAGAGGGCTGGAGAAATGGCTTAGCAGTCAAGAGCACTGACTCTTCTTCCTGAGGTCCTGAGTTCATTTCCCAGCAACCACGTGGTGGCTCACAACCATCTGAAATGGGATCCAATGCCCTCTTCTGATGTGCCTGAAGACAGCTACAGTGTATTCATATACATAAAATAAATAAAATCTTTTTTAAAAAAAAGAATAGATGAAGAGATGTTGAGAGTTATATTATTCAATGTAAACCATGGAAGAATAAGTAAGAGATGGAAAATATAAGCTACTACAGAAGAAACTAAGGAAAGGGCAAGTGCTAAGCAAAATCACTGGCTTCCTTTCTAGAACTCTGAAAGGAACACACTCTCAGGTGCCCTGTGTAGATAGATTCTCAAGAGACATTCCATGACCTACCTAAGGGAAACAAACTGCCTAACAATAGATCACAATCAGGCTGAGGCCAGACTTATAAAGAGTGTTAACTACACCCCCCAGAAAAGAAAGAAAAGAACTACCAATCTAGAATTTTATATATAGCTCAATGCCCATCAGTAATGAGAATTAAAGATCTTTTGGTCAAACAAAATCTAGAGCACTTCCCAGCAGTCACACTAGAAGTCAATTCTGAGGGGGAAGGTACGGGTCGTTATAAATAAAAATTGACCAAATTAATCAGATTTTTTAAAAAATCCAAGAAAGCCAGACTGCCTTTTTTTAAATGAACTATCTATTTTCTAAAGAAATCTATCTAAACTATGACTCTGCAGTGGGTATTATATTTAATGGCAGACTATCAAATGCATTTTGTTTAAGGTTAAAAACACAGCAAAAATGTCCACCATCTCTTTGACTCAACATCCCACTGAAGGCTTTTACCAGAATAGTGAGATAAAACATATTTAGGGACTTGAGAGGTAAACAAAACATGTAAAAATTGTATAATGTGCATCCAGTATGACCATCCACACGGAAAAAACCTAGTCAGCCAGTTAGTGCAGTGAGTGAGCATTGAATTCATAGCCTCTCTGGAGACAAACTTAATGCACTTGTTCGGGGGACAGCTCGTATGTTCCATCCAAGGAAATTATTTCTCAGTTGTAGAGTGTGTTATTATATGTACAGACTACAGCTGATCCTTCCTCTTTTGATGTATACGTAGACTGCCCAAGCTCTTGTCCTTACAAACTACAGTGAACATCAATTTTTTGTTTCGTTTTGGTTTTGCTGTTTCATTTTGAGACAGAGTCCTATATAACCCAGGTCTGCCTCAAACTTTCTATGTAGCCCAGGCTTCCTTCAAACTTGTGGCCTTCTATCCTATCTCTGCCTCCTGTGTTCTGTGTGAACGTGCATATTTATGTCTGTTACATCAGAAAATGCTTCCTGATCCAGGGGTTTTCTTTGTCCACTTTATTGAGAGAGAATAGAGTAGCTGGGACAAAGGTATTCAGCTCTAGTGACATCAAGACTCATCCAGGGATGTTTCTATACATGCTAACAGTTTCTAAGTTATGCCCTGAAAACACATGAGCAGACAGCAAGAGAAGGCTGAACCGTATCCAAATGGTTACAGAAATGATGCTAAGGAGACAAATGAATGTTGTCCAGCTTCTTGAAACTTAGCAGTGAAGCCAAGTTCATCTCCAACCCTTACTGTGTGATTAACTCAGTAGGGTGTCCAAAAAATATGGAGCTGACACTACAGTTATTCAACTGTACACAGTTCTCCTTGGCTCGTCTTAGGCTCGGTTTCCCGGCTTCTTTTCTATGACAGCTTTCTATCCATGTAATCCTTTATGTATTTATTAGGAGAACCAATTTTTTGTTATCCTCAAAATAGAAAGAGAGTGAATAGTGATAAGACTTGTTGACGGAGGAGACCGAGAAGAACCTTCTATTCTGTAAAGAATTTGTTTTGCTGGCACAGAAGCACAGCTTCCAGCAACTGTTCTTTTCCTCCCCCAAGCCCTGACTTGCAGGAGCTTATAATCCGGCATCACTCCTACCCCTGGGACCCTGTTCTCCATGCACTTTGCTCCACCAATTATAAGATGCAATCACCAAGGATAGTTTCCCAGGGAAGCATCTCTCTCTCCTCCCTGGAAGGAAGACAGCTCACTGGCTGAGCCAGGCATCTGATGGATTCAGTCTGACTCGTTTTCACTGAGGTAAGAGATGCAGGAAGAATTCATTTCCCCGATTTCAGTTCATAATATCCTGAGGTATGTTCCCAGTGGACATCTTCAACTCCTTTGGAAAGCTGCATTATAGCTGTAAGAAGCCTGGGAGCTCACACCTGGGAGATAATGGGCTTTTATGTGCTTTGGATATCTGCTGCTATGATATTCCTTGAATCTAGTGCTACGTGGTAGACGCATCATCCTCACTGGTCCTCTAACACAGAAAAGGAGCCTCTCACTATGAGTCATCTCCGTCACCAGGACTGATTCCTGGAAAAGGTGTAAATTGATCTTTTTCCTCCTGTGAGTAGGCTGAGGGATTGGAGACAGCAGTGGACAATTCATTATCAGATATACAGAAATAATGAAAAACACATTAGGCTGGTCCCACGATGAAAAGCATTTGGGAAATACATCTTAACAATTAACACTCGGGCTTTAGACCTCAGAGTGTGTCAGGACCCTGAACAGAGCCTCAGGAAGAAAGGAAGTGGCTAAACATGGATGCCAGAGGTCCTGAGTGTCCTTGTTCTATGTCCTGCCGTGGTAACAACTCCACCCCTGTGGTAGCCAGAGGCAATCTTGTGGCTGGTTCTTCAAGATCTGAGTAGGCGTAGATGTTCTCGGGAAGTTCTCAAATATACCTTGGACTACTAGACTCCTGTAATTTCTCCCTTAGGAGCCTACATCTCTAGCAAGAATTTCTTTCAAGTGGGTCCTGCCTGCTGGATCCCTCCTAGAAGGAGAGCTTCAAATACACTGCCACTTCAAATACACTGTAGAAAGTAGCTGGAAAGTTTCTAAGGGAACTAAACACATTCTTGCCCGATCACTCAGAAATCCCACTCATGGGTATTAATTCTAGAGAAAGAAAAAGCGCAATATAAAAACCAGTCTGTGAGTTGATGGTAGATTTATCAGTACATGACATTGTGGCCAAATGTCATGGCCTGTAGAACTCTTCTGGAGGCGACTCTGGGAACTTTGTGGTCCCTGTGTGTTGTAGACCGTTGTCCTCTGAGCATGCCAGCCATAACCCTCTTCATCAGAACAGCTGTGACTAGTTGCAAGAGACCTTTGAGATCAAGCTTATTGACATTCTTTCATAATAGGAGAGGGTGAGGAGTGTCAGTAGACATCGTTTAAGATTCAAGCCATTACCGTCCTATGCTTCCCTCCTAGCTGTATGTAATTCTGCCTAACCTGGGTGTGGTTTCACGGTCTTGGGCAGTAATAGAGTACATAGTATGAAAGACTAACTAAAGGTGGGACTCCGTCCATGCAGCACACATGACTTTTTTGTAATGCAGTTACTCTAGGGTCACCTATGTTCCTGTAAGTAACTCTACATATTTCTATGCATGCTCTGAAAGTAAGCCTAAGGAACTAATTAGTTCGTCAAGTGGAACTCTGGTGCAATAACACTGTAGTCTATCATTGGTTTCCCCACCTTGCCTAAGTTCATACAATAGTGAGTGTCCGTGATGGCTGTCATCGGCTGTCAACTTGACTACATCTGGAATGAACTACAATTCATAAGTAGAGATCACACCTGTGAGAGAATTATTTGCTTTATTTGAAGTGGATACATGAACTTCTAGTCCAGACCTTGGGGCAAGAAGATAACACGTCTTTGGTCAGGATCTTGAAGCAGGAAGACACACCTTTAGTATGTGCCATGCCTTCTGCAGGAAGTCTGTATGAGGACAGAAGATGGAACCATTTGCTCTTTGCCTGCTTGCCCTCACTTTACTAGCACATCCATTCCTTCACTGGCATTGGAGCCTACTTCTTCAGGATTCCAGCAGGTACTGAAGACCAGCTCAGATACCCAGCCCTGTGGACTGAGCAACTACTAGAGTCTTGGACTTTCCAGTCACAGCTGGCCATCGGTAGATTACAGGACTCAAGCCTGTAAGTTATTACAATAAATTCCATATATGTATATATATTGAAGAAGATGCCCCAGTCCTCTTCAGTTTGGCTCTGCCAGCCCCCAAGCCTTTCACTGCAATCTGCATAGGATTACACTGCTTTCTCATCTTTTCCACACTGGGAAGTTCTTAGAGATGCATCATATGCTTGGTTCCCCACCACCCTTCATTGATTTTCATTATTTCTCCTTTTTAGTTCTGTCCTCCCCCTCCCTGGACCTCTCATGTTGGGCCTTTCCATGGCTAGTATGGCACTAGCAGAGAGAGGATGCTCACGTAATAGAAAAGGAAAAGTTCTTAAGTCTATTTTATATGAATTTCACCAAGCAGATCTGTGCCTTTCTTTGAAGAGTTCTAGAGTGGCCACCTGGGTAATTGCTGGAGTCCCAGTGGCTTACAGTCCTAGACATGGTGAATAGAGGAAACACTGTCTCTCTAGAGACAGAAATTAGTAAGATGAGCAGAGAGGGGGAGGGGGAGACAGGCACAGATAAACGTTGCTCTGGGTAGGAAGAATTCCCAAGTGGAAGCTCCTCAAAGTCTTATAAATTCTACAAATCATGGAATATGGTTTGCAAAGAGATGGGTTAGAAATCTACTACAGAGTTAAGCTTTGAACTTGTGGTGAAACACGTTATATTTTGAGACCTGTCTACAAAATTGTACACCAAGGAGATTAACAAAAAGACCCATATGGCTTTTAAAAAGTAGTTTGCAAATTAAATAGGTAATTGAATCACCTGGGGACTGCTAAAAATCTCCATGCTGAGGCAGCATCCAAAAACATTAAGTCAGAATGGCTGAATGGACTCAGACATTGACATATCCATAGTCATGTTCACTTGGTGGCT
Organism: Rhabdomys pumilio; assembly: GCA_030674055.1. Taxonomy (NCBI): domain Eukaryota; kingdom Metazoa; phylum Chordata; class Mammalia; order Rodentia; family Muridae; genus Rhabdomys; species Rhabdomys pumilio. Next base: position 25,125,191 of record JANHMN010000006.1, on the reverse strand, counting down.
GGCCATCTTTGGTGGGAGAATACACTCTGAACCAGGGTCACGCCCAATGCACTCCTATTTAGTTTCCTCCTCTTAAGGAGGAATGTAGTCTAGATCCCTCCAGTGGATGTGAAGCAATGGAGAAGGCTTAATTCCGTGTACACATATTTCATTCTTCTGTAGATCTTAGTCACCTCAGCATGTGATTTGTTTTCTATGTCAAAAGCACTCATCTTTTAACAGAGAAGCACTTTAAAGCTTCTCTATGGCATGTCTGAATTTTTAGGATTATTGCTCTATTTCTTCAAGGTCATTGTTAGGTCAAATAAGGATGACTTGAACATGCTACATTCCTGGGACAGTAGTTTTTATAACCAAGATAGCTGCTAAGTGGTGGGTTATGTATACAATGTAGATATGACAGACAAAAGACCAATTCACCTCCCAAAGTGAATGTGTTGAGATTCTGTCTCAGCACTCAATGGTACCAATTTGAAAATTACCTACTGTATACTTTGGGGCACTTTAAATTTAATAATTTTGGACAATAACTAATCATAAGTAATGACAAACATAGAAAACAAACTTACAGGAAAGGGACCACTGTATTATAATATGAAACAAACATTCCCTCCCCTGCTGAGGAAAGGCACACTTCAGTTGTTCTGAAACCAAAAGTGCTATATGTACCCCTCTTTTCTGTCACTAAAAGGCTATTATTAATGACTTTCATTTATTTTACAATTGAAAAGAAACTAGTAAAGGTTCCAGGATTTTTCCATCAGCAACCCAAACACTCCTTTACACTCAAAAGCCCTCTGGCCACCATTACCAAAAGGCCTGTACAGCACTGAAATGTTTAAGCCCTCAACTCACTAACAGTACACTGTGATAGCATCAAAGCTGTTTTTATTGCATTTAAAGCAAAGATTCATATCTAAGCATCTGCATATCTCAGCTGAAAACAGAAGCAACTGCATTGGAAGTGCAACTTTGAATGAGGAAATTCCCTAGGACACTCTGGAAGAAGAAACTTGAATGGGAATAGAGCTAGTATCATTTGAAAGTGAGCCACTGGGGCCTTGCTAGGCTAGTCTCTAATAATGAGATTTGACAAGTGGGAAAAAGAAGAGAGCAGGAAAATGCAGCTAGAACAGGATCCACCCACACTAGACTTACTCCTTTCCTATAGTACAAAGAAGCAGGGAATCGGGGAGGATGTGCAGACAATAACTTTACAAACAAAAGAGATGAAAGTTGGCTTTGAATTTTTGTGGATGAATTCTAGCAGTGGTATCTCACCCAAGTCTTATGCTGTCATTATCTGATGACTAATGGACCTATGCTGACTCTCGAATGATATCGTATGAATCGATACAAGAGGGTTAAGACCCCGGTCAAAACCACCAGACAAGAAAGAAAACTTTCAACACACACTAGATTTTAATCATAAACAGAACACAAGCTTGCAGAATTGGTAACCAGGCAGCCTAATGGATAAAGTCTAAATAAGGTCTGTTTGTTATTATCTGGTGAAAGATACAGAGGGATGTCTGTTGCATCTGACCTTGGACTACTAGCTGTTCAAGAACACCCAGAAACTCTATCTCAAGCACCAAAGTAATTATTTCCATTGTTGTCAAGAAAAGTTAATGCACTCAAAGCTTCCTGGAGAGCCAAACTGGCAAAAGAGCATTATCACGGGCCTCACAATAAGGCCTTAAATGTCATTGCTAACACCTACCAAATCCAAGGCTGGGAACACAAGGCTCCATTGCCTAACTCTTGTCAAATCTGCTCTTGTCAAATCACTCGACTTTGTCCTTTTGCTTACATATCCAACCAACATGGCCATGTCTACTACCACAGACACCAGTTGTCTGGACATGAATATAAATAAAACACAATTCCTAACCTGACAGCTTAAACCTGGAAGTGGATGTGTGTGTCTGACTTTGGGACATGGCAACAAAATTCATGTCAGAGAATATCACAATTGAGTTAGAAAAAAGTTCACCAAATAATCCTGTGATGCCATGCATACACATAAATATATGAGTATTTATTGAGCCACTTCCACAGCTATCCTGGGCCTCAAGGAAGAGCAATAGAGCCTTAACTTCTACATTGATGAAAGATGATAGAGGCTTGGTGATTACATGTACAATAGACAGTGCGAAGCCAGAGGAAAGGCAAACTAGGGACTCTGAGAGCATCCTGGAGAGGTGTGGTTGAGCCAGGTATGAAGGGAGAATGTACAGGAGAGAGATAATTACAGAGTTTTACTATGTGAGGTATAAACCTTTCACTAATTTATTTATTGGAAAATGGCCAAGCACATTAGCATCCTCCGCCCTCGCATTAGCATTCTCCTGGGTCAGCCTGTTTTCTGCTAACAGCACATGCAGGAAGCAAAACCAGAACTCAAGAAGAAGGAAGAATGAACATAGAGGTTTAATCCATTAGGGGGAAAGTTGGTGTTTGGGGCCCTAGAGTGCAGTCAAGTATCAATCCTGGAGAGCATGTGTCAGGGGAAAAGAGAGGGAGGTAGAGAGAGGGAGATCAAGGAGGGCAGGGAACAGAGTAGGAAAAAGAAGGGAAGGAAGAAGAGAAAGAAGAGAGAGGGGGTGTGTGTCTTCCCAGAGCAGGAAGTACAGAAGCTTGAAGCTGGATTTATACACTAAGCTCAAGGAATGTTGGTGGAAATGAGGCAGGTGGGGTACTGCCCCTTCTCTTGGTGACTTTTTAAAGAGAATTCCTCCCCTGTGGGAGAAAATCAGCCAATTTCCAACAGGTTTTAAATCCAAGCAGTAGAACTAGAGGTAAGGGCAGGACACACACACACACAATTGTTAAAATTGGTGTGATAATCTTAATGCCAACTTGCCACTACTTAGAATCACCTAGGGGAAAAGTCTCTATTGAGGAATAATCTAGATTTTATGCTAACCTGTGGCCTTGTTTTGAAGAGACTGACAGTTGTTGTGCTAGCTAATTTTATATCAACTTGACACAAGCTAGAGTTACTGGAGAGGAGGGAGCCTTAACTGAGAAAATGCCACTATAACATCATTCTATAGGCAAGTGTAGAACATATTTTTTTAAATTAGCAATTGATTTGGAAGGACCCAATGCATTGTGGGTAGGACCACCCCTGGGCAGGTGGTCTTGGGTTCTGTAAGAAAGCCAGCTAAGTAAGCACTGTGAAGAGCAAACCAGTAAGCAGCAGCCCTTCATGGCCTCTTCATCTGCTCCTGCCCCTAGTTCCTGCCCTGTTTGACTTCCTGTCCTGACTTCCTTTGGTGAACAGTGATATGGAAGTGTAAGCCAAATAAAGTTTTTCCTCCCCAAGTTGCCTTGGTCATGGTGATTCGTCACAACAGAAGCAACCCTAACTAAGACAGCTGTCGATTGGTTCATCCCACTGTGGAAAACACAGTTTTATGAGCCAACCCATAAATTATATAAGAGTTAAGAATGCTAGTTTTGCAGGAAGTAAGCAGGTGAGGATCCATTTTGCTCTTTCTGCCCTGACTGTAGATGAAATATGACAAGTTACTACATTTCTGCCTTGATTTCCCTCAATGACTGACTGGAATTGTAAGCCAAATAGACCACCTTTCTCCTCCTAAACTGCATTTGGTCAGAGTCTTACCACAGTGTCAGAATGAAACTAGAACAGAAGAGAAATTTGAGTGAGTTCTGTGGACTTGAGTTACCCAGCAGGAAACACAGAGGCTTCAGGGAGCCCAAAGCCTCTATGACTTGCTGACACACATCCATTGGACTACCTGAGACAGAGCCAACGAGAAGGCCAGAGGGGTATCCTCACACCTCACCATCCTCAACTAAAGAATTGCATTTCCGAAATCATTTTGATTTTTTCCCACAAATTCCAACTGAAAGCTCCATCTCCCCCAAACACACACTGTCCAAAGTAGAAAAGCCAGGGTGTCATCTTCTGAGCCACCACCTTAGTCAACCAGCCCCGGAGATCCCAAGCAAATAATTAAGTATACAGCATGAGAAAATCCCTGGAGCTGTTATTTGTTGGGACCTTGCTGTCTCTCAGCCCAACTGGTTTCTGCAGCTCTGCTCCACAAATATGCCAGAATGTCCAAGACAGATATGGTATTGTTGACCTCTGTGTACCAAATAGACGCTATCGGCTGCTAACTTAAAACCCATTCTTCTTCTCCAGCTGGATTGACACCCACCTGGTTAAAATAAGCTTGTCTTCTAGAACCTTCTAGGGTCTTCCAGGGTACATATACCACAGTGGCTAGAGGCAGCAGAGGCAGTTTGAGGGGTATGCTAGCTCATTCACTAAGTGCTGTACTTGCTTAGGTGGGAGCCATGGAAACCAATGAGCAGATAGGAAAGTGGGTGTAACATGGAGGACAAAGGAAACACATTCGAAAAGAATATCTCTTGTATTTCCTAAAACACTATTCGCTTCCTTCTTTCTCCCTAGTGCAGGAGAAGACCTTTATCACTGCCCTCGCGGCATAGAAACAACTTTTACAAAGCTCCATTATTTTTGTTCTTGTTTTTAAAAATTCAAAGCTAGGCCATCTGAGTTGCTTGAGTCATGGGCCCAGTGAAAAGTCCCTTACTCCCAAACACGTCTATCACTGTACAAGGAGAACTATTTAGAAGATGTAAGCACCTCTCTCTTTTGAAGGTGGTCCTGAGGTATTTGCAGTATAGGTAAAGTCTGTGGTAATAGAGAAAATAATTTTTTTGGACTTTTTTTTAATTTTATTTTGAGAATTTTTTATACAATGAAATATGATCACATTTACCCCGCATATACAATGTTCCCCGTGTCTTACCAATGTGTGCCTTGATATGTACGATGCCCACATATGCATGTATGTGGATCATTCACAGGAACACGGAAAACCTACCAGTGCTGTGAGCAAAATTCAATAAAGAATGACTCTCTGACCCTCCATGACTACCTGCCCTATAGCTCCTCTCTACGGCCTAGAGATTATCCACCCCATCTATGTTGAGATTTGAGCAAGCTTGATCTAGTGTAGATCTTGTGCAGGTAATTGCAACAGCTTTAAGTTCATGGATTCTGTTCATGAAGACAGCAGTTCACACTCCACCTCACCATCTGAATCCTTATGTTCTCCAGGCTTCCTTTCCCTTGATCATCCCTGAGCCTTTCTGGTGGCAGGGTTAATATAGATGCCCCAGTGAGAGCTGGGCACTCAGTCTTTTATGCACTTTGACCAGTTATGCATATCTTCATGGACTCCTGTTGACAGTAAAACAAAGCTCTCTAGGTTGAAGGCAGCCCAGGTCTATGGGTGTAAACATAAATATTTAGAGGACAACTTGACAGCATGATCATTTAGTAAAATACTAAAAACCAGCTACAGCAAGGACTAAACTCTCCCAAGCCACCGGCTTTTGACAAGGAATACAGGACCAAGCATGCTCCCCTGAGAAGTACCCTTCAAATCCAATCAGAAAATGGTTAGTCACCCTGTACAGTTGTGCCACTGTTACGTCAGTGAGCACATCTGACCTGGCCAGTCAGTATTACCATCTACAGATTCCAGCAATGGGTAAGATATTTATGTCTTGTCTCTTCCCCATCGGCCTCTATAATAAATGCTTTCCACAACTAAGAAAATCAGCCAGCAGGAGAGATGTTTCTTGGTCAGGTTGGGACTAATTTCTCTATGTCTTGTAGCCAGAGTGTATGATATAATTAACAATAGGATCCTACCATGTAGTTATGATGGATAACAAGACCAATGGCAATACCTGTGCTGTTTGGGAAGCCTCAGATGCCTCCCTGATTAATCATTCTAAAGAGGTTTTCCTTACCTTTTACTTTTGTCCTTAGGTTGATTTTTTTTGTTGGTTTGGTTGGTTGGTTTGGTTAACCTGCACATTGTTCCCCCTGTTCCTTACTGTTGTAGCCCAAGCTGCCCCACGCTTGGGGGCCAAAATGTCTGGGACCACTCTATCAATGTTGGAACCCGCACTGACAAAAGCCTTGGGGGCTAAGTTGTTAAAGCCTGCACTGCCCCAGGCTGCTCTGGTCCAGGTCAGGGTTCAGCAAGAGAGAGAGTGAGGACGGAAGCAAGGAATGGAGACCAGACAGAGTATAATTCAATCCCATTTATTCTTCAGTCTCTCTTCCTAGTCTAAGTCCCAAGTCTTGAGTTCCTAGTCCCTAGTTCCTAGTCCCTATTGCCTCCAAGTTCCAAGTTTCCAGTTCCAAATTCTAGTCTCAAGTTTCATCCAAGTCTTCTTCTGTCTGCCTCTCACCTTTTATATGTCTCACTTCTAAGTCACGCCTTTAAGTCTTATCTCTAAATCACACCTTTAAGTCATGCCTTTAAGTCTCACACCTTTAAGTCTCACACACTCAAGGGAAAACCTGGGTATCTAAAATAAGATGTTATCAGAGTATGCTCAGCTGTTGTAGGCTGTTGTAAACAAGTCTCTTGTCAGGGTATATGGCTCAAGATGGCTGCAAGGATGATAGCCGCCTTAGGTTGATTCCCCACACTTACCCCCTTCCATCCCTAACTAATGCTTTAACTCTCAGTATTTCCCCCTCCTCTTCCTTTTTCCATGTACTCTATTACTCTCCACTTACTTTTTTAAGTTGGCTGTAAGATAGGAGAGTAGCTTTCACGTGGCTTTGAGTTAGTCATCTCTTTCATTCCCCGCTTCCTCTGTGCTCCTACATCTTTCCCTGAGTCCATCTCGCTACTTCTGCTTTGCCTACAATCCCCTATCCCCACTTCCTTCCTTGTCCTGCAAAGGTCCCCGTCCACAAGAAAGTAATGCTTCTTCACTGAGGGTGAGTTAGTGTCCAGATGTGGTCAGCCTTCCACAGTTCTGTCACATTATGGATTGGCACAGGCTTGCTTCTATCACATGGAGGTGCTGATTGCCATCCTATGGGGCAAAAAAACATTATTTGAAACTAAATAACAACCATCATGAGGTTAAGCTGTTCAGCTTTAAGGTTCTCAATGGCATTATTCCAAATAACCTACGGTGTTCCTTCTCCCAACAGTTACAGAGGAGCTAGTGTGATATTAAGACATGATGTTCCTGGTTCTGGGAGTTCATATCTAGTAGAAGAATGGCAGGGTGTTTAATAAACATAATTCAGAGCAAGCTAAGTACCCAAATGGAAAAACAAGAAAATATAGGGTATCAGTATGAGGATGGACTTGAGGGAAGTAATGTGAGCTTTTCCTAGAGTCTGCATAGCTTTTCTGTAGACTGCCTAGTTACAAAGACATCACTCTTGCATAAAAACTTGAGAAAATTGCCAGGGATGCTCAGAAAACTCCCTAAGTACTTTTAAAATAATCTTTCTGTTTCCATATATATTTCCTTAGAGAGAGGAGACAAGCAACCTACTGATTCCTTTGTGACTTTGTCTCTTATTAAAATTATTTTTCTAATACCAAGGAAAGGTTTTTATTTCTTTCTCCTCCTTTTAGTTTACCCTATATATAGCTTTAAAATATTGATGATAAATACACCCTGGAATTCTGTAACTGCTAACTGAGTAATATATACCTTTGTTCATTTTGCCTCAGATGGCAATTTAAATTAATGCACAGTTTTGAGGGTGCACTGTCCTAAACCTCTGTTGTTAAGTGGCCTCTATTTCCATCAATAGTGAGTGATAAGTGTGAAGCAGGAGCAGTTGCCTTCTTCATTCCCACCACTGTTTAACAATCTGAAAGAAGTCCTGAGACAGCATGAAAATATTTAGGAAGAAGTCATAAGAGCATCAAAACAGAGGGACATTTTTCCTAAGAAAACTAGAAAGCAAGCCAATCAGAATGATACCTGTGTTAGATTTGCAAGGCTGGACTCGTCTAGGGGCCGTTGCCATCACAGGTATTAGAGGCAATGAAGCATCTCTCCAGTTAGTGTGTGGATGTCTGCAGCATCACCTATAAACACACAGAAGAAAGCAGGTATAAGACTGAACTACCCAATGCCATATACCTGCACAGAAAATATCCCAGGCAATCTTAAAAACGAAGTCAACGTGCATATTTTAGGATTTACTAATTGATTCTGATATATAATATTTACTAAGCACCAATGTGGTTTTGTTCACGCTTTTGTTAATGCTGAGTTGACAGCTTAACTCAGGTGCTTTCCATGCTGGGATCTAGATAAGCTAATATAACCTTTAAGTCTATGTGCTACAGTCTGTGAAAGGAGGAAGAGCCACACCTGTTTTCCAGATTCTTCCTGATTCTACCAGTCCGGACCCTATAGAGCAGAGGTTCTCAATCTACAGACATGATCTTCAGAAAACACACATTTCCAGTGGTCTTAGGAACCCCCAAGCATAAATTTATTTTCATTGCTCCTTCATAACTGTGATTTTGCTACCGAACAGTATCTCAGCTCCTAGGACCATGCATTTTCTGATCATCCTCAAGCCACGGGCTGAGAACTGCTGCTATAGAGGAAGTAATTATCAGTTAATTTTGATATAAATCATTTAATATAGACAATATGTTAATTAGCTGAATGAGAAATAAGACAAACCAAAAGAATAAAATGACAGTGAATAAGAGTTGCCCCCTCAAGTGCTGGAGAGCTAAGAGCAAAAGCTGGTGGGATGAAAACCTGGAAGGCAGACCTGGTGATCCAAGACAGGAGAAAAGTAACCACCTCTGAGGCGCTATTTTGCAGAGGTCTGGGAACCCAGAGAGCTGAGCCTGGCTGGTTTCAGGAAGGTGCAAGAGAAGCATCTATTGGAACCAAGAGTCACTGAAAAGTGTTGATAAGCAAGCCCAGACCCTGGCTCCAACTTCCGTTTCTCCCTGGCCTCCTGACTAAGTACAACACGGGAACAACTGTAGGTGGGTGGCAGCCTCACAAAGCAAAGTTCAAAGGCTGCGTTTGGAACTGAGATGTGGCAAGCTTAATGGGCAACCCAGACTCATATTCATCATGTGTGTCTGTGGGGTGCCTATCTGTCCGATGGGCTGAGTAATGGGGAGTCTGAGAACGGAGGCTGAAAATTCGTAGGAAGTTCTCAGCTCAAGATGGTGTTCCTCCCTTAAGCCCAGTGAGAAGCACAGTGGAAAGGGAAATGAAAAAATAAAAGACATAAAAATAGTTTCTGCTTTAAGTCTAAGTTTACATCAGGTGCTACGGGGTTAAGGCACAGAGAAAATCACCAAGTGATACAGTTGGGTTTCTATATCCACAGTTGTCACATCCCCAGATTCAAGCACAAACAGATCTAAAGTTTTTTAATATGAGCATACTGAGCATGTGCAGACTTCTTCCTGTGTTTCTTGAACACAACAGTGTAAGATGATTCACGTTGCATTTGCCTTGTATCACACAATCGCATCACACTTACAACTACTGTAAGTCTCCTAGAAATGACTTTAAAGATCTGTGTGGGGAGGAGACTCATTCGTTAAAAGGTTTGCACAGAACCCACTTTGAGTTCCCAGCACTCACATGGCAGCTCACAACTGGCTGTAAACTCCAGTTCTAGCATATCTAACTCCTTGTTCTGGCCTCCACAGGTACCCATGTGGTACACATACATACATACATGTGGTACACATATATTTTAAACATGAATATGTATATATACACACATATATATACATATGTATGTATGTATGTATGTATGTATGAGGATTGCATAGATTATATGAAAATAAGATATTTTATATCAAGAAGTTAAGCATCTATGGATTTTGGTATATAGGTGTCCTGATACATTCCTCATGGATATTGAAGGATGACTAGACATATTTACATAGTTTGAAGACTACATCTGCCACAACTGAGTTTTTGAATTCAGAGAATAAATGACTCTTCTCAACACTATGAGGGAAACTTCACAAAAGGCAGGAATTAGCAAAAAACATTTGAAATGAGAGAAAGTATACAAGTTGAATCAGAGGGCTGGAAATTTATAGTGTGTGTGCGTGCGAATGTGCCTATGAGTGCATTGCACATTGTCACCTGGCTCAGGGTAGGAACAGTAGACTCTTTCTGTTCTTTATTCTGGTTCATAAGGTGCTGTTTGAATAAAGAAAAATTACATGTGAAACACGTTGTCTTTAGCCCTGACTGTTTAGCATAATGCCTTGCATAGAGCAGAAGTGAGGATCCATTGAATGGGATGGGATGGCAAAAGGTAAAACAGAATTGTAACTGCGTATCTATGCACATCTCCTTCTGTCAGCAAGATTTAGGTCAGAGTCTTAAAAAATGTAAGCAATGATGAAAACAGTAAGTAGTGAACTTGTCCTCTGTTACTGAGGCCCTGTTGTCAGAGTGAGCACGACAGTGACTGTGGACAGACTGGGAGGGGCTGCTAAAAAGTTCCAGGCATTTCTAAGTATTGGGCACTTCAGTGCGTCCTGTAAAAATCATTAGTGCAGATTTTGCAGATGAGTTTGCGGTGTACCCATGACTAATCTCTCCATGTCCTCTTTGGCAGATCCCTTACAGGACTTTGGCCTTTCTATTGACGGGTGTTCCAAACATATCCAACCAAATCTCAACATTAGATTTGGCATCATTCTGAGTAAGTAGATGTGGTTACCTTGACTTGAAGCATAGCAGAGCATCCTCTTCCTCCTCCTCTTCCTCCTCTTCTTTTTCCTCCCCTCCTCTTCCTCTTCCTTCTCCTCCTCCTCTCCTGGACATACAATGATTCACATTGACTAGCATAGCAGGCTGCACCAACTATCTTACCTTTGCCTCTCATAATCCCTCATGGTCATGAAATGCTGGGCTTTTGTATTAAAAAGGTTCCAGATGTTCATTTCCATACTGACAATTCCTGGTCACCATAGACAGGGAAAAAAAAACGGAGAAATGATTGTTTGGTTGCTATGCAGACAAGAGGCTTGCTTATTACCTTTGCCACAAACAAACCTGCTCTACCCACTGCATGGTCTGTTACTTGCATTAGTTTGCTTCCCAAACAACTAATGGAAGTTCTTACAAATTGCAGGGAGAAAAGAGGGGCCAAATCTTTCTTCCCACCCCAGGCTGTGAGGCCCCACACTTTCTGGTAGTTTCTTGTTTTCCCATGCCATTACAGTAAACCAATATGTTTGTCATAGGTACCAAGTATCCCCTTTTCTAGACCAGTTTTCTCAAAACAGAGAAAGAAGCATTCAGTAAACTGAGCACCTAGAATCATTCCATAGAAATGAAAGGAATATTCTCAAAGACCAAGAACTCTCATGTGACCTGGTCTCCCTATAACTCTGCACACTATTTGGACTCACAGCATCTGGAGAAATGCTATGGGCAGGGAAACAGAGAGGGGAAGAGGATGGGGTGGAACACAAAAGGAAGGAAAGGGGGCCAGGAAGAAATGAACACCTCCCGCAGAGCTCACTGGAATAACACCTCCCGCAGAGCTCATTGGAATTCCCTGGGGAGCTGTGCACAGCATCCGCCATGCAACAGAAGTGGGAATATGCAGACCCAGCTATGCCTTGCTACTATCATGGCCGATAAATAGCAGCATGGAACTAAGGAACTCTAAAGGCCAGACTTGTAGGCATTGATAGGGCAGAGTGCTGAGCTTCAAGAGGAAAAGGTAGCCAGTGAGCTGTCTTATCCTGAACTGGTAGAAGCTTAAGTTGGAAATGGTGCTCTGTCACCCACACACACACACACACACAGCAGACTGAAGGCTGTGGAGTCCCTTTAGACAGTGCTGTTGAGCCTTGACGGGCCTTCCTGCAGGGGAGACAGGGAGTGCTGATGTTGTTCTTCTTATAGGAGAGGACATCAGAAAACTGTTTCTGGACATAGCTCTTGTGACGAAAGGCTCTTCTTTTCTGAACTACTCCTATCCCATTTGTGAGGAGGACCAGCCCAAGTTCTCTTTCTGTGGAAGAAGGAAAGGAGGTAAGCCTTACTGACTGCTTACGTCTGACAACGGGGTCCCAGTGGATAGACCCTGGTGCTCTCCACTCACCTTTGGACAACCCACACCCAACTCCTCAGCATCTGTGGCATAAAAATACCAGGCAATGCTCTGCAGAGAGGCTCCCTTAGATGGATATTGTAAGCACTGAAATGAAAGATGCGTAGATCGTTCTAATGGAGGCTTTTCCCTGCATGTAGCAGTATCTTACTCAAAAGACTGGCAGCAGAAAGAACCAGTAGTTTCCAAAAACCTATGAGGAGTCAGTGTGTTTCCAGGATATCTCTGATGATCTCTGCTGTGCTAAGGTCTCACCCATACAACAACTCAGAAAAAGAAAACAGAACAAGGCTTGATAAAGTCACTGCTATGACCCGCCCTCCCAGGGGCCAGGCTGCCTGTGTCAAGTACCTGTGCTCCAAGTAAAGAAGCAGAAACCTGTTGTATGCGCTATGAGCTCCCTTCTTTCTAGTTCACTAAGCTTTGACTTGCTGCTAGGCTTGGTCCCCAGGCACACAGGCAAGCTCACCCACATGTCTCCACCTCTCCTTTTCCCTTCCCCTCCTCTTCCAGACCCAAAGATGCTTTATTGTTCTGCACTGGGCTCCCCAGAAGTTTGTCTCTGTCAGCTGCTCTCTCCTGCCTGTTTTCATTAACCATGGGGGATACAATTCAACCCCATATTCCAGAAACACACCCTTGACCGTTTCTCCTTCACTCTGAGAACCTAAACCTTTGAACAGCAAGAATCCTGTCAAAATGACCCAATTGTCCTTTTTAAACAAAAAACATAGAAGGCATTGGAGTCCTCTTCCCATGCCCATGAATACAGAGGAAAAGATGTTTGTCTTCAAGAAATGCAAACAGAAATTGAAGGAGAGCCACCAGATGGGAAGGGAAACCATGATTTTACAGAAGGAGCTGCGGTCCACTCAGCTCCATCCCAGCTGCCCCTATCCCCTGAGAATGTGACCTAGAGCTCTCCTGGAGTGATTGCCCATCACTGTCCCTACTCATAACACCCACTAGACTACAGGACTGGGCAAGTGTCACACATCACATCTGTCCCTTGCACAGTAGTGTCTTGGTATCTTGTCCTGGAATCTGGGGAAGTCAGACCCCTCAGGTATTTAAGCCTTTTATACAGAATTGAGAGCAGTTCCCACACATATATTCAAGACTGTGTTAATCATCTCCAGATCACTCGCTGCACCTAATGTCAACACGATAGAAGTAGTCGCAGCTCTGTGTCGTAAGGGATTACCGACAGGAAAGGTCTGTATGTTTCAGAAAGGTACTTCTCCCTACACACACAAAGCTTTCTTTCCACAATTGGAATTTGGAGCTCCACACATGCAGCTACAGAAGGCCAACTGTTTCAAATGTTCACTAGTTTAGGAAGCTTGGCACACAATCACACATTCAATCATACACAGACACAAACATTACATGCATACACATTCATTCACAAGCACACACATTCACACATACACACATACCAATACAAACATATACACATACACACACACATTCACCAGTGGCCTTCCGTGGCCTCTCACAGTGCCAAGCCTCAGCTGCTCTTCATGATCCCTTCATGTCTTTAAAACCAGTATCATCTGGGTGACTCTTATACATTACTGAGTCCAGCTGCAGCAGGAAGTACAACCTTGGCTATCTCTGGAACACAGCCTCTTTGTCCTCTCAGAAAACAGTTCCCAGAAGATTTCACCTTAATGATGCTGGTCTCTTCTTAATTACCACTAATTTCTTAGTTCCAGCTAACCAGCAGCAACAGTCCCAGTAATGCAAAGGTTTCGCTTTAGTAGTTCTGATATTATGTAAATCACAGCTGACTCTTCAGCCCCAGCTAACTAAAACCACAGAATCTTCACAATCAAAACAGCAATGGCCCTGATAAGAGTCTTTAATATTCTCTCTGAAATTTCACAAGCCAGGCCTCCATCATTTGGACTGTTCTCAACATTATCTTCCAAGTGCCTACAGAAGATCCCACAGAGCTCTAAACACCCAATTGCTCTTCTAGCCCAAAGTTCCAAAGTCTGTCCACAGTCCTCCCCCAAACACGGTCAGGTTATCACAGCAATGCCCTGCTATGCTGGTACCAATTTGTCTTAGTCAGGGTTTCTATTCCTGCACAAAACATCATAACCAAGAAGCAAGTTGGGATGGAAATGATTTATTTATCTTACACTTCCACATTGCTGTTCATCACTAAAGTCAGTCAGGATTAGAACTCAAGCAGGTCAGGAGGCAGGAGCTGATACAGAGGCCATGGAGGATGTTACTTACTGGCTTGCTCCCCCTGGCTTGCTCAGCCTGCTTTCTTATAGAACCCTAGACTACCAGCCCAGGGATGGCACCACCCTCAAGGTGCCTCCCCGACCCCCCTTGATCACTAATTGAGAAAATGCCTTACAGCTGGATCTCATGGAGGCATTTCCTCAGGGGAGGCTTTCTCTGTGATAACTCCAGCTTATTCAAGTTGACACACAAAATCAGCCAGTATGCAAATGTAACCTCATGCTTTTCCACCTGCACCCCAGTTCCCAAATAATGACTGGAATGATTATTTATGTACAATGCTTAGGCCTTAAGTTTGGGCTTATTCCCCTACTGGCTTGTAGCTTGTTTAACCTGTTTAAATTATTCTATGTCTGCCACATGACTGATTACCTCTCCTCAGTTTCATACATCCAACTTCCTCAGAGTCCAGGCCAATCTTCCCGCCCATCTATCTCCCACAGTTACAATCTGTCTACCGGAACTTTTACCTCCCACCTCCTGCCTTTTGCCTACAGGCCTTCACACAGTACACAGAGCTTGTCCCTACAAGCACAATTTTTAAAAAAAGAAAAAGCACAAGAAACACATACAAAAACAAAAGCCTTAAAAACACAAAACTGGAAACTATAATATACATGCAAAAAACCAATGAAAATAAAACCTACCCGAACAAAGCAGCATGAGACAAATCTCCAGAAACACCCTTGAGCTCATTTTGTGTTAGCCATCTACTGCTTAGCATGGAGCCCTCCTTACACATAGTTAATATACCCAGTGAGACTCTACTGGAAAGAACTAATTTTTTGCAAGCAGATGCCAATTAGAGATAGCTTCCTGGTTAGGGATGTGAGCTCATGTCCACACCCCCTTCTCAGCACGGGGACCTCCATCTTCTCTGGCTCTTCCAACTGTTTCACTTCCTCTCCTGCACGGTTTTCTGAGCCCTGAGGGGAGTATTTTGATAGAGACATCCCATTTACAACTGTGTATTCCAAAGTCTCTCACTCTCTACGCATCGTCCAGTTGTGGCTCTCTGTATAAGTTCCCATCTACAGTAAGTAGAAACTTCTCTGATGATGTCTGAGCAAGACACTGATCTATGGATTTAGCAAAATGTTGTTAGGAGTCACTTTATTGTTATGTTTTTTTAGCAGAACTATAGTATTTGGTTTTCCTCCTAGGTCCATAACCTATTTAGTCTCACATTCTTGGCCACCTGAGCAGTGTCAGGGTTCCGTCCAGATGGATTCCATATTGTGGAATGATCCTTAAATCCAATCAAATATTGCTTGGTTCCTCCTACATTTGTGCCTGTTGCACCAGCGTATCATCTAGGCAGGCTAACGTTGGAGAGTGCAGAGTTTATAGCCAGATTGGTACTTACCTTTCTCCCTTGGTTGCATGCAGAGTGTCTCTCAATACCATGAATACTAGTCAGCAGATACAGAGGCTCTAATTAGGTACCAATTTGACTTCTTCCTGTTCAAGGAGATACGTAAATGTCACCTTCACCAATAGGACCTTACCATTAGTTTCTCGAGAGCAATCGGTAGCCTCGGCAATAGCCTGAGTTATTTAGGGATTTCCACGGACCCTCGTTGGTCAAAAACTCAATTAGATGTAATCCATTCCTGGCACTGGAAGTTTCACTTGGTCACAAAGATCTCTAGTTAGAGCTTTGTCTCTCTCATTATTTGGTGACTCTGCTTAGGTTTTTTTGATGTATGCATCTATTGTAAGAAGCTTTTATAGAACTAGACTTCCCCATGGCCCCTCTTACTCTGTCTTCCCTCCTTCAACTCCCCATTTAATTCTCCTGTTCCAGTCTCCTTCCCATCTCTCCATAATAATATATTCTATTTGCCCTTCCTGAGGAGATCATCTCTTCCGCCAGAAGTCTCTTTCTCTGTAACTAATCTCTGTGATTATATAAATTGTAGATTGCTTATCAAAGACTTAACAGCTAACACCTACATATAAGAGAGTACATACAGTCTTTGGGGGGAGGTTCGGGTTACCTCATTCAAGATGATTTTTTAAAGCTCCATTCATTTACCTATGAATTTCATGATTTCCTTCTTAATGGGTAAGCAATATTCTATTGTGTAACTCTACCACGTTTCCATTATCCATTCATCTGCTGATAGACACTTAGGCTATTTCCAATTTCTAGCTGTTATGAATGGAGCAGCAATGAACATGGATGAGCAAATGTCTCTGTAGTCAGATGTAGAGTGTTTGGAGTCTATGTTCAAGAGAGATGAATGTTGAGGAAGATTATTCCCAGCTTCATGAAGAACTGTCACATTGATTCCACAGTGGCTGCCCAAGTTTGTACTCCTGACAGCAATGGATAAGTTTTCTCCTTTTCCCACATCCTCAGCATCATGAGCTATCATTTGTTTCATTGACTTTGGCCATTGTCAACTAGTACAAAATAAAATCAAAGTAATTTTGATTTGTATTTTCCTGATGACTAAGGATGTTGAACATTTCTTTGTTTCTCAGTCATTTGTGTTTGGTCTTCTAAGAATTCTCAATGTACTTTTGTCTCCCATTTTTTTAATTGGGCTGTTTGTTTTCTTAATGTCCAACTTTAGTTCTTTATATATCTTAGATCTTAACTCTCTATCAGATATGAAATTGCTAAAGATTTTTTTCTCATTCTATAGCTTGCCACTTTCTCCAAACAATGATGTCCTTTGCCATCAGAAGATTTTTTTTTATGAGGTCCCATTTGTCAGTATTTGGCCTTCTTGAGCTTTTGAAGTCCTATTCAGACTGCCATTACCTATGCCTATATCTTGAAGTGTTTTTTTTATTTTTCTTTTCTTATAAATTTTTCAGAGTTCCAGGCCTTATGTTAATGCTCTCTGGTCCAAGCAGAGTTAATTTTTGAGCAAGGTGAGAAAGAATGATGTACTTTCATTCTACCACCCGTGGATATCTAGTTTTCCCAGCACCATTTGTTTAAAAAAGCTTTTCTCCCAGTGACTCTAGCAAGTGTCTACAGCCGTGTGCATTTACGCCTGGGTCCTCTGTTGCTCTACGTGTATATTCTTCACACATGTAGCTATACATTGCTTTTCTTCCTGTAGCTCTGTTGCATAACTTGAAATCGGATATGCTGGTACCTCCAACATTGCTCTTTGCTCAGAATTGCTTTAGCTAACAAAGCATTTTATGTTTCTGAATGAATTTTTAAATTTTTTTCAGTATCTGAGAAGAAATGGTGTTGGCATTTTGATGGGGATTTAATTGACTCTTTCTAATGTTTCTGGTTAAAATTGTCATCTTCACAGCATTGATTCTTCCAACCCACAAGCATGAGGTTCTGCCATCATTCAGTGTCTTCTTCCATTTCTCTCTTGAGAAACGGGCCTCTTTGCGGTTTTTTGAAGTCTTCATTATAGAGACCATCACTGCTTTGGTTGGATTTATTCCCATTATTTTACATTCATGATGGCTATTGCCAGTGGAATTCCCCACCCCTTGCCCCTTTATTTCAGCATGCTTGTCCTTGGTAGACAGGAGGGTAACAGATTTCTGTATGACGATTTTATATGCTGCCATTTCACTGTGTTAAAAGTTTTTTGGCAGGGTAGTGGTGGCCCATATCTTTAATCCCAGCACTTCGGAGGCATAAGCATGCGGATTTCTGAATTCAAGGCCAGCTTGGTCTACAGAGTGAGTTCCAGGACAGCCAAGGCTATACAGAGAAACCCTGTCTGGAAAAAACAAACAGGAAAAAAAGTTTTTTTGGTAGAGTCTTTGAGATCTCATATATAGTTTGACTTCTTTCTAGTTGTATCTTTCTCATCAGTATCTCTTGTCTAACTGCTCTAGCTAAATGCTATATTTGAAAAGAATGGTAGAAATGGGTACCTGTGTCTTACTTCAAATTTTACTAGAAATGCTTTGAGTTTCTCCCCTTTACTATAGTGTTGGCTGTGGATATGTTATAGGTAGCCTTTATTATGTTCAAGTATGTCCCTTCTGTTCCAAGTTTCTCCAGGACTTTTATTATGAAGAGATGTTAGGTTTTGTAAAAAGCCTTTTCTATATCTGTCGAACTAACCATGTGATTTCTGTCCTTGAGTCTACTATATGAGCTGTTGCAATTTTGATTTACATGTGTTGAACCATTCTTGCATGCTTGAAATAAAGAGGACTTGCTTATGATGAATGAACTTTCTTGTGTTTTCTTAAATTTGATTGGCAAGTATTTTTAATGAAAAAAAATCTGTCTAATCTTTTCTGCCTATGCTTGTCTAGGCTAGCCCCAACCCTCATGGCCACACTTACTAGACACCCGACCACAATTCCTTCAATCCTCTCTCCCTTCCTTCTCCCTTCCTTCCTCTCATTTGTGGGCCATACTGTCTTCTTTCTTCTGACTTCATGCCCCCTTGACTCTCTTCCCTCTACCATAATGACTAAGTCCCATACTTGGTGCCAAGTGTTCTGGGAAAGCCAAGGTGAACCTAGGATGTTTTCCACCATCTTGAATATTATTGGCCTGAGATAAGAAAAAGATTTATGAAACCGTGATTCAAAGTTAACACATGTGGTGTTTACATTGAACAGGAATAAACAAAATGTAGGGGTAGCCTGTGAGGTAGCTCATCCAGTGATGTCCCACCTCTGAGAGCATGAACAAGGGATCTGAGTAAAGAATTGCATTCCTGCCTGCCTTAAAGTCATCTGATTCCTGTCCCAAGGTGTTTGGCTGTATGCATTCATGTTTGAATGATATTCTTTTGTGTGTGGATCATAGTTTCTTTCTCCACTCATCTGTTGCTAAAAACTCATGTCATTCCATAGTCTATATTCTGGAATGAGCAAAGTCTCTTATAACCTTGAATGTCATACTTTTTCAACCACATCCTGTTCCATGCCCTGTTTGTATGTTTTTAGCATCTCACCAAAAGTTATCACTTTCTGCCCACAGCCTGTGTGATAACAGGTACTGTGTGTGGGTGGTCCCTTTAACCTGTAACTCTGGCTTCCATTTGTCTTCCATGTGAATTTAACCTATTAATTCTTATTTCAAACCCAACCAGATTCATTGCTTCAGTCATTGCCAGAGCCAGGGAATTGTATGGGGAAGCAGATGGCAGAGATGCTGATTGACCATTATAGGGGTGCAGTTGGCTGGGGAAAAGTAACTGTTCTGTGATGTGAAACAATTCATGGTTCCTACCTCTGCTATAGCCCTGATCTCAAATATAGGGTGTGTGTGTGTGTGTGTGTGTGTGTGTGTGTGTGTGTGTGTGTGTGACAGAGAGAGACAGACAGACAGAGAGAGACAGAGAGAGACAGAGAGGGACAGAGAGACAGAGAGACAGAGGGAGAGGGAGAGGGAGAGAGAGACAGAGAGACAGAGAGACCATGCAAGAGACAGAAAGAGAGACAGAGAGAGACAGAGAGGGGGGAAACTGCACTCCTTGAAGGTAGAAATATTTATTTCTGGCTTCCTATCTCTGTGGACCTGGCAGATAGAACTATTACAGAGTAAAGAGATAAAAATCACTTCTTTTGCTGAGATTGGTGTGGGCAGAGGATAGACTGTATACAAGAACAACCAGTTCACATCAGAGAGTGTGTAAGAATTGCTAGACACTGGAGGCTCATGAAATTCTCACATGGAGGAAATTGTCTTGCTCCTCCAAACTCAAGGAAACCTTACTATTTATCCTATACGTGGTTTTAAGAGAATTAATAAAAACAGGAGAAATACTGTTCCCTCGAACAGTTTTAGGAGTCTAAATCTGTTTAGCAGCTCAGAAAGCTTGCCTTGGACTTATCTGAATGCCGGGCAGACAGCACACAGTCAGTTACTTTCCTTATTGCTATGGGGACAATGACTGCAGAGGCAGGCAGAGGGGCTGGCATTTGGGGAATTGCCAGGAAATTTTATTCAGTATAAAACAACCAAATAAGGGATACACAAATGCTGAACAAATAATTCCGTAAATTAAATAAGGCAGGAGAGTGAGATCTTAAAATTCAGAGGCCTCTCGGGTCACTGAGATTTTTAACCTACTGCAGGGAGGGCAGCTGCCATGATTAACACTGGGACTGGAAGCAGCAAAAGACACCAGGGAGAACCAGAGTCATCAGACCCAAGCACAAGCTGCTGTTTCCACATCAGGCATGGGACAGAGTCCCAGGGGGCCTTGCAGCTCTTTTTAGCAGATGGAAGAAAAGTTGCTGTCCACTGTGAGTGAGACAGTCTGCTGCCACCTGCAAGTCCAGTGCTCAGCGCTGTTCATCACATAGGCTCCTGCAAACTAGAGCCCTCTGGCCACCCTCCAAGACAGGAAAAAAGCTACTACCAAATGGCTCAGGTTGAGGAAAAAAATTAATAGTTAAACTAGTTTTCTTCTCCTCTGCTAGTTCTAGGGCAAGAGGCGCTTTAGAGTATAAAGCCAAGTACCAATCCTTGAGCCCATGGATTGCCCATCATTTATGCTTTTGGGGGACAAAATATCCTCCCCCGCAGAAATCTAAGGGAATTCAAAGAAAAACATAGCATAGTTCAGATTCAGTGGTGTGTGCAATTGAACCCAGACACACCTCATCTTATCCTACCTCAGTTCATGGCACTTGGCAGAAACTGTGTTTAGCAAATTGAAGGCTTGACAGCCCTGTGACAAGTAAGTCTCTTGGCACTGTTTCTCCAATGACACGAGCTCACTGTGTATCTGTATTTCACACTTCTTTGGAAATAGGTATTTTTAAGCTAAAGTACATCCATCTGTTTGTAGACATAGGCTGTGGCACGTTGAACAAACCACAGTACAGTATAAGTGTAACACTTATGTGTATCCAGATGCTGGGGTCTACAGTCAAGCCAGCTGTTTCCAGGAACATCTGTAGGAAGTTCTGAGTCAGAGTCAAATAGACCATCAGGCTATTATCCAATGCCAACTCTTCCCTGGGATCCTTGAGCCTCTTCCTCTAGGATCTGAGCTTAGGGATACAGAGACTGGGTAAAAAGCACCATCTATACCACTTACTCTCTACCTCAGGTCAATAGATTCATTCACTTTCAGTGCTTTGAGACAAACCACATATGCTCAACCCTACAGTGACACACTTGCTCCAACAAGGCCACACCTCCTAATAGTGCCACTACCTGGGCCAAGCATATTTAAATGATTACATCACCCAAATTACCTCCCAAAGACTCCAACATCCAAATGTCATTCATAAACAACTTCAGAGATTTAATTTTCAGCATATAAAACTTTAAGGACGCCTTCAAACAATAGCAATGTTGAAATGTTTGGGACATAGTTGATATGTCATTTTCTATTACTGTATCACAGTACCTGAGATAATCAACTTGAAAAGAGTTATAATTATACTGGGCAACGCTGCATATTTTATATCACATACATCATAATATTTATCCTTTAGGATTGTTATATGTATTAATATAGTATAACATTGTTCAGTACATAGAAATATAGTGAAATCAACATAACAATATATAACATGTAATATGATATATAATATATTCATAAAATATGTATTCACATTGTTTAGTAACACTGTATATAATGATATTATATAGTATATTGTGGATAATATTATGCTATCTATTAACTAGTATAACATTTATACTATATTTATTATATTACCTCCTCTTAAAATATTGAGGATCCTAACACTGGACTATACTCCGGACCAGCTAAATAAAAATCCCTGGAAATCAGAAACAAGCTAGGTTATTCCAGTCCCCACCATAGCCGAAGAGCACTCTAGTCGTTTCAGGAAGTCATTGCAGGTATCAGTCAGCATTATCTTAGCACTTGACTGCACTAGGCAGCTGTGCCAGGATGTCGTGCATATTAGCCAAAGCTTCTGTGGACCTTATGACGTGCAGAAGCCTTCTTGTTGGCTTCTGTGGTGCTGTGAATTGCAATAAACATTCTCTGTCCTTAGTTCCCAGCAGCATCTAAAGCCTTTGCAACTTCCTGAGCCTCAGAGGGACTGGGAAGATCTTTTGTTCTCATGTTAGTCATTGGCAGAACTACTAAATCCCCAGACTTTTCTTGAGTGATGAGCGTCTTTGTTCTACTGATATCAGTCTTGGTTGGCTCTTTCGCTGGTTATCAGAAATGCAAAGTCAAAGTACAAGCCAGAAATTGTTCATCCCACCATGCACCTCTGACTTCTGATAAGACATAGGGAATTGAGTTAATACCAAATCATGTCCTTGTTGGGGACAGCTCTAGTGGGGCCCATAAAGTGTAGGTGTAGGTGTGGGTCCCTAGAGGGTAGTGTGTTTAGAATAAACATGGAAGCTCTGCATAGCTTTCCACACAACTTCTCTTGTGTGTTCATTTCTATCCTCTGCAAGAAATGAACTGAGAAATGTCGGCAAGCATTTTCCTGGGTTATGCAAGCTGCTTTAGCAAATTACCAAGCAAAAGAAAAGGCTAGGGTGAGTCCCTTGTTTGTAGAGAAAATGTGACTATTCTGAGAGCCTACTGCTGTAGCTGGCATCTGAGATGAAGGAGAAAGGCGGTTTTGTAGGATTGAGCCCTTGACCTTCGAGATCAACACTAACCTGATTAGTGTCAGAACTGAAGTGAATTGTTCGATGCCCAGCTGATACTGAAGAAGTGGATGGAGTGGGTGTAAGTCTCACATATCTAGCAGTAGGGAGTAAAATATTTTGAGAACATAAGAGAAGAAAATGACTTAGGTTTTTATTTTTTTCCTAGCTTTATTTTAACAGATGAGGTAGGGTTCCAGAGAGGCCTCACAAGGTAACTCCTTAGACATCCAACATAAGAAATATCCCCAGGTCTGTCTTCTTTTTTTCACTTTCAACTCATACCACAGTGTAGACCCAACAGCCTAACTTGTAACAAAGTCATCCCACTTCCTTTAAGATCTGACTTACCGAGAGTTCAGTGAGTGTGTGTGTGTGTGTGTGTGTGTGTGTGTGTGTGTGTGTGTGTTGCTTCTCTGTGTCTCTTTTCAGTGGGCTTAGTGTCATTCAAAGAGTTTCCCAGAATATCCCATCTCAGGATGGTGAGACTTACATAAGTTAAATAGAGCCAAAAATTAATTATGGTACTTACTGACCATGAAACTAAATTAGCAGGAAAGTAGGAAGAGGCCTCCCCCACATCACACTCCACCCAAATAAAAAATGGGGAGAAATTACTCAAAGGAGTTTGGTAACTCATGCACTTTATGTAGGACCATAAATGGAAATGAACATAGAAACCTGAGTAAAGGCCCAAATGAAGACCATGGGGTAAACAAGGAGTATGAAATTTTTCCAGTCCTGATGATAACTTGCATATCACTGTCAGACTTGGTCCTGTCTAAACCTCTGTGAATTCTAGCCAGAGTGGTCAAGATTGGTACAGCACCAAGTGAATAGCTGACTTTAGAAATAACTCACTACTTAATTAATTAGCTTGTGGGTATCCAGCTGTGTCCAGCTGTTACAGTTTGCTTTAAACCTCCCTGAAGGCCCTTACTGTGAAGGATCTGTTCTTATGATGGTGCTGCTCAGATGTGACAGAACCATTAGGATGTGAGAGTTCTCATGGGAGGACCTTGGGTCATTGGAGGCATGGAACCCCAGGTCTTTTTCTCTGGTTTCCTAGTCATGAGTGAAATGGGTTTGCTCTGAACATGTTTCCTTGTGTTCTCACAAGCACAAAGTAGTAGAGCCATCTGCTCATGGACAGGAGTCTCTCATACCCTGCGCCTAAATATTTCCTCTTTCTTAGAGGACTAGCTCCGACATCTATTACAATGAATGAAAAGCTAAAGCGCCAACCTATTCCCCAAGCCAACTAAACTAACAATTTTTAAATTGGGAGAGGCAAGTATGAGAGTCCCACGTACAGGTACCGAGTACATCTGTAATACGTGTAAGTGACTCCTTTGAGACATCTCTAACAGGCACGGTACAACACAATAGACACTGAAGGAACTTAATAATGTCACTTTCATGTTAGAGTCCTGGAGAGGTGCAGGAGACAGTGTTCATCCCACAAGAATTGCTGATTCATGGTGCCTCTGTTCCTGGCCAAGACACTTTTCTTCAAAAATATAGGACTTAAATATATCCACAATACAACAGATGGGAATATATGACACTTTGTGCGCCGTGGAAGAAACAGGACAAAATTGAGTTTGGATATTACTATACTCATTAACTTTAAACTCTTTGGATTGAAAGATCATAGTGGCGCTTCTTGCAGAGTGAAGAATTCTTGGGCTTTTCGATGTCTCCTGAGTGTTTAACTGATTGTTATTGTTTTTGGTATTTGGAGAAGAGTCTCAAGTTTTCCCTGGTAGCCTCAAACTCACCACATAGCAGAGGATGACTTTGAACTTCTCATCCTCCTGCTTCTATCCCCTGAGTGCTGGGGCTACAGGTATGTTTCACCATGCTCAGTTTGTGCAGTGCTACGGATCAAACCCAGGGCCTCATGCATTCCACACAAGGACTCTACCAACAGAGCCACAACCCAAGTCCCCGAATAATTCTTCAGTCTAGAAAACAATTGCTCTCTGGCTTATCTTCTGCATAAATCAACTATGCTATTTTAACTGTTTGCCCAATACAGTGAATACATCATAATTACAAGAATTTTAATACTCAGTAGATCCACCAAGAACTATGTATAAACCATCAGATTGCCCTTAGGGCAGATATTAGCCCTGACAACAGCTAAGGGCTTGGACTATGGTGCTTACTGATCTTGCATATGCAAAGAAGTCAAAAGTCTAAGTGCCCTCAGTACTTGCTTATGGCTACTTGTCTTCCGTTCCACCCCATCCTGGGGGTGTCTCCTGCTGTCCTGGTTCTCAGTGAGCATTGGTTCCTAGTAATCCTCAGGGCACAATTAACCTCTAAGATACCTCAGCCTTGCCATCTATACAGATCCAAAATTCATCTTAACTCTTCTACCGAAATCCTCAGGTCAGATTTCATTTGCTTCTCTAGTGCCTTCGTTACTTCTCTCTCCGTGTGCTGCTTCCTGTGATCTATGAAAGAGCGGGTGAACAACGAGAATGCATTCTCTTTATTGCCTAGATTTGGAAATAATTCCCATTAAGCACTTTCTGTACAATGCCTTCTCCCTGCACTGCTATTGGAGAAGACAAGGCCAACAACTACCTTCCAGGCAGTACACTGAAGAGCATTGATCTAGGCTGACAAGCTGACAGCTCCATAAAGCGTGCTGGAGACACAGCACGTCCACAAGCCTCACTATTCACTTGTTTAACAAATGTGAGTCCAGGGAATTTGGTCACTGATATCTGCCGAAACAGAAGGAGATTAAGCAGCTCCATTTGAAGCTTCAGTTATGAAATATGTCACCCCTCTTCCGCCTGTTCACTTATCTGGCTTCTGGGGCCGTTGGAGGCCACCTGCTTCTGCAAGCCCTATTGCTGCAGACTTTATGCTCCGATGGTCCCCATACTCTATTCTCCATCTCTCCTGATCCCAGCTTCTCATCCTGACCTTCATCAACCCTCTCAATAGCCTAAGTGACAAGATGTCTTCATTCTTCTTCCTATGGACGAACCTGCCTGGAAAATTGGACCATCTCTCTTGCCATCGTCATTCCTACTGTCATTTTGTAACTGCAGATAGCATGTCACCCAAAGCACTATTATCCCAGGACAATGTCCTGCTCCCTGCCTTGTCACTCTGCCTGGTTACTAGAGGATAGAACAGGACTAAGCTCAGCCCAGCAACTCTCACAGTGGAACAGGCATCAGCTTTGCTTGGAGACTATATTTAGCTGTAGATGGGTGCACCATCCTGAAGTTTCAAGCTCATAAAAAGAATTCTGAAAATCTGCATGCCTGCTGTGTGACACCATTCCTAGAGTGATGGGTGTTCACCTCAGATAGGAAAGCCATAAAGGACTTGCATAGTTAGGGTTTCATTGCTGTGAAGAGACACAATGACCAACACAACTCTTTTAAAGACAAAACATTTCATTGGAGCCGGTTTACAGTTTCATAAGTTCAGTCCACTATCATCATGGCAGGAAGTATGGCAGCCTGCAGGCAGATATGGTGCTGGAGGAGCCAAGGGTTCTGCATCTTGATCCAAAGGCTTCTCAGAAGACTGTTCTCTGCAGGCAGCCAGAAGGATGCTCTCTTCCACACTGGACAGAACTTGAGTACTAGGAGTCCTCAAAGCCCACCTATATAGTAACACACTTCCTCCTACAAGGCCACATCTATTCCAACAGGGCCACACCTCTCAACAGTACCACTTCCCATGAGCCAAGCATGTTCAAACCAGCACACAGACCAAAGAGAGAAGATACTCCCAAAAATCTAACTTGGTATACCAGTAAGTTTTGGGAGTTACTTACAAGTCTGTGGATGGAAGGCTAACCTCAGGAGCGTGAATGACTGCAGATATCACCTGTGAAAATGATGGTACTTGTCTAGGTTCCACTCCCTGAGAACTACTGTCCTGGTGAACAGTCGTGGGTTTAACTATGTGACCTTGGGCAAACCACTTATTTTCTGAGCCTCAGTTTCCTCATTTGTACAATAAGAAGAATGGGACCAAACCCATTAGATGATGAAGGAGAAATGTGGGCTAATATGTGGGAAGCCTTGCCTCTAAGTAGGCATTCAAAATATCATCCACAGCAGATACTTGAAGCAGCTAATGACAGCATCTCAAGCCAGGGCTCAAAGGCTCTCAGGAATCATCAGTCTCAGGGTGGAAGTCTGCATCTTAACGAGGCACCTGGAGAGTCACTAGAGGCCTTGGGGCTTAGAAGCTGGAGCTCTTTTTCCTCAGAGGTAAAATAAATGTCTTTGGTTCAAGACTACATATTCCCCAGAGGTCAGTGATGTCTCTCTGGCCTTCCTGCACCCTGGGGAGAGCCCCATTTGCATTTCTGTAACTTTGCTTTCAACCTTTTCTCATCTTCATGTTTTATTCCTTGTTTGTAGCCTTTTTAAAGTAGCTCTGGGTTTCCTCAGCAGCCACTGCTGCTGTAGATTCATGGAGAATCAACACATGCAATAGGCTCTTTATAGAATGAGTAGAACTGGACTCTTGGACTGCAGAACACAGACCGAAGAATAATGGCCATGAAAGAGAGGATATGAGCAATGACCAACAAGGGGGACTCTTCCTTGTTAAAATGAAAGGAGAGACCCTGGTTTGTGGGAACCAGTGGGTGGGACACAGGGAAGTCCTCCACGATGGCCACAAGATATCAGGCTCCAATAACACAAGAAAGTTCGTGGGTTTTCAAAATGGTTTTATTGGCATGGCGGATGATAGTTGAATCTGGATGTGCACCCCTCCCCCCTGCAAACTCAGGGCAGATCTGAGTTAAATAGGGAGGGGGAAGGGGAGGGTCTGGGAAAACGAATAGGTAATTGGCTATGCCCTCTGGCCTTTAGGTAACTCATTAATATGGAAATTTCTCTAGGACTGAAGCCTGTAGTCACGCCCTCCACCTGTGCTCTTTGGGAGGGGCTGCATTGTCCTTAGGTGACTGAATGGTGCAGGTTAATGGAGATCTTAGACCAAGTGTCAGGACCCTGGGTTCTGGGGAGGTGGCCAAACACCTGTTGTTGCCCCATTGGGGCCGGGGTTCAAGGCCTCGCCCAGCCAAGAACCAAGACACCCTTTCACGGTCCCACACTGGTTGTTAAGGAATGGTTCAGTTCTGGTGTTTATCTCCATCCTCAAGTTCAAGTCAAGTTGCAAATGATCCAGTTTGGGGTTAAAATTGTCTTTTAACATCAGTCAATTTGTCCAGTTTGAGCCCAATCTGGTAAGGCTAATGATGGCGTAGGACCAGAAGCAATTTTAATTTTCTAAGACAATGCTTAACTTCTTTCCTAGTCCAGAGTTAGTTATGAAATTTCATAAATCTAACTCAGTGACTCACACATTTTCATGCAATAATCATTTAGGAAGCTAATTTAAAAGGACAACTCTCAGCTCCTCCAATCTGACCCTACAGTTGCTGCTATTTGCATTTTAACTAACTAATAATTTCCCAGGACTCCACTGCATAAGAACATATAGTTTCCTAAGCCAAGACAAGCAGGCCTCCTCAATGCTGATGTCGAATTCTCAGCCACAATGTACTTGCCAGCCCTGCCATGTTTCTGCAGATCAAGCCCCTTTCTCTTCTCTCCCATGTCCTTCTCTTTTTACTTTGAAGTCCGATCACTCCACCAATTGATAGGGTGAAATTTGAGTATGGTATTTAGAATCTACTGAAATCCAAGAATAGGTTGGTAGGAAGAGAGAAAAATAATGAACATGTTGAATTCTCTTTTCTGTGCTTCCTAGACATTATGTATTTCTCACATGATGCTTAAGCAGTGAAGGAAAAGAGACCTGGCAAGAGGAAGGAGGTTCCAAATAAGTCTTACTACTTCCTCCCAGAATCCTCTTCCTCATCCCTGATTGGCTAGTTCAGTAGCCATCAGCCTCCAGTGTCTGTGAGGCCCTTGAACCATAACAAGTGAGAGATGCTGTAAATCTAAATACCTCATTTCTATATTGGTTACAAGCTTAAAATGGTAATATTTTAAATAACTGGGTTAAACAATATATTTCGCTAATCTTACTTTTTCCTTTTTCTTTTTTAAATATGACCACCTGAAAAGCTTAAATGGCCCATGTGGCTCATGTATTTCTGTTAGTGTTGACCCAGAGTTTCATTGTCCAGCAAAATAACCACAAGACATATATGGTCACTCAAAAATGTTTTTTAAAGTAAATTTAAAAAGTCAACTCATCTGCTGTACTGGCCACAGTGTAAGCTCTTATGGTCACAGGGGGTTGGTGGCAGTCATATTTGATGGGATCTTTGCAAAATGTTCTATCAGGCAAATCCAACTTACTGCTTCATACTGCTCTGTATTGCTTATAATTGTCTGTCCTGAACTCATTGGTATAGCTTGCATTAGAAATCCCACTGGCCCAATTCAAACCCTAATCTTAGAAGAGGATTTGTGCCATGGTGCTAAAGTTCCCTTTTGTGGAAGCTACCACTCATGGCTCTGTCTCAGGCCGACTGCCTGGGTCCTCCTCTCTTAATCCAAGACCTCTGTGTTGGCTTCCTACTGCTGCTTTAACAGATTGTCACAGAATATGAAATTCATTGCACTAGTTGTTTTCTTGAAGTCTGAATGCCACTAATCTAAATCCCAAGTGTCTGGAGAGCTGTATGGCTTTAGAAACTTAGGGAAGCCACTCTCTTACCCATTTGGTCTCTGAGGCTGTTACATTCCTTGGCTCACAGACACACCTCTCCACGTTCTGCTTCTGCCTACACATGGCCTCTCCTCATTCTCCTCAGATCCTTCTTTCCTCTCATCTTCTAGTTACATTGAATCCATCCTCAGGATTCAATCATCCTCATCTTCTAGTTACATTGAATCCAACCCAGGGCCACCTCTCCATCTCAAAATCTAATTGGATTACATCTGCAAAGTCCCTTTTGCCATGTGAGATGGCATATTCACAGTCTCTGGGGACCAGGATGTGGCCATCTATAAGTGACCACTGTGACCACTGCTGTCTACACAACTGTTACAAAGAAAAACAACACTTTTTTTCTGATTTCTGCTGGCCATGTCAAGAGCCCAAGTGGCTACGTATAATCCAAGGAAGTCTTGAGCTCCTTGTGTTTTTGATTAAAATGACCTTGTGAAAACTAAACCGCCATGAACTCCCCAGACCATATGCTTGTCCACATGCCCAGAGCAAGACATGAATTTTTCTGTTAGGGGGTCAGATCATTGCTTCATATCAAAGCTTCGCCTCATTGGGACATGACTGTCACCATTTCTCAACTTCATAAAACCACCCCTATCTGGCATAGCCTTTACCCAGAAGAGACCCAATGTGGCCAGAAGTCAATGACCTACTCATATGTTGAAACCATTCCTACTTCAAAACTAGCTTGCTGTTTAAAATGAAAAGATTGACAATGACCACATCAGTAAACCACTGGAGAGGCGTGAGGAGAAGGCTGTGATTAATTCAACCCAGGAGAACTCTTATTTGATAATTTTTTAATGATCCGTTGCAGTTTCACAGGGAATGGTTCTGATTTGTCAATAACATTAGACTTCTCTAGGCAGTACAATCCCTCAAGGGAGTCAGGAGTCTGGCTGCATGTGGAGGTGAAGATTTCAAAGTAGAACTCACTGAGCCAAAATGAAAATAGTTCATCTAGAGGAAAAGTAACCACAGTTGCTGTACAGCTATGGGCTCTAAAGTAGAGCTGTGGTTTCACAAAGAAGACCATGAGTATTCCCAGGGCACCTGACCCTATGCACAGCCAGTGGGTATTAGCTGGGGTGTAACTCAGCTGATAGCATGCACATCTAGCATACACAAGGCCCTAGGATAGATGCCCAGCGTGACATAAGGCAGGTATGGTGGCACACACCTGAAACCCCAGCACATGGAAGGTGAACACAAAAGGATCAGAAGCTCAAAGCCATCCTTAGCCACAAAGTGAGTTAAAGAACATCCTGGGACATATGAAACCCTCTTTCAAAAAAAAAAAAAATTTAAAAATTCCTCTCTCTCTCTCTCTCAGCCACCATCTTCCCCCAAAGTGTGAGGTTCCAAGAATTCACAGGCACAATTCAAAGTATAAAAATTCTCCTTCCTGGTTTTTGGCTTAAAGGTCAGGGAACCAATTCCAGGTCATTCCAACATAAGCTGTAGACAAGGCAACCTATCATCAGAAGCAGGTCCAAATGAATCAACAACTAAGTTTCTTGAAACAGCGCTAGCTCAAATGTAGCCTTGGCACATGGGCTGGATAGTTCTTTGTCTACTTTATACAGGCTAGATGAATCTGAGAAGAGGGAACCTCAGCTGAGAAAATGCCTCCATAAGATCTGCCTGTAGGCAAGCCTGTAGGGTAGTTTCTTTTTTTTTAACTATAAGTATTTTATTTTATTTTATTTTATTGGATATTATATTTACATTTCAGATTTTATCCCCTTACCCCACTTTCCCCCACCACCCAGGAACCTCCTATCCCATCCCCCCTCCTCATGCTTCTATGGGTATTTTCTTAACTAATGATTGATTCGGACAGACCCAGTCCACTGTGGTGGTGCTACCCATAGGCAGGTGGTCCTGGGTCATGTAAGAAGCAGATTGAGCAAGCTATAGGAAACACTGAGTAAGCAGTACGGTTCTGTGGCCATTGATCAGTTCCTGCTTCCAGGTTCCTGGCCTAGTTGAGTTCTTGTCCTGACTCCCTCAGTGATGGACTGTTACCAAGAAGTATAAGATGAAACAAGCCCTCTCCTCTCCAAGTTGCTTTGACTTGTAGTGTTTCATCATAGCAATTGAAATCCTAACACAAGGATTATAGGGCACTGACATAGCAAATTTTCTAGTTCTATAGCAGAATCTTGAACCTGGGTACTTTATAAAGGGAAGGATTCTGTTTATATCCATACTCCTAGAGTTTGGGATGTCCAAGCAAGCATGCCCACATCTGCTGAGGGCTTTGTGCCGATTCATAAAGCCACAGGAGGAACACAAAAAGCAGATGAAGGGTACCACTCTGCTTTAACTGAAAAGCTGCTCTTCTGTTTACCAGTGCAGCTCCTATGAAGTCAGTGCACCAATCCCTCTATGAGGGTGTGACCCAGATGCATCTCGAAGATCCCACCCCTTCTTGATACCCTGGCATCACGTGGCTTTGGGTGCAGACAAACTTTTCAAACCATAGCGGGTACCTTCTACCAGGGAGTATTCTATCTTTGGAATCCTCCTTGGGAAAACACAGAAATAGGGGGCTCAGAAACCTAACACTAAGCAGACGTAAAGCAGAGTTGGGAAAGGGATCCAGGGAGGAGTAAAAGCTAGCCATCACTGTGTTGTAGATATGATCACCACTTTGGGGAGCTTGGGGGGAACTATGGTGAATCTTTCAGAATTCTGAAAGTCAGCAGGCTCCTAGGTCAAGGACATCCTCTGGAGTTTGACACCATTGATTTCCTGGTTTCTCTCCGTGTCATCTCTGAAACAGAATCCTATGCCCAGGTGGTAACTCCTTGACCTGGGATGACAGCAGAGAGTCACTACAACCTCTGGATTTCTATGTCTCCCATCCCTCACCACACACTCCCTACAAGCACATGGAAGAGCCCTGCAGGCCCTCAGCAAAAACTCCCTGCAATCACATGCCAGGGCAGGCCCTGCAGGCCCATCTGAGACTTGATGCAGATGTGCAGCAGAAATTCCTGGGGTGCCCTTCGAAGCAAAACAAAACTGACTGGAGCAATGGCTCAAGAAGGAAGCTGCTCTTTGAGAGGACTGGGATTCAATCTCCAGCTCCAACATGGTGACTTATAACCACCTGTAACTCCAGTTACAGGGATCCAGAGACCCTCATCTGGCTTCAAGGCCCTAGGCACATGTGCTGCACAGACCTGTATGCAAGTGAAACACACACAAATATATATGTACAGAATAAAAATGAAAATTCTCAAAAGTGAAACAAAAACGACTCAGGAACTCTCAAAGACAAGGGTAAAATGGCCCAGAAACAGACAAGGCCCTGGTCTAATCCCTAGCACACACACATGTGCAAACACACAGACGTACACACACACACACACACACACACACACACACACACACACACACGGGGGAAGGGAAAAGAAGGGGGAAGGGAAGGAGAGTAAAGGGAAGAAAGGGGGTAGAAAAGAGAGAGGAATGAAACTAGAAAGGAAAGGAGGGCTAGGAAGGAGGAGAGGAAGAGAGAGAGGAGGAGGGGGGAGGAGAGGAGAACCTAGCATGCTACATGAAGAACTGTGCTGGAGAAGCCGTGCTCAGCCTTTGTCTAGATTTGGCTCAGGAAATACCCAGAGGTAGAGAGGGGAAACTGTCTCTTACTCACAGCTCACTGAAGTAACCCGCTCCCTGCCTCTCCCTCCAGAGACAGGCAGTATGCTCCACTAACCTTCGCCTCTCTCTTGGTTTTTCTAGCCTCTCACTTTAGGTTTTGTTGGGCTCCATCCCACTGTGCTCTTGCAGAACACAGGCTGTGTCTCCAAGATTCACAGGCCTTCTCTGCATGCAGAGAATTCTTGGGGGTTATGGTTCTGAAGGCATCTCCATTTTTTTCTCCATAGTTATACTGTGCTCCCACCAAGAATGTATAAGGGTTTCCTTTCTTCAAAAAAGAATATTCAAGTAGTCAGCACCCACTGGTGAGTGAAGCCATCATATCACAATGTGGTTCTATCAGAACTACGCAGTAGATTGCTATTCCACCTTAAAGAAGGAAATCCCATCATTTTTAATACCATGCTTAAAACTGGAGGACAGTGTGCGAAGTGGAATGAGCCAGAGAGAGGACAGATGTGGCTTGGCTTCCTCTACATATGCAAAATAAAAGTTAAAAAAGAAAAAACTCATCAACTCAGAGAGGAGAGATTCATTACCAGTCAGGACCCAAGAAGTGAAGGGTGACCTTGGTCCAAGGGCACTATAACTAACTAAAAGTTGTTTTTGTTTTTTCACTGCTGTGATCAAAAATCTACCACAAGGAACCTAAAGGAGGAAGGATTTCTTTTGGTTCACTGTCCAGGAGATACAATTTATCATGGCTTGAAAGGTGGCCACATTACATCCACAGTCAAGAAGATCAAGGTGCACGCTGGCTTCTGCCCTCTTTCCCCTTTGTTTTTTTCAGTCTGAGATTCCAGACTATAGAATAGCTCAGTGGCCACCTCAGTTGACTCAGCATAGAAACTTCCTCACAGATGTGCCCGGAGACCACTGTCCAAGCAAGTTCTCCACCCTGTCAAGCTGGCACCACTACCCTTCACAGACAGACTTCCAGCCATGACATCTATCAGTTTTGAGATCTGACACACAGTGTATAAACTACACCTCACCGTCCTATATTATTTACTGGAGATTTGCTGACAGGTTGGATCTTAGTTGTTCTTTATTGGGGGAATGACACTAGGAGTGTGTAGCTTTAAAGATCTTAGATAGACACTTGGTCAGTATAGCTTAGGAGAACCATTTTGCCCTACTGGCTACCCAGCAGGAAAGAAATGGCTTCAAAATGGCAGCAGCTGTTGGGGTGACAGACCAGCACTGGCACCCACAGCCTGACTCATATGTCCCCTACATCCGTATTCACATCCTTAAGGACCTCCACTCAAATAAAGCTAGGTCCTTGGTCGTATCACAGGAAAGAGACAGAGTAAATAAAAGTGGGTATGTTCACTAAACAGAGATAGCACACACTGTGGATTTTTTTAACATCAGGTGTTGAGAAGGAGGCACAAGGAAGGACAGAGATCACATCCATAACACGAATGTGGGCTTCGCAAAAGAAAGGACTCCTTACGTGTTGTCCTAGTTTGCTTCCCATTGCTACTATAAACATCAGGACCAAAAGCTACCTGAGGAGAAAAGGGTTTATTTCATCTTACAGATTAGAATCCATCATGGAGAGAAGCCAAAGCAGGAACCCTAAGTCAGGAACCTGGAGGCAAGAACTGGAGCAGAAGCCGTGGAGGAAGTCTGTTTTGTGGCTTGCTCTTCAGGCTCACGTTATCTACTTCTCTTACACACCCAGGACTACCTATCCTAGGCTCTCCCACACTGATCATTAATAAGGAAAATGTTCCCCAACGTCTTGCCTACAGGCCAGTCTGATGGAACCATAGTCTCAAGAATAATTCCCTCTTCCCAGATGACTCTAGCTTGTATGGTGTTGACAAAACACTCCCCAGCACAGGTGTCTTTACGCTGGTTACATACACATCCACAGGTAATTGTCTAGCTTTCTAAAGCTTACTGTTGCAGCTTTAGAAGTCTACGTATGGCGAACAGCTGCCCTGTCAAGGCAAAAGGAAGTATAACTGGAGAGCCAAGGCAGAAAGGAAACACTACCAGGACGGGGTGAGACGCTGTTGCAGACGCAGACATGGGTTCCATGCAGCAACAACAGCGACACCCAAGACAGAAGCTGTCACACACGCAGTTCATCCTGAGGATTTCAGTCATCAATCATAAAGTAAATGTGCCGGTTTCAACCCCTGAGAAAAAGTCTAAGTGAACAAACCAATGAGAACTGAGAGCTGTAGCTCAGTGAACAAGCACTTGCTTAATGTGGGAAAGCCCTCTGGTCAGTCCCCAGCACAGCACATAAAAATAATAATCTTTTAAAATGCAGTCCTTGTTCTAGATAAACTAATGGGCTTGGCATCATAATGGTTAGTCTACATATTTTCACAAGTGTTAAAACACTATAGCAATGCTTAAGTATTAAGAAAGTGGAAGAATTCTATTGAGGGCCTAGCAAGGCCTGAGGAAGGGTACAATGCTGCCAATTGAGTTCACCATTCTGGGATCACTGCCACTCCAGGAGCACTACCACTCCAGGAGCACCACCACTCCAAGAGCACCACCACTCCAGGAGTACTGCCACTCCAGGAGCACTGACACTCTTGGAGCACTGACACTCCAGGAGCATCTCCACTCCAGGAGCACTTTCACTTGCTCCAGCCTCTGCTTGGTTTCAGAGAACAAAAAGACGGAGCAATTGGCTAAGGTAAGTGGAATCTGCTGTAGCCGTGGCTCACCTACACACCTGCAGTATAGAATGATTAACTGAACCTAGCAAGGGCTGGACCAGTACAGGCAGAATGAAAGACCTTGAAATAGAGAGTTTCAGTGTGCTGGGTTCTCCCTGAAGTCATGAGACTCACTCAACAAGGGCTTATTCTCACCCATTCTGTCATTACTGGAGAGAGAGCTACAGAGACAGTACCAGAACTGGATACACTGTGAGCAGAGAGACTGGGATCAACGCAGATTGAAGAGACCAGGGGTGGTCAAAGGAAGGAACAGGGCACAGACCGTCATATCAAGCTGGTGTCTTCCAGACCCTGTGGCCTTCGTGTTCCTGCCATAGAAATCAGTTTCTGGAGTAGGAGTGGAGCTTAGTGGTTCAGCACTTGCAGAGTAAGCATGATGTCAATCCCTGGCACAACAAAAAGACAATCGACTTAAGTTCAATTGAACTGAAGTCAATTTACTCTCTTTAATAAAGAGGCGAGGGGGGAAGGCCAATTTTTAGAAGTCTTTCAATGACGGAAAGGAAAAAATAGGTGAGAGTATCCTGGGAATCTTTTTATAGTATAGAGGGTGAGAATGTTAATTAAAGGAATCTCAGAAATGAAAAGGGCCTGGGAAGGGGAAAAAAAAAAAAACAGAGTTTAATTTTAGGTGTTGTTTTGTCGAGCTAACAACAAAAAGTCACCTCCCTGAGTTACTCGCAGCTATTCTCAGGAGCTACATGGGCCCCCAAAAAACTCTAGTTGAAAATGTGAAGCATAGAAAACCAATTTAATGAAAACCTCTCCCAAAGAAGGACCTGTTAGGAGTGAAGAGAAGCGCAAACTGGCAAAGTCCCGGGGCGCTAAGTGAGCATCGGGGAAGAATAGGTATCATCTGAACGGTGTTCTTCAAACAGTGAGACCCATTCATGTTTGAAACCGAAAATGTGAAAAAGAAAAACAGATGCTTCTACACAAGACTTTCCAAAACTGAGTGTCACGGCAGCTGTCAGAATCCGTCAAGTGAACCTCCTCTGAGCTGGCTAACAATCAACTAGTGACAACCACCATTACCCTTCCTGAGGACCACACTGCTACTGAGGCTACAGACAAGGTCTTTAGTCCTCCTTGAGCCCTGCAGGAAGATTTCTGTTTCTCTTTTCTGAGTCCAGAAGCTGAGTGCCGAGATTGCCCACTGTCACTTTGCTAGTGATAAAGAAAGCTGGGACTTACACCCATCTATCTCTGCATCTCAGTGTTGGGGATTGGTTCCAATGCTTTGGGTTAATCCCTGACCCCCAAAATCGGGAATCTGCATGTCCAAACACTGAAGGTCCCTTGTCCCCAATTGGTTTTTGATCGATCAATAAAGAACCAATGGCCAATGGCTGGGCAGGTAGACTGAGGAGAGACTTTTAGATTCACTTGGGCTAGGAACTGGGAGAAAGGAAGAGAGAATCGCCATGACTCGGGGGATGGAAGGAGAAGGATGGGACATAAGAGCTACAGGAGAGAAAGCCAACCAGCCATGTAAGAATTCAGGTAAGTGACCACTGGCCACTTCCCTGATTGGGTCTGGGGTAGCAGGGGAAATTTTAGGAGTCTCAGGAGCACCAGAGGGGAGCGTTTGCTAACAGAGGAAGGTTTAAGAGTGCCCAGCCTTTGAGCTAGGTAGTCACAGTGTATCAAAAATTAACTGGTGTGTGTGTGTGTGTGTGTGTGTGTGTGTGTGTGTGTGTTTTGGTTCAATAGTCCAAAGAGCTCCTAGGCAGGAGCATTCGCATTCGACCCACCAGGAGTCAAAGGGGTGTAGCCAGCTACCACTACATCTTAGCTCAAACCATTTGCTCTGAGCCACACAATAGCAATAAAACAGACATACAGTATAAATACACACAAGAACCCAACCACACAGAGAGAAAACATAAGGAAGATAGTTTTGCGGTGGAAGGGGACCAGCAAGAGGGTAGCAGAGAAGGGAGGGAATTAGGGGGTAAATATAAGGAAAGTACCATATGTATGCTATAGGCAGGGATCAGAATCCAGAGGCACCTAGTGAGATTTCCAGGTTTATGTATCCAGAACAAAGAACTGGACCAGAGACACAAGATAGTTTTAGAAATGAGGATGGCTTATCAACAAGAAAGGCAGTGCTGGAGAAATGGATGATTCAGAGGAGCAGAGTTTGGATCCCAGTATCCACACCAAGCATCTTACTAATCCCTACAACTTGAGTCCCAAAGATCTGATACCTTCTTCTAGCCTTAATGATCACCTTGGAAAAGACACACACATACTCACACATATATGCATATACAGACAAACACATACACTTTTTTTTAGTATGAGAAAGAAGAGAGAGTCAGAGCTGGAAACAGAAACAAAGGCAAACAGACACCTTGAACTGACCCACAGGCTACTAGATCCTGACTTTTCAGTCATTCACTTAGCATCTACCTTTCCTAGATTTGGGAAGTATGTTCTCACACATGCTGTCTCTTACATGTATCATTGGTAAGAAATGGTCTCGAGTCTTTCAACCAGTGGCTTGTTGTTGTTGCTGTTTTCCATGATAATCTTGATGTCTATATAGCCCCATCTCCATCTAACTCTCCTACTACAACATATATATGTGTGTGTGAAAATGGACATATCATCTGGCAATGATACACCTGCAATCATAGTACTTGGAGGGCTGAGGCAGGAGGATGAGAAACTCAAGATCATCCTCAACTTCTTAGTAAACCCAAGGCCAGCCTGGATTATATGAGACCATGTCTTAAAATGAACCAACAAACAAAAAGTCATGGTGTAACCCATTGTTTTTTATGTTAAATAAAAACAAGCAGTTGGTCTGTTTTTAAATTATTTTGTTTTGTTTTGTTTTGTTTAAATTTTTTTTCAGGACAGGATTTTTCTGTGTAGTCCTGGCTATCTTGGAACTTGCTCTATAGACCTCTAACCCAGAGACACAACTGCCTCTACTTCCCTAGTGATGGGATTAAAGGTGGGCACCACCACTGCCATTTAATGTGGCTTTTAATGTGACTAAGATGGGAAGCCTCTGAAGTGAGCAGAAGAAAAAATAAAAATACTCTTCTTAATTCAGTGATGGAGTGTGTCTTGGGTAGGGTTTTCATTGCTATGAAGAGATCAAGGCAACTCTTATAAGGACAACATTTAATTGGGGCTGGCTTACAGGTTCAGAGGTTTAGTCAGTTATCATCATGGAGGGAGCATGGTATCATCCAGGCAAGCATGGTGCAGGCAGAGCTGAGAGCTCTACATCTTATTCCAAAGAAAGACAGGAGAAGACTGGCTTCTAAGCAGCTAAGACAAGGGTCTTAAAGCCCATGCCCACAGTGACACACTTCCTCCAACAAGGCCACACCTACTCCAAGGTCACACCTTCTCCAAGGCCACACCTCCAAATAGTGTCACTCCCTAGGCCAAGCATATTCAAGCCAAGTGTGATGACCAGGAAGACAACCACCACTATGCTAGGAACCTGAATTCTTCACTGTTCTTTTCTTGAAAAGAGGACAGCTGATAATCCACCATCCTCCATGTGCTTGCACATAGTGAAAATGATACCACATGTCTCCTTCAGCAGTAAGTTGTAACAGATAGTGTATTTAGAGAAGAGAACAAAACAAAACAAAATGACTACAACCCAACCCTTGCCTGCATCACAGCTATTGGATGTTTCTCCTGGTGCTGATGCAGTGTCTTCGAGTTCCTGGCCACAGATCTCAAAAATTTCAACCTATGTTTCCAGCTCCAGTCTAGACACTTTTTTGCTCAGTCAGCCAGAGTCTTCTCACGACCTGCTTGCTTCCTATATGCTCTTCTCGCTATCTGGACAGTGCTCTGTTCAGAGGTGTCTGTACTGTCAGCCTCATCATTGGGAAGCAAGAAACATATATGTGGGCAAACTATTGTTCATTAACAACTGAGATCTATTTGAAATCAGGAAATTAAAGCTTTTATATCGATGGCTACTCTTATTTTATTCCGCAGACTTGATCTATATCTCTATGGACACAGATGATATAAAAACCTTACTTTGGGGTTTGTTTTAAATGGATGAATAATATTATGTGTGATCTATATATTTTTCAGAACAGATATACTATGCCGGCCCTGTCAATAACCCTGGACTTGATGTTCCACAGGTAAGGTTTTGGTTTTCTCTTTTGTGTTGTTGTGTATTATTGTGTTGAAGAGTTTATTTTCAACTCTTGGAGGAGAAAAAAGAGAAAGAGGAGAAGGAAAAGAAGAAGAGGGAAGAAGGGGTGGAGACAAAGAAGAGGGGAACTAGACTTAAATAGCTGAAAATGTTGGCACATGCCATAATTAGGAGGCATGTTTAACATGCTGGCTTTGTCCTATAGATGCTTCATATTGCTGTTCTAGTGAACCTTTCCGTTGAGCCAGAACAAAACCTACTGGAGTTGAAATGCTGGCATCTTGCCCACAGGATTGGGGGTGGGGGGGATTCCATATGGCTAGAGCTGCCTGGGATGTGTAGGAGGCAACTAACTTCTGGCAGTCCAGAGAAAGGAGAGTTTACAAAGCCACAAAGGCTTCAATGTCCCACTAGTTATCATCCTTTTACCGTGACTGCCAAGCTGGGATGAGTCTGCTTCTATTTATTGTATAAAATAGAAAGAACAGGGCTAGGGAGATAGCTCAGCTGGTAAAGTTTGATCTCTAGAGCCAGCGTTAGAAAAGCCAGATGAGGTAGTACATGCTTATAATCCAAGTTTCTGGAAAAGCAGAAACAGGCAGGCTCCTGGCACTTGCTGGCCTAGGGAGTTTCAGGTCAGTGAAAGATCCTGACTCAAAAGTAGGAAAAAGGTAGGTGACACATGAGGAGTCACCCCCTACTATTGTCCTTGTCCTCCACGGGCATGTGCACACACAATTATATGTGTTCCACATATACATGCATCTGTACACACAAACATGACCACATAACACATGTGACCAAAGAATAAAGTTATACTCAGCTCACTATTCCAGAGTCTGGTATATTCAGGGTAAAGGGAGAATGTCTGATGAGGTTCTCCTTGCTGGTAAGGATTTTGCAACATCATAAGTCAACACATTAGGGGACATAAGTCAGGATATTAGAGGACAAAGGAGAATTTTCATAATGCACCACTCCCAAGAAAACCTATTACTCCTTAATCTATTAGTCCATAAATGAATGAATCCACTCCCAAGGGCAGATCACTTTTAAAGACCCCATATATTCTGACCTCACCCTAGAGATTAAGCTTCAACAGACTTTATAGTAGGGACAGTCAAGCCAAAGCAAGGTGGCCTGTCCTGAGCATTCATCAGCAAGACTCAAAGCTACGACTAGGATTTTTCATGAAGTCCTTTTTACTCAAAATAACATTATTTCAAGCTGTTCTGATATCGCCATGCATTTCCCTGTTGCTCCTTGAGAGAACAGTCTGGAACATCATAAAAAACGAAGAGACTCCTTCGGCTTCACTTCAGCTCTCTTTGTTTCCCTCCTGTCCAGTCCTGTGAGCTCCTAAGTCACAGAGTCCTGAGCAGACCACACTTCAGTTTCCACAGGAATCCTTCTCACAACTGGAGTCTCTCTCTCTCTCTCTCTCTCTCTCTCTCTCTCTCTCTCTCTCGCTCGCTCGCTCTCGCTCTCCGGAATTCTCCAGTCATCTTCTCTGGCCTTTCTGTGAAAGGCTCAGCTTCTTCCAGGAAGGGAAACTCAGTCTCTCCTCATTCCTCGCAGGCAGGGCCTGAACCCTCCCAGGGAGCTTTTCTTCACTGTTGCTACTTGAACGTTTTTCCTTTCCACGGTTTTTCTCCTGATACCCCACTAGAGACTGATGTAATAATTGCTAACAATTGGATTTCATTTTGCCTTGCTGGCTTTTTAAAATCAGTTACCCTTCTGCAATCCCTATGCAATGAAGGCATGGTCGGGGGGAGGGGTGGCTCTTAAAGTCATAGAAGCTCCTTGAAAGGAAATTTACCCTCAGAGATATAAAGAGCTTATATAGATGTTACTCGTGTTAACACAGGATTACATCCCCTAAACTCTGCATGAGTTGAAAACAGCTTAAGTTGAAAATGCATTGACTCCATTCAGCCTACAGAACCTTATAGCTTAGTGGTATATAGCAGGATACCCAGGAGAGAGGTGGTCATTTGATCATGTCTTCGTGACTGGGCACTGGGACTCACTCGGGACTGCTCGGTGAGGAAGGAGGTTTGAACTGTGTGCCACAGGCCTGGAAAGATGAGAATTGAAAATGCAAAGTATAGATGCTACCAAGCCTATTTTGTCTCTCAGCAATGTAAATAGAGCCATCATAAGCAGGTACCATATCGTAGTCAACAATTTGTAGTCAACAAGCCTACAGTGCTTGCAGGATACTCCTTGCCTGCCTTCTTCAACCAGTAATAGTGCTTCTAGAGATACAGCCTAGAGTAAGTCAGATGTCCTGACCCAGGTTTCCTCCTCTTCTTCGGCCTGTACGTGGGAA
>JANHMN010000006.1:25052443-25077831 GCA_030674055.1 Rhabdomys pumilio | reverse complement strand
AGAAATGGCCAGACTCACTCTGATGAAACCCAGTACCTACGTCCCAGTGTGGGAAGAAGACTGGAGGTTTTAAGAAGGGGTTTTCCCAGATAAGTAAAGCTCCCACTTCTCAAAAAAAAAAAAAAAAAAAAAGCATCTTTCTGCAGCACATAGAGACTGCTACAGTGAGCCAGAGGAACACAGGAACACTGAGCCCTGACTGGGTGGGTGCCTGGCCCCAACTGAGATGACAAAGTGCCTACTAAAATATCAAAGCATCAAAGTGGACCTGACCTCCAAATTCTCCCAGCATCCCTCAGTCCCTACACGTTACAGGGTATGGCTAGCATACCCCACCCCCTAACCTAAACTTCCGCAG
The DNA here is from genome assembly GCA_030674055.1 of Rhabdomys pumilio. Taxonomy (NCBI): domain Eukaryota; kingdom Metazoa; phylum Chordata; class Mammalia; order Rodentia; family Muridae; genus Rhabdomys; species Rhabdomys pumilio. The sequence continues at coordinate 25,077,473 of JANHMN010000006.1, read as the reverse complement.
CCCAGGGACTGAGCTGCCCTTCCCTATAACTGCCTTGGTTTTGGTTGGTTGGTTGGTTGATTGGTTGGTTGGTTGGTTGGTTGGTTGGGGTTTTGTTGCTGTTGTTATTGAGTTTGGTTTTTGGTTTTGTTTCTTTTGGGGGGGTTGTTTTGTTTTGTTGTGATCTTTTGTTTGTTTGTTTGTTTGGCCTACCCTTTTCATTCCTAGCCTCTTGGTCTGACTCTCCCCTTTCCCCGGGCCTTGTCTCCTCTCTCTTTCCTCACATGGCCAAGCTCAGTCTGGTCCTGTTCACAGATGTCTCTGCCTCTGGCTATGCTCTCCCTTTTATCTACAATAAACTCTCCCCTCCAGCATTCCTAGGAGTGTTCATGTTCTTTCCTTATTTCTTTTTTTCATTCAGATGCTTTACAACACAATCCCCGCACCTAAGGCACAGGGGACGTTGTAGAACACAGGGCAAAAAAGCTTGTAAGAGCCAGAAGACTATGAGAAAATGTATTGAAGGATTGTCTTCTAAATATGACAGGAAAGGGACACCCGTGGAATCTCAACATCATGGCTGCTTAGACAAGACCAAAAACAATGACAACATCAGTTGACTTGCCAGTGTTGATGGGGGAATTCTCATGGGACCCTAGATAAGGATCTATAAGCAATTAAAGACTGCTGAGAGGAAGAGAATTAATTTTTCCCCAGGGACAGTCCCCTAAATGATTCTCCAATCCCAATCAGTCAATCCTAAAAATATACACAAACAAACAACAGTAAACAGACTCAGCCGGTGGCATTTACATATTTATTTGCATATGTATGTAACAATAGTCATTAAAGAGTAATTAAAGGCCTTGCATTTGAAAAGAAGAGAATGTGGGAGAAGTAGGAGGTGGCGGGTGGATAATGCAAATAGATTTTAATTAAATAAAGACTTTTTTTTTTTAGGTGGGCACCAAAAGCCAGAGATCTAGATGTGTAAGGCTGCCAGAGAGCACTGAAGGAACCCGGATTGTCTATGGAATAATTTAAGTTCACTTCTCTTCCCCTAAAAAGGTTGTTTCAAAAATCACCATGGAAAACTCCAGGAGCATGTCTAACCTCTGAAGAGAAAAAGAAAACCAGTTTAGTGAGGTTCCACTGTTCATTAGAATTGAAAGCCTCCTTCGGAAGCTCCACCTCTGATGGGCACAGTCCTCACCTGCTCTTTTTTAGATTCTGAGGGAAATTTCAATTTCTCTGCATAGAATATTATTGAAGCATCTTTTAGTGAAGCATCTTTTTTTAAAAAAAAAAAAATTTACTTATTTTATGTATATGAGTATGTAGGGCCTTGAAAGGGGTCTTGGTTTTCAGTAGAAGCGCTGGCTGAAAGTAGCCCAGAGACCCTGCAAGGGACGGGCATTTATTCTGCCAGCGCTCCTAGAACCCAGGCTCCTGTGTGTAGATCTCCATTAACCTGCACCATTCAGTCACCTAAGGACAATGCAGCCCCTCCCAAAGAGCACAGGTAGAGGGCATGACTATAGGTCTCAGCCCTAGAGAGATTTCCATATTAATGAGTTACCTAAAGGACAGAAGGCATAGCCAATTACCTATTCCTTTTCCCAGACCTTCCCTTTTCCCCTCCCTATTTAACTCAGATCTGTCCTGAGTCTCAGGGGGATGGGGGGGTGCACATCCAGATTCAACTACCATCTGCCATGCCAATAAAGCTGTTTTGGAAACCCACAGACTTTCTTGTGTTATTGGGGCCTGATGTCTTGCGGCTTCTTGAGGACTTCCCTGTGTCCCACCCACCAATTCCCGCATGAGTACACTGTTGCTACCTATCTTCTAAAGATAGATGCTATCTTTAGAAGAGGGCATCCAATCCTATTACAGATGGTTATGAGCCACCATGTAGTTGCTAAGAATTGAAGTCAAGACCTCTGGAAGAGCAGTCAGTGCTCTTAACCTCTGAGACATCTATCGAGTCCCTATTGAAGCATCTTTTAAGGGAGTTCTAGTATCTTGGGGAAGCTGTGAGGCACAGGTCTGGGACCTCACCAGAGCCCCAGTGGTCTGCCCTTCCCCTACTAGAGTCCACTTGTTGAAGTAATAATGCTTCTCAATAGCAATGTTCTTGAGCCCAAGACATTAATGAAGATCCCCAAAAACAGGAGACCCTTACTCAAGTCTCAGGAAGTCACAGCCACCCACAAACTCGCGAGACACCGTACCTGGATGCAATCAGCAGAAGCTTTATTAGGGAAGAGAGCTGGCAGCCAACAGTCAAACTGCTCACTCACGTAGGAGTAGAGTTTGACCCCGAATGATGAGCTAAGGAGCCTTTTAAAGAGGAAAACCACAAACCAGGGGAGTGAGGAGAGGGTGAGGGGTTGTCAAGGATATATGACATAAAAATAGCAAAACATTCCAGAGGAACCCACCCCGAATGATTTAGTGTCATGTGAAAATCTCTCTGTACACCCATTCTTCTCAAAAATGTAGCTTTACCATGTCACTGTGCCCTACCCTGTCATTTGCCAACTATTTCTGATTAACTATTTCTCACTTGCTCCAGGCCACAGCCCAGTCATTGTGTTTCACCACCTAAATGACTTACATTCTTTACTTTCCTTTTCTGTACAGCCAGTTCCCAAAACTGGCCTGGCTCATTTCAGAGGAAATTTTCCATGTCCTTTAAAGAAAAACCTAAAGGAAAGTCTGTATATATCTTATTAACTAATTTTTTTATATAATTTTTCATTCTTCAGTTAACACATGGGTGATTGAGGGATTCCAATGATTCAAATGACTTACAGCTTAGAACCATGTTTGGGATGCCACAACATCATGTGTCAGGATGACCACTCACAGGTGGAGGCAATGCCTCGTGTCCTATCTCTTACATCTCCTATCACCTTCCTCCTATCTCATCTCTCCAGTCTTCCTTGATGGCACCAAACAATGGAAGGCCATCTGTCTTCTGTTACGTTAGGCATACTTCAGGAACTGTACCTGTCCTAGCTGCTCTCTTTTGCTATCACAAAACCCTCTGACCAGAAGCAACTTGGGAAGAAAAGCATTTACTGGTTTACCCTTCTGGATCGCAGCCCATCACTGAGGGAAGTCAGCAGAGACCACAGAGTAGCACTGCTACTCAACTACTGCTTGTTCATTCAACCCAGGCCCACCTGCCCAGGGGTAGTATTGTTCACAGTATGCTGGGCCCGCCTTCATCAATCAGTAACCAAGAAAATGTCCCCCACAGACTTGTCTACAGGCCAGTCCTCTATGGTAGAGTCATTTTCTTAATTGAGGTTCCTTCTTCCCAGATGAGTCTAGCTTATGTCAAGCTGGCAACAAACTTGAGCAGCACAGTTGAGCCCTTGTCAGCTTGACACACACGTGTATCACTGTTTTATCTAAGCCTGCTATGGCTAGAACCCATGAGCTCTCCAAAATATTTGTGAAAAATACATTTCCCTAAAAGATAAATTGAAGTTTCCCCCAAAATGGAGATACCATAACCAGGCCAAAAGGATCTCTGGAAGAAAGCATGTGTTTATTTTAATTCAACTTATTCCCTACAAATTAAGACACACCTCGAAGACGTGAAGATCCAAATGCAGCAACTGCCAGTTTAACAATTACTTAACAGTCAGAAATAGCTGCTGAAAGGTAGCCAAGGTTCTTAGCCTCATTAGAACATGGACAGCCTGTCAGCTGGGGGGCTATGGTTCAGATGCAAACCAACTGGGTTTCCCAATCAGCAAGGCCAGTGCCTCTGTCTACACTCCTCATCACTAGATCATGCAGGCAGGGCATTATGGGAATTGAAAAAGAGTTATTTTCCCTCTAGTCTACATGTATTTACAGTCGTTCAGTGTGGAACTGAAAGGAACCTTCCATTGCTTTCAGATGTACTTATGTAACTATTTTCTCCTCACTAACGTCGCTTTCACTTAATATATGTTACAGTTCGGTACATGTGTGTCCCCCGATGACCCATGTATTTTTACAGGGTCATTTTATGTTCCTAATGCTATTGAGAAGTATGGTAGAGATTTTAAGAGGAAGAACCTAGCAAGTGTTCTTTAGGTCATTGGGGGAAGGCCTTGGGGGAATCCTGAGTTCTAAGCTTCTTTCTCCCTTTTGCTTTATAGCTGATGAATTTCAGTAGATTTATTCTATTGTATGCACCCACCATGATGTACCATGATGTGCCTTTGGGCTCACCAAAGGCCCAAAGCAACTCAATCCATTCATCATGAACTAAAATGCCAAAATTGAACCAAAGATAATTACCTTTTTTCTCTTTAAGATCTGATTGTTTCTGGATGACATGGAAGTTCTTTACTTCAATATCTTGGTCTCTTTGCTCTTCAGGAAAGGGAGTTATATATTAACCCGGCCTCATGTGCTTGAACACATGGTCTTCAACAGGCAAAGCTATTTTGGGAGGCTGTGAAACTTTTAAAGCGTGGGGCAGCCCTTGGAGGGGCTAGGTCACTGGTGGATATGCCTTGAGGTTAGTATAGCCTGCCTGCCCCTACTGCTTACCCTATTTCTGCTTCCTGATCTACCAAGATATGAACAAGCAGCCTCATGCTTCTGCAGCCATCAGAGCCATTCCAGCCACTGTATCTTCCCTGTAACAGGCTGAAGAACAAACCTTAGGCTTTCCCAACTGACTTGAAGAGATGCTAATTCACCTGCAGCATTCTGTGGAGGACTCACTGATAGGAGAGTAAGGCTTGTTCCATGAACCTGAGCATGAAGGTCACACAAAGAAGAGAGGGGATAGGCCAACCCTGAGCATGGGTGTCTTGTTGCTACCAAGACCCTGGCAATGAACCCTGACCTTCAAAGAGATTCAAGACCTTGAACAACAGCCTGGGGAAGAGGTTGCTAAAGGGTAGAATAGGAAAGAATCACTGTCACATTGACAAAAGGGTCCTAGAAATAGCAATAATAGAAAGTGGTGAGTACCTAAAGACATTCCATGACACACACGGGCCTGGTACTGTTTAAAGGTTGCTCTTGTTCAAGCATCTTCTTAGCAACCACAGACTACAAACACATCAGAAATCTCAGCATCCCTGGTGAACAGCATTACCCCCTCCCTTGCATCCCAGCAGAATGGGGATCCCACTTTCCCACCCGCTCCTTCCAGCTCCTCTTACTCTCCCCTACTGCCATCTGGAAGTCCACTTAAAACACCCACACTGTCCCCATGGTGCTGTGCTTCCCTTTGTTCAAAGACAGACGGACTCCTGTTACAGAGTCCCTTCCTCCCCCTCCTGACATTAAGCCTCAGAGCCTATGATTTATGACACTCTAAGCCAAAGCACTCCCCAGGTCCTATGGCCTATCCAGGTATCATGCTCCAAATCCAATCTATGGGGTGGAAAAAGAAATTGCAAGTTTGGAGTAATTTACCAAGTATTTAATTTTAAGGATATGACAAGAATGGAATTTTTTGAGAACATTGTAGATACTATTTATAATGAACATTTGTTAGCAATTACAAAAGAATCATCGTGCCCTGGACTTTCTATGCTAAAAAAGGAAGGAAGAAAGGAAGGAAGGAAGGAAGAAGGAAGAGGTAGATAGCCTTGACTTTGTATATATGAAAGCTCAGGCCATAGATACCCAGTGACAAGCCCTGAGGTGGGAGAACATTAGAAGTATCAGGGCATTGCATTCTAGACAGTACAACGGGGTCCTGAACAGACAAAGAGAGTTCTGGCTCTTATTGGCTTTTGGGAATGTGGAGGGGTGGAGCACAGTAGGCAAGCTACACACTGTGTGACCTCTGTGCTTTGTGTCACAGGTCACAAGAGACTGACATAAAGGCCTAATTCGAAGTTGCCTTGTGCTTGCCCAAGGTGATTTAGACAGTACCGCACTCCTCAAAGTCTTGAAAGGCAAATGTGCAAAGATGAAAGAGTTCTGGGGATGCCCAGCAGTGACAGTCACACAATGCTGTGATTGTGTTAATACCAGAGAATACTTACAGTTAAAATGAAACATTTTATGTCCTAAATATTATATCTTTTTTATTGGTTATTTTATTTATTTACATTTCAAATGTTATCCCCTCTTCCAGGTTTCCCTTCTGCAAACCCCTCCCCTGCTTCTATGAGGGTGTTTCCCCACCCATCCACATACCCGCTCTGGCCTCACCATCTTAATATTCCCCCCAGGCCAGGACATCAAGCCTCCACAGGACCAAGAACCTCCCTCCCATTGGGCCAGATAAGGCCATCCTCTGCTACATATGCAGCTGGAGCCATATGTTCCTCCATGTGTATTCTTTGATTGGTGGTTTAGTCCCTGGGAGCTCTGGTTGGTTGATATTGTTGTTCTTCCTATATGGTTGCAAACTCCTTCAGCTCCTTCAGTCCTTCTCCTAACTCCTCCATTGGGGTCCCTGTGCTCAGTCCAATCTTAATGTAAAATATTATAGCTAAAATGTTTGCATTAATTTTTTTAAGTAAAATCAAGTTTGATCTGCACTTAATTTCCTTGGAGGCCAAGAAAAGAAACTGGGCCCCTCTTTCACTTGGCATGACTTTCCCGGTCCTTACCCATTTTTTTTTTAACAGTGTCTGCTATTGTATCAGTCTCTAATGTCTTTGATCCTGAAATGTTGGCAGACGTTGACACTATAATAATAAAAATAATTATTCAAACAGATTCTCTAATTTCTTTTCTCAGAATGATTTATTCTTTACAAGAGTAACAGTCCCTTTAACTGAGGCTGGGTACAGACACAAGCCTCTCAGTAGAACAGGCAGGTAGACAGGTATCCTTTTCTGGAAAAGGTGTGGAACAATGAGCAAGCCTCACCCCCTCTCTAGGTCTCTGATACAGTGTAAACAAATGGATTGGTTCAAATGAAAGGCTCCAGGATGGGTGAACACTGGATATGATAACACAGTAAACTTCCATGAGAATCCTATTGAGTACCTCTGCCCTGAGTTCACCCCAGCACTTAATTTCTTTTATTCCATCCTAAAATACTTGTCGCCAGCTTGCTTTTAAGGACACTAGGCTAGGTGTTTTCTCTTAAGTTATGTAGATGTCACCAACGCCCTGTGAAAAAATGCCATCTCCACTTAAAAGCCTGGTCTAGAGGTAAGGTTGAAAGAGGTTAAGTAAATTACCCATTAACTGGGACTGGGACAGAGGTTAGAATCTGGTGGCTGCGGAAGGTATGTTCCTCACAGAGTCATGGTTTTGAGAAAGCATAGAGACTAGGTAAGCCTGTGTTGAGCCTGTGTTGACCCTGTGTCTGGAGCTGTTGGTCTCACCCTGAAAGTAGACAATACCTCACTTCTTGTGTGTCTGTTGGGAAGCAGTGTGTTCCGAGTGGCCAGGCTGGCTTACCCATCTCTACTGACTTCGGTTTAACCAAGCACTCAGACCCTCAGATAAGTTCAGTAAGCTTCTTTCCTGATCTGTGAATTATGCGCCGGTATTCAATGAGAAAAGGCCAGGAACACAGCCTGTTGGATATATCAGTTGACGGATGATGCCTGAGGGTCCCAAGCCTGCAACCATTTTTTCACAGTGTGTTGCCCTACCTACTGAGTGTGGGCATGGGAGAGTCATGAGTTACATATTTGTGTAAACACAATTTTACACAGCCTCTCTCAGTCCTTGATGGTCTGTAGAGCACTGGGTGCTTGTCCTGACACATAACCACTGTGGCACCTAAACACACACACACACACACACACACACACACACACACACACACACAAATAAACAATGCAGTTTATAAAAATGAAGGCTCATCCTTTATCCTGCTGTAGCATGCCACCATGCTGGTTCACCCCACACTGGCATAAATTCTCGCCTACCCCAGTGTCGAGCATTAAACATGGGCGGCATGGTCCATGCACTACACGGTCCTGTATCCTTTAGCTGATGGCGTTGCTGTGCTAATAACCTACCAATAGTCTCTCCAGGGATTTGAAGGCTCTGCCAATTGCCCTAGCACAAATCCTTCCACAGTGCTCAATCCTATCTGCTACTTAACAGTCAGTTCACCAAGCTCCTGAAGTTCTAACAATCATGTGCCAAGAGCTGATGAAAGCCAGTGACATGTCCATTCTCCATCCTCTGTAGCACAGAGGCAGAAAACTGCAACCACATTCCTGCCAGCGTTCCGGCAAGCATTCCTGCCTGTCTTCCGGTGTCATTGTCTCCCAGTGTGAACGGGCTGCAGCTCTCCCCTTTAACCCAGAACAGCAAGATGCATGGCCTAGATGAGCATCTTCTTTGCATTAAGGCACAAACAGCAAGTTATGCAAGCCACAGAGCCTGGTGTTTAGACTGGGATTTTGTTTTGGGGTGTGAACATATGTGTATTTACCATGTAGTTTCTGTTGTCTTCTTCTTTCTTTCTTCCTTCCTCTCTTTCTTTCTTTCTTTCTTTTTAAGATTTAGTCATTTATTTTCTGTATATGAGTATGTTGTAGCTGTCTTCAGACACACCAGAAGAGGGCATCAGATTCCACTACAGATGGTTGTGAGCTACCATGTGGTTGCTGGGAATTGAACTCAGGACCTCTGGAAGAGCAGTCAGTTCTTGCAGTTCCCTCCACCACCCCACCACCCCCAGCCAACCAGGAAAGTTGTGTGTCTGGATAATGACTATTTTGGATGCTATGCCTCAAGACTCTAGATATTATTTAAGCCCTTTGAGGACATGCTGATGCTTTCACTTAGACAAACTGTTTTTGTTCACTGGACCAGGTTGGATCTAGGCTAAAAGTTCTGGCCAGCCTTCCACGGATGTGATCTCAGTGTCAATACTTTTACTAACCGTTTCAATGAAAGCTCAGTTGTCAAAGTGTCTGCACATGCCCCCAGTCACCCAGCAGTGAGTGTGGGTCTCAGACTATGCTCTAGCCCACAGTTTGCTTCTCAAAGTCTACGGCAATCTGTGTAGAGCCAGTTCCAGGCACCAAAAACTGAAGAGTTTGTACCCAGCTTTTTTGAGGCTGCTTTCCTCTTCCCCAGCTGCAGTGGGAGTTCCCTGGGGTTCACCCTTTCCAGTCTCCAGATAGAAGGGTTGGACCATGATTACCTCATTTCAGCACATGTTTGCTGCGTGCAAGCACATACCTGAGGCCAAATAACGTAAGAATTATTTAAGACCGTGAGGATTCCTCCTGTGCCCTGGAGACCACAGCTCCTCCAACCCTAGATGTTTCTCCTTCCTCAGGAGTTTAGGCTTCTATAAGCCAGTGCAGTCAATGGTGCCCCTACCGCCCGCCATCTTAGCATTGCTTTGGGACTGGATTGCAGAATGGAGACAGAAAGTGAGAATGGAAACATCCCCCACTCTTTTTTAATATTCTTCACACTTCAGAATTTTTCTCGGTCCTGAAGCAGCTCCTGGGTTGAGTCTCTAATTAAACCTAGAGAAAGTCCTAGAGGAGAAAGAAATGGAGGCACACTGGCAGCTCTCCAATATTCTAAACCATCTCTTCCCAATCCACCTGCTACTAGTCACTTTCTGAAGTCCTCAAAAGGCTGATTTACATCAATTATGCTCAAGCTTTATAACCCTTTTGGGAGCAGACACAGAACTGAGTTCACCAGAACCCCACAGTCTAATCAGAAGGATCTTTTTAAACCATAAATGTAGTCACATCACTCCCCTGCCTAAGGTCTATAAAGCTCCTGCTCCCTGTGCCCCTAAAGGCTCCATGTTTGCCCTGTCTCCTTTTCTTCCCAGCTTCCAGCCACCACTCTTGTCCTCAGCATATCACTGAGCCATGTGCAGCTCCCAGCACACAGTGCATTTGGGAGCCCCAGCACCCAATGCATATGGAATGCCAGTGGCCTTGTCTAGGATGTGCTTTTCCCTTCTGTCCCTGGCTACTCTCTCAGAAGTCTCAAAAGAAACCACAATGGATTCCTCTTACAGCCAAGAGTTCCTACCACATTCTATTCTAGGCTGTGATCATCATGTACAACTAACTGTTTAGTCCCCAGCCTTCGACACTAGCCAGTGAACACCATGAAAATGGACACTGTTCTTTCTCCAGCTTCTAATAGAGAATCTAGTGTAGAGTGAAAAATTATAAAAATCATTTTATAAAATATATACAGGCTTTTCTTTAAAGGACATAGAAAATTTTCTCTGAAGCAAGCTAAAAATGTAGACTGGCCAGTTTCAGGAACTGGAAGAGAGGAATGCAAGTCATCTAGGTGGGGCTGAGAAACTAGTAACCACGATGACAGGGCAACAACTGAGAAATGGTTGAGCAAGTGACATGGCAAGACTACATTTTTGAGAAGAACGAGTATACAGAGCGTTTTCCACATAACCCTGACTCACTTAGGTTGGGTTCCTCTGGAATTCTCTGCTCTTTTTATGTTATATTTCCTTAGCAACCCCTCACCCCCTCCTCACTCCCCTGGTTTGTGGTTTTCCCCTTTAAAAAGCCCCTCAGCCAGCCGGTCTTTGTCAATTCAGCTCCTGCATGGGCAAACGTTAGCCGGCCAACTCTCCCTAATAAAGCTTCTGCTGATTGCATCCAGGTACGGTGTCTTGCGAGTTTTGGGGTGGCTGTGACTTCCTGAGACTTGAGTGAGGGTCTCCCGAGTTTGGGGGTCTTCACTAGCACATGCTAGGTTGGCAAGTGATACCTATAGAATTGGGTGTAAGTACCAGCAGTGCCTTGAGGACGCAAGTGCCCTGCCACCAATCATATCCCTCTTCTGCTCAGGTCTCTGATAACAGCCTGCCATCACTCTTCATTAGCAATAGGCCCCACTCTGCATCTGAGATTCCACCTTGGATCCTGTAGCAGGACTGCCATCCAAGTTCCCCCTCTATGCCCAGCACTGACCAAGCTCCAGAGCTCCAGAATCTTACCACCAGGCTTGCTAAGTTCCCATTGGTGGGTCACTACTGTAGTGACCATGCTTCAAATTGAAAGATATAGAAAACTTATGAAAAATATAGAAAGTTTTTATGACCCCTAGACCTGAGCAAAAGAATGCAGGTTCACTAGTCCCAAGGAAGCGGAACCGAATGTAAGATTTCATTCCGGGAGGAGTACATCATCCCTGAGTCAGAGGACACTTGCTGGATTAACATTCCTCAGACCTCAGGGAAGGGAACCCACCTGTGGATGGGGAAGGCCCAAAGTGGGAAGACACATTCCTGACCACAAAGAAAATGAAAGTGATCTGTGTGGTCCCAGGAACTGGCTGACCGCAAGATAAATGGTTGGGCAAGCTTACATCCTTACAAAAGATAAGTGTATAAGATGTTTTCCGCATGACCCGGACTAAATTTGGGTTGGGACCTTTTAAGACTTTCTACTGTTTTTATGGTTTGTTTCCTTGGTAACCCCCACCCCACCCCCCGTTTGTGGTTTTCTCCTATATGAGCCCTCCTCACCCAGCCATTCTTTGTCAATTCCTCTGCCCCTGCGTGGGATATGAATTGACCATCAGTTGACTGATCCTGAAATATACCTCATGCTGTTGCATTAAGAATGGTGTCTTGTGAGTCATTGGGGTGGCTGTGAATTTCTGAGGCTTGAGGGAGGTCCTCCCTTCATGGGGGGGGTCTTATAAAATCCCCACGAAACCCATGCTTAGCTGTTGTACCTTTCTCTCTTGAACTTGGTCGAATTATCGTGAAGAAAAGCATCAGGCAACTTAGCTCAGAAACAATGGAAACTCAGTCTCTGGGCGAAACAACTAAAACCTAATTTGTAAACCTTATAAATCTGATTTCTCCGGTGACAGATCCTTGCGGAATGTCCATAGAACCAGGAACCTCTAGGAGATACATCATGCCCATGTGCTATCCCAGTTCCAAAAGCCTCTAACTCTCCTCTCCTTCTCCTCTTCCTCCATCCAACTTGGAAGTCCCGCCTCCTTTATTCATTAGAATAAAGTTCACTAGAAGTCCTTGAGTCTGAGACTCATTCCTGGTCCGCAGCCCCTCAGAGGAGAACAGAATTAACATCAGAATTCAAAATACCAGGACCTCTACAAAGGATTCAGAACATCTGTCCCAACCATCAGCTCCTCAGTCTGTCTTTAAACTCTAAGGATGGAGTGTCACTCACTGAAGTGACCACACAGTGACCTCAGGCAATACCTGTGGGGTTGCATCATATCAGTGCTCACAACACCCATGAGAAGCAGCTGCTGCCTCCTTTGTCTGATTCCATGATAAGCACAAGATACTGGTAAAGTGAACTGAGATTTCCTGGCTTACTTTACCCCCTCATTTCCGAGCCTCCTACCCCTCTAATCCACCCACCTGATTGGATGGATTGTCCAACAACAATCTGGTACACAAAGCATGGAAGTCATCATTTTCCAGTAACTCCTTTTTAAAATAGAAATGGGTAGAATTCACGTTAATAATATATATTAGGAATTGCACCTTAGGTTAACTATGGATGAGAAGACAATGAATATTACAAAACAGCTAGTACAGAGATTTGAAATATCCTCAGTCCAAAGAAATAATTACTACCTGAGCTGATAGACTTGAGACATGACATCATACTCTGAGCCCATGTATTGACATGTTTTATGAATATGAACAATTGCTATGTCAATCAAATGTTTTAAATACATGCCAAGTGTCAAAATATATTTTATTTAATACAGCTCCTCAGAGCATTATCATTTTAGTATGCAATCGATATTTTTGTAAAGTACTGGCAAGCTATTTCACATTTTTGGTTTTGTACTAAGACTTCAAATTGCAGTCTGGGACCTGGAGAGATGGCTCAGTATTTTAAGAGCACTGGCTGTTCTTACAAAGGACCCAGGCTCAGTTCCCAGCACCCACATGGCAACTTATAATTATCTCTAACTTCAGTACCAGGGGATTTGATACTCTTTTCTGGCCTCTGCTGGTAACACACCACACACACACACACACACACACACACACACACACACACACACACACAGTGCATATATACACATACATACAAGCAAGCAAACAATCATACACATAAAATAAAAATAAATATTTTATAAAAACTTAAAAAACAGAATGCAGTGTGTGTGTGTGTGTGTGTGTGTGTGTGTGTGTGTGTGTGTGTGTGTGTAACATGTATATGTATATTAGTCTTTTGAGACAGGGACTCTCTTTGTAACCCTGGCTGTCCTGGAATTTGCTCTGTAGCCCAAGCCGGCCTCCAACTCAGAGCTTTGCCTGCCTCTGCCTGTCAAGTGCTAGGATTAAAAGCACAACCATGACCAGGTTATACTTTGTAACAGTTTGTAATAATTTTAACTTGGCACTTTTGTTTCTTTTTGTGAAAGGGTCTCACGTTGTTGAGGCTGACCTCCACCGCACTTTGTTGGCAAGGATGGCCTTGAGCTCGTGGTCCTCCTGCTTCTACTTCTGGAGGGCTGAGATTCCAGGTGTACAGTGCGTAGCTAGTGTTTTATATTTATAGCACATGTCACTTTGGTCTAACCTCATTTCAAGCTCTCAGTGGCCACAGGAAGCTGGTAGTTTACACCACTTTGGAGGTTAACAGTCCTATAACTAACAACAGTAACTGCCAGTCATTACTTTATGCTTACAATGTTACTGTGTGCTTACAGCTTATCTCCTACTCAAGGCTTTGTGTGCTCATCAGACTTAATCTTTGTAGCAATTCCTCCACCCAGGGACTATTCTAAAATCCATAGTCTAGATGAAGAAACAGTCTCACAGACTAAGAATTCACCTATGATTGCTACATCCAGACTCTGGGCTCATGTCTTCTTGCTTCTCAACATTGCTAATCCATCAGCAGACTTAGAGAACTTGGTAACTCTAGATTTCCAAGGACACACTGAAAACGCATATATTGTCTGAATGAATCACAAACAACATAATCAAACAGGCTTACATTTTGGTTTCATTTTGCTTTTCCAGGGTGCACTCCAGACAAGCACTCTGCCACTGGTCTGCACAGCCAGCTCGGTAAATTCATGGCTTTTTTTGAGAGTCGCCACAGAGGATAAGCACACCCTTTCAGAAAACCCCCCTCCCCTCTCTGCTCCTTTTCTCTCTCTGACACCTTTCTCCCTCTCCCCTTCCCACTCCCCCCTCCACATGTTCCTGGCTTGGTCTCTCTCTCTCTCTCTCTCTCTCTCTCTCTCTCTCTCTCTCTCTCTCTTTCTCTCCCCTGTTTCCTCTCTTTCTCTGCCTCTACTCCCTTCTCAACTCCCCTTCTCATGCCCCCAAATAAACTCTATTCTATACTAAAAAGAAGGAAGGAAGGAAGAAAGAAAGGAAGGCAGGCCACCCCCTATACCAGCACTGGGCTAGGTGACTGTCAAGCCATAGAGAAGGCTGTGTTTATTATGTTCCCAAACTCTGAGAGCTTTTTATGAAGGATTAGGTTAGGGAAAGTTGGGTTTCTTCAGAGTTGACAGTTAAAATCAAGCTGCTTTCTTTCTTTACCTTTGTCCCTCCCTCTTAAGCCAGCCTGGCTGATGTGGGGATGATGTGGGGCTGTTTTCTCCTTCACCTCCTCTGAGGCTTTAGTAGGAGTGTCCTTCTGGCAGTGAAAGGAAGGAGTAGGCTAGCACCTTAAGAGTGCTTGCTGAGTAAATACAATCTCCCAGTGATTGCTCTGGGTAATTGAGGCCTCACCACTGTCTCTGATGCAGGAGAATGAGAGCCCCACCCCAACCCAGTTTCAAGCAAGCATTTATAGAGACAAGAAGAGGGTATCTAGCCTGGTACGAATCTGATTGGGAGGGTGGGGGCGGGTAGACTTTAACACAATTGGCTGGTGCTAGGAGCCAAACCATAAACTTAACTTCTGCGTTCCTCCTGATTGGTGGTTATTAGGAAGTGAAGTGTCAGGGGCAGGTTTGTAACCTGGAGGTGCAGATTTGTTGGGTAATAACCTGGAAACTGGTGTTAGGCGCAGGACTTATTTGTGGGGGGGGGGGGGGGGGGGGGGGGGGGGGGAGTGACTGGAAACTGGCCTGTTAGTTAATTTGAGTTCAACTTTAGGTCATGGTCTATAAGATGGTGTCTGAACCCAAAAGGTTTGGTCTCTCAGCAACCATGCCTTTCTTTCAAGGTTGTTATGAGCACCTTGGAACCATGTCTTTGTTTCAGGAGGTTCTTATATCCAACTTGTTGAGCTTGCATTCTGTTTCTGTGACCCCTATCTATTTGCCTGCCAAATCCTCCACTTGGAAAGCCCCTACTCCTGAGGTATAAAAACCTTATCTTCCCCACACCCAGTGTTGGTCTCTTGAATCCTTCAGTCTGTGTTCACAAATAAAGCTTGCTTTATTTAACGTGACCATGATTTGGGTCTATAGTCTTCTCAGATCTGTGGGATTAACAGTCTCAAATCTTACATGATTTTCATTGCTTGATTTAGGTAACAAGCACACCACCTTATATTGCAACTTTTACTCAATTTCTTACATTTGCATTAATTTTTCAACATGATTGCTAGGCTTCCCTACACTTTTAAAAAATATTTTTTTTAAGATTTCTTTATTTTATTGATCAGTACACTGTAACTCTCTTCAGACACACCAGAAGAGGGCATCGGATCACCTTCTAAGTGGTTGTGAGCTACCATGTGGTTTCTGGAAATTGAACTCAGGACCTCTGGAAGAGCAGTCAGTGCTCCTAACTGCTGAGCCATCTCTCCAGCCCCCCACCCCAACCTTTTATTAAAGAGTCTTTAAAATCCAGATTGTGGCAACACTTACTTTGGTTAGAGAAAAGTAGCAGATCACTCTTCCTGGATTTGAAAGCTCCTAGGAGACACACCTGCAGAAGGATGGTTGAAGCTTTTCAGGGAGGTTTTGCTGAAGAGAGAAGAACCACTCTCAATGTGCAAAGCAACAACTCATGAACCGGAATCCTATAGAGAATAAAAAAGGGGGAGAGGAAGATGAGGAGGCCGAGCATTCCTCTGTCTGCCTCCTGACTGTAGACTGCGGACATAAGGCCACCGTTACCTCCAGCCTCTGTTGCCTCCAGCTAAATCTGGTGTTGCCAAGTCTTCCCTGTCCTGTAGTACTATATCCCAGGATGAATAAAAATAAACCCTCTCTTCCCTAAATTGGTTTATGTCAGGTACTTCATCAGGAAAGCAGCTGTTGCAGAAGTATAATAAGCCACCCTGGTGAAATCTTTTCCTCTGAAGCAGTGGCTCTCAATCTTCCTCTAATGCTGTGCCCCTTTGATACAGTTCTTCATGTTGTGGTTGTGTGACACTCCCCCACCCAATCATAAAATTATTTTCATTGCTACTTCATAACTGTAATTTTACAGCTGTTATGAACCATAATGTACAGAACTGATATGCAAGATATCTGATACACAATCCACAGGTTGAGAACTGCTGCCTGATGCTTCAGGTAAGAAAAGCCCTCTGTAGTTTTAATCTTCGTTTTTATGTTTATCATTCAAGGATAAGTGATAAGGATAAGCTGATACATACGCTATCTAAAAAATAATTCTTGGCATTTCCCTTTCGCATCACTAAGAACTTGTAAAAAAAGGAACTGGGGAGAGGTAAGCAAGCATCTGCATTTTACCCGCCAAGTCGATGCCCTGTAGTTCTCAAACTCCGCCAGGAGATGGCAGTAGTAATCAACAACAAACTCCTGTTACTCGGCCTCCGGCAGCTTCTCATTGTCCTGTGGACCATTTCCTGCATCTAATCTGATGCTTATGAAAACTATTTCCTCCTTTCAAAAGCACAAGCCCAAACAGAAACTAACCTCACCCTACAGATAAAGGATGTTTGTGTCTTCCCAGTTGTCGAATCCTCCCAGCTATGGCTTAACTGTCAAGTATTTTCCCAGCAACTACACTCCAGGAAGCAAAGCAAGAAAAGAAGTTGAACTTCCTCTGGGCTAGTGGGAAGGTGTGCCTAGAGGCAGCACCCATCTAGTCACTACAGAGATCCCAACTCCGGGAAGTGGAGCTGGTGGAAGGACGCTGCAGTGAATATCCAATTCTTTTTGCTGTGAGAGCGACTTTTCCAAGACCTGAGCAGCTCAATCCAGATACTTGCCCAGATGCAGCACCCAGCTGTGTTTGCACATGCAAACACAAGCTTCATGGCGTCCTTCCTGAGAGATGGCGTTTAAATGGGTATTGCAAACTGACACACTGCAGAACAGCTAAGGGGCAGCTCAGACAGAGGAGGTTTGGAGAAGCCACAGTGAAGTGTCCAGACAGAATTAAAAGTTAAGTGTGAGGGTGAGGTAATCACATAATCAAATTAACTTAAAAGTGATAATAGAAAAAAAAAGCGAGATGTCTCTCTATCCTTGAGTCTCAGCACTAGGTCGTTCTTAGAGAGTCTCTGCTATTGTATCATGAAGAATGCTGAAGAAAGTCTAGAATATGCTCCGTCTCCTTTCTCTACTGTAGGCAGGAAGCAGCTGGAGCACCAGAGGGACTTGGCTTTGGAATTTGGAAAAGCAGCGAAAGCTCTGGAAACTCCATTTCCTCATTGCATGTTAATTAGAGATGGCAGTCCTAAACTGGCAAACCGTCAGGAGGCAGAGCAAACTGGCCACCAAACGATGTTCAAGCCAGATAGTTAGAACATAGATGATTGCACTTTTAATTTTGAAAATCAGACTTCCAGAAATCTTTTCGGTCATTATACCTATATACCTTTTAGAGGTTCTCAAAACATTAAGGCGAAAGCAGGATGCAATGATCAAAATCAGAAAACAACATTTATGTAGAACTATTACCTAACTTTCAAACCTCATTTAAATTTTACTAAGTGTCCTCTTCTGGCTCAGGATGAAACAAAGAATCTATTGTCTGTGTCTCTCAAGTTCTCTTAAACTTGAAAGCAGCTGGGTCCTTTGTACTCAGTGACCTCCACACTTCCCAAGAGTGCTACCGATCTTGTTGTGAACTACGTCTTGGTTTGGGTGTGCTTGAGGCTTTCTCTTGATTAAATTGAAGTCAGACTGAAGTGGCAGGAGTCGACAGGAATGAGGTTCCTGCTCATTGCATTGTAGGCTCTCACTGCTGCCTTATCCGTCACCAGTGATCATTCTGGCCTCTTGTTTAGGATGGTGGCGAGCAAGGTCCTCTGCCACAATGTTACAAACTGTGTAAGTATCTTGATCCTCTGAGTACCTTTGCTCTCTAATTTTTGCATATGTATAATCCCCACCTATAATAGTTACTACCACAGTATTTATCAAATGGCATTCTAATTGCTGCTACACAGATTTGTGCTTGAAAAATACAGTCTATTGATTCTGGAATGTGTTTGGGGGATAGGGTGTGTGTGTGTGTGTGTGTCACTGGGAATTAGTCCCCAGGCTTTGCAGGCAAGTGGGCTACCACCAAGGTACGTTCCCAGATTTTCTGATTTCTTTATAAAATATGTGGAGAATATTATGCCTCCCAGAATTTTTGACTCACTTCTACTTTGTGTTTTTATTATTTTACATAATGTTTTATTTTGTGTCTTAATAGGTCTTATAGGACATTGAGATTATCCAAATTGTACTGCTAGTTTGAAAACTTACTGGGCACTCCTTTAAACCCTAAATCTTATTTCATCACAGAGAGAGAGAGAGAGAGACAGACAGAGAGAGAGAGAGAGACAGAGAGAGACAGAGAGACAGAGAGAGAGACAGAGAGACAGAGAGAGACAGAGAGAGAGACAGAGAGAGACAGAGAGAGACAGAGAGAGACAGAGAGACAGAGAGAGAGACGGGAGGGGGAAGAGAAAGAGAGAGAGAGAGAGAGAGAGAGAGAGAGTCAGAATCCCTCCCCTATCCCAGAATCAACTACCATCCTGTACCATCCTTCCCTCACCCTACACACCCACCAGACTTGCTAAGACTTCTTTGCTTTAGCCAAGAATGTCTGAGAGCCTCTTCTCTCTGCATGAAAATACATCAGAGCACCCCTGGAGAGCTTCTCAAATTCTGCTGGGGGTGGGGAGTGTTGATTCCAGTCTCCCCTGAGCAAGCCTTTCTTCCTTTTCTGGTAATGAGAGAACAGTCACCTGCTGACTTAAATAAGCATCACTGAGGAGTGCTAATTCCACAGCACCAGAAGCCTCAGGTTTGAAGAAAGGATTGAAATAACACTTTAACCCTGGCAGGAAGAAGGGCCTGCCCTGGTCAGACAGGAGGTAGGAACTCATGGAAGCCACCAACTGAAAAGCCACTGGTGATGAACAGCGATTTCACAACCTGTTACCCTGGGGAATGATCTTTAACCAGTCCTGGGTGTCATTTGCAAGTGAACTTGGTAAACTATTTAGCAAGCGGTTCAGCCTGGCTCTTACCATGAACTCTCACAGGAACTTGTACTGTTTTCCAAAGCCAGGTAAGAGTGTATCTGCCTTCACAGGCTACACAAGCAGGAACAGGAAGATCAGCTGTTCAGGTACAAACTGGATTCCTTTAATAACATCTGTTTGAGTCTGGCCTTTTGCACCTTGCACCCTGAAGTAGGTATGGAATGTGTGTTTTTAGAACCACGAGGCTCGGAATGAGTGTGATCCCAGGACACACACACACTCCTCAAAAGCCCAGGGAAAGCGTCCCTGTGCTAGCAGGAAAACTTTGTGCATTTGGGGAAACTGAGCAGCATGAAGAGTGGCTCAAGAACTGACAGGGAACGGAGGGACAAGAGGAAGATTCAGAAAAGCCCGATCTAATGCTGAGGACCACAGGGTGCTGTGTGAAAGGGGTTTAGTGTGTATTCATGATACATCACACTGGCTTTCACAGGGACATCTCCACATAGGTATGCAATGTACTTTCACCAAGTTCCCCACCTACCACTTTGTCTTTCCCTTCCCTCCTCCCTCCCATTGGTCCCCTTCTTAGCCCTTGTCGTTTTTGCTCCCACTTCATGTGATACATACATTCACAATTGTGTCTATGGCTGTAAAATCTAGGATCCACAAAGGAGAAGACCTGTGATATTTGTCTTGCTGGACGTAACTAAGTTTGCACCCCTTACTGATCTCCACTTACAAGCATTTTCTTAAAAACGAGGTCATTTTATTATTCTATATGGTTGAATAATATCCCTTAGAGTAGAGCCACCAGTCCAGGAAAAGAAAAAAAAAAAAACCAACAAGATTAACACTTTTTCCTTCAAGGCATGCAGCATAGACTGCCAAGACCCAGACAGAAGCTATAGAGGCCTCAGGAAAGCAGAGAAAATTGATGGGAGGAAGGGTGTGGGGCCCATGGGTGTGAAAGGAGAAACTCATGACTTCAGCCATGAGAGCCAGGATGTCATGGGGAACAGGAGAGGAGATGCTTGACCAAGAAGCCCCAGGTGCCACATCCCAGGTCAGTAAGCATCTTTTAAGGCGGTCTCTGCTTTTAACTCATTCCCTAAAAACTGGAGGCTCTCTGCATCCTGACTTCTTGAACTTGGGTTCCCTTGGAGCCCAGATAATACCACTAACCCAGAGACAGCAGTGGCAACTCAGTGGCCACACTCAAAAGTAACAGTGTAGATCAAAGGACTGGATCCTTTCTATGGGGAAGATCTGCTGTCCTCTGGATGACGGCAGAAACCACAGTCCATCAGAAGGGCAGCAGGTACTGATGTTTCTTTAGGCTCAGGTTTAACCTGCATGGGAGCTAAGGCTTGTGGGAAGAAGGTCCTGGTGGAAATACTGTTATGGTCGGATAGTGTTTTCTCTAAAGGCAAATATAGTGCACATATATAGCACCATGATAAAGTTAGCACATTGTGTGTAATGATACTCATGAGACAAAGCAAGAGACCTAAAGGAAGCCTGGATTCCACATTACAAGCCACTCTGTTAGCATTCTGTCTAAGCTCCACCCCACAGTTACCTGGCAACAGCCAGGCAGGCCTGACTCACTCTTTCCTTGCTCTCTTGCTCTTCCTTTCTTGTTCCTGCTCTGTTCCCTTGCCCCTTCCCCATTCCCTTCCCCCCTCTCTCCATGTGCTCATGGCCAGCTCTATTCTTCTTCTCTACTCTCTCTCTCTCTCTCTTTCTCTCTCTCTCTCTCTCTTTCTCTGACTCTACTACCCTCTTAATTCCCCTCCCCATACCCTGAGTAAACTATTCTATGCTATACTGTCATGTGGCTGGTCCCTCAGGGGACACGGCCTGCTGAGACATCCCCTTCCCTGGTACCTAACCACACCTCCATAGAACATATCTCCCTTCTCTCTATCTTTTTATAAACACATCACACTCAACATGTGAGCAAATGGGCCAGCCTCCTGAACAAAAATGTTCACATGGAAGTCATACCAAGCCATGGGTAGTCATACCAAACCTCTCATCCCAGCCCTCAGAAGCTGGATGGAGGAGCATCATGGATTGAGTTTCAGGTCAGCATGGCTTGCAAAGCAAGATAGCTTAAGAAAATAAAACATACTGGTGGCTCATGCCTTTAACCCCAGCACTCACGGGGCAGAGGCAGGCAGATCTCTGTGAGTTCAAGGCCAGCCTGGTCTACAGAGCAAGTTCCAGGACAGCCAGGGCTACACAGAGAAACCCTATCTGAAAAGCAAGAAAGAAAGAAAGAAAGAAAGAAAGAAAGAAAGAAAGAAAGAAAGAAAGAGAGATAAATAAATAAAAAATAAATAAAACACAATGCAAAAATACTACACCAATATCACTTCTTAAATTGCACATTTTGCAATGAGAACGTTTTAATTGTTCCTATCCTTACTTTTTTTACTTGCTTGTGTACTTATTTTGGCTCTAGAATAATGTAAGTTTAACAAAGACCTTACCAAAGAGACAACCAGAGACACATCTTGACAATTCCCTCTCATGTGCAAGAGTGTTTCATAGCTAGCTCCCCAGAAACATTGGCAGTTTTCCACAAGATTTCAAAAACAACTTAATGGCAAGATGGCTCCCATATTTTTCCATGACTACATTAGAAACAGATTGATAATTATTGAAACATAAGGCATAGATCTTACCATATTCCATGGAATCTAAAACACTGTCTATATAGGAGATCTTATTTCATGAAAGTCCACGGAAGGCGAAATATTGATAAGGAGCTGGGTGCATCACATAGATTCCCTGGTGCTTAGAATTCTTCTTTCCATCATGCTGGAGACTACAGCAAGCTGGCTTAACAGAGAAAGTTGCTTGCCCCCAACCTTGGTGATCTTGCTTCGATTCCCTGCCTCGTGTAATGAAAGATTGGGAGCCTTCGGCACACATGCTCTGTGGTGTTCCCACACATACTCACGCACTCACATGCACAAAATAGATAATCATGTTGAGACCTTGATTATAATATTTTTAAATTACGCACCACGCTGCACGTCCAAAGAGGAAATGCGGGCAAACACACACGATATACCTAAGGCCCCTTTCCATTCACAACTTAACTCTGTTGAATCACTTTGAGATCATAAGATTCATGTCTTTTTCCCAGACATGGTTGCTCTGTCTACCAGCCAGCGAGAGCTTCCTGGAGAATTTTAAGGTGGGTGTTGTCTCGGTTAATGTGATCTACAGGAGTGATCCCAGAACTCTGGAGCCACAGGCGGGATTGCAAGTTCAACGATGAAGAGGTACAGATCAGTCTTCAGGATTTCCCTACAAACCAGCCCGTGGCACCAGCTCTCGTACCGTTAATGTCCTCGGAGGACCAATAGCATCTCCAGCTGTATCACCTGGTGACTGACAGCAGTATGGAGTCTTCAGGCTGTGAAGGAATTCCTCCTGCCACCCATAAACTGAACCCTCACATTCAACACTTGCTTCTCTTCTGCCTTCTAGCTCTGTGCCCTGCTTTGCTCCAGCCAGGTACATTGACAGTTACCCAGAGATAGACTCTAGGAAGGGAGCAAACCCTGTCACCCATAAGCAAAGAAAAAAAAAAGTGGGAAAACCCAGGGACAAACCCATAATTTGAGATTATGATGCCCAGGACTCTCCAGGGTATCTCTGGCTCACAGGCAGGCTGAGTCAGCTGTGCATGAAGCTAACTAAACAGCCAAGGTTCAGAAGCCAGAGAGGCTTCTCCATGGGGGTGGAAATAGCATGGGCTAGGGTGGGGCTGCCTAGTGACTTTCAGCTTACCTTGCTAAACTCCTCGTCGCTCATCTGTAAAGGATGGATGACTGTAATACATGCCTCCCTGGACTGTCAGAAGTGGTAACTGAAGCATGTAAGTGCCACTGACACATGCCAAGGACATTGTGGTCCAGTCACTTTTCCCACACTCAAAAGTGCAGCGGCATGCATCATCCTGAAGGCTGAAAGTAAAACAACCTGAGAAGAGGCAGAAGCCGCAGCTGAAGTTTGTGTCTGTTTCAGGTTCTCTGAGCTTCACAGATAGATACTAATTGTCTTGATAGTTCTACTTTCTTTTCCCCCAGAATGCAGAGAAAACAGCAGCTTAACCTTGGGGGCAGTTTTAGTATTGTTATTCTCATTATCTTTTGCATTTGACCAAAAACAGTGATGTTTTGAAGAACAGTATTTGGAGAAGACTCGGCCCTGCCCTATGCTGCCTGCCTCTGCTGAAGATGCAGGCTCTTCAGTGGCAGAGGCAAACCCAGTCAAGGGAAGACAGAAGGCAGGGACTCAAGTCACCCCACCCCAGTGCAGCTTGCTCTCAGACTTTCTCTCCCCCTCCCTTTCTCA
Organism: Rhabdomys pumilio; assembly: GCA_030674055.1. Classification (NCBI taxonomy): domain Eukaryota; kingdom Metazoa; phylum Chordata; class Mammalia; order Rodentia; family Muridae; genus Rhabdomys; species Rhabdomys pumilio. The sequence goes on along the minus strand of JANHMN010000006.1, from coordinate 25,053,843 downwards.
GACACTCCAGTAGCAGCTTTCTCTTCCTCTTGTGATATGTCCCAGTCCACTGCAAGGCAAGGCGTGCAAATGCGAACCTCTGCCTTCCAGGAACCTAGCAAACCATCTGCCCCAGAGTCACATCCAGTAAAAAGGTGGGGCCAGTCCAAAGCCACAGAGGGTGGGAAGCCCAAAGCGTAACCCCAAACTCAGCAAGACGTTCTCTTATGGCTTTGGCAGACCAACCGATCATTTTGCCTTGGTTTCTCATCTCTGCAATGGGAGCTGAATGTTCACCTCCTTTTACAAGTGTGTTGTAGAGCTAAGAATGTGGGAGGAAGGCCATTTTGCATGTACTGACAGATGGAATGCAGAGGGAGTGTTAAGTACCATTAGGGCATAATTGTGGGCAAGCTCCCAGCCCCACCTTTTAGCAAATCATATTCCTAGGAGACTGGTTTTTTCACCATTTCTCTGGGCTGTTTTAAATATAGTGGGTCATTCTCTCCTCCTCCCCACCCCGCCTCTGCCCCGATGCTATTTTTAGTCCACGTTGGTTTATTTCTCCACTGTGGCAGCACCATCCTTTCCCTTTGGGCGTCTGTATCTTTTTTGGTGTCCCCCACAATATCCCATTATACCTTTCTCCTATTTAGAGAGCCCTAAGACTCAGGACTCAGGCCTGCCTGGTCTGCCTGAGCTAGGATCTATCCCAAAGTAGACAGATACTCAACTCAGGAAGGTGAGAGAAGGAGCAGGAGTGAAAGAAGTGGAGGTGTAGATGTCACATGGCCACCGAGGGAAGTCTGGAGACATCTGGGAATTCCTAGCCACTACTTGCAATGCAGTAGCATCACCCAGCCTGAGGAGTGAGGGAAGGGCCATTTGGCTGCTGTCCCCAGACCCTTTTGGTTCCTTGTTCCAGAATGAACATGTGCCCTGTGGGGTCCCTCAGGCTTTTTCCTGGGGTAAGAAAGGCTGCAGGACTCTGGTGGTAAAGGCAGCTCAGTGAGATGCTTTCAGGCTGCATGCTGAACCTGTGACTGAGATAAGACTCAAATCTCAGATAATGACACTAGAGTTTGGATCTTAAAGTCTATATGTTAAAGGTTTTGTTTGTAACTTGAGTTCTTCTTGCAAGATTGTAAAGACTTTAAAATGTTTTAAAGGTGGGTAGAGCAACGGTTAGGTTTAGGGAATGTGCCCTTAATAGGTGGGTGGGGTACTGGGACCACTAGCTGACTGCCCTTGTCTTCTCTACCTCCTCCTGCTCCCGCTCCTGCTCCTGCTCCTGCTTCTCCTCAACCTCCTCCACCTCCTCCTCCTTATCATCTTCCTCATCCTCCTCTGCTCCTCCTCCTCTACCTCTACTTTCTCCTCCTCCTCATCATCATCCTGCTCCCCCTCCTCCTCCTGCTCCC
>JANHMN010000006.1:24983203-25052433 GCA_030674055.1 Rhabdomys pumilio | reverse complement strand
TCCTCATCATCATCCTGCTCCCCCTCCTCCTCCTGCTCCCCCTCCTCTTGCTCCTCCTCTTCCTGCTCCTCCTCCTTTACCTCTACTTCCTCCTCCTCATCCTCCTTCTTCTGTTCCTCCTCCAACTCTATCTCATCCTCATCCTCCTCCTGCTCCTCCTCCTCCCCCTCCCCCTCTTCCTCTTCCTCCACTTTTACCTCCTCCTCTACCTCCTCCTCAGCTCTCATCTTCTCTCTTCCTCCCCTCTCTCTCCCTTCCTCTTCCCCTTCTTGGTCTTCAAAAGTCTATGTCCTTATCATGGCCTCCCACAGGCTTAAAAACAATGAAGCCCAATGACCACAGACCTCTAAGCTAAAACAAACCTTTGTCCTTAGAGGGTGCTTATCTCAGCTAGGGCAGACTCTTCAGACTTGCAACCCCAGCTGTTTAGGACGCAGAACCAGAAAAAGCCAAACATCAAGCAAGGCCAGCTCAGCTACAAAGTGAGTTCAAGGCCAGCTTGGACAACTACATGAGACTTTGTCTCAAAAAGGAAAGAAAGAAAGTAAGAGAGAGAGAGAGAGAGAGAGAGAGAGAGAGAGAGAGAGAGAGAGACTAAAATAAATAAATAAATCAGTAAAAAAGCTGTATTTTCTGCAGGTATTTTTGTCTCAGTGACAGAAATCTGATTAACACTTCAAACTTCTATTGAGAAAACAATCCTGGGTCATGTTTCTGGCAACTTCTTTTTGTTCCCATCCTTTTCCCAGTCGGTGTTTTATGTGCAGCCAAAGAGAATCGTGACAGTGGAGTGTGACACTGCTCCCAGACAGCCCACAGGGTCAGAGCAGAAGGGAAGGCCAGCTCCCCACTGGGAGGGCTATTTTGCAAGAGGCAATTAAAGAGCCGTTTTTAAACTTGTCTTTCTGGGAGGGGGAGAGGCAAGAGTTTCAACTTCTGGCTGCTGTGGTTGGGCCTCAGAGAAAATCCTATTTTGCTATTCATATTTATCTACGCCTTACAAAAACACCAGAGCTATTTCTTCCTCTGTATTTATCAGCCACTTCAATACTTCATATTAAGTATGATCCATAGACACCACCTTTTGGGAAGGGAGGGAACAGAATTTCATTAGATAGTCCAGGGTGGCCTAGAACTCACAAAGTAAACCAGATTGGTCTTGAATATAAATTCAATATGTCAATCCCCTGCATCAGCCTCCCAAATGCTGCTGGTATTGTAGGCCTGAAGTGACTGGGGGAAAGTACCTGAGAGTCAAGTAACTCTAACCAATCCTGCAGGTGACTGCATTTCTCGATTCTACCATCCATGATTTCCCCTCCCTGCACACGTCTAAAGTCATCATAATTCATCTTGAAATGTGTGTGCCGTGTCTCCTTACCACACGACCTGTGCCACCCCCAAATTTCATATGTAGATTCCTGCTCCAGAACCTCAGAAGGTGACTGTTGGTGACTTTGAAGGGGTAATTGTGTTAAAATGAGGTCACAAAGCTGACCTGTGAGCCAGATGTAAGTGCCACGCTACTAAAAAGAGGAAGCTTGGGTAGAGACACCAGAGATGCTCGGGTACAAAGGACACGTCATGCTGAGACACATCAGGATGCTGAGCACCAGTGAGAGACTAGACAGGAAGTCAGGTTAGCCAAGAGCAGTCACAAATTCTGCTGCACAACTGAGCCCACGAATCGGTACACAGAGAATAGGTGTGAACCATGATCCGTGACCAGCCATATCGCTTCCTTCAAAATCTGTAGATGACCAGCCAGTGTTTGGTTCATGCACAGACAGCAAACGGTAGCATATATTCTTGGTTCCTAATGGCAAACCCATGTGAGAACTTTAAAAAAAAAAAAAAATGGATAATCTAGAGAAAGAATTGTGGCCACAGAGAAAAGTGATCACACTGTAAGTGAGCAGTAAGTGAACTATAAATGGAGTTCCAGAAGGAGCTGCTGGCCCCACGCGCAGAGCTGCTGGCCCCACGCGCGGAGCTGCTGATGTCTTTTGAGAGATTCGGAGATGAAGCCGGAGGACACAGACTAAAGATGCTGCTAGCTATGGCGGTTCACATTAAAGGAGCTGCGGGGTGATTTCATGGCATTGAAAACACAAAGCGTGAAGTGCTATGACTTACCCAAACTTAGAAGAGTGTGACAACTCACCATACCACAGAAACGGCGTTCGGCCTGTACTATGGGTTTTATGGTGAGGGGAAGGTGCTGTTCAGGTTATTCTCAATAAAAATTTTCACAAAGAAATAGAAGAAGAGCAAAGCACAGCTGTAGAGACAGAGTGAGTCCTGGTGTTCTAGGGAACCATGTGACACGACCATAGCTCGCCATGGCTGTTGTTACACAATTCAAGAAGATACAGAAGAGAGCTGTTTATAGACAGGAAAATGGCAATGACCCAAATCATTTAACCAGGATTGTGTTAAGCACTGAAATTATCACCCCATTAATATATACGATAAATACACATTAGTAACAACTGGATAAAATTCTCCAATTAGAATTCCAGGCTATTACCAATATAGCTTAAGGGGAACTGCCTTGCCTATTGAAAAAAATCTAAGAGTGAAAAAAAATCCAGATTATAGATGGATCTATTAATTTCTTCTATTGTATCTGCTAGCTCAGATAAGGGATTTATTACCAGCTCTTGCTCCATTTTTGTGGATATAGGGACAGATACCAGCTATACATTGTAGATTCTAAATGCACATTCTATAATCTAGAGTCTAGATGTGCATTGCACATTCCAGACATACGTGTGTATCTTTCACTCTAGATAAATATAAATTCTTTCCTAGGCAAGATGGTTCACTCCTGTGATCCCAGCTTATGACTTGAGGCAGAAGGACTTTGAGCCCATGCTCAGCCTGGGTCACATAGTGAGACACTGGTGAGGAGATGAGAAGGGAAAAGGGGAAGAGAAAGGGGGAGGAAAGGATGATACTACGAATTCTTGATTCTCTGTACAACTCTTCTCTCTAGACTTAGTCCGGCCGTTGTTTTCCTCCAATGGAGGGAATGTGAGGGAGGCAGCTGTTTGGGTATTTCTACTCGACATTTCTAAGCATTCTCACAAGGTACACAACCTAAGGAGTCTTACACTGGAAGCACACAACCTTAGGGGTCTTGATTATGTCATTGAAGCTAAGCTCTGCAAATGAATATGTTATTATAAAATCTAAAGTGAGCCTGGGGCAAGGTCACTATTTTTTCAATGTCTCTAATGCTATTAAAGATTAAGTTAGCTGCTCTTGAATCTCCATTTATATTCACAACCACCAGCAAGAGGATTTTAATTGCTTTAGCAAATTTTCTGAACAGTGGCGTCAACTTTAGTTTTCATGAGGTCAACATGATTTTCTTTGTTGCTTTGTAAAACTGTTACCCACAATTTCAACGTGTATGGCCCTTTCTACAGTTGTAGGCTACTGTGAAGAGTAAAAACTGTTTGAGACACTGTCTTAGGGTTTTACTGCTGTGAACAGACACCATGACCAAGGCAAGTCTTATAAGGACAATATTTAATTGAGGCTGGCTTACAGCTTCAGAAGTTCAGTCCATTATCATCAAGGTGGGAACATGGCAGCATCCAGGCAGGCATGGTACAGGAGGAGCTGAAAGTTCTACATCTTCATCTGAAGGCTGCTAGTGAAATACTGGCTTCCAGGCAACTAAGATGAGGGTCTTAAAACCCACACCCACAGTGACACACTTATTCCAACAGGGCCACACCTTCTAGTATTGCCACTCCCTGGACTGAGCAAATACAGACCATAACAGACTCTGAAGTAGAGATTCCTACACTCCTGCTTATGATCATTGACACACACATGGTACTCATGCAAGGGGTCCAGATTCCAAGGTGTAAGTAAGTCACATTCTACTATTAAATTGTCATGTGTTGTTTGAGGTCATTGAGAAGCTGTTTCTGGAAGAATGGTTACTCATCTATCTGAGGAGCCCTGCTGTGTCCATATAGCCACTCTGATAAAGCAGAAACCATCTTTTACTCGCCCCAAGACAGTTTCAGGGAGGGTGTGAGGTATAAGGTGACTATTTGGTACAGTTGTGCCATGGAGACCATTTGAGAAGATGGAACTGTGCTTGTCATGAGGACCATTTGAAAAGTCAGTCCTTCATGGCAGCCACCTCCTTTCCATCCTTGTATGACATCTGGAGTTCTGAGGGTCCTCTGCTGGGAATGCTAGGCAGGTACGTTCTGTATCTTTTTCCTATTTCATGTGAGCTCATTTCTAGGGAGTGAGCCATCACAGTAGGCCTTGGAAAACTTTCTGAGCATGAGAAATATAAATGAGCCATCCATATTTTCTTCAAACCCCAACAACTGTCACTGCTAGCGTGACATGGCTTTGCTGGATCCCTGCACCCAGCTCTTACACAGCTAAGGCAGAGTGAAATTTGGAAAATCAGGCCAGTGAGACCTGCTCAAAAAAGGAAGGAACAGGGTGGAAAGAAGAAAGGAATAAAGGGAAGGACAGAGAGAGGGAGGGAGGGAGAAAATGAGGGAGAGAGACAGGGAGGGAGGCAGGGAAGCAGGAGGGGGGAGGAAGTGAGGAGAGGGGAAGTGGAGGGGGAGGGGAGGGAAAAAGAAAGAAGGAAGATCTTAAATAAGACAATGAAATAATGCCTTTTTCAGACATTATTTGTGTATCAGCACATTGGCTTTAATTCACATAACAGCCTAGAGCTTTAAGAATTCTAGAACTTTCTATCGTCTTCACAACCCCGCTTGTATGAATATCACTGCAAACACTGGTGTATGTGCACATGTATGCTCATGTGTGTTTGTGTGTGGGTGTAAATCTACCTTAGTAGACCCCTGGCTGCTTCGGAAAAAGTGGATTTCCATTCTGCCCAGAATTGTTCCAGATCATTCTGATTCGCTGGGAGTCGGGGGTGGGGCAGAAAAATGTTCCCTCCATCCTTTCACCTTCCTTTTACTTCTAAAACCAGAAGGGTTTGGATGCCATGACGTCGTACTTGTGGCCTTCTCCTCCTCGACAAGATCCATGACCCTGTGGGACCCGTGAAGGAACACATGTCTTTTCCCCTGTCCCAAGATCCTTCACACCCATCCACCGCCCCACCCACTCTGTTTCTACGCATGCGCATTCAACTTCTTGACCTTATCACCACAGTTACCAAAGCCTCCACCCTTCTCTTTCCTAAATCAAAAACTGGCAAATAACCTAAGGAAATGAATGCCTTCCCAATGGGCCCCGAGTTTTTACGGTGTACTGTTTGGATAATAAAGTCCTAACAGAATACCCGGAAGTCATGGAACATACTCTTTAAATATAACTGCCAGTTAAGCCTTGGGAAGGCCTTAGGATTCCCAGCGAAGAGGGTTTTTTGGAGGCAGGGTCAGACAAGAGACCTAGCTAGCTTCTCCTTGACAACAAAGTTTCATTTGGAAACCGGCAGCTCTAGACTATGCTAAGAATGTTTATCCAAAAGTCCTGGGTAAAAAGGTCATGGTACACTTGTGCCTTGACCCTAGAAAGAAGACTGGCCCATGTCTTCTGTTCTCCATAGAATGCACACTTAGGACTTGCCTCGTACAGCCGTCATGGCTTCCTGCATGGTAAAGGTCCATAGGTTACCATTTTGCGAGGACACAAGTCAAACTGAAACAGGATCCACCCTGACGACCTTCTCGTCACTTAGAGCTGCAAAAACTGTTTTCAAGTAAAGTCCCATTTATGGCTCCTAGGGAGTGAGGCTTCAGTGCATCGTCTTTTAGAGAACACAGGTGAGCAGTAATCCTCACTCAAAAGGTAAAGACTGGGCATTTGCTCAGGACCCCAGAAAAGGGGAAGATTCAGTCAGTCCCCAGCTTCAGTCAGTAAAGCTCTTGTGTCATTATGACTCCTCCCGCTACATAAGAGTGAATACCCAGAGCCATGCACTAGATGAAGTCATGGTAAAAGTCTTGCTCATAATGTTGCTATTGAATTCAGTAGCACATGGTAGACAAACTTTAGATCCCAAGTACACAACTGTAATAAGCTTACTTAGGCATTTGGTTAGCTTTAGCTTCAGCTCCATGGGCCATGATGTAAGACCTATCATAGTACCAGATAGAAATACCCCAATATGTCAACATAGTACGTAACTGGCAATCATACATGATGGGGAAAATGGAGGGTATTTGTATGAGCATGAAAAACCTTACCTTCCCGACCACAAGTTAGGAAGCCCAAAGACTGGTATACCTTATTTGTTTCCAGTGGCAGTAGACCCCATACTGGGGAACACTGGCCCCTTCTATACATTAGATGCCACTAAGGGTGTTTATGTGTAGCCTTAAAGTTCAAAGCAAAGAGAAGCACACCTGCCACTGGAGTCATGTGGCTTGGTGGAGTTTTGGGGCCCAGAGGTATCAGTAATGGGATCAGACACATTTTATAATAGAAGCCTGTCTTCCATGTCCTATCCTCAAGGAGACTCTGGAAAGAGCAATCAGCGAGACCCCCGCACAGCAGGAAATGCAGTTCCTTCTTCTGCACAAGCGTAAACTTTGGGTTAGCATAATGTCACTACATCCACTATAATCAAGAGCAGATCTGGGCATGGTGGCTCAATATCTTTAATTCCAGTAATGGGGAGACAGAAGCAAGTAGATCTCTGTGAGTTTGAAGCCAAGAGTTCCAAGACAGCCAGGGCTGCCTCAAAAAAACACACAAACAAACAAAAAAGCAGATCTGGATTGGTAGACTCCTTAACTCCTCAGAGTGAAGGTTAACAAGTTCTCAGGGGATTTCCTGACTCACGGCACAAAGCCTGTAGAGGGCATGATGGACGATGTTTCCTGGAAAAAAAAAAAAAAAAGAGAGAGATGGTGTTTGGCCATTAGGAAGAATTGTCACACCAAGAGTAGATTAAACCCATATGTAAGTACATCTTGTCTACCCAGAATTCTAAATCATTAGATTTGTACATATTGTATAGCAATTTTCTCTAAATTTAAATTTAAATATCCCATCCCAGAGGGAAAATTCTCACAAGGTACAGGAGCTTGGGGGCAAATGTATCATAAACAGCTCACAAGTCTCAGGAAGTTCCTGAAATCAACAAGATACACAGGACCCTTCCAATAAACAACTGCTAGGGAAGGAGACTCTCCAAGCAGGAGAACTGCATGGAGAAGATGTTCAGACCTGTTAATTAATGCCTGTATATCATGGAAAGAGCTGTAGAGAGTTAGCTTTTACAAGTCTGCACCTAGGCTGGAGTTGTCTTTTTGGTGATGCAGCTTCTTTTGAGTTGTCCCCTGCTCCTGTGAGTCACCTCTCACCTATTCTACTCTAAGTAAGCCTAATGAATTCATTGGTTCACCAAGTTGAGATCTGGTGTAATAAGCATTACTTTGCTCTGTTTTTGATACTGTCTTGGGGTAAGTAGACATTTTGCCTGAGTCTCCCCAGGAAATGTGTCACCTAGCATTTGTCCACTTGACTCTAAGTCAATAGATCTCTGTATTCCAAACAGACTGTGAATTTTTCCGTATGTTCTTAAAATGCTCTTTTTTCTTTTTTTTTTTTTTTCTTTTTTTTTTGGTTTTTCAAGACAGGGTTTCTCTGTGTAGTCCTGGCTGTCCTGGAACTCACTCTGTAGACCAGGCTGGCCTGAACTCAGAGATCCGCCTGCCTCTGCCTCCCAAGTGCTGGGATTAAAGGCGTGTCCGCCTGGCAAAATACTCTTTTCATTAAGACAGCAGATCCACAAAATAACTAGCTTTCTGGAATTAACCAATAATGTTTGTTGTGCTTTAATATGAGTAAGAATTGTGCTAGACACCACAGACACAAAAAAGAACAAGCCATAAAGTACACTGAACGCAACTCGGTGTCTAAACTCGTAGAGATTCCCATAGAGATGCGATGGGGGTAAGGGCACATCTCAGGGTTCTGTGCTTCCTTTCCCAAGTGAGGTTATGCTACAGGCACCAGGGAAGCCATAATTCTTTTGACGTGCTTATTTATTGATATTTTTCAGCCACCCTCCAAAGCCAAGGGTCTTCTTCTCTTGGGCTTCTCTTTGAGCTGTTCTTCATTAACCAGAGCTTCCACAGGACACCTGTGGAATGAGAGAAGAGACTCCTGGGTCTGCCTGTCCCAACGGTCTACTCTGAAGCCACCAAATTATAATTGAATTAACAATCAGACAATCTTCCTTTCTGCTTGTTCTCATTCTAGAATCTGACTTTAATTAAAGGGTCTTTATCATAAAGAATTCTCTTAGCTGCACCCTAGAGATCACAGTGAGATATAAAAGAAGCTGGAAGAAAGTGTGAGACATCACAGGGAAGACCAAGGCCCTGGTCCGGCCTGGCTTTTATTCGCAATTCTGATCAGAATAAGCAAGGATTCTCTGTAAATGTGGATTTCCTAGTCCATTTCTCATTCTGTGTCCTACAAGTCTCAAAGATGCTCACCGTCAGGCAGAATGGGGGATGGGGAGGCCCAGCTGCAGGGCTGGTGAGCTAGCAGCACAGAGAGCCCATCTCCCCTTCAAGAACTGCTGATCATTAAGCTAAATGTGCTGGCACATGTCTTTAATCCTGGCATTTGGGAGGCTGAGGCAGGAGGATCTCTATGAGTTCAAGGCCAGGCTGCTTTAAAAGCTCCAAACTAACCAAGAATACAGAGTGAGACTCAGTCTCTGGAAAATACATACATACATACATACATACATACATACATACATACATACACACATACTGCCTGATGAGGCTGGTAGATACAGAGAGGACACCAGGTTAGGGCCCAGTCTGCAAGTGGAATCTGTCTCGATGTCCCTTAGTTCCTGGTAGTCCTTCTTACACAAAGTCTGGACAATGAAACTCTGTCGTAGAGCTCAGGAGCTCTCATGACCACATGCAACAGTCACTTTATCCATTCTCCTTGGGCCTCCTTTAGCTCTGCACATTGCTGTGGCTTAGTTAGGTGTCACCCAAAAGGAGGCTTGGTCCCCAGCCCGAGGTAACACTCGGAAGTGGTGAAATCTCTAAGAGGCGGAACCTGAGAGGCAGTTAAGTTATCGAGTGAGGATATTAGGTTTTGAATGACTGGTTGGTTGGTTGGTTAGTTGGTTGGTTGGTTTGGTTTGGTTTTTGCTTCCTGGTCACTAGGAGACCAGCAGCTTCGGCCACATGCTCAAGTTCAGCAAGACCAAGTGACCATGGACTGAAACCATGGACCAACATAAACTTCTGCTTGTGGTAAATTCATCAGCTCGGGTGTTTTGTGATAGCAATGGAAAGGTGACAGATACACAGATAAATAAGTGCCATGTGCTTAAAAGGAGACTCTAAGGATGTAGCCTTGGATCTGAGCAGCAATGTCTGAGAAAGCAAAACTCATGTGGTACCCAGTCTGAGGGCAAACCTGGAACCTAGTCTTCAGCTTTGTAAGTTGAACTTAGTGGCTCAGGGTACTGAACTCGGTTCTTGGCAGAGGTTTTGCACAGCATTGACCGGGGTTCCCTGTGAGATTAGAAAGGGGAAGTGCTAGACTGAGACCCATACAGAGATGAGATGTGCTCAAGAAGGAAGTGGGAGGCAAGCTGGCAGCTTGAGGGAGATGCCAAGTTACTGAGAGATGTTTTGTGATTTAGGAAAGAAAAGACATAAGGTCCAATAAAAAAAAAAAAAATTGAAAGAAGAAAAAGAAAAATCCATTGGCGAGAAAAAGACCAAAATGCACAGAGAAAGAATCAAGAAGGTCATTGTTCCAGAGGAGACGGTCAAGGAGGGTAGCAATCCAGCCATGGGAAGATGTTTATTTTCTAAGAAAGGAGAAGGAGGCCACTGGGAAATGTGGAGAATGTCGAGGGTGGGGGCGGGAAATGCAGGAAGCTCACAACAGATGGCCTCAATCTTCTAAGTGAGAAAAGAGGCAGCAGTTAGCTGGGTGCCGACCACGGGAGACTGGACTGGAGAAGTCCCTAATGGCCATGGGGGTCTGGGCTGGGTTCTAGGCTAGCCACAGCTGCGCTTTTCAAGCCTGCCTGTAAAAGGATGTCGAACAGTGTGGCAGGGCAGATTCCCAAACTTCTCCCTCGAGACATGTATTCTGCAGAGCTGAAGTGGTGGACCCGAAATCTGTGTCATCAGGATGGGCTCCGAGAACACTTGCCATCAGCTTCTTTAGAGAAACTTGTGAGTGTGAAAACTGTTGCACTCCAGGAGACCAATAAACAGCTGGAAAACATGACCCTGAGGGATCGATTTGAATCCTTTCCTCTCCAAACTCCTCTACAAGGAAGCTGTAGAGAAGAAAACCAGAGGGAGTTAGCTGTGTCAGCAGGGAGGAGAGGTATATCCGGGAGGGAGTGGTCAAGCTAAGGCAGCAGAGCCAAGCAACTAGGGTGTGGTCTGAGGAGGTGGAACTGAGCCAGAAGGCAGAGAACATCTCTCCAGAAGGGGCAAGGTCTTGAAAGGGACAATACAGAGAGGGAGTCCAGTCAGGGGTGGTGTCTAGTCAGGAAGATGGAACTGAACCAAAATGGTGGGTGCAATCAGATCTCTATCTCCAGGAGGACAAGTCTATGAAAGAGGACAATCTCTCCAGAGTGGTATCGTTGGAAGTCTGGGGTGTTGCATTCAACATGCTAGACCTTGGTCCATCCATAGCAGAGACCAAAGGCAAAAGAGTTCTGCTAGGCTATGAGGAAAGTCAAGACAGAGAAGCCAGGGCAGATGAAGATACAGGGAAGAGGTAGAACCTCACAGTAGGGAGATGGGATATGCAGGTTTCCCATCAAGTGAGGAAGGGCATACTCCCAGGAACACAGAGCTTACACCAATCGCATCTTGCTAAGGTAGAAACTAAGTTTGGGGGAAAATTATATTTATATGGCAATAAACACATTCTACTGATTTGTACGAAATGGAGAAAAAACTGACCACCAACACCAACAACAAAAAGCTTACAAAGATTTTCTAAAGCTCTTTCCCAAGATTCAGTTCCTCCTCTGGTGAGGCCAATTTAAGAAAACCAGCTGACGATCCTTTGGCTTAGTAAATGGCTACCTGGCTTGATTCAGCAGACCTTTGGTGCACCTCCTTCCCAGCACCTCTGCCTTGTGGCCTCAAGAGGGCGCTGCTCCACTTCCTAAACTCCCCAAAGGCAACTGATGCCCTCGGGAGGCCTCACCCTCAGAGTTCCAGCAGACATTTAAAGGGGAACACTCACAGAAAGAAACAAAAAATACAATTTAACTCCTTAGCCCCTTACACACGGAGCCCACAGAAACAATGCTAACACCAACCAAAAGCTTGCAGAATACCCACCCACTACCTCCCCAGGCTCCTGCTTAAAATTATCAACATCTTAACAAGGGTCTCCTGGGACCTCTCTATACAAATCCACTTTGGAGAAGCAATGATCTAGCCAACAAGGTGCTATTTCTTGATTACCTGCACTTTCCTTGCCCTCAACAACTTGGGTACTGCTTCTATAGCAACCATCCCCAGGAACATTCTCTCAGATCTCAGACATTACCACAGCTCAAACTCAACATTTAGTCTGTCCCTTCCGAGAGGAAGGTGCTCCTTTTTAAGAAGGTAGGGTTTTGTTTTGTTTTTGTTTTTGTTTTTTTTCCTTAAGAAGTATAAAGTTATTTTTTGCTGTGACTTTAGTTACTTTTCTTGTGGCTGTAACAAAGTATCCGACCTTAAAGAGGCACCTTAAAGGAGGAGAGGTTTATTTTGGCTCATCTTCAGAAGACAGTCCATCTCCACAAGGAAGGCATGGCAGGGGCTCAAGGTAACAGATAATCTTGGATGGAGCACAGAGGTGGGCAGGTCTAAGACAGGACTGAGCTGCAATTCTCCAGATTGATCCCTCTTGCCCCATCCCCCAGCTGGATCTTAGTTTTCAAAGGTTCTACAGCTTCCTCCAACAGCTGTGGGCCAAGTGTTCAACATAGGAGCCCGGGGGAGGGGGCAGGGAACGGGCATGGCGAGGGACATTACAGACTTAAACTATAACAAACCCCCAAAACTGAATGCTTCAAAATTAAAAGCCTTTCTCCATCTTCTGGCTTCTGTGAGTCAGGAATCTAGGTGAGGTTTAGCTGGAGACCTCTGACAGAGGCTGCAGTCTGCATAAGTTTGGGGCTGTACCAGAGGGGGGGCAGTTCATGTGAATTCCAGCTCACTCACCCGGAAGTCAGCAGGCTTCAGGACATCACCACCTCACTTCCCCATCACTGAGCCATCCATTCCTGTCAGCCATTGTTCCTCAGAGCAGGAACTCTGCATGGGCTGGGGAAGAGGCCTGGAAGTCAAGCAAGAGAAACAGGACATAAAATCTTGGAAGTACCCTCCCATCAGCTCTGACGTATGCTCCTGGTTAGGTCTGACGCATTAGGTACAGCCCAGGCTTAAGGGAAGAGGATAACACAAACTCCTAAATACCAGGAATTGGGGCTCCCAGGACCATTTTCAGGAAGTGATGTCATAGCTAGAGCCAAGCCTCAACAGGGCAATGACATCAGCATAAAAGAACATAACCTCCACTGTCACAGCCGAGGTTGTCCTACAACCTGTAACAGGACACCGATTCTCCTTTAACAGTGACTTTCCAAGTGACTGACTGCACATTAGAATGTCCAGGGAACTAAAAAGAACAACTGCCCAGGTCCATCCAAGACCCTTGAATCAGGCAGGTATAGGTCATTTTCTTGATTTTTCTGTTTCTTTTAAAATTTCCTGCCTGGTTCTTTTGCACAGTTGGGAGTGAGATGGAAAAAACAAAAAACAAATAAATAAATAAATAAATAAATAAATAAATAAATAAATAAATAAATACCAAAGGATAAATAACCATTAGGCCTGTGGTGATGATGGTCACTGAGGGAGAAGATATAGGGCCGTAGGGTCTAGCAGATTTCTGTGAGAGACCAGTTGTGAAAAGGAAAATAATCCAGGGTGGAGAAGGGGAGGGGTAGGGGAGGGGGAGATTGGCCTTAAGGAGTCCTGGGACATCTGGGGAAACAAGCAGATATAAAGTGACAAGAGATGAGGAAGTTGTTACAATTGCCCCCAAAACAAGGCCACCAGAGAGTTACGATGCCAGGTGACACTTGCAAAAAAAGACAAGGAAGGGGGTGGAGGGTGGGGGTGGTAGGCAGAAGGAAAAAGAAAGCTGTGTGAACTGGGTGTGTCTGGGTCATGCTTGGATCCCAGCACCTGTGAGGCTGAAGCAGAGGATGGCTGAGTTCAAGGACAACCTGAGCTACAAAGTGAGCTCCAGGTCCTTGAGACATTGTATCCACACAAGCAAACAGTAACCACAAAATAGAAAGTTATCTGTGTAAAGGCCACGCACTGTGTTTCCTACCACGTGATGTTCTGGGAAAGGCAAAACCATGGAGACAGGAAAGATCCCTTATTGCCAGAGTCTTAGGGAAATCAGGGGAGGGGCAGACTGCAGCCTAATGGTGATGGATAAGTATCTTTTTTTCTTTTTCTTTTCATTTTTTATGGTGTGTGTGTGTGTGTGTGTGTGTGTGTGTGTGTGTGTGCTATGTGTGCATGTCTGTGTATTACTGTGTGTTCCTACACTCATGTGTAGAGACCCAGAGATACTGTTGAGTACCCAACTCTCTATCACTCTCTGCCTTTTTCCTTTGAGACAGGTCTTCCTCTCCCTGTACCTGGAGCTAGGCTGATGGCCAGCAAGCAGCAGAAATCCTATCTTCTGTTCCTCACCACACTGGGGCTCTAGGCAAGTGTGTGGCCATACCCAGCTTTTTATGTAGGCACTGGGGATTTGAATTAAGAGCCTTATGCTTACATTGAAGGTAATCTTACCAATAAGCCCTGGTAGACTCATAGCTTAATTCATTCTCTGTGAACCCATAAACAGAATAACACCAAGACAGAGCTCTGCTGTAAACTATGGCCTTTGCATGATCACGGTCTGACGATGTATTTATCAGTTGTAACAAACTGACCACTCCAGTTAGGATGGCAACAATGGGGGAGGGGATGCATGAGGGTTGTGTGGGAAATCTCTGTGCATTCTCCTTTCCAACTGTATGAGAGCTTGAAACTGCTCTAAGAGGAATAAAGAATTTAAAGAGATCAAAAGTGAAAAAGGAAGTCTGTTGGCTTTTCTTATTGTCAGCTATACCTGCTGGCTTCAAGAAATATAAGCCAGAAACGCAGAAGACTCAACATTAGAAATGGCTCTTCTCCTTTACTCCGTTCCGTAGTCTATAGATATAGACTCAGAGCTGGAGCCAGTCCTCATGTTTTTACCTCGTCACCAAACGCCTTCATTTTCTAGATTAAAAAAAAAACTATGGCACAGAGAAGTCACACTGGGAGATGGGAAGAGTCGTGTCAGGATTAGAACTCAGCTCCTCCACGTTGAGCCCCCAGGGCTCCAATCACAGGCCACACGTGCACAGAACATCTTTTCCTAAAGCAAAAATTCGCCTTTATGGAAGAATTAGGTGCATGCAAATTTAAATGTGATTGTGTACCACCAGTAAGTAGATCAGTGTTTAATTCTTTCTAAAAATCAGCAGGTCAGTGGGTTGATTACATTTACCAGAGTTTAACAAACTCTCAGGCAGAGCCATACCTACTTGGAGAAAGGAGGAGCTTGAGATGGACCATTAGTAGCCCCCAACTGAAGTGGCTCTGTCCACAACAATAAAGGGCTTCATTCTTCAGGCAAAACCAACCTTGACTTCCCCTCCCTTACCCCTTGTCTGCCCAATCTGTATCTTGGCCACAGTCCTTACTCCCAGGAACTGGGTCTCTCCCATCCTGTTGCTATGGCCACGAGCCTCACCCAAAGCATACCAACGCTGCAGTGTGCACAGATCTTTGGCCAGAGGCCAGGCAGATGCAGAGCAGTTGGGGGTTGGGGTGAGGGAGTGTCCTTCTCTAAAAGCTATTGGTCCAAGACTGGTCAGGGGCCTCTTTCTCTCCTGTCAGCTTAGGTCTTTCAGGGCTGTCCACTTGGCTGCCCAGCTGTGAACGAGCAGTGCTTGCTAATCTCTCTCCCCTGCACCAACTTCTCAGAGCCTCCATCCCAAAACTTAAACAAAGAACTAAGCGAGGCTGTTCCCAGGGCTCCGGATACTGGCTGTTTACCAAACACTGAAAACGACCAGTTGCCACCAGTTCCAAACCTCTAAGCTCTTAAGAGAGCATGAAGAATGTTGTCCCCAGAGTTCCAGGCCTATTCCCGGTGCTCCGGCATGTTCTTTTCCACAGTCTCCATCCCGTGATCTAAAATGGCTCTCCCAGAGAGAAATAAATCAAAGACAGAGTGAGCATAGATCACAACACGGGAGAACAGTGAGTCAATCTCTTCTAGAACAAACAAAGAAAACCCTCCCCAGGTGTGGAGCACACCATGAAAGCATGGTTCATCCCTGGATCATTTGTTTTGGCGAGATGCTGGAGCTCACTACAACTACAGAGAAGGGGAGACCATCAGGAGTGGTCCACGAATAGCAACACTCTCAACCAACATCTGTCCCTCGGGGAAAGCAGTCTGCTCTGTCTGCCCCAGGATGCTCCTGGAATCCTCCATGGTAGGAACACACTCAGGAGCATAAATGGTAGGCGATGAGGAACGAAGTCTAATGTGGCTTCCCTCGGCCCCTCCAATGGTGCATGCCACAGGAGAATGCCAGGGGACATGCCCATAATGCCCTAGTGTTCAGATGACAATGATCCTCTGCTCAAAGGGTTTGTTGGCCCTTGCTTCATGTTTGCTAACAATTAAAAAAATAATAATTAAAGTAGTATTTGGATTTAGATGCTTGGAAAAGGAGAGCGTTTAGCTCTTCTTTAAAAGTAAGATAAAAATAAATAAATAAAAGTAATAGAGAAGTCGGGCTTGGTGGCATACGTTAATCTCAGCACCAGGGAAGCAGAGGCTACAGAACACTAAGAGTTCAAAACCAGCCTGGTCTCTAGAGCAAGCCCAGGCCACCTGCAGAGTGAGACCTTTTCTCTAAGAATAAGTGAAAGTTAAAAAAATAAGATACAGAGAAATAGCCGGGCAGTGGTGGCACACACCTTTAATCCCAGCACTTGGGAGGCAGAGGCAGGCAGATTTCTGAGTTCGAGGCCAGCCTGGTCTACAGAGTGAGTTCCAGGACAGCCCAGGCTATACAGTAAAACCCTGTCTCAACAAACAAACAAACAAACAAACAAACAAACAAAAAAGATACAGAGGAATATACATTTTAAAGCAGATGTAAATATAACTATACATAATAACCTCAAAGTCAACAAGGGATGTACCAAATGTTCTGTGGCTTTAATATTGTTTTGTTTTGTTTTGTTTTGTTTTGTTTTGTTTTGTTTTGTTTTGTTTTTCAAGACAGGGTTTCTCTGTGTAGCCTTGGCTGTCCTGGAACTCACTCTGTAGACCAGGCTATCCCCAACTCAGAAATCTGCCTGCCTCTGCCTCCCAAATGCTGGGATCAAAGGTGTGCGCCACCACCGCCCAGCCCCCTGTGGCTTTAATTTATCACTTTCGTGCCTTCAAACAAAAACAATCAAAGAAAAACAATAGTTGAAAACAGTTTCTTCACTTTATTATTTTGATTCAAATGTTTTTTAAAAGTTAGTTTAGATATTGAAGGATGGTTACTATATCTCTAAAGCTGTCAATTTTTTTAAAAGCCTTGAGAATAAACTTTAATATCCAGATTGCACAATCAAGCCAAAGTCACCAATCAACTTCCCTACCACCAACTTTTGCTCTTCTAAGAGCAAGAGATACAGATGCTGGGTCCTCAGGCTGAAAACACAAATATCCAAAAGGACAGCATGCACCCTATTTCCTCCATGAAAAACAGCAGCTGTAATACACCCTAAATGATGTGCCTCAGGGTCCTGGCAAGAGCTGGCACCAATTCCACGCTTAGCCTAGCAGTCTCACCCCATGGGCCCATGGGTCTCAGCATTTACATCAGCTTAGTTTATTCAAAATGACTCCTTGTTTTGAGTAGGAAAATTTACATAACTAGAAGCTGAGCTGGGTCTATACCTTGAGAAAAATCCCCAGCCCCTGATTTAAAAAGGAAGACCTGAAATTGCTTGGGAACCACTGTCAGCCTTGTGAGACAGCCGGGTCCTTTGAAAGACAACGGGCAATTGAAGATGTCTGACATGGATGAAAGTTGGCATCCTAATGTCGTGATGGTTTCTCTCTCTGAGGCACATTTATTATCTCTCCATCACTGGCATTTGCAGGCACAGCGCTGTCTCACCCATATCCCCGAGGGACAGCTGCTCCAGGATCCACCCAACAGCTGAGCGACAAGATGAATAGTATTTTCCACTTCAAGCAAAAAGAAAAACAGGGCTAAGGTTGCAAACTGCGAACCACAAGAAGCTGAACAGGGAGAGGTCGGAAGCCATACTTAACAAAGACTATGTGCCCGGGAGAACAGGCGTGGAGGAGGCCCAGCCATTTTCCAAACAGAGAAACTCAAGTTCCATTTTGAATTTAACTCAGTTTTGACTCCTTGCGTTTTGTGTGCAGCTGCTGACTTCTGGGATTCGGGGGAGGGGGGGAGAATTAAACTCCTATTGGGATTGCAAAATGGTATCTGGAATAGCAGATGTGGATGGAGGTGAAGGGGGTCAGCACAAAGGTGGCCCTGCTTCTTAGGAGCCAAGTTGCCCTATAAGGCATGACTTCCCCTTTTGAATCTTGGTAGAACTTACTCAGCCTCCTATGGGGCTTAATGAAGGAAAAAAAAAAAAAAAAAACAAAAAAAAAAAAAACCACTTCATTTGAAACTTCAAACTGAAGAATCTGCCCTTTTCTGTGGCCATGGTACAGAAGTCACTCAGTAAGTGTTTATTTTTGTCCCTTCCTTTTGCCGGGTAAGCAGCTTCCACAGCCTGGAATTTCAGTGAAGCCCAAAATACAGGTTCTTTGAAAGGCCAGGCCATCCCCGCCAAGTAGTCAGGGGGCAGCATCTACAGCCTGTTTCCAGTCCTATCCTGTTACCAGCAAGGTGCACCCTGCACTCGGAGTGATCACTGTCTCTTCCCTCGACCTGAAGCTCTGGCTCACAATTGTAACTGTCAGTGAACACTTTCATCCTCAAAGTCTCCACACACAGGAGCTCCGACAGGGAACCCCAGCTAAATAAACGAACTGTGCAAAACCTCAAACTGGGTCTGCTCAGACTCCCAGCTCACCTATGCTTAGAAGCTGGAAGACAGACAGCTCCCTCCCAAGGAAGCTTCTAGAGTCTTCTGAAGCAGTTAGAGAGCCTTGGGCTGAATTCTCTATTGCCTTTTCCAGATCTGACAATTCGGTCCTTCTAAGCATTTGTGGGATAACTGGGGCACATTTTTGAGCTGGATCAAATTAGCTCAAGGCTGATGTGGAACATGCATGAGAAAACCAGGGAGGCTCTCCTTTGCACTCAGCTCATCACATTGCCTGGCCAAAAGTCACTTGGCAGGAAGCCTTTCTGACCGGTTTCAGCCAGAGTTTCAGTGGCTGGGACTAAAGGCGTCGGTGTCGGGGCTTTGTGGATGAGGGAGGAGTGGGAAGTAAATAAGGGAAAAAATAAAAGTGTAATCTTATTCTCTAGAGGGTATCTTGTAAATAGTACCAATTAAAAGGCCCCACAGCCAGAGGACCTGCAATAATTTAGGATGAACTAAGGGGTGGTGGGCCAAGAGGGCACTGGGTAACAACTCATCAGAACTCCTAAGCCCAGGTCAGCAGCAACTGCATGATTGCGAGCAAATCATACCTGTTTTACCATGGGAAGGCTAAACCAGGTACCTTCCACTGGGCACCTGCAGCCATACACCTACATGGTTCTGAAAATTTTAGGCACTTAAGAATGTTGATAGCAGTGTAATCTAATTGGAATATTGGCTTTTTTTTTTTTTTGGTTTTTCAAGACAGGGTTTCTCTGTGTAGCCCTGGCTGTACTGGAACTCACTCTGTAGACCAGGCTGGCCTCGAACTCAGAAATCCGCCTGCCTCTGCCTCCCAAGTGCTAGGATTAAAGGTGTGTGCCACCACCGCCTGGCAAGTATTGGCATTTTCTTGTCATGTTTGTTACCTATAAATATTCTCCAGCTGTGACTCAAGTCCGTCATCTTAAGTCATGGGTGAGGTTGTGACCCAACGGAAACTACGAGATCGGTGAGGGGTTGGCTTTGAGTCTGTAAAATCAGCTTAAGCAGTTCTGCTCCCAGAGGCCTTTGTGCTATGCACTGTCAAAACAATCCTGGCACAGGTGGGGACTTAGCAAGTCTAGAGAAAGGCAAATTTGCAGGCTGATGAAATTAACTGCATAGATTTACTTGCTACAGCCTACAGCAAAGCCAGTGGCTTCTAAGGTCACATTGGCAGGTCTTTCTTCAGCTTACTTCAACAAAGTGACCTTACTCTCTCTTCAGCTTACTTCAACCCATGAAGAACTAACACAGAGAGATAGTAAGACTCTGGGCTTAACTTGAGCCTAGGTGAGATAGGACTGATGTTTCTTTTTTTTTTCTTTTTTTCTTTTTTTTTTTCAGGTCATAAATTAGCTCTTAAATGGCAAATGGTTACGTGCTCCCATGTGTGGCCTCTTTAGGTGGGGAAATATCTTGGCTAGATAGTTGTTCAGAGTGGTGTGCTTTGTGGAACCTGATGCCAACTTAGCCCCTTTAGTCTTCTTTCATTCAGTTCCAACATGTTATCAAGGCTACCTACATGGCTCCTAGCCGCAGTAGTGTCAAACACACAAACACAACACAGCTGGACACGGTGATGGACACATATAATCCTGGTAACTGAGAGCCAGGGTGCAAGCTGTAGACCAATCTGAGCTACGTAGGGAGAGAGGGAGAGAGAGAGAGAGAGAGAAGGGTGTGCTGTTTTCCCTAATAACCAAAGTTCCCAGAAAGAAACCACGCCTATTCTGAGCATTCTACAAAGGCTGATTGGCTGATTGGAACTTCAGTACTTGGGGGGCTGGAAAGATGGCTCAGTGATGAAGAGCATTGGCTGCTCTTCCAGAGGACTCTGGTTGGATTCCCAATACCCACATGGCAGCTAATAACTGGCTATAATGCCAGTTCCAGGGAATCTAGCACCCTCTTCTGGCCCCAGAGGCAACAGATGCATTAGGTGCACAAGCATGTAGGCTGGTGACGTGCCCTCCTACAACCTAGCATGACTACTTACTTGCTTCAAATCACCTCTTCATCCATTGCTTAATGAATGATGGCAAGAGACAACTGCATGTTTAGTAGACAGACCCTTTTTTTTTGTTATTTTCAGTACACGGTTGGTTGGGTGTGCAAATGTGGAGGCTCTGAGTGCAGAGTACCGCCTGAGTCACCGCTCATCCCCAGCCTTCATTTTGAGAACGAATGCCAAAGAACTGCCTTTGCCAGCCCATCTTCACACACCCAGAGCCTCACCCCTGGCTGGCCTTGCTGCCTGCCAGACCTCCTCATTTCCCAACAACCAGCTTTGCAGCCCATGCAGAGGGAAGGAAGTGGGTCACACGGCAAGCACATGCTAGGGGTGGGCACGCCCACGGCAGGCAGTGGAAGGACAGAGCTGTGGTGGTTTCTCCTTCTACTTTCTTATGATTTAGTAATTCACCAAGCTCATTCACAAGTGAGCCTGTTCTAGAATAATTTCTGTTTAAGCCAACAAAGATCTGAAGGTGCTTTCGTTCCACCCTAAGAGGGAAACAAAACTTACTCAGTAAGTCTCTGTAGAAGCCAGAGCCAAGATGAAGGCCACAGGGTGCTCACTTACTGTCTCAGCAACAGTGCCTTATTCCTCAGAGTCACCCTTCATGATGTGACAAGACCAAATTGTTAAAGACCTTAAAATTAGTATATACTGTTCATACAAATAATAAATTTTATTACAAGGTCACCACACATTTATAGTGTACTCAAATCATATTTTCATCTCCACTAAGCCTCTTATCTCCCTTCCTCCATCCCACAAGCCATCTTCCTCTATTAAAATCATCCCTGCTACAGTTTGGAAGGCTGTGGAGCCCATAAGAAGTGGGGTGCTGGCAGAAGTAGACCCCAGCAGTAGGGATTTGAAAGTCATATGCATTTCTGGTTCAGGTCCCACTCCCTCTGCTCCCAAGCCCATCTCTACATGAACGATCCCTGCCAAGTTCTTCTGCCACTGTAGGCTGAGTCCCTCCATGCCTTACTGGTTATCTTGGGGCAACACTTGAGATACCACGGGTCAACAAATCATCCTCCTGAGAAGCTATTTCTGTTACATTTGCAGCTGTCGTACAAAAGTCATTAAAATAGTCCCCCCTCTTCGTTCATGTCTTCCTTTTCACATCTATGTTCTTCATGTGAGGGGGAAAAAGACATGTAGCATTTGACTTCCTGAGTCTAATGAATTTCATTTTATACAGTTATCTTTATGCCCATCCCCTTTTCTACAGATGATACAATTTCATTCTTGTATTTAGACTGAATAGGAATCTGTTGTGTATATATTCCAAATTTCCTTTAACCACTGACAGGTACTAGGCTAAGTCTATAACTTGGCTATTGTGAATAGTGCCCTGAGAAAGATGGGTGTACAAGAGTCTACTCCATGTGATAGTTCGATCCCTCTCGGTCATACCCAGGACCAGAGTAGCCAACACATTTGGTTGTTCTGTTTTTCATTTTTTGAGATTTATACTAATTCCCCTAGTCACTGGGCTAATTTATATTCCTACAACCAAGAAGACCAAGCCTTAGCCAGAAACAATACCAGATAAGTATTCTGTCTTCATTTTCTTGTTGCACCTCATAATGGTTCACAGGCAGACCATGTCTGTAAGAATCAGTCTCCATCAGCAAAATGAAATATATCTGGTCATTTGGTTTTTAAACTAGAGAATGACCTGGAATTAGCACTGCTGTTGAGACCAGAGGTTTTCAGTCTCAGCACTGTGAACATTTGGGATAGGATTTCCTATACTTGGGTCATTTTGTACAACTGGGGTCCCAGAGAAATAAATATGACTTCAGTAGAGTCCTTCTGAAGCATGACTCTCCAATTATATGCTGACTTTTCCATGCAAAGGAAAAGGGCAGTGGGAGGAGAATTTGAAAGTGTACTCAAAAAACAAAATCTAAATTGACTGTAAAGTAAATAGCTTTAGAAGAATGAGGGCGGGATGGAGCCGGGTCCACAGAAGGTGGAAGAAACACAAGACTGTTTTGCTTACTGCTTACAAACCTTGAACCAGCTGTCTCTCACTTGACTTGTCTGTCTGGAGGATAAAATATTACAGGAACTAGGCATGGGTACTCAGTGTTCTTTGTCAAAGAAGCCCGGATCTATAGGTTGAAGACTTTGTATAGCTTCTTGTTTTGGCATGGAAATACAGCAAGCAGTGTAGAAGGCTCTAGCTCTACTTAAAGAAGTCCAGAATGTCAGATTTGGTCTGTTGATGGAGTTAGGAGCTAAATGGGAACCAAGTGTTTTAGGTAACATAGTTTGCACTTGACAGGTTAAAGGGAGGTTGTGCATACTGAGACAATCAAGAACAATTAGATGATCAATAACAACCACAAAAGGGCAAATACGCAAGGTGGGAAGCCAGGGTCATCAAATGTGTGCTCTTCAGAGACACAAAGAATACTGACAGTCCAGTGGGAGAGTATTTTCTTCAGAAGTTAAACTAATTGAATTAAAAAGGAAGCTGTGTTACATAACATAGGACTCTCATAAAAAAGAAGAAGCTTCAGATACAGGCTTCACATGATTAATTACCGAATTCTTCACCGTAGATATGGCTTGTGCATTCCTAGGGAGGATGGCAAGAAATAAGACGTGGTAACTAACAATGGGCTATGTTGCCTTGGGTGCACCTGGAAGGGAGCAGGGTGCCCACAGGTGGAGCTGGTTATCTCTTCTTGCACACCAGTGTGGACATAAGACAAAAGGTTCCATCAACAAAGGCATAAGAGAGATGGACTAAATGAGCTTTTTCCACTTTCATGTATTAAGGTTAACGTTCTTTTCGTTTGTAACATCTCCAAGTATCTCTTACTTCAGGAGGTTCTGGCAGGAGCAGGCTGCCCTGGTTTTATATCCTGTACTTAGCTATGTTCTACAAGCATTCATTTGTACTGTGCTGACTTGGGCCACTCTACGGTGGAGTCTTCATGCTGTTGAGAAGGTCCTCCGTGAAAACAGACACCATATTATATTTTTAGATAATCTCTAGTTTCTCACAACAAGCCATTAGCAAAATTAGTAATGGCCATGGTATGAACTGTGGAAATGGTATGTCTGTGGAAATCAACTACCATGGTAACTATATTAAGAATTGAGGTCTTCCAGAGGTGTTTAAGTCATGACAGTTCTACCTCATGAGTAGCTCAATGCTAATATCAAGAGAATGGGTTTGATATCTCAGAAAGGGCTTCTGCATACAAAGGATTCGTTTGGCTACTTTTCTTTTCTTCTTTGTTTTATGATGTAGCAAGAAGGTGCTCAAGGAAAAACAAAAACAAAACAAAACAAAACAAAACAAAACAAAACACCCTACCAAAATGTTAAGAGTGGAAGTTAAATCCTCTCTATTTGCCATGAGAGGATATCCAGGCAGAAGGAAGTAAGTTGCCTATGGATCTGCCATCACCTGGCACAGATTGGTGAGCAGTTGAAGGCCTTGGAGAAGACAGGTCAAGGATCTGGTTCCTTCCAATTCATAACAAGGGAAGGAACTCCTTGAATTGAGGCTGTTGTGATCAGAAGGGCACCTGGATCCAAAGACAAGAACATCCCAGTCACTTAGATTTTTGTATCTGAGGGTGCTGCTACACAGGTACCATGTTTTTGCTATGTGAGAAAGCCATCAGTCATCTGTACAAGATATTCCTCGTGTTTAGCTAGTTTGCAGGACAGACAGTTGAATGAGTGAGTCATTAAATAAATGTGTAATGATAATTGGAGGGTTTGTTTCTAGGCTTGTCATCGATAAATAAGGGTACTTATTTGGGAGTCTTGTGGGTGTCATATGGCGTGCACTCCGTTTGGAAGTGGACCCGTTGATCAGGGTGGTATAACAAATGCCACAGAGAAGGCAGCCTAAGCAGCAGGCAGCTATGTCCTTGAAGTACTCGTCTAAGGCCTGGCTTGCTTCTGAGGCTCTCTTTGGCTTGTAGCTGGTCTCCCTGTGTGTGTCAGAGTCCTGCTGTCTTCCTGTAAAGACATGTGGATGAGTGTCCACTCAAATGATCATTTTAATTCAATTTCACATTCAAATGGTCTGTCTTCATATGCAGCCATTCTATGACGTGGAAGTGGGAGTCAGACCTTTAGCATATGCATTTCAGGGCCATAACTTAGCCCAAGATAGAGGCTCTTTTCTAATCACACAAGGAAAGGTGGATCTTTGCAGGGAGTCGTTTCTAGGAATAAAGAAGGTGGGAACTTTCCCACATAAAAGACTGGAGGATAGCCCTTGGCCCTGGGCTAAAGAGATATCCACACTCTTAGGGAGCAGCTCTTTGTTTTTTCTTCTCCCCTGAAGCCTTCCACTGGCCCCCTGGAAGGGCAGAAAGAAAGGAAAGATATTGCTGAGGGAACCAGAGGGGCTAAGGGAAATTACTGAGAAAAGTAAAGAAGACATATGGGCGTGGGAGGAGTGGCCAAGGGGCTGTAATCTGAAGTTGACAGTGAGGGAGACAATGAGACCCAGAAACAGCTGAAGGCTCAACCTGAGGAGAGAAAGGAGTCTACTCGGGAGCTAGAGAGGTAAGTAAAGGGATTACTCCCGGTTACGCGCAAATCTCCGCCACGTGGATTCACGACAACAGTTCAGCCTTTGCAGCCCTGGGAACTCTTCAGTATACTTATTTGTTACCAACCAAGAAGTCAGAGGTCCTTGTCATCAGCAGAAGAGAGCCAGGGCTCCGCCTGCAGCAGCCAGGGTCTTCTTGTACATGTCTACCTCGTACAGTAAGGACCCTTGACTTCGCAGAGAATTTCAGCATGAGACGATACAAAGTAGAGTTGAAGCTTATTCAGGAAAAAGAAATGTTAACATGGGTTTAAGCACAGGGGCTGAGGAAAGAGAGTCATCTGGGGACAGATAAGACACACCCAAGTGTGGGTCGGGGCTTCGAAAGGGATCCTGTTGCTTAAGTGCCCAGCAATAGCAGTTCATAGCGTTTGGGAAGCTTTTGGAATTACATTGTTCAGAGGGATTCCTTTTTATCTCCTTCCCCCACTTATAGATCACGAGATTACAGAAGGGCTCTACAGGTGCCTGGGATAGGGTTGCAATCCAATAAGGCAAGGCAAGGGCACTAAGGTTGTACAAGAAAGTAAAGGCATGTTGTTTAGGTAAATGGGGGTGTGTGTGTCCTTGGGAGAATCCTAGAAAACTACGGGTTTGTAACTGAGAAAGGAATAGAGGATATATACTGGAATATGAAGGAATATACTTTAGGTCATATATGCATTGCCTGTAAGCATGATGTACGGACATTTTAATGTGCTTCTTTGAACATATATAAAGTACGGAAAGGTCTCTGTGTAGGTAGCACCCACAGTAAAAGTTAATTGTCTTGGGATTCTTGACTTTAGGCTAGCGAGAGACTTCAGCACTTTCAGTTTCCACACCAGTAGACAGTTCCCTGTCTACTATTCTCTTTCTTCTTCAGGTTCACTCAAAGCCTGGAGGCAAGAGAGCAGGAAACTTCTCCCTGGTGCCCCGAGATCTCTCCACCACAGGCCACAGGCAGAGCCTCCCTCCTGGCTGTTTTGTTATCAGTCTGCTTGTTCCCACAGTGTGGCTTTATGTTCCTGTGACTCTTGGAGCCCCAATAAAGATGGAGTAAGAGCAGCCCAGTGGAACATGGCAGGTCACATCTCAGGGTTATTGTTAGGGAATTAGACACTGATAGCTTAGAGGGTAGATATATGCCCTTAAATGCTTATTATAACTATAAAAAATGATTATAAACTTGCCAGTTTGAATAGATAATAAGTCCTTTGCATCAGATGGTATTTTCCACTTCATTCTCCTCTGGGGGGCACTGGAGTCCAGTTAAGCCCCAGGAAAGTTGGCAAGTATCTGACATCTGGACTCTTCTGGTTTCGTGACAAAGGTGTACCCGTTGAATGAGCAAGGCAAACAGACTGCTTTCCCAATGGGGTGGAGATAAGGAAGGGGCAGGCCCCTCTGAGTCTCTAGGCAGAGTGGAGAGAAGTGGAGAGGCCTTCCTGGGAGAGCTTCAGCCTTATTAGCATATGTCCTGACCCCTACCTCACCCCCCCTTTCAGGGCTGCTCTCTTGACCTGAATTAAACTCTCAGTGTGGAAATCTGTTAGGGAACAAGATAAATGCCAAGAAGGCAAGAGAGGAGAAAAACTGGGTAAGGTGACAGGGAAGATTCTGCAGCCTCCCAACCCTCCCCACTGGGGCTCAAGCATGATTGCCACCCTCCTCT
This sequence comes from Rhabdomys pumilio, assembly GCA_030674055.1. NCBI lineage: Eukaryota > Metazoa > Chordata > Mammalia > Rodentia > Muridae > Rhabdomys > Rhabdomys pumilio. The sequence continues at coordinate 25,025,935 of JANHMN010000006.1, read as the reverse complement.
GCTGCCCACACCAGCAGGCTGGGGTGGAGACCTGAGGAAGAAGATAGGCCAAACAGAGGCTGGGAGCTGCCATGGAAGAGGGAGAGGCCAGGCCCAGAGTCTTGAGTGTGTTTTCTTTGGGGGAAGATGCTGCAAAAGTGAGCAGTGATGGTTTGCAGGAGCCCAGCAGTCAGGGCTCAGCAGACACTCCTCTGAAGGGGGTGGGGATGCTGGCTGGCTGTGGCAGCATCGGGCGGGCAGGTCACTGTACAAAATGGTTTTTATAGTTCTATTTGGCTTCACAGTCCTCAAACATAGACAAGCTGGAGGACGGGTGGCTTTAAGATCCACTTGTGTGCCATTAAAGCACCCAGATGGGCATTCTAAGGGTGTCTGCACTCCCAACTTCTTAAGCAACAATAAGGAGAAGCCCAGAAAAGCAAACACAGTCGAACGCCAGGTTTTCTTTGTTTCCACTAAAAAAAACCCGCCACCCTCCCCAGGCACAGTATCTTCCACCAAAATGAGGCATTAACTTTTAAAATACAGACAAAAGGGCAGCAGAAACTGTGGGTGAACAAGAAATAAAATGAGCGGTGTTATCCTAGGGTGTTTCAGCCGCAGCTCCACTTCCACTGCAGAAGCCAGAACAGAGCTCTTCCATACCCATCGTGGGAGCATGGAAAAATCCCAACCATCGTGTTCTGAAAATGGCTCATGAAGCATTCAGACTTCATCTCAGGTCATCCACGGTCACTTTTAGATCAACTAAAGGTTATGTCAGATTAGCAAATACAACTGAAAAATCAGGGTCCTAGAAACAAGAGGAGCACTACCCCAGTGTGAATTATGACCCTTGCATAGCAGAGTCTACGCTGTCCTGACATCTGACTGCAGCAAAAGGCCAGACCACACAGGAGCATGCCCTGATGTCAGCTTCAGGAGCTGCCTGTATGCAAAGGTGGTCAGCAAACAGCCTCGCATCTGGGCCCCACTTCATGGCTCTACAGAGCCAAGCCTCAAAGATGCTGAGCAAGAGAGTTAACAGATGTCTACACACATGCACGAACACACGCACATGCACACGCATGCGCACTAAAGATCCATGAGACTGAAACGTTCGATAATATTCAGCAGCCATGTCCTGAAGTCTGGAGAAGCCAGCTGTGCTTTCAAATAGATCCTCAGATTCTGGGTGTCATCTTCTTTGGAGGTATATGGTTTAAAGTGAGAGGAGAAAAGGAAACTTTTTTTTTTAAAGCCACTCTTAATTCACTGAGGAAAGAAGCTGTCTGCACCCACTGAGGGTTTAATTCATAGTTAGCGGTGGACAGAAGACTCTTGCACTTGTTTCTGTGAACATGCTCGGCCACTATCAAAGGTTCTGATGCTGGTGCTGTAGCTATGGCCTCATATCAACACCCAGTGGAATCGAGGGCTTATTTTATACCCACAGCTAGAGGACACATTGTGGAGATCTGTTCAGCGGTGTATAACGCTACACAGGGGTTCTCTTCACCCCTAGACAGCCCCTTAGTTCTTGGTTTATGACTCCATGGTTTCTACTGTCAAGGGCTGAGACTGTTGTCCAGAAAACCAAAGAGCTGACACACAGCACATCACGTAAGAAAAATCTCAGCCTCCAACTGACAGTGTGAGAAAATGACGGTCTGTGGAGAGAAAACAGAAAAACTGCACTCGTGGGTCAGCTGGGAATTCCCAGCAGTTTCTCCACTCCTGAGATGTATGCACCTTGGGACTATTACACAGATGGGGCTGAGGTCTGAGCCATCGTGAAAGCTACCCAGCTTCTCTTTCAATCATAATGTTCAACTGTTTCTGCTCCCTTTCCAGCTCTGATCTTAACACATGACAATGACAAGATGGATTGAGCCTGGTTCCTTATCCCCCCAACTGAGGTAGTAACCAGGAAAGCACATGATCATGTGCAAAGATGAGCCACGGTCTCCCAGTAAAAAATGAACTGACTGATGGCTGCCTGTGGTTTGCCGATCAACAGGCCCATTCATAAGGGGAAGCCTGCCCCTGAATAAGCCAAAGAACTGGAGATAAGCAGGAACATAAAAGGGGCCTTTCCTTGATGGCCTAGAGGGCACAGACTTAAAAAGTCCCAGGGGACACAGAAAGGACCTTTTCATAGTGTAACCCAAACCCAGATTCATGGGGTTTGGCTAGAGGAAGGCTTCCGAGGAGATGGCCTAGACAATCTCCAACCATGAACAAATGCAGGAAGCAGAGTGGGACCCAGAGAGGAGACAAGAGAAATAGGGAGCTACAAGGGTCAGTCAAGAGCATCTGCCCAAAGCCGATTGGTGATTGAACAACGAAGCGAGAGGAAACACTGATTCACACCTCCAGCTACCTTCTGGAATTCATTCATTCCATAGGTCCATTACCCATTTCCCTACTACTTTCTACAGAAATTTCTCATTCCACAACAATGGCAGAGTGGGGGGAGGGGGGGAGAAGACCCACTCTAAGGAGATGGAGGAGAAAAGCATCACTCTCGGTCTTCATCAACTTAAGATATTACTTCCTTTTATTGCTAGTTAATTTCCATTGACAGAGAAGAATAACATTTATTAATTAGGATATTTAGAAAACTATTTGGGGCCCTCTCCTAAATGAGCAAAAACCACATTCTTATGACAGGATGCTTCCCTCTGATACCCCACGCTCAGCCCTGTTTCCTGACTCTTGGTGCCTTGTTCCTGGACGCGGGAAGATGCTTTCAGCAGTTTTCCAGTACTGTAACAAACACCTCAGACGATTCAATTATAAAGAGAAAAGGTTAATTTAGGTTCACTGTTTTAGAGCCTTTAATCCACGATTTGCTGGTTGGACCTGTGCTGAAACCAAGCATGATGGCTGCTCACATCAAGGTGCCTAGACTGTAAGCAAGGAGAAAGTAACCTTTGACAATCCGCTTTGAGACCTGTGTGAGCAGAAGGCTCTGTGCTACGTCTTTTTTTTTTTTTCTCAAAGTTCAAGGACAATTTTATTAGAGTGTAACAGAAAAATCCCAAAGCAGACAAGCTGTAAATCTCAGCAGCTGCCTGGAGGAGGAAGGACAGAGATAAGGAAGAGAGGAAGCCATGCTGTCTGGGTTAAGCTGGGCATGGAGATCAGCCACATGGTGGACAAGCAGACACACGCAGTACGGAGGAGGGCTTTAGAGAAAGATGTGTCAAAGAAATCACACCCAGAAAAGAGGTAGGAACAGGGACAAGAAGAGCTATGCTTTCCTGCAACTGTGAGGGACTGCACGGAGGGCAGAGATTCTAAGAAGGAAAGCACATTAGCTCCTTAAAGGGATAACGATTCCTCCTATCTTTTTTAGCATGGCTTACTAGCAACCTGCCTTCCTGATTGGGGGTTTCTTGGCTGGGAGATTGAATGGACCAAGCACATTTCTGCCGCTGCCGCTTTTGGAGTCCCCACCCTGAGCTGCTTGTCCACTTCCTGTCTGTCATTCTCAGTAGTCATCACCTGTAGTTGAAACCCTAATGGCCATTTAATGAACTGGGGCATCCATTGATCTGGCTTCTTTGTAGGGCAATCTAGGGGATCCCCTAAGTGTATCAGTAGTTCTATCTCTTAACGATTTTAACATCTCCCACCAGTGCTAAAAGCTACAGATCAAATTTTTTAACACAAGAGATTTCGGTAACAGTTACCATAGCCATAGCACCAGGCAAAGGCAGAGCTTGGTCTAAATGGGTGTTTTTCAAACTGGGAGCTGTCAGTATCTAAGGACATATTACTGACTCCGTGTTGTGGAGATTGACTTATGTACTACATGACATTTGGCAACATTCCTGCCCTCTACCCACTAGCTGCCAGTAGAACCCTCTCCAGGGTAACAAAAATGTCTTTAGATGTTGCCACACATGCCACGGGTATACGTGACTGTCCTTATTTGAAATCTTAGTGTAAACTGCAATGTCTAAGCTAGAAGCCACATGTGGTCATTTTGCATGCAGCTAGTTCATTACAAATTCAAATATTTAAATGAAAAAACAAACTATGTAAATTATTATGAATTAGACTAACATATTTCAGTATGTCTATATTTGGTGTTGTTTATTTTGCAATGATTTTTAAAAATTCATTAGGGAAATTAAAATACTAGAACTCATTTTAACTTTTTTTTCTTTTCTCTTCTTATAATGTAGCTACTGAGAAACTTGAAGTAAAAAAAAAAAATGTCGTTCACACTGAGCCACCTTTAATTTCCCTGGCTCAGCATGGGGCCCGGACTCAAGCTAAAGTCCCTCTCTGCTCAGGTTCCCTCGCCCTGTAACTGACTGCTACAGGCAAAAGAAACTTTCCAGCACTCTCTGCATCCAGCCAGAGCCTAGTAGCACAGAAGCTTGTTTAATAAACTGCTGACACTCCCCTGAAGTGTCTAAGTCTAAGTCTCTTTTCTCCCATAAAAACTGAGTGAACGCAGCAGCCTCAGCACCCAGAGACAATCCTGCCCATCCCCAGAGGAAGCAGCTCCACTCTCTGTATCCTGCCCTGGCAGCCTATGGATGCCAGAGACCCAGCACTTAGCAGCAGCCTGGAAGGCCTGCCTCTCCATAGCCACAAAAAGTTTCTATTCTCCTGGAAACAGTGTGGCCATCCCAGCAGGACTGCATGGGGTTCTTATGCTTGCAAAATGCTCCTCACGCTCTTCAGCTCTTCACTCACCTTCCCCACAGCCACTCGAGCCCTGCACCAGACAATCCTCATTTTTTTAATAAACGGCCAATTTGAAATTTGCACCACACACCCGCCCCCTGAAAATTTAGGTCTAAAGGAACTATCTCTATTCAAACACTACAAGAACAGTAAGCAACTCAACTTCAGGAGCCAAGTATGGTGGTGCAGCATTCAAGAGCTACATAGAGACAGGAAGACGGGAGTTCAAGGCCAGCCTTGGTTGCATAACAAGTTCGAGGCTGGCCTGGGTTACATGAGTCATTTCAAAACAAAACAAGCCAAACAGTGATACATGTCTGCAATCCTGCACTTGAGCACAGAGATAGGTGGATGGATCTCTGTGATTTCAAGGCCAGCCTTGTCTTCATAACAAGTTCCAGGGATACATAAAGAGACCCTGTCTGAGAAAGCAAGAGAAAGAGAAAAGAGAGAGAGAAAGAGAGAGAGAGAGACAGAGACAGAGACAGAGACAGAGACAGGTAGACATAAACACAGACAGAGAGAGATAAACACAGAGGGAAAGAGAGAGAGAACGGAAGAGAGAGAAAGAGACAGAGTCAGGGGACAGAGGCGGAGAGAGACAGAGAACAAAAACAAAGCAAATTCAGACTCATCCAGACATGGTGGCTCAAAATGGGAAACCCAGTATTCAGGAGGCTGAGGCTGGAAGATTACTGCTAGTTCAAGTCCAGCCTAGGCTATTGTTGATAGCAATGACAAGAAAAGGTCATTCTCTGCCTGCCTTGCTACTGTCTTGTTGCTCCCCAGGTCCAAAGTTGACTGGAAGGTCCCAATGACAAAAGCAAAGGAAGCATCCAAGGGCTTCCTCTTGGCCCTTATCATCTGATGTGTCACTGTCTTAAACTGCAGCTGCCTTGGGAGAAGTCTGCGTACTTCTCACAGGAAGCTCTCGGCAGACACTGACTGACTACTTGGAAGTTACAGCATGGGACTCAGATCCTCAAGGCTCCCTCTGGAAGTCCTATCTGCTGTAATTTGGGTAGGTGTATCCCTAGAACCACGTACTGAAGGTTGATTTGTCAACCTGTGGACATACTGGGAGGTGGTAGAATCTTAGGAAGTGGGGCCTAGTGAATGGATTGTGGTTGATGTGTTTATAAAAAGAGAAAGAGAAAGAATATGTTCTGTGGGTGTATATGGTGAGGTATGGGGGAAGGGGATGCCTCAGCTGAGGCATCTCTTCCCCCTGAGGGACCAGTCACATGATGGTATAGTATAGAATAGAGTTTATTCAGGGCATGGGGAGAGGAGTTAAGAGGATAGTAGAGGCAGAGAGAAGAGTAGAGAGAGAGGGAGAGGGAGAGGGAGAAGGAGAGAGAGGGAGAGGGAGAGGGAGAGGGAGAGGGAGAGGGAGAGGGAGAGGGAGAGGGAGAGGGAGAGGGAGAGGGAGAGGGAAGAGAAGTAGAGGCTGCCCATGATCATGTGGAGAGAAGGGGGAGGAAAGGGGGAAGGGGCAAGGGAACAGAAGGATCAAGAATGCAGAGAGCAAGAGAGAGAGGAGGGAGCAAGCAGCCCCTTTTATAGTGGGCCAGGCCTACCTGGCTGTTGCCAGGTAATGCACTGACCTACCCTTTCCCAGCCACAGGCAAGCCCTGCTACTGGCCTCTACTGGGCAGTTTGTTCCCCTGACTGAAACACAAGCGCTAACGTCAATTGCCCCTCTTTACACACACACAAATGAACACAGACATGCCTATTCACACACACATGCACACACATGCACAAGCACACACACAGAGGCATGTACCATCCTTGAGCCGAAGCTCATCATCTCCTAAATGGCTTAAAGTGTTTGGAACAAGACCCACAGAGTTTGGATTTGGGCAAAAAAAAAAAAAAAAAAAAACAGCAGACGGCAGAACAACTCTGCAGCCCAGGCAGGTACTCATCCTCCCGCCTCTGCCTCCAGCCTCCAGCTTCCTCTGGCCTCTGGAGTAGCTGTGGTTTCAAGCCTGCACCACAGACCCGACTGCTGTTTAAGACAACACATCTCCACATCTCTTGAACTTGCCTCTCTAATACTCCATCCACATCATCCGCCAGAAAAGATCATTGAAGCAATCAGAATCCAAATACCCTGGAAATTACATTGAATTTCTTAAAACTGTTTTTTTTTTTTGTAGATTCCAGGTAAGTTATTTCCACCAGTGGAGAAACCAAAGCTCTGAGGTACCAGAGTCAGAGTGAAAATTCAAATCAAGGACTCGGGTTCCTTCTGCACACGCCATGTGTGGTCATTCTCTCCTTGCCCACATTTAATCCTGACACTCCAGAGAACAGGAAGGACATCTGCCCTGTCTGATCATCATGGGCTAGTGGCCCTAGGGAGGGCCAATGAGAGCACTAGCAACTCCTCCATTCAGAATCTCTTTCCTCTGAGGAAGTACTGGCCATCCTGCAGTCAGTTTCTGCCACAGAACACATTAGGACATGCTGTCCCTACTTGGCTGAGCAATAAGCTGGAACTCCCTGGAACATTTCTAGAAGATCTGTTGAGAATGGAGGACAGGACTTAACTAAACCAGATCACCTGGTTCATATGTTATATTTCTTTTTCAGGAATCTGAAAATACGATTTAAAAAAAAAAAAAAAAAGGGGGGGGGATTCAATGTAACCCACAGGGAAGTCAGGGGCTGTGTGATAAGGGAGATTCCAATTATATTTTTCTGTTTTAGGTGGATTGCTGTGAATGGAGGATTCCCAGAAGTGAGTTCAGAGTTGTGGAAATGCATTATCTTATCAGTCCAGGTGCTTATCAGCTGGATAACTGAACTGATCAAAGTACTCTATTATAAAGGTACTGAGCTGGTCTTCAAACTGAGAAGGATGCTGGCTGTAACTAAGGAGTACTAATCACAAGGAGTACTTGCCCAGCATGTACAAGTCCCTGGGAATTATCTCTAGTATTATAACACACACACACACACACACACACACACACACACACACATGAGGTGGTTACATCCATACACCAACAAAAACCAAATTTCACAAACTCAATTTGAAGTGGAAGCTGTTACTGAAGCCAGAAAGGCAAACACTAGGGCACGAACTGAACAACTCTGAAGAACAAGGAAAGACAGAGGCTGGGAAGCCAAAGGTGGGTCCTCCAAAGGTGAAAATGATTCAGTGGATAGAGAGATGCTTCCATTAAGCCTGGTGATCTGAGTTCCGTCCTCTGACTGCCATAAAGTGGGGCCCCTGGAGTAGTCACACTCATTGAGACAGGAAATAGAATGGTGGCTGCCGGGAGCTGGGACTGGGAATCGGAGTTTGTGGGTACAAAGCCTCTCCCAGAAGTCAGAAGAGGTTGGGTAAATGGATTGTGGTGATGGTTATACAATGTTAAATTCTGCCACAACACTGAACATTTACAGTCTTTAAATAGCTTTTTAAAAGTACGATTTATAGCAAACTGTGTCATCTGGTATCACAATTTAATCCCCCCTCCTCCCACCAGCCCCAGCTGGGGATGTAACTCAGTGATAGGGCGCTTGCCTAGTATGTGTAAGCTGGATCTCAGGACAGAGGCGCGGACATCGAAAGCAGAGTTATGAAGAATAAAGCAGCCAACCTGGGTTGTGATGTAGGCCAAGCGTGATGTAGGAAAGGTGTGAGGTAGGCTCCTGCTGGGATTAACATTATGCAGAATACTGTTTTCAGTGAGCATTTGCGAACCTTTAGCAAGCTCTGTGGAGAGGATTCTAGCATTTTTCTGAATGCATATCACACTTTAAAAGTCTGAGAAACTATTATCAACAAAAGGGAAACAAAACTATACAAGACAGTCCACGACGCTGAAGGATAATCTTGTCTGTAAGGACATATATCAGTCAGTTAACTTCCGCCTATATTCGGTGCCCAAATTTAGAGAGCAACTCTAATTCTTGTCTCCAGGGGCACTTCTGCTCCTGAGCAAAAGCAGCTCCTTTCCCCTACCCCCACCCCACCCTGCAAGCCCCACCCACCAAGAGCAGCGCCTCCCCCACAAAGCCCCACCCCATCTCCAAGCCAGATTTTCTTTTTTAAGCCTCCCCCTCCCAGAGTCCCTTCTCCTCAAGGCTATTCAGCACAATCCAGGCTTTCTTCCCGCAGTTTTGAGCGTGAGGGATCTCGGGGTTCAGCTTTGTAGGGATTAGGTAAATCACAGGTGCGCCCTCACCTGAACCAGCCCCCAGCTTATTCATTAATCGGGAGTTTACCCGCTGTTATTCCAAGTTTTCTCTCTCCTTGGCAGACTGATGGCTTTGGACTGGTTCCCGGTTTGGGGCCCCATGCAGGCCCCTCTTTCCACACACTGCCAAAATGTCTCTCTGCAGGTTTTTCCACCGTGTGCCTGGGTTCTGTGGGCGTGTATTCTCAGCCAGATGCCCCACGCAGAGCTGGCATCCCAGCTCGACTCCCTCTTCTTTACCCACTACCCCTGCGACCCACCCTTTCACACACTGCTAGGCTGTGATCTGAGCTGCTTTCTCTACAAAGGGACCTAGATCTCCTTTCTCACTCTCAACTCTCTTACAAAGCCTCTCTTTCTACTTTGATCCTAAATTCTTTCTCTCGCCTGAGCGCCTGAGCACAAGCTTCAGGGCAGCCAAGAGCTCTCCCTGAAGCCAGTTTACATTTAGACCCATTCCATCCTCTGAATCCAGCCTTTATTTACAATAATAATAATAATTGGGTGTGGGGGTGTGGCTCTGAGGCGGGCACCTGCTGAGCACACATGAGAACTAGGGTTCCATCTCCACAGATACTAACAGAAAGAAGAAGGGAGAAGAGAAGAAAGAAAAACAAACTACTGACTTATTTGAGATAAACATACTAAATTCTGCATCCACATACTGTCAGAGAATGTTCCCAGCTTCACCAGGAAAGAGACTTAGGTCTATGGGACTATTAACTTCCCTACAAGCCTACAGAAACAGCAAGACCTTCATCACTAGTGTGCATGCACTCATACATGTACCCACCCAGCCACAAAAAACATTAAAAATAGGGCTTTCGGGATGACTCAGCACTCAAGAGCAATCCAAGTTGAGTTCCCAGAGAACCCAAGTCCAGCTTCCAGCACCCACACCAAGTGGTCATAGTCCGAAACTCCAGCTCCAGGATATCTGATGCCTGTCCTTTGAGGGCTTCTACACACACGTGCACACACCAACAGGTGGGCACACATCTTCTGTTTTCTTTTTACACATAATTACAAATAATAAATCTTTATAAAACGTTAAAAAATAAGAAAGTGATATGTCGGGCTGTGGCTCAGTTGGGGAGTATTTCTGAAGCACAAGTAAGACCATGGGTTCCACCCCCAGCTCTGCCAAAAGGAGAAAAGAGGAGGTGGGAAGGGCAGAGATGGAGACTTAGCTTTATCAGTAAGGAAGGTACTGCGTTCTGCGATTTATGTGCATACCTGCATACTCCCCACAAAACGCACAGTATGTGCATACCTGCATACTCCCCACAAAACGCACAGTTCAAGAGCAAGCTCAGTGGAAGAATGCTTATCTAGAATGACTGAGATCACAGATGGCAAGAGAACTTGCCTAGCATGCACAAGGTCCTCCCTGGATTCCATCCCAGTGCTCCATGCAAAGAATAATAATTAAATAAAAGAGCATCTTGGTGTCTACTGCTTGTATTCATTCATCTAAAAAGTAGTACACCCGCCCAGGGAACAAAATGAAAAACAAACATTGTCTCACCCCGGGGAAAAAAAAATTCCAGAGAGCAAATGAGTGTCACCGGGCACACACGCAGCTTTTGGAGACATGCTTCCATCTCCAGGGTTAAAATTGCACTGTGTAAAATACTGTGAGAGAGACAAAGGGGATCCTGGCTGAAAAAGATGGAAATCACTCCCTAGAACCACAATATACCATGTTCCAACTGGGGCTTGGGAGAAGGGGGTAATCCTAAACAATCCAAGTCTGACCGTGGAAATGGTATTTATTATTTCTCTCGACTCCACACCCCTGAGTAAGACAACGCTAAGAGCTGGCTTTCCCCTTGACTTACCAACCACTCACAGCTGAGAAGCAAGACTTTGTGGGCCTTGTTAGGCTCACAGAATTGCACACCCGGCTCTTAGCTGCTTCCAAAGATACTAACAATCTGCAGACAAATGAGGGGGCGCCTTTAGGTAACCAGAAACCAGAATGTCAGGTGAGTTCTATCAACAAAAAAAGGTAGGGAAAAGAACAGAAGAAAGAAAGAAGGAAAAACAGAAGAAAGGGAGGGAGGAAGGGAAAGAGAGAAGGAGGAGGAAGAAGACTTTTTGTTTTTAAATTTAGCTTTTTTCTAACTTTTTTGGTTGGTTGGTTGGTTGGTTGGTTGGTTGGTTGGTTGGTTGGTTGGTTGATTGGTTGGGTTTTTTGCTTGTTTGTTTTTTTGTTTTGTTTGTTTTTTGTTTTGTTTTGTTATGTTTTGACAGAGGATCTCTGTTTCTTCTGGCCGCCCCAGAACTTATTGAGTAGATATGACTATCTTTGAACACACAGAGACCCACCTGCCTCTGCCTTCCCAGAGCTGAGATTAAAGGCCTGCATCATTAAGTAACCTTAATGTAAGTTTTCCAAACTTGTTCAGCATTATGAGAAAAGGGAAGAGGTGGAGATGATTCTATAAAGTCAAGTAGTCAAAGGGTAGAACTAACTATACTCATTTCTCAGTGGCAAACTTTTGCAACCTAAGCTCCAGATTAAAAATAAAGAAGAAGAAAGAAAAGTAGATGCTTCTTTTTTCTTCCCACAAAGTGAAAATCGGAAGGGGTGGACCACTAACCCTCTTGTGAAAATGGTGCTTGTTCCCATTCATTCAAATTGCAACCCAGCAGCTCCACTTCCTGCCTTCTTCACTACTGCAGAGGGGAGCGGTAGCTTGCCAGCCCTACACAGAGCTCCCTACAGAATTCCCTCGTTCCTTGGTGACCCTCATCCCTCCGTGACCACCAACCCTCAATTTCACAAAAGTCGAAGAAAGTCCACCCTGCACTCCATCTCAAGATGATGTTTCCCCCTCAAGAAGCCTCACTCCTTACAATGTTCTGAACTCAAGGGCTGTAATTTTTGCGCCCTCTCTTCTTCCCAGATAGTCATAGAGTCTATTCACAGCACCATTCTCTCTGGGCCAGATCTCAGATGACAGGAGCAAAACCTTGTCTGTCTGCTTTCAACATGTTCCCATTCCATCTGGGGCCAGGCTTCCCAGCTACCAAAACAGGCAAGTGTCCCAGGTTTTCCTGCCGTACCTCTAACCTTTGTTCCTTGATTAAGTACTTGGTTCCTCTCTATACAGAACTGGACTCTGTCCAACCCATGTCTCCAGGTCTTCAAGTATTCACTCAGGAGATGTTTTTATCCAGAGGTCCATGTTTCCCTTTGGAGTCGGTTTTTAAGGATCCTAAGCAAAGGTCAAGGGAGGGAACCCTGGTCCACAGCTCTCGCCCCACCCCACCCCCACCCCCATCAAGGCAGGAAAAGGAAGCCCCTTTGTGTGCACAACTTGCTGACAATTGCTGGCTCTTGCCAGAGTGGTGTGCTTTCCTTTCTCAACATAGGAAGCTGCTAAGAACTGCAACAGGGCAGAAAGACAGGAGGAGCTGTCCCTTCCGAAGACAGCAGGGTTGCAGAGGCCACACAAACGCTACTATGGGTTATTTCGGGACCAGCAATGAAACACTGAGCCAGTCTTTTCTCTCTGAGCCAGCCACATCAGCACAATTTGACTTTTGACATCTTTTCCTTGTGATGAGAAACGGCTGGCTCTTTCAACAGTTGTGGGGAAAAGGGCCTGCTAACTAGAGGGAAGGAAACCCCCACCACAGACCCTACAGGAAGGAAGGCCTGCGCCTGGAAACTCACAGGCAGGAGCCAGTAGAGGGCAGCAAGTGTCTATCTGGGAGACCTGGCAGCAAGAGTCTCCCTCTCTCTCTCTCTCTCTCTCTCTCTCTCTCTCTCTCTCTCTCTCTCTCCTTTCAATTACAGGGTGTCTCTAAAGGCAAAGCACCAGAGCTCTAGCGTCAGCAGAAATACAAGATGGAAAGACCCAGGGTGGTAGAAAGGGAGACACCCTCCAATCCCCAGCAGCTCTTGGCAAGGTCGGGCAGTGGCTGTGCAGGTCTCACCCTTACTGCCCCAGAATCCCCCTGGGATGAGGACCCTGGAGCGCTGCTGTGCAGAGAGAGAGAGTGGGGAGCTTGGACACCCAGCCTTTTGTGTCACTTTGCTCCTTGGCCTCCTGCAACTCTAGGACAAAGGAGCGCCTGGGAGCTGCTAGCAGCCCAGGGGCACCCCTGGGTTTGACAAGGAAGGACGAAACCTGATCCCAGCAAACGGGACAAGTCATTGTGCTGTTCTGTGAGGTGACCCAGTTCTGAGACCAGACGCTAGGCGCTGATCACACTGTATCTCTCACACCCCCTGCTCGTACCCCTTGGCATCCGAGGTAAGAATGTGGCATCCTTCCTTCCACCTGGACAAATGAGAGGTGTTCCCTGCCACAGCAGCTGCATACTCTAAGGTGTTGTGTTAGAGAGAGAGAGAGAGAGAGAGAGAGAGAGAGAGAGAGAGAGAGAACGAGCCAAGGATATGATAGAGCCAGATATGGTGAGGTGGGAGGGGTGCCTCAGTGGGCCCATGCTGAGGCATCCCTTACACCTGAGGTACCAGCCATATGATAGTGTGGAATAGAGTTTATTCAGGGAAAGGAAGGGATGTTGGGAAGGGAGGAGGGAAAGGGAGAGAGGGGGGAGGGAGGGAGGAAGAAAAGAGGAGAGGAGAGGAGAGGAGAGGCTGGCCAAGAACACATGGAGAGAGGAGAGAGTAGAATGAGAGAGAGGGAGAAAGGGGTCAGGGAGAGAAGGGGCAGAGAGAGTAAGAGATTGAGGAGGGGACAAGCAGCCCCCTTTTATAGTAAGCCAGGCATAGCTGGCTGTTGCCAGGTAACTGTGGGGCAGAGCCTAGAAAGAATGCTAACATTTCTTCCTTTTGGTTTAATTTAAAAAAGGAAAAACTAGAAAGGTGAAGCAGAAATAGGGTCGTTGTGATCTTTAGCTACTTCCTGCTGACTCTGGGGAGATGTGTCTCTGGGAAAACGAAGAAAATGAGCAGGGGACATGGGGATGTTGGTCCAGTCTCAGGAGAGTTGGCTGTTTCCTTGTTGTCCAGGGTCTGTGGAACCATCTGTGGGTAAAAAGGAGCAGGTCCAGTAGAAGTGTCTGAGTCTCTGAGAGTAAATTAAAGTCCTGTGGGTTGCTTCTCTGGAGCTGTCCTGGATGTAGATTTTAAATACCTGGACTTGAAAGAGCCAACTCTCTGAAGGCTATACTCAGGGGGAAGGGATGCCTCAGCATGGGCCTGCAGAAGCACCCCTTCCCCTCCCCTCTCACTACACCATACCTGGCTCTATTAAATATATACTTGGATCTTCCCCCCCCCCCTTTTTTTTTAAAATAAAACACAACATAATGGACCCAGGGTCAGCCAGAAGTGGCCTCCTGCCTCTCATGCCCAGGAGCCTCTTTATATTTTACTAAGGCTTCTACCAGGAGGAAGTTCTGAGCTCTAGCTAGAGCCTGGGTCAGAGTTGGGCTTGGCCTGGGTGTAGGTCATTGGGAGACAGCAATCGAGGGTCTGGTGCAATCTAGTTACTCATTTCTTTTCCCAAGTCCCTGGAGGACAACCCTGATACACAGTCACTGGATTGGAAGACCTTCACATGACAGGCTCTGGTCCAAAAGCCCTGGGTAGATTAAAGTGTCAAGCTGAAGGTGACAGGTTACCAAATCCTAGCACTGAGCTTTCACGCAGCCGACAAGCCCAGGCTGAAGCAAGGTGCCCTGTTCCTCTCCTTTCCAACACTCAGTGTCATTTATACCCTGTTGGGAAGAGCCCCTTTGCCCTGGCCCTGACTACAGCAGGTGACCTAAGACTTCAGCTAGTCTTCCCATCCCGTGCTTGAATCTGTCACCAAACCTGATGTTTCTTGGTCAAGAGATTGTTAAGCACAATTTTCAATCATTTCGGAGTCAACCCTCCCACTACCAATGGAGCCCTTAGGCTCTGAGCCCCTGATTCTGTGTCTTTGTTTTCCATGACCTGCCCTTGAGACTCTCCTCTCTCCTCCTTTAGCTTGGTGACTTAAGTAAGAAGGGACTACGGGAACCTCTAAACTGGATTCATAGACCCATCACTCACAGTGAGAACACAGTGTCTAGGAACCTAACGGAGTGCGCGGAGGACTTTGCCATCATTGGGAGGCCTTCTGATTTCCCGTAACACTGGACCAAGATTTCAGACTTAATTTCCTGCTGACAACCATTAAAGACTCTACAAAATATACCAAAAAAAAAACAAACAAACAAACAAACAAACAAAAACCCAGTTCTTCCAACCTGTTAAATACCGAGTTGTAATGTTGGCTGCTGACACCAGAAACGATGGTGGACCGGTCACTACTCTCATTGCCTCACCAACTGCTGCTGTCATTAAAAAACTCAAACCGATGCTTGTCGCTTTGGACAAAAGCTCCATGGAATGAATCCTCATAGGATTTGTTTTATTTGTTTGTTTTATAGATTAACTCCACTTGGATAAAGAAGATAGCTCTTCCACATTGCCTGGAGCCTCTCCCTGGCCTGTCTCCCCACTGTACTGCTGCAAAGGAGGACACATCCTGATAGAAGCTATCGCTTCAGCTGCAGCCTCTACAGACCCTGTAAAACAACCACAGAAAGGTCTCTGCACTGTGGGGTGTTTGGTACCACTCACCATGGAGACTTAATCTTCATCATAGTGTTTTGGATTCATTTCTCACTTCCCTGAACTGCCTTCCTCATTTCTAAGATAGTAGCACGCATAACAACAAGCTCAGGGTTACTGTGCAAGCAATAAGTGTTTAATGAATATTAGGTATACTCACGATTTCTGATCAATTTTGACTATATGATCTTATCACTAGGGGCTGGGGAGATAATCGATAAACTGTTTACTATGTAAGCATGAAGCTCAGAGTTTGGATTTTTAGGACCCACCTAAAAGCCAGGTATGATGGCCATGTACCTGTAATCTCAATAGTGCAAAGGGGGAGACAGGCAGATCCCTGGAGCTTTCTGGTCAACCATTCTAACTGACTCAGTGTGCCTCTGGTTCAGTGAGAAACTCTGTCTCAAATAATAAGGAAGGCTGGAGAGATGGCTCCGCTGTTAAAGGCAAGAGTTCTCTTGCAGAGGATGGGAGTTCGGTTCTCAAACCCACATCAGGAGGGTCATAACTGGTCTAATCCAGCTCTGAGGAGCAAAAGCACTCTTCTGGCCCACTCCAGCCCTGCACTCAGCATGTATAAAGCCACACTCAGATAAGAAGAAAAAAGGTGAAGGGAGGAAGTGAGCGAGTTTAAGGCTAGCCTAGACTATATATTGAAATCATATCTCAAACAAATAAATACATGAACATAATTGGCTAACAAAAATAGGGTTCAAACCATGCGATATACAAAAGAAGAAGGAAGATGGTGATTGAAGAAGACAAATCACCTTGATCTCTGGTTACACACACCTGCAGACACATGTGTGCACACTCATGCACACAAACACACAAAGTATTGCCAACATCTTCTTCAACTACATACCAATACTTGAATTTCTTTTCGAAAAATTGTACCAATTCATTTTTTTTTTCCTGTCAAGATGTACATACTTACTTCCCCAGGAAGGAGTCTGTTCCATCTTTAGATAATCTTGCCTGTTGCCAAGTACATCTTTTCAGTAAAAGGATGAAGTCTAACTTCTCGGACATCGCATTCTCGGACGCAACTTTCCACCCGCCTCACCATGCCCACCGCACTTATCACGCCCACCTCGCGCTTACCACGCCCACCTCACCACACCCTGTTCTTCCCACCTGGTTGCTCTGGACAGATAGATGCTCATGGCTCCGCCTCACTTGGTGTGGGGCGTGGCCAGTCCATCTCCAAATCTTGTACTTCTTTAGCACTGTTACATCTCAAATATGCTTTGAGAACGGAGTCAGGGCTCTAACTGTAGATGTAGGGTAACTTTTTTGTTGTTGTTGTTGTTTGGGTTTTGGTTTTTTGGTTTTTTTTGTTTTGTTTTGTTTTGCTTTTTAGTTTTTTGGTTTTTTGTTTTTTGTTTTTCCGAGACAGGGTTTCTCTGTATAGCCCTGGCTGTCCTGGAACTCACTCTGTAGACCAGACTGGCCTCGAACTCAGAAATCCACCTGCCTCTGCCTCCCAAGTGCTGGGATTAAAGGTGTGCGCCACCACCGCCCGGCGTAGGGTAACTTTTACCCTACTCTTAGCTAAAGCAAATAAGAAAAATTTTTTTCACACTGCTTAGCTGTACCCATCCTGTTTTGCACTTGGGCAATTTATTTTCTCACTAAAGTGAACAGTCAGCCCATTTCCTTGCCTTTTAGGATGCGTTTGGAATCTGCTTCTGGCACCTAAATGTATGGTTGTCTTTCAGCATTAAGTAACTGGACTTGGGAAAGTGTGACCTTTATAACTTCAAGTTGGGGACATATGATAAAAGTATTAGACAAAATAGGGCCAAGAAGTAACATCTTTAGGTTGCTTTCATCCACCACCCAGGGACTCTGAAGTTTCTTCTACCTCATCTTGGTCTTAGCAGTGAGTGTTGAGGAAGAAGATGAAGCCTTTGCACAAAAGGAGACAGAGAGATCTGCACTGGATAAGAATTGGGGTTGGTTGTGATAAGTTGAAGATAGACCAAAAAGAAAATAATGAGCAAATCAGAGGTAGTAGGAAGGGGGAGAATCAAGATATAATTGTGTAAGTCCAAAAATGAGAGGAAGCTGGAGAGATGGCTCAGCAGTTAAGAGCATTGCCAGCTCTTCCAGAGGTCCTGAGCTCAACTCCCAGAACATACATGAAGGCTCACAATCATTTGTAACCCCAGCCCCAGAGGATTGGAGGGCACCAGGCACAGACAAGTGGGACAATATTCATATACATAATATATAATACATGCAGAATATATACATTAATATTATACATATTATATATAATATAATATAACATATTATATATATTATAATATTATAATATTATATTATATAATTAACATATTATATATATTATAATATGTTATATTATATTATATATAATATGTATAATATTATATGTATATATAATATGTATAATATTAATGTATATATTCTGTATATAATTATATATATATATAATATTATATATATATATAATGTATATATTTCTCTTATATATATAAGAGAAAGAGAGGGAGAGGGAGAGAGAGGGAGAGAGAGAGAGAGAGAGGAGAAAAATGTTAGAGGGAATAGATAGGGATTTACAGAGAATTTTACTGTCTAAGGCAGATGACAAGAAAGAAAGAAAAAGTGGTTGGATATCTGAACAGCCACAGTTCCCCTATGGCTAAGAGGTTTTCAGGATTTAGCATGTCCACCAAGGGTTGAGAATGACCTTCAGGCAGACAGGAAAGGCCTTCTCAATCAAGCCCTTTTGATTCTCAGCACGTTGATTTACAGAAGGATGTTTTCACTTCCTGAAAACCTCCAGGCACAAGGAAGATGCACACTGGACTTTGCTCAGCACACCTGCCTTTCAAGGGCAAGATGGATCTGAAATAAGCCTTGCCGGCAAGCCAAGACCCCGCTGTTCTATGAAGCTCCAGCTTTGCTTTGAAACCTACCAGAAGCCCATTGTCTCTTCTCATCTTAGGATCTTACCACATGGGAAAGGCAGCCCCATGGTAGTGTGTATGGATCCCCCTGAACACAAAGCTTCACACATTCTGTGAACCAGCTTCTAGGCTTTGAATGTGTCCCCATGAAGCTCATGTCTTTGGATGTGTCTCCCTGGTGAGTCCTTTGGAAAGTAGTTAAGATCCGATGACATCATGAATGTGAAGCTCCATAGAGGAATTCATAGTTTTATAAGCACTGAACATAGTGGAATATACATTTTATTCCATGCACTTGGGAAATAGAGGAAGGAGGATCAGGAATCAAGGGCTAGCCTCAGTTATATAGCAAGTTTCAAGTCAGCCTTAGATCTGTCTCAAGTAAAAGGCAAGAGGTAGGGGCAGAGCTAGCACATTTGCTGTGTAGCCCCTGTGATGCTTTCCACAGAGTTAGAAGGAGTCATCAAGAAGCACCCCCCACCCCAGGTGCTAGGACCTGGATATTGCAAGTCTCAACTTTCAGAACGATGTGCTAAACACACCTCTCCTTCATGTGAATTGCCTGGCCTTTAGCCTTTAGTTGTGACAACAAGACACTAGTACTGACATCAGAAGTAGGTCTTAGCCAAGTTTCAAGTTCATTGTCAATAAGGTGACTCTGGGGCAAGGAGAGCCAGCAGCAGCTTATTTGGCTTATTTGGGGCAACAAGAATGAGAGACCCAGCGAGGGACGTTACTGGAAGAAGGATCTGCCAAAAATTCAGAAGTAAAACAAAGGTGATCACCGCGGGAATCTGCCGCATCAAGAAAGGTAAGTCATGTTAATGAAAATGGGGCAAGAAATAAGTCAGCCTGAACTCAACTCTCTGTTTTTGTTTTGTTGTTTGCTGCTCACGTGTGTTAATTGTCTGCTTTTGTTTCGTTGTTTGAATGCTGTCTTTCGTGTTCAAAGTAAAAAGAAATGTATTTATCCGAAATTAGAATCTAAAATACAACCAAAGGTTGATGACGATTTGTCAGAGCCAGATTGTGCTGACTTAGAGGAAGAGGCAGCCGAACATTACAACCCTGAATGGCCCTCTTCCCGAAGACCCCCTCCCTATGCACCTCCACCTCCAAGTGCTCCCTCAACAGAGATGGTGGTTATAGATCCCATAAGGGAGTTACAGGAAAAAATATCTGTTCTTAAACAAGTAGAGTTAGAAAAAGAGTATCAGGACTTAATTAATCAGCTACAAAAATTAAAGACAGGGAAGATGTCTCGAGAGGTAAACTTCGAAAATCCCCCGGCTCCTTTCGTTCCTCAATTAGGAGTCCAAAGTCAGTCCCTATCACCTAGCTTAAGATTAGTCACAGATCATCCAGAGAAGGGAGACACTGAGGCTTTCCCTGTATCTGAGACCAGAGATGCTCAAGGGGTTGCTTGGAGACATCACACAGGGTTTAATTTTCAAATTATTAAGGAATTAAAAAAATGTAGTATCACAATACGGTGCCACTGCTCACTTTACTCTTGCAATTTTAGAGTCTGCTGCGGAGGACTGACTCCTAGTGATTGGAATACGTTAGTGAGAGCAGTTCTTAGTGGTGGAGACTATCTTATTTGGAAATCAGAGTGATTGTAAAGAAACAGCTAGGAGAAACATTCAGGCAGGCAATGGTTGGTTCTTTGATGCCTTAATAGGAGAAGGGCAATTTGCTTCTAGTGATAAACAGATGTAATATGGCCCAGGCTTATTCACTCAAATTCAAAATGCAGCCATGAAGGCTTGACATAAACTCCCAGCAAAGGGAGACCCTAGTGCATCCTTAATAGCAATCAGACAAGGACCTGATGAACAATTTTCTGATTTTGTTCATCAATTAATAACAACAGCAGGGAGGATTTTTGGTAATGCAGAGGTAGGTGTAGATTATGTGAAACAACTTGCATATGAAAATGCCAATCCTTCCTGCCAAGCGGCCATTAGACCTACAGGAAAAAGACAGACCTTACAGGGTATATCAGACTCTGTTCTGACATAGGTCCCTCCTACCAACAGGGCTTAGCTATGGCGGCTGCCATGCAAGGACAAGCAGTAAAAAAAAAATTTGGCTAGTAGAAACCAAAAGGCCTGTTTTAAATGTGGCAAGCCTAGACACTTTGCAAGAGATTGCGAGGCAGAAAATGAGTTAACCCAGAGACAGCCCAGAAAACAGCCTGGGCTTTGCCCACTTTGCAAACATGGAAGGCATTGGGCTAGTGAATGTAGGTCTAAAAGAGACGAACAAAGGTATAAAGCCTGGAGTGAACTGTCTGTGCAACTTAGGGTGGGCATTGAGTGTATTTCTAGGTCATTGTCTCTTCCTTTGGAAAACAGAAATGAATTTGATGCTGTCTCAGTTTGGTCCTTGCCCTACCCCATTACTGAGGAAGTCCGGGCAGGATCTCAAACAAACACTTGAAATGGAGACAGGAATGGAAGCAGAAGCTGTAGTGGAGTCATGCTCACTGGCTCGCCTGCCACACTCATAGGTAGCTACTTTTCTTATACCTACTAATGAGTTATAGTCACTACAGCAGACAGATAGATTGCTTATCATTTATTCTGTGTGTGTGTGTGTGTGTGTGTGTGTGTGTGTGTACACAAGTTGTAGGAATTATTAGGAATGACAGAAAGTTCGTTTATCTATTGAGCCATCTTTCTGGCATTTATCATCATCATCATCATCATCATCATCATTATTATTATGTGTGTGTTGTATTGTGTGATTATGTATATGTGTGTGTCCATGTGTCCACGTGGATGCATGTGAAATGTGTAGGCCTGTGCACAGAAGCCAGAGGTTGACATCAAGTCTCCTCCTTAACTGTTCTTTTTATTTCTTATAATGTTTATATATTGTTATATTATTTTTTAAGATGGTTTCACTCACTGAGCCTGGAGCACACCAATTGGCTAGACCGGCTAGGTGGGGAGCTCTGGGAATTCCACCTCTGCCATTAGTGCTAGGTATAAGGCTGCAGTGCATGACTTTTCCAACGGTGCCAGTCCTCATGTGTGTCTAGCAAACCTTCTATCAACTAAATTATCTCCCTGGCCAACCCTACACATTTAACATGTATCTGTCCATTTTATGGAATCCCCTGCATTCCATTGCAGAGGCATATTACAAGGAAAGAACAACCTTGTCCCCAATACCAGTAAATAAATCTTGATTAGTCTAAGGCAATTCTGTTTATTTTATTCTCCTTGATCAGTAAGTAGTTTAATAAGGGATGGAGTCACCAACTTGGGACAGGAGGTTTTAAGAGAAAGCTGAGGTTGGGATGGGTTCTGGGAAATAGTGCACAGGTTCACAGTTAGAGTTACAGCTGTACCTCATCTCCACATGTGTCTTGGAAGAAGAAGCAGGTTCTTGAGTTCAAGGCCTGCTCGGGCTACAGTGTGTTCAAGGTCAGCATGGGAGACTTAGCAAGATGCTGCCTCAAAGTTAAAGCCAAAAGGGGACCAGGATCCTTCTGGCCCTTACATTTAAGTGGTCTCCTGGTCATCTGTAAGAAGGCTCCCAACGTGGAGAGGAAATCTGAAGGTCCAGTCTTGGGAGTGATCCAGACAAACCTGCAAAGCCCAAAGAAAAATAGCAAAAAAGACCAAAGATGTTCCCACCCTGACCTGGGCCCTCCTCCATCCCCTGCCCTTGCTGTGGGTCTTAGGAGTGATTTGTGGATTTAGAGGGAACAGAGGCTCACAGGTGGAACCAAAAGGCTGTCATCCTGGGATCCAACAGAGTAATTCAGGTAGGGCTCCACACTACACTACTGTCACACCCTCCCACACACACACACACACTTCACAGCCAGGGTGACATCCAGTTGTCCCTGTGTATCTGTGCTGGCTTTAGTCACATAAGCACACTGTTTAACTCCACAATTTAACATTGCATCTGTTTTCGGCTTCACTTGGGGGAGGGAGGAGGCTGCCTTAGTCATTTTATATAGGGAATTGACTGACCCAAACATTTGGTACTATTTAATTAAAACAAACGGAAAACATAGTTGCTGCACAAAATGGGAATTTCATGAGGCAGGAGCATGAACAGAATGGGAAGCCACAACCTGTGTCCTTGTCCATGGGCATGGAAAGGGACAGTCTAAGCATTGCCATGGTGACTGGTAATCCTTGAACATCAGCTGGCAAGACACATACTTAGAAATAGTTTGTAAAGTCAACAGCCAGACCTAGTCAATAGAACAAGAAACTCACATGATGCCTCAAGAAATATGGACAAGAGGGAAAAGCCAACCATTCATGCTGAGTGAATAATAATTAAATAATAAGGTTGTCACCACTGTAAAGAAAAAAAAAAAAAAAGTCAAGAGAGCAGAAAATCTGAGCCAGAAAATCTGAACCAGATTATAAGTAAGCAAATAATAAATAAATAAATAAATAAATAAGAGAAGTCTCTGTGTTAGAGTCAATGCAAATAAATAAATAAATAAATAAATAAATAAATAAATAAATAAGAGAAGAAGTCTCTGTGTTAGAGTCAATGCACTTTCTGGCCACATAATAGGTAGTACTGCTTCTTCTCTCAACTATAAAGATTAAAGATTGATGTAGGACACAGATGGAGAACAGGAATAGGTGATATGCTCACCCATGCCCTGGGAACGTGGCATGGAGCAGCAGTATATGACCATAGAGACAGCGTCAACAGCAGAGAAGAACAGCCCACTAAAACGTTCTGCTTCTAGCTTTTTTAGTCAATAATCTAATTCCATCTTCACTTTCTGTAATGTGACTCACACATTTGTATGACAGCCCTGACCTCCCTCCTTGTCTTCAAGCCCAGGTCTCCATTGGTTTGTTTAAATGTCCACGTGGATGTCTGTAAGGACTGCTTACCCAACGTATCTAAGCCCAAGACTTTTTTCCCCCGCAACAAAATCCACCCTTCTCCAGGATTTCCTGCCTTAGTTTTCTCTACTGCTTATATCAGAACCTCCAGAGGTGGACTAACATCCAACCAACCATGTTCCATGTCCCAGCATGCACCTCGTCCATGCCCCTGTCATCAGAAGCCTGGACTGTATTGTTTCCCCTAAATGGTCTCCTTGCCTCTATTCTTGCCAACATGCCTGGCATCTCTTCTTTCCATAGCCAACTTAAGTATGATGTCTCTATGGTACTCAAGGTGC
Organism: Rhabdomys pumilio; assembly: GCA_030674055.1. Classification (NCBI taxonomy): domain Eukaryota; kingdom Metazoa; phylum Chordata; class Mammalia; order Rodentia; family Muridae; genus Rhabdomys; species Rhabdomys pumilio. Next base: position 25,002,328 of record JANHMN010000006.1, on the reverse strand, counting down.
GTCCAGGCCTCCCTGGCTTCAGACGTCTGGCCCAGTCTTCTTGTTTCTCCTTCCAGAGCTTCAACCAAAATGCTGTGCGTGCGAGCTCTGTTCCCAGGAAGCTCTCATCTGTCTCCCTCTAAGTTTCTCCCACAAAAATGTAGAAGAGTTTGGCTTATCTCTTCAGAAGGCCAGTGTCCCAGCCAACCTTGTAAACTCTTTTGCCCACTTGAAAAATTCTTGAAAAGCAATCTTCATTCCCAGGCAGACTCCCCACTCACATGCTTCCTACCCACATCCCTCCAGCCCCATCCGTCAGCTTCCTTGGGTCAGCACCACAGCTGGGCCTGCCCCTTCGAAAGCCGACACTCCCTTAAGGGTGGTGGATTTACTGTGCAGGGTTACTGGGTGCATAAATCTGGGCCTCGGGATTCAAGAACTGTGACATTTTTACAGCCTCCTCCCCCAAGTCTCTGCACATATTTGAAGCAACTGGAGGGAAGAACATCTGGTTTCACTTTTTAAAATTCACTCCATGGCTCCCATCTGACAAAAACTTCAATCTTGCCAGAGTTCTGGTCCCTGGCTGAATGAATGAGTAGTGAGGCTACACTCTGCCAGAGGTCCTGTCTGTCCTGTCTCATCAGGCTATGAAGAAACCACCAGAATCAAAAGTCTCCACTAACAACTAAACCGAGAATGTTCCTGAGATCAGGTTGGGTGGTCACCTCCCAGTTTGCCGGGAAGTTAAGGAGGCACTTTTCTAGGGGAGGCAGGGAGAACCTCCAGGGTTTCTTTTTCAGTAGAAGCTGTACCCAGAGGATCATGTACAATGAATGCTGGAACTTGTAGTCTTTGGTCACCGCTGAGAATCATCACACAAAGATAAGAAGCTACCTAACAAGCTCCATCTTGTTAGGCATGACTTAGTTCGTTGTTAACCTGTCTCACATAGATCCGTGCCTCATGAGGGATCGTCATGAGATAGTCATGGTCGAGCCAGTTTAGAAAATTGTGTCTCTTCTAGAAGGTCCCACTGATAGCTGGCAGGAGGATCAGAACAATCAGAAACAGGCCCCTTTGAGAATGCTCCCCCACAGGGAGTAGAACATTGTCCCTCTTAGACACCATCATTCACTGTATTTGGCTTTGGCCAGAGCCACTGAGAATGCCAGTGGTCATTTCTCCCTGAAGCACACTGGCTTCAACATGCCTTTAGAAATAAAGTCAAGCAAAGTTAATACAGAACATGGCGCCATGGCCCTATGAAGACAGCCAGAGCCCACAGATTTCCACACACAAGCTTACAATGCACTTGCTCATTAGAATTCTCAAATAGGCTCTAAGCCTCTCCAGCTCAAAATCCTTCAAGTCCTCACAGCCTGTTCAGTGAGCTCTTACTTTTCCCACTCTCTCTCCACACCCTAAACTCTAGCCAAGGGGTTATTTGCTAAAGTCAATAGCCACCTCTCATTGAGCACTTATTAAATCCTGTGAGCTGCGTTAAGTATGTAGAGCCATTATGTCATTTAGTTCTGTATCTATCTGAGGTGGGTAGGTTCATACCTGGTTTTCAGAAGGTGGAACTGAGGCAAGGAAGTCAAACCATTAGCCTGTAGCCAACCTGTCATTCTGCTGGAGGCTATCACATGGACAGTAACCACAAAACCACACAATAACAATGGACATGACCTCACAAGCCCTGGACCTTGCCTGGCAGCCTTAGTAAGTGCCCTCCCCACAGATGAATCATGGGGATACTCTCTACTACCTCTCTATCAAGGCCATCTCCTCTACAAACATAGCTTCTGTGCTTGTAGCCCCCAATCCACAAAGAGACCCACTGTGCTCACAGTGCACATGCAGTATATGCCCTGATCCCATTCTTCTTCCTAGAGATGGACTCTTTTCCATATTGCCCATTAGATACGTTGCAGGTTGCCAAAACTAGCCCTTGGGTTAAATGCCAGCCTCAATCTTTATCTCTCTGCCTGTCTGTCTGTCTCTCTATCTTTCTGTGTCTGTCTGTCTGCCTCTATTTCCCCCTCCTCTCTCTCTCTCTCTCTCTCTCTCACACACACACACACACACACACACACACACACACACACACACCATCTCTTATTTAAATCCTCAGTGAAGAGATGTCTACATTCCACTGACCACTTCTTTGCACCATCGTCTTTGGAAAGTCGCATGTAATCCCTTTATTTCTTTCATGTGAGCTAAATTTAATGTCTTTCCCTAGTACACACAATGTGGCCAAAAGGAGGTCAGGCTGTAAACCAGACGGCCACTTTCACTTTGCTCTCGTAGCTCATCCATCTTGGGTACAGCTAGTCATGGTAACACTCAAGTAGTTGAGATTGAATGTACTACATCTGTTAGTGAATGAAAAGAGGAGAAACAGAATCAAGAGATCAAAGTGTGAGAGGTGTACTAGAGATTGTTAGTTAGTTAGCTAGCTAGCTAGCTAGTTAGTTAGTTAGTTAGTTTAATTTGCTTTGGGTTTGTTTGTTTGTTTTTGTTGTTGTTTTGAGATGGAGGTCTCTTCCCCATCTGTCTGTCAGCCCTGACTGTCCTGGAACTCACTATGCGACCAGGCTGGCCTTGAACTCTCAGAACTCTTCCTGCCTCTGCCTCCCTAGTGCTGGGATTAAAGGCATGTGCCACCATGGCTGGCCTTAGAGATTACTCTCAAAAGCAATGCCTCCTCAAACAAAGAGCAAGGGACTTTTATTGAGGATATTTATGTGTATTAATACAGGAGAGACAGACTAGTCTTCATATAAAGAGGCAGGCACACTCCTGAGCATGCTCAGTTCAGGTCATGTTTCTTTATATATTACTTTAAAAACAAACAAACAAACAAATACGCCCCCACCCCCCAAAACCCCAACAAGGTCTTGCTTTGTAGCATTAGCTAGCCTAGAACTTTCTATGTAGACCAGGCTGGCCTTGAATTCACAACCTCTCGAGTTCTGAGATCAAAGGTGTATACCATCACAGCCTGCCATATTTGTGTTTTGTCAAAGAAGATGCAAGCCTGTGCATGGAGGATTTAGTGTGATAATCAATACAGATTACTCTAGGCCGCCTAAGAAGAATAAATCAGGGTAACTCTGATTCCTTACCTGAAACAAACCCCAACTTTGAAAGTATGTTAACAGCCATTTAAAGGGCACAGTCATTTAAAAGGTGGCAGCTTCCCCCACACAAGCATGCATGACTGCCCCTGAAAGTACGTGCCTGGTGGTTGAGAGCCTATGCCTGTTCCTGTACAGAGGAACAGAACACCAGTAACAGACCCTTACTTGAACTCTGAGAGTAAGCCACTTAGAAATGGACTCAGCCCTTGTGAGGCTGTACAGTGCTGGCGCCTCTGCCAGGATCTTCATGGAGCCCTCTGGGAAACTCTGCAGCAATGCCTCTCAGATGAGCAGGCCCAGAAATCCTCCCTCCAAAACAAATCCTGTTGTGTAAGCCACGGTGCATTGAAGTAACTGTTCCACACCCATGATACTAAGCTGGCATAGCCCTTTCCCCACTTACCTCGAGTGGAGACATTTCAGAACGTTAAGTGTGATTGTGTTGTTCTCCAGTTCAGAATTCCTTTAAGGCCCTTCACCACCACCTGACCATCCATGACACTCATTGAAATGGCATCCAAGGCTCTTCAGAGGATGACCTTTGGCCTCCACTCTCAAGAGATCACTTAGCTCTCTTTCCTCTGGCAAACCAGAACTTGTTTTATATTGAAATCGTCTGTCCTCCCTCCATTTCTCCTTCCCTCCCTCTTTCTTCCTCTCTCCTTCCCTTCTCTCTTTCTCCTTCTTCTCTCTCTCTCTCTCTCTCTCTCTCTCTCTCTCTCTCTCTTTCTCTCTCTCTCTCTCTCTCTCCATAATTCTCTCTCTCTGAGATTCAAGTGTCAGATCACATGCCAAGGGCCATTCCAAGAGCAATTTGGATGCAAGAGAGAATTAAAATGAATCTGGAGGGGGGGAAACAAACCAGTTCTTAAATTACAATCCATCAAACCAACAGAGCTCAAGGCTCTATCTTGGTTGAAGGCTGAACACACTCTAGGTACCTTGTGTTTTTCTAGGAAAACAGACCAGTTACTGAGAGATGCCTACTCCCTCAGTCCCCAATGAGATATTAGTACCCAAGACATCTCATCAGGTAGATGGTGCCCATGTGCCATTTGAAACTGACATAGACTTGTAACCATGGGATTCAGGTTCAGAGTCTGTGTGTTAGGGTGTCCCTGTGAGAGGTATGGATGTGTGGGTTGCGAGGGAGGTAGTATTGTATCTTATTTTAACTGCAAAGAATATACCTGAGACATTACTAAACCCACCTCCTGAGAACATTATCTATCTATTATCTACCTATCCATCTATCCATTATCTATCATCTATCTATTGTCTACCTATCATCTACCTACGTATGTATGTATGTATGTATCTATCTATCTATCTATCTATCTACCTACCTATCTATGTACCTTCTATTTTAGAACACTTTGGGTTGTTTGTCATTTTTCTTTTTAAGCCTGACATACAACACTTGCTATTGTTAGGGGATCCAGTGTGATAATCTGATGCACAGCACAGATTATACCAAGATCAAGTACACATCCCTCTCCATAAACAGTTCTCATTTCTTGTGATGGGAAGATTTGAAGTCCCCTCTTCTCAATGTTGTCACCGTTGTTGTTGTTTTGACAGACAAGCCCAGGCTGGCCTGGAACTTGCTGTATGTATCAGCCAGCATCTAAACTGACTATAATTTTACAGCATCTGCCTTTGAGGGCTGGAGCTGCAGAGGCAGACCACCACACTCAATTCTTTTCTAGTTTCTTAAAAACAAATTGTGCATGGCAGTCTGAGTGTCTTGGGACTCACTCCTCCTGTCTGTGTTTTGGGACCTGCTGTCCTCTCTCCCTCCATCCTCCCTAGATGTTGTAGACATTACACAGCTCTTCTACTTCTTTTTATGGGACACAAGTCTCTCTCTCTCTCTCTCTCTCTCTCTCTCTCTCTCTCTCTCTCTCTTTCACACACCTGCTGAGCACTTAAGCGGAAGTTAGAGGATAACCTGTGGGAGTCAGTCTTTTCTTTCCACCATGTGGGTCCCCCAGAGAAGGAACTGAGTTCTTGTGGTTTGGTGGCAAATGTGTGAAGCTGCTGAGCCATCTCATAGGCCTGAGTCACCTTTTGATGGTTCTACAAATGAAGGAGACCATGCAGTGTTTGTCTTCCTCTGCCTGGCTTATTTCACCCATTGCAGCATCCTCCCTTTCCATCTGCATTGTTAAATGAGAGGGTTCCACTCTTTTAAATGGTTGGTGTTTTATTATGAATATAGTTTCTTTATCCACTTATCTATTGATAAGTGAAAACTGACTTTTTTGTTTGTTTGTTTGTTTGGTTGGTTGGTCTCACTCTGCATAGCCCAGACAAGCCTGAAATTTACTATGTAGCCCAGATTGGCCTCGAATTCAAGATTCTCTTACCTTAGCCTTCTGAGAACTCAGATCACAGGTGTCCCTACCCCTGCTTATAGAATGAAAATGGCTGAGGCATGCCCTGGGAGGCCATTTTGATTGTTGGCTACCTTACCAAAGTAAGGAACCTGAGGCTTCTATGTTTATTACAAAATTACATGCCTGCCCTGGCTGACAAGAGCCCCAGAACTTCATGGATGTTCTAGTGGCTGCTTAGCATCTTCTCTGTGCCTTGTCTCCTCACCTGCCTTTTTTTTTTTTTTTTTTTAACGTCATGGGTACAGAAAGGGTACAGCTCTATGTTTCCTCTTCCTCCAAGTTTTTGTAAAGCTGGTCCCTCCCAGCCATTAGACCTCAGATGTCACCTCGGGGAGCTTCTTCTCATTGGTCTCAAAAGGAACCTGTTCCTCCCTCTCCATAAGAGAGTCTACAGCAAGGAACGTGAACTGAACATGACACTTGAGAAGATGTGTAGATGTCTCTTTTCTTCATAGGATCATATAATGGAGATGGGAGGTGCTTTCCACTCCAGCTCCTTTTGTACAATGACTGCTTACAAGTTATGTCACTAAAGGGAAAAGAATCTCAAACGCCCTCCTTTTACTATAGGCATTTGTTTTGTTCCCAAGTGTGCCTGAGAGCCTCTAAGCAGCACAACCTGAGAGATGCTGAGGGCTTAAACACTTAGCATTCTTACTCAGGTATTTCTCCATGAAGCAAGGCGGTGGCTTTTGTTCCCTAGGATGGGGAGAATATTATGGTAACAACTTGGTGCCAGGGAAACCACCTTCTGATATAGCCACGTCTGAAGAAAATCAGAGGAGACAGTTCTTAGCTGAGTATCTGCTGCAGTGTGTTGGAACTGTTGTTTCTCATAGTTGTTGAATCCCAGCCAAGTACCAACAGCATCTCCACGGTGCCTGGGTTTCGATGTCTCCTTTCTGAGACTGGTAGAACTGCCATCACATGGTTCTTTGTTCATACTGAGGATAAAACCCAGGTGTCATGGATTCTAAACCGGCTATCTGCCACTGAACAGTGGATACCACCAGCCCCTTTTCTACCTTTTATTTTAAGTCAAGGTCTCCCTAAGTTAGTCAGTCTGAGCTTCTGCTCACCCTAAAACTTAAGCAGGGCTTCCCTCTGAGATCCTGCTGCCTGGGTCTCTCAGATATCTGAGGTAACAAGCTTGCACCATCCGACAGAGCTTTTCTCACAGAATTCTTTGCTTTAGGAAGAATGACTTCGATTTTAATGTAGGTTTCTGTTCTTCCATTATGAATCATTTACTGACAAAATACAAAAGTTAAAATAAAAGTTCAGGAAAATAACCAGCTGCCGTCTCTCCCAGGCTGCTCCAGTCTGAGCCAGCAGTAGTGGTACACTGGTAAGCTGAATTTAGAAGGGAGGGCGGGGTGGGGTGTGTGTGCCATGATGGAGTACATGCACTGTATTCTGCACAGCTTGGTCCTAGAACATTGACTGGTGCAAGAAGGGAATGGAGAGGGGACAGATACACAGACACATGAACAGAAAAGCTGGGATCCTGGCCCTGAGATGCAGCAGCTTGCAACCTGGAAGCTCAGCATGTTGATTACGTACTCGTACATCGAGAGATGAGGAAGAGTTCGCTAGTCTTCATGGGAGGTCTCTGCAGGAGTGAGTCCCAAGTTGGGAACATCTGGGAAAGGGGAGATGCCCTTGAGGCTTTCTGAACACTCGGTCACCATAAGGACCAGAGGAAGGCTTTCCCAGTTCCTGTGGGTCTGAGGCTCTGCAGTCCTGGATATGGGTGAGCCAACAATACACACTCACTCAGGACTCAGAGTCTCTTCTGCTACTGACAGCAGTGCGTGCCAATTTCACTGGTGTGAAATTTCACTCCTCCCATGGCAGATCAGTAGCAAGATGCAACTCAGTGGTAGAGCACTTGCCTAGCATGTGCCAGGCCTCAGGGTCTGTTAGAAATCAGGTGTTTCCAAAGTCTGTCCTCAGGGACTCAGAACCAGGAGTTATGTCATCACTAGCTGCCAATTCTTTAAAAGGTCTCCTCCACTCAGATGGCTCTCTTGTTCTTTTTCTCTGTCTCCTAGTCTGTCTGTCTGTCTGTCTGTCTGTCTGTCTGTCTGTCTGTCTGTCTTTATCTCTTTTTCTCTCTCATGTTCCCACTTCGAGATGGCCTTTCACACCCCCTACCTCCAAATCTCATGTATGAGATCTGTTGTATGATATAATCCTTTTGACATACTTTGGCCAGGACCAGCTAAGGTACCTTTCTGCTAAAACCTAATATGTTCAAACCATGGCACCTTAAAAAAAAAAAAATCTGACAAGGAACTCACACAAATCAGCTACACACATCACTGCATAACATGTTGCCAACATGCACATTTTGGGTTAAAATATGAGTTTCTACCATTGACCCCAACTACAGAAAAATGAAGACAAATACCAGCAGACGGTTTAGAAAAAAAAAAAGAAATTTGAACTAGTCCACCAAGATTTGGGTAACAGGGAGAATTAAGTAATTAAGCACCATGAACAAGCCGGTATATTATGTAAGGCTATTAATCTGCATGGCCTGGCTTGCCTTTCAACTTGGTGTGGGGGCTGAGTTTGCTGATAGCTGGAGCCTAGTTCCTTAAAGCCAGGTTACCTATGGTCCAGTAATAAAGTGTTTAGTTCCCAAGGGAACTCAGTTACCCTAATGAACACATAACACCTTACCACCACCATCCCCCCCACCCAGGCCCCTCACCCTCCACACTGAGGGTGTTAAGCAGGCTAAGACCCAAGATCTATACCAAAGATATAGATCAAACTCTGGGTCGACTTGGTTTAGACAAAGCAACAGGACCATTTCCATTCATCTGACTGATGCAAACAGCTTTCATCTGGAAGGATCCGGAAGGCAAAGGCTTAGAGAGTCTGACCTGGCTCTAGCTTAAAGTTCTGTCACTTACCTGGACCCGTCCCAGGTAAACTGGAAATTTCAAGACTCAGCCAGGTATGAGGCTATGATAAAAGAGAAAGATAAGACCCGTGAGCTGGGCCTCACCTCGTATACTCCTCCAGGATGCTAACACTCCCCTCCCCCAGCCCTACCACATGAACAGAAAACAAGGTGAAAGATTTAAAAAGTAAAGAATCAGCAACTGACTCTCAGGACCAGCTGCCCTGTCCTGGGGAGCGTGACACTACTGCTCTTTCTGGTCACAAGGGAAAACCGTATGACAGTTAACATTTTGTACCTCTAGGCATTGTGTTGGCCAACACAATGGAGCTCTGTTTTCTGGATGGATTGTATAAAGTTTAGGGAGCCTTCACTAAGAGTCGAGGGCACAGAGTCAAAAGGCTGATCTTTGTGTCCCTTTAGAGCACCTCTCCTCAGTAAGGAGGCAGCTGAGTCCACATGACAGGGTCTGGGAGACTCCCTGAATGCCCATGGCCCATTCAATCTGCAGCACAGAGCCATGAGGTCCTAGGGGGCATTGGCCAGAGGTGAAATAGCCATGCGGGTAACAGAAACTCTGCTGGAGTCAAGCAGAAACCAAGGCAGAAAATCCAAGGATGAGAAAGCCTGGGCCATAGCCACCCAGAGAGAGCGGCAAGTAGGTTTGGAGTTGATGATGACAGCACCCTGGGATATGCGTTGAATTATGGAAAAAGAGCCTGAATCCTCTCCTAATTGAGGAGGGAGTCACTAAAACCTCTGTCCTGTTTCACCAATCCTAAGGATCCCGAAGTCAACTGACAGCAAATCTAATCACTGTCTGTGACAGAGTAAAGGGTTCTCTCCCTGAATCTCATCTTCGTAAAGGAAAGAATTCAGCTAAGAACTGGAGACAGTTCACAAAGAGGCTTATTTAGCAAAATAAGGTATAGTGCAAGGTACGCTATACTGGAGAGAAGGCCCCCCCACTGAGTGGGGAATAGCAGTTTACTAGATTTTGTGTTCTGGATTGTAAAGGCTTTTTGTGAACATTTATAAGGTAAATACCATATCATGAGATAACATTTTCCCCTTCCCAAATCATGATGGATCCTATCTCTCCTGTAAAGGTTTATCTTAGCATGATCCTTTTGAAAAGCCCACAAGGAATTGGGGGTCAAAATAACCATGCAAATGATATTATAATGAAGCTGGGAGTCTTTAAGGATGCAGACCCTTTATTAGTGTTAGTGTCTGGCAGCAGGGAGCGGTCTCTGAAGCCTGAACTTCTGACATGGCAGAAAGAACCTAACCTTAGCCCCAAGGATGCTTACTATAAAGGGGCATTCTGGCCACCGGAAGACTTAGCTACTGAGATGTATCCGTGCTTTTTCTTGGTGTCATCATGTGTCACTTCTTGCTGACAAGGTCTCACAAATTACAAGCTGCCATTGAGTTTCCAGCCCAGAAATCTTCATTAGAATGAAGGACACAGAATGGTGAGGGATAGAGATTTGGGGAAATATTTGAAAGGAACATAGACACAAGAAGAACTGAGCATAAAGAGAGAGACACTATGGTTGGCCACCGCTTGCTATCTATCTGTAAGACAGAAATAGAATCTTTCAGAGAAACCAGTTTGAATCCTCATTTTGTTTCCTTGGCCATTTCTTTTCCTCTTAAACCACATTCATGTAATGGGAAAAAGTAGAGTATGAAAGCTCATAACCTAAGTGATCCTTTCTATACATATGTGTCAATCTACTTCCTACTGCTAACCAGGTTGCCAACTACTGAACATACATACACACACACACACACACACACACACACACACACACACACCCAGTTCCCTGTGAATACAGAGAGATAACTATGTGTTAACAAGCTAGCAAACATGAGAAGTGATATTGCTCAGTACCCATAAGCTAGGTCCGGGGATGAGCGAACACGTGGGAAGCAGGCAGCAGGACACTGCTCACTGCTAATAGAGTCTCACTGGTGACAGGGGTGAGGCTCTGCTGAGCAGCAATACAAGCCACTCAGATTAGGAGCCATCCGCCAGAATCTGTGTTCCCAGATTCAGGTATTGGGAACCATCCCACTGCATCCCTGGAAGATGGGGCCTCGTAAGAGGTCTGTAACTTAGTGTTGTCACCATGGGAGAGGGGTAAGCTATCAGGAGAATGAACTTGTTATAAGGCAATTCCCTATTTTTTTCTAACTTACAGTTGGATCTATTATATATCCACACATGGTTTCCTTTATTCTTGAGAATTTTGTACGTTTCCAATGAAATATAACCATACCCTCATATCTTTTCTACGAGTCCTTCTCCCAATATTGCCTCTCCTTTTTTTGTTTGATAACACAATAATTCCAGTTATGCACAGGCATGAAGCCCTCCACGAGGGCATAGAAAATCTGCCAGTGGCCACACCCTCAAAAAAAAAAAAAGATTCTTTCTCTTTTAGCAGATACTAACTTCTCCTTCGTAAGGGGTGGGGCCAGGAGAGTATCTCTCCCTCCCATCTACGTCAGAATTTTGGTTGGCTGGATCTTGTGTGATTCTTTGCATGTAACCCCAGAATAAAAGCTACCAGGATCTGGGTAACAGTCTTCTTCAGAAATAAAGGAGTTGGGGCCAACCTGCTATCCCATGTTCCCCATATATGTCTGTGGCTCATTTTGGAAGGTCTGAATGCCTTGAGGTGATGGCAGTCAGTTAGTCTATTGAGGGAGAATAGCAATGAAGGACCCGGGTCACAAAATAAGCCTGGCCCAGAAACATGCAGAATAGCATGTCTAATGGGATCTACTGGAGTGAGTGAGTGAAAAAAAAAAAAGGTTTATAGTAGAAAATGTGCTCTTAATACATCCAGAGGGAAGGATCATCTCAGAGGAGGCTGCATTTGTCACCAGAAACACTGGGGCCACATTGTGTCTAAGCAGCTTCCCACCAGCTGATAAAGACCATGTGTCTCTGTGTTTCTCTTCAGCAGCTCTCTTCGAGGTCACTGGGCACCAGAAATGGAAACAGAAATGGCAGTTGCTGTAACAAAAGCAGGTGGCAGGCTCTGTCCCTGGGGGAGGGGAAGACTCATTTAGATGGCCCAAGAACTGCAATGCTATGAGCTGCTGGTGCTACTGGCACACACATGCACACACAAACACACACACAGGCACACACACACACACAGTATCTGAAGCATCATCTATACTACTGTCCCAATAACAAACAGATAAGATCTGCGGGATGCTGAATGGAGGTGGTGGTCCTGGGACTGAAGAGATGGCTCAGTCTATAAAGTTATTGTTGTACAAGCCCTGAACCTGAGTGAAAAGCTTAGCCTGGGAGCACATGCCTCTAACACCAGTGACAGTGGGAAGACAGGCTTATTCTTGAAGCTTGCTGGACAGCCCGGCTAAACCAGTAAGCTCTGGGTTTAATGAAAGATCCTACCTTGTTTGTTTGTTGAGAAGTGTTTCTCTGTGTATCCCTGACTCTCCTGGAACTAATTCTGTTGACTAGGCTGGCCTCAAACTCAGAGATCTACCTGCCTCTGCCTCCCAGTGCTAGGATTAAAGGCGTGCGCCACCACCGCCCAGCAAGAAACCCAACTTTAAAAAATACTATATACCAAATTGTATGTGTATGTGTATATGAAATATATGTATAATCTATATATTTGTACATGCTGTACATATAATATGTATATTTGTGTGTGTATGAGTGTGTATATATGTATATATACATGCATATATATGTATATACATGTATATATATACATGTATATACATATATATACATGTGTGTGTGTACATGAGATTTTTTTTTTAAATTCTGAAACTTGAACTCAGGACCTTTCATATGCTAATCAAATATTCTGTATTGAGCTATCTCTCCAGTCCTATCTATAGTATATGTGCAGAATATATAAATGTATGTGTATCTCACCCTCCAAGTGAATAAACAATAATTAGTACATAGTGAGAAGCACAAGCTGTATACCATGTGGGATTTATTATATATAAATGTATATGACATACATATATGTATATAATGTGTCAGTTCATACACTGGTTATTTTCAGGCCAAATGGTCTGATTTAAAAGATGATACTGTAGGCAAGTGTCCTGATTTACAACCACTTGAGCTCTGGCCGAATTTCCCAGGACTGCGATAAAGCAGCCTTGAAAATCCCCCTATCTGGCAGCCCCCTCATGCCAGCTTAACCCTAATTGCCTGCAGTAAGTCTAATTAGAGGCAAATCAGATTTCCCCTTCATTTCGTCTGATGAGGTACACTGGCAAAGTCTCTGCCACCCTGACCAGGGTGAGGGGAGACGAAGGCTGAGAGAAAGGAGCCGTGAGCACGGGCCCAAGGGTGAAGCCCTCCTCCTGAGTCTCAAGGCTGGCGGCCTGGCTGCGTGGGGCACTCTCAGCCTGCTCCTCCTCTTCGTCCTCCCTCCTGCTCTCTCTCATCTCATAAAGCAGTGTTTCCTTCTGTTCCTTGCTGTTCTCCTAGCATCCTTATCTTCTTGCAAGAATGGACTTCCTCGCACGGGGTGTCTAGGGTTTATCACTGACTTTGGTGAGAGTCAAATTTATCAGGCAGACCTCGAAAAGTTGCTTGATTCTTTGTGCTTTCTCTTTCTCTGTCTCTCGTTTCAGTGCCTTTCTCTACACACACACACACACACACACACACACACACACACACACACACACACAGAGCTACTTATACCCGGATGCAGGTGCCAGCACAGAAGGATGTAGGATGTTAGCCACAGCCAGTATATGACACCAGGGCACAGACAGCAGGGCTCTGCTCCACGTGAAATGCACCCTTGCCAAAGCATTCTCTCCCTGCCCCTCAAGGTCACAGTGAGAGATTACGAAAGGGTGGAAAAGCACTGCTCAGAAAATGGGCCATAGGGACTTTCCTCCAGCGAGGAAGGAGAGAACAATGTCTGGCCTGGCGCAGGACGGCTAAACTTTGTAGAGGAAGGAAGCAGGGAGCGAGGGATACCCCAAACAGGCTGCCTCAGCTCTCCCTGCCAGAGGTTCTGGGAAAACGTGATAGAGAGGAGGCCGGAAGCTCCGCTGGTCCGGAGATTCTTGCTAGGGCATTTGATTTAGAGCTTCTCTCACAAACATTAACTTGTTTCCCCAGAACCAAAAGCTGCTCTGTTGAAACAACCACTCTTTTTTTTTTTTCTTACTATGTAGCCCAGGCTGGCCTCGAATGCCTTATCCTCCAGACTCAGTCTCCCGCGTTCAGGGATTACAGGCATAAGGGCATGAGTCACCACCCCCATCTTATTTAAGCTCTTGCAAGTGAGACAAACGTTCTAAAATAAGTATTTCCTGGGCTGCAGAACCCATAAATAGCACAGGCTGAGGAATCCTCATCTCTCTTCAAAAAATTATTTTAGAACAACAAATAGAATCAATCCTCAAGTGCGCTGGCGAAGGCTGCGCTGAAGGACAGACTTGGCTTCCAAGAACTGCAACAGCCACTTCCAAGGAGAGCATCTGCAGACAGTGACATGATGAGCATACTTCAACAACAGGAAGACTGCTCCTTCATAAACAACAACCCCCACCACGCGCACCCCCCAAATCATACTCCTGGCTTGAAAACATTTTGGGTCTGAACTTTTTTTCAGATGGTATCAAGTGTTTATAGTAGAATCAGGCCTTAAGAGAATCCCAGAAGTTCAGATTTTATTCTGGGTTAACTGATTCCCAATCAGCAAAGAGATTGTCAGTTACAATATACCCAAGGGAGGTGGCCCGATGTAGAGTTGGGGACTCCAGGTACAGACACTGCCTTCTTCTCACTCTGAACATTTCTCCTAACCATGGCCTCCTGGCAGCTTTTGGCAGCTGCCAGCCTACAAACCCGTCTTACCAGTTCCTAGGCAGCCAGCCATCTTTTCTGAATGCCTGAATCTCCAGCCCCTTGCCTGGGAGTGGCCACCAGGAAACTGCCTAGTTGGATGCTGGAGTACCACCCTAGGATCCTGGCCTGGGAGACCACATTGCACAAAGAAGCTGTAGCCTGGCCAGGGCTACACAGAAACACCCTCAGGTAACACAGGCCCTTTGTTACCCAAGCCCCTCCCAGGACAGACCTTTCACCTCCCCAGCCTAGGAGCCTGAGGCCTGAAAGCCCAGCTGGAATCTTTTCTCTAGGTTAGATATCAAGCCTCTGTTGCTGCTGTCTGCTGCCCCATTGCTTGTCCTTCCCCAGACAGAAAGGGGGAGTGAATGCGACTGCCCTGAGATTCCAGCTTGCTGTTGATAACAGGCACCAACATAGTTTCTTTCCTGATTCCTTTCACTGCCAGCTTGGAATTAGCCAGTGAGGAGGAAGGATGCCACAAGGCCTGTACCCTGATGTCACACTGGCCTAAATCTGGAGTAAGCTGTGACCCTTTAGACCTACAAGGGGAGAGCGGGCTGGGAGGCAGACTGTCCAGGCTCACTGCTCACGAACCTGCCATTCCTGGATCTGAGTGCAATTTACACACACACACACACACACACACACACACATCACACACACTATATATATATGTTTATTTTATGTTTATGTTTTGCCTGCCTATCTGTAAACTATGGGTATGCCTGATGTACAGGGAAGCCAGAATAGGAAGCCAAGATTTCTCAGAACTAGAATTACAGACAGTTGTTAGCCACCACGTGGATGGATGCTGGGAATAAAACCCAGGTCCTATGGAAGGGCTGTAAGTGCCCTTAACCAATGAGTCATCTCTCTAGCTCCCCAAAGTGTATTTTTAAAACTTATGTAAAGATGCAAAAGTACACGTTGCTATATACACTTCAGAATGTTTTCTTTGGGGTGGGGGCAGTACTTCATCCAAGCACCCAACAGCCCTGTAGCACCGTGAGTTGGGCTTTTGGCTCAGGGGTGAAGGCGATGCTGGATGGATGCTGAGCGCAGCAGGTGCCGGTCTGGACCTCGGTTTTCAGTACTGATGTTTCTCCCTACTTAAGCAGGAGAATGGGCTGAGCTGAGGCATCAAGGTATTTGATAGGCACCAGTTGAAGAGAACTTTCAGTCCTGAGGACTTTCTGAGCTGGGCTTCTTCTGATGAACAGAACATGCGTTCGAGAAGTCCTGGGGACATGTGTGTATGTATAAGTTTCTTCAGTTCACATACCATATAAGCAAGGACTCTGGGGACTTTTCCCTCAGCTTGCCAGCCCACTCTCATGCTTGGAAATGGCTTTCTTTTCTTAATTAGCTGTCTCTAATCCTAGTTCTAACCGTGCATCCCTACTTGATTGTAAGACCTTGGGTCTGGGAGCCTGAAGTCTGCTTCCCTTTAAACTCAGTTCCATGGCTCTGCAATCCTAGGTATACTGTTCCTCATAGTCTGGGCTTGGTTTCTCTTCTCCATTTCCCCTCGGTTCCTGGAAACTGCTGGGATTTTTAGCTTGCCTGTTCCGTTGTTTTACTCTCAAATTTTAATCAAAATGTTCTCAAGCTTCACTCTGAGTCCAATTTTTAACTCAGAACCCCAAAGAAAGAACCCCAGTTTTCTTGGTGATACCTCATGAACCCAAGGGTTGTCCAGGAGGGCTGCCTCCAGACCTCACTTCTGTCCAAGTGCAGCAGCCCTAGAATCCTCCTGTACGGCAGCCTTTCCCTCCCCAGGAGCCAGCTTTCTGCCCACATCCCTTATCCCAGCCTGGCCCCAGCCCCATGCGGCTCCAGTTCCACACCTGAAGCATTTCTCTGAATCTGGTCTTTGTTGGATGTTTATTTGTGGGGTGTGAATCCCCAGGGGAAACAAAGCTGTGCACCCATGCCAATGCCCTTGTTAGCCTTGGATCCTGGGCCTCCTAGGCTCAACTGAAGCCTCCAGTGTCCACAAAGTGCTGACATGAGATTGAGACAGGTGAATGGGCAGGCAGAAGAGACTCGGCCTCACCTCAGATCCACAGCCTGAAGAGGAGGAAGCCTGAAGCACACCAGCCGGCTTTCCTAGCTGGGCCTGGAGTGGGGTTCACAGGGCCCCTCCAAATATGGCAGTTACCAGGGCTTATGCAGACAAATAAGTGGCTTTGAAAATAAGAATCCCCTTAACAGGCATTCTCTCTGAGGCAAAGTGTGAAGGGGGCAGGGTACCAGAGAACCCAAAGCTACAAATAGGATGCATTTCAGAATTCCAGGGAGCCCCCTGTGGTGGGGGAGGGAGCAGGAGAAGAGGAAGGCAGAGTCTTAGGAGAAGCAGCTGGACGGCAGTAACCAAGCTTCCCCCCCCCCAGCCTTAAGAAACAAGCCTGGCATCTGTCTACAAAGCCTCCTGTCCTCAGAGATAACAGGGCTGTGACTGCTGGTGACAGCTGTTCACTCGTCTTTCCAGAGAGGAAACTGACCCTGGGGCTGTAAAATGATGATAGAAACTAACAGGAGACCTTTCCTCCCTGGACCCCTTTCCTGTTTATATACCAGTGCTGGTACTCTATAGCGCACACACAGCAGATGCAGAGAGAGGATGAAGATGGCTGAGTCCCTGCTAAGAGATAAGTGTTCTGCATATGGCATAGCTGGCTGGTGGACAGGGTGGTGTTCCAGAAAACCCACACTTAACTGATCCAGTGCTCCCCTTCCTCAGAGCTGATGGTCCCACAAAATGCAAGTCTTTCCAGCTGGAGTCAAATGGTCACCTCATCTTTTCTTCCCATGGGGCTGATACGATGGGTTTCAGGCAGGTGAGAGAGTGATTTTGGAGGCAAATGGTTTCTTAGCAGTGAGTTCAACTGTAGCACAGACACTCTGACCCCTCCCCAGAGGAACATCAGAGGTCTAGAAGGACACTCAAGGTCCCAAGCAAGATCCTTTCAGAAACTCACCAGCAAGTTCCCCATTGCAGCAATGAAGAGTTATGTTTCTTCAATGCAGTGTCAGAAAGACTGTCCACCAAGTTACTGCCAACCTTACACAAGAAACAGACTTTCTAGTCAACAGGAATCAAGAGGGGAGAAAGGAGGGAGGGAGGGAGGAAGAAAAGAAAGAAGGAAGGAAGGAAGGAAGGAAGGAAGGAAGGAAGGAGATATGAAAGAGTCATTTATCGATAATCAGCTATACAAGGATCAAAAGCAATTTCCATAGTGATAAGGATACCAGCTTGCCTTAGGACTTAACCTTGAAGCCTTCATTCAACCTTAAGTCATTTGCCTTCTATATTTACCAGTTTTCAAGGACATCACTTTTTGTGTTCAGAGACCAGTGAGCCTCATAAGGTGTGTTCTTAGCCCTTCCTTGGTACCATGCCATACCTGAGAATAGGCATCCTGGAGCCATCTGTGTCACCAGCAATGGCTCTGGAACTTCTGCCCCCTGGCCTGTAGAGGAGGTGTGCTTGGACTTCAGTTAGGCAGCCCCCTCCCTTTGGAGTATAAACAGTACACAGGAGGCGATGCTGTGACTAATGACAAATAGATATGGGAGCCATTGTCCTCGATTCCTGGCACGGAATCCCCAAGCTCATAACTTCCAGAACAATAGAGAAGCCTCTTCTGTCCTAACATGTCACCTTTGACCCAGTCCCTGGTATGGAACTTCTGAATCCCTTGGGATGCCCTGGGCTATAGAAGCATCTTTTGTTCTAGGGACCGTTTGTTTGTTTGTTTGTTTTTTCCTGATCCGCTCACTGTTGAGGTTGGTCACTGCGTGAGAATGAACGTTCAGCCTCACCCTACATTCTCTAGCAAGTGAAGGGGACTGGAGACTGGCCTAATAGTTGATGATATCTTCATGATAGAGCCTCTATAAAACAATATCCCCTCAATAGTGGGGCTTGAGGTGTTATCTGTGCACGCTGGGAGGGTGTTACATCCAGTGGGGCATGGGACCTCCCCTCATCCCTTGCCTTGTACCTCTCTTCAGTTTGGCTCTTCCTGAGTTGTATCCTTTCGTAATAGGTTGGGTGAGTCAGGGAAGCATCTCTGCGACCTCTGTAAAGACTTCTAGTAAAGGATGGATCCCTGAAGGATTGTGAGAGCCTTGGATTTGCAGCCAAATCAGACAGAGGCTAAGAGCAGAAACATACTGTTTCTTCCCAAATCTAAAGGAGAAGACAGTTTGGCAAAGCTGAAATCCTTCTTATTTGTTCGCATTTTATTTTATTTTATTTTATTTTATTTTATTTCATTTTTGTTATTGTTGTTTTTGAGACAGAGTCTCAAGTGGTCTAGGCTGGCTTTGAACTTGCTATGCGGCCAAAGTTGACTTTCAACTCACGATACCCTTGACTCTATTCCCCAAGCACTTAGAACCCAGGTATGCCCCATCCCACTTGGCAAAGCTAAGATTTACACCTGTGGGATCTGATGCTATCACCAGATAGATGTTGTCAGAACTGAATTACATTGTGGGACACCCAGCTGGTCACAGAAGACTGATGAATTTGAAAAACTACATCTGGTCACAAAGAAACCCTGTGTTGTGAGGCACATGGGGACAAAAACAGCTTTGGTGTCTCCTCAGACACTCAGCTGGTGGTGTTTAGAGACCTATGGCTGAGATACATCTGTCCGGAGACCCCGAAGCTGCATTGCATCAAATATTATCTAAAACAGTATGTCAGGTATAGGAGCCACCAGCTGGCAATCACTTGATACACGGCTATTGGATGTGCTAAAATGTAAAAAGCTTACATGTTTC
>JANHMN010000006.1:24966367-24978203 GCA_030674055.1 Rhabdomys pumilio | reverse complement strand
AATTCCCAGCAACCACACGGTGGCTCACAACCATCTGTAATGGGATCTGATGCCCCCTTCTGATGTGTCTTAAGACAGTGACAGTGTACTCATATAAATAAAATAAATAAATAAATCATATTAAACAAAACAAAAAGAATAAAATCAGATTTAAGCCAGACTTATCAATTTACACAATGAGTTACAAACACAAAAGAAAAATGAGTATATCTTTGTATCCTATATAATATTTGGGACATACATAGGCCACAGCTATTCAACTTAATGGACTCTAGTCTAACTTTCCTCCTTACAGCCGTGGAATGTCAGGAACACAAGAGATCTTTGTTCCAAGCAAGGAAAGCACAGATTACCTCTGGAGTATCCCAGACTCTTGCATCATCCTATTGACTGAGAACAAAATGAACGGGCATGATTTACATATATGCAAATCACAAACCTTGTCACAGATAGATGACATCACTAATCTTTCCTCAGCTCTTTGCACTGCATTTTCTGAGGGAATCACCGAGTCCTACTTTTTCACTACTAGTTTAAAAGTCATCTTTTCTAAACAATAATGGATTTTACTTTTCTTGACAGGAAAAGCATTTTCCGGGCATGTGGTAAGGAAGAAATAGCTTGCTGAGCATCTGACTGGGGAGGTCTGAGTAAAGAACAGAGCTGGTGGTGTCTATAGCCTATCAGCTCCTTGTGATGTCCAAGCACATATGTTCATACAATGTAGAGAACGACATCAGTACCTTCCAAAGTCATACTCTTCCCAGGCCTGCCCTCCTTCCCTCCCTCCCTCCCTCCCTTCTTTTCCTTTTTAAGAATTTATTTTATTTTTGTGTATGTCTATGTGTGTACATGTGCATGTGACTATAGAAGGCCAGAGAGAGCATTTGACTCCTAGATCTGGAACTGTAGGAGGCTGTCATCTGCCTGACATGGGTGCCGGGAACTGAACTCATGACCTCTGGAAGAGCAATAAGCCTCCCCAATCTCGGAGCTTCTCTCCAACCTACCCTTCCCTATCCTTCAAGTTTATTTTTATTTTGTTTTGTGTGTTTCTGAGAGAAACAGGATTTCACTATGTAGCCCAAGCTGGCCTTGAAACTCACTATGTAACCCAGGCTAGCCTTAACCTCATGATCGCTTTGCTTCTGCCTCATCTGGCTTGCCTTCTCTCTGTGTGCTAAGAAATGCTGCTGCAGTAACCTGCATCAGTTTTAACCCTACATCCACACAAGGCATATAAATCCAAAAGTGGGCTGGGAGTACTAGAGTGTGAGCTTAACATATGCAAAGCTTGGTTGGGCTCAGGCCTCAGTACCTAGATAAAACCAACAACAAAGCAAAACAAAACAATACAACAACAACAAAACCCAAAGAAACAGAAATAAAGAACCACAAAGGTACCCAAGAAGCCGCTGTAATAATCTATCATATCAGCCTCCTCACTGCCCCTCCCCCCCCCGTTCCCACCCCCCCCCCTTTCCCCCCCCCTCCCCCTCCCCTCCCACCGTGAACTCATACTGTATAGGTTCTCAGAGCTCTAACCGACAATTAAAGAAAAACTGTCAAGATAAACATTGTGTACAATCAAAACATTCCCACCTGATACTAACTCTAAAGGTGTCAATAGATTTCTTTTTTCACCAAGTAAACAAGGAGTGTTGTTTTAGAAGTTGGGGCAGTGGGTTCGAATTTCATCTGCCTGATCCTGTCAAAGCCCGCTGGCTCTGCTGTCCGTACT
Source organism: Rhabdomys pumilio (assembly GCA_030674055.1). Classification (NCBI taxonomy): domain Eukaryota; kingdom Metazoa; phylum Chordata; class Mammalia; order Rodentia; family Muridae; genus Rhabdomys; species Rhabdomys pumilio. The sequence goes on along the minus strand of JANHMN010000006.1, from coordinate 24,976,462 downwards.
GTTAACTGTTCAGTGTTCCCTGCCCCAGCTGAGAAGTGTTGTAAGCACATCTGTAAACCACACAGAGCTGCTCAGACAAAGGGCAGGGAAGTATGAAATGAGATTATTGGTGCTATTCACTTCTCGAACAAGCAGCTTGATTCAGGAGTTGGAATCAGTTTTAGTTTGGTCAAAAGCTGTTTGAAAGTACTTATGTTTCAAAACCCTGCTTTCATTTTTTTTTTTTTAAACAAGCAATTCCTTTCTTCTTCTTTTTTTTAATCATTTGTTAATAAACCCTACATCTGAAGCTCAAGCTGTCAGACAGTGTCTATTTAACACCACCCAACAGCTGTTGAATGGGATAATCACCTGTTTATCCTCATGTCGCTAATTCAAATGCTAATTGCACTCCAGACTCTGGGCTTAGTCTCAAGCCAGACCAGGTGTGCTGCTGTGGTAGCGGCTGACACTGGGCCATGGGTCTCCATGGATTCATTTCCAGTGGCCAGATAAAACGGGGTAGTGCATGGGCACCCACACCCGCACACGTTGGTCACCACTGTGAAAAATTCGATATGACCCAAATATCAAATTACACCGAGGTAAACAACCATGGAATGTTGTATTATGCAACCATTATAAGGATGTTTATGAATATGATTAAATAACCAGTGAAAATACTGGCTTTTGTTGAACAGGAAAAGCAGTATGCAAAACTATTAACAAATATGAACGAAAAAGAAAATGCGCTGGGGCCATAGATCCCTGGAGGGATCTATGTAAGAGAAATCCCGGATTTCATCCCCAACAGAGATAGCTGGGGGGTGGGGGAGTGCGGATGCACAGAATAGTTTTGAAGCTAAAAATCAATATTTAAGCTATCAGTTTAAAGTCTTAACTAAGGGGTGGGGGTCATTTGCTGCAGAAACAGGAGGATCTGAGTTCAAATTCTCAGCACCCATGTAAAAGTGACTATGTAGTGTGATCTCAGAGATAAGGCAGGCACAGACCAGAGGACTGCTGGGACTTAATGGCCACCAGTCCAGCTCCAGGTTCAGTGAGAGACCCTGCCGGGGGATTAGAGAGGGAGTAATATCTCAGGATACCAGATAGACTCCTCTGACCTCCACACATACATAGACCCTAATACCCATGTGCATATACACATCCCCAAAATATAATAATAATATAAATTAAAATAGGAATAAAAATTAACAATAATATATTGACTAAAAACAAGGACAATTCTAAGCTCCAGAGATGTGTTACTAGTTTCTGTTCTCACGGAGCTTGTGTTCCGGAGGAAAGAGACAAAATCCAATAACTTACTAAGAAAGGTGTGGTGTTAGCGATGGTCCTAAGAAAAGATGATCTTACAAAGGACTGTGGGTAGGAGGAACCAGGGACTCTGCTTAAACACAGATGGACAAGTAAGCAATGAGAAGCACCAGAGAAAGCTGTAGTTGAGAGTGGGCTTGGTATGGTTAAAGACCAGGCAGGAGGGAGAAGGAAGAGAAAGGGGGTTAGGAGCCAAGGTTGGGGATAGGAGGGAACGAAAAGACGCTGAAGGAAGAACGTCAAGAAGCAGCAGTTACTGAGAACTCAGGTGCCATAAGGGGGTTAGGATACAGGAGGACAACATAGATGTGGATGGAGAAGCCAGCACAAATGAACTTAACTGGGGTGTGGAGGTTGAAAGACACACACACACACACACACACACACACACACACACACTTATATAAGTCTTGGATTTGGGACTACAATAAATGAATCGGTTTGAAGTCCCACTTATTGAACTGGAAATGCCTGGTGAAGGGAGTTTGTGGCGGGGGTCTGTACATGTGATAAATCTATCTTCCATCACTGTGGGGACATCAGGTTTGTAGCTCTGGAGTCAGGATCCCAGGGAGGAACCAGGACTCTAGAACCAGGAGTGATTTGCATATTGAAGACTGTCATAGTTCATTTCACTCCACTGTAACAAAATACCTGAGACTGGGTAATTTAATTATTGCTGTGTCTCCAGAGGCTGGGACATCCAACAGGAAAAGGAACCAACCTGCTAAGAGCCACCTGCTGCACCACCCTAACATAGAGGGCAAAGGGCAAGCAAGACCATATAAGAAAGACTGAAGGAGACAAGTCAACGCTAATGAGCCTCCCTTAATAACAGTCATCCATTCATAAGGGCAAAGCCATTGTAAGCTAATGGCCTCTTAAAAGTCCCACATCATCGGTGGGCAGGATGGCTCAGTAGGTGAGGGCACTTGCCACCAAGCTTTACAACCTGAGTTTGATTTCTAGAACCCACATGATGGAATAAGAGAATTAACTCTTGCCAGTTGTCCTCTGATCTCCACACATGTGTATTCATGCATTTTATGTGAATACGTGCACTGATAATAAATGGATTTTTAGAAGTTTAAAAAATAAAAAAGGCCTACATCTCGGTGCGTGTGCTGGAGATTAGCTCCCAACACAGAAGTTCCGCAGGACCCACTTAAAAGTACAGCAATGCCATTTAACATAAGGAAATAATCTAGAGAAACTACACAGAGAGAGAAAAGACATCTCAGGACAGCATTACAGGGCATGCTCAGGATGAGACATCGACACAGAAGGAAAGATAAGGGAATACGACGCGCCAACACCAGGTTTAAAACAGGAGGAACTAAATGGTTTACTGAACCTTACTAAGAACGAGTAAAGGTCACTCTTAGTAAAAGGAAATCACTACCAATGTTGGCCACCAGGTGGCCAGTACTTACCATGTACTGGTTCAACTGTAAGAATCCAAAGGAGGTAGTGAGGGGCTGTGACCACAGAACCCTTGGTGAATGTTCCTGGGAGGAGAGCAAAGATGTGGGCTGTAGTTGGCCTGATTGGCCCAAGTGAAGATTCCTTGGGGAAATGGTTCTTAAAGGTCTTGTTTGTTGCAAACTGGATCTTAAACTCTGAAAGGACTGGTGTCCAGCCTGCGGTGCTGTCAGAAAGGGGTGGGGCCTACAAGGAAGTCTTTAGGTTATCTGTAGCACATCCTCACAGGGATGCTGATTTTCCTTCTGTTTCAAAGCTGACGCAGTGAGAGGTTCTACCATGCTCTCCCATCATGGTGTGCTCCCTCAACACAGACCCAAATCAACAGCATCTAGCAGTTATGGGCTAAGACCTCAGCAGCTGTGAGCTGAACTAAACCTTTCTTCTTTATAACTTGTTTTGCCTCAGGTATTTATTATCTGACTGTGTCTGGCAAATACTTTTTAATTTTTTTAAGATTTAATTTATCATATATATGTATATATATACACATCTCTATATATCTATATCTATCTCTCTCTATCTATCGAGAGAGAGAGAGAGAGAGAGAGAGAGAGAGAGAGAGAGAGAGAGCACACTGCCTGCATGTATGCCTGCATGCCAGAAGAGAAGAGGGCACTAGATCTCATTACAGATGGTTCTGAGCCATCATATAGTTACTGGGAATTGAACTCAGGACTTTTGGTAGACCAGCCAGTCCTCTAAACCTCTAAGGCATCTCTTTAGCCCCACAAACACATTTTAAAACAGTGTCAGATTGATTAAACAGAAAAGCGTTTTTACAATACGGTAGAGGAGAGAGAAAGAGAAGAAAGAGATGTCAAAACATCCAGTGATCTAAAGAAAGTGGGGCTCTGGGGCCAGAGAGATGGCTCAGTGGTTAAGAGCACTGAATGCTCTTCCAGGGTCCTTAGTTCAATTCCCAGTAACCATATAGTGGTTCACAGCCATCTGTAATGGGATCAGACACCCTCTTCTGGTGTGTCTGATGTGAGTGACAGTGGACTTACATAAAACAAGAAAGTGGGGCTCAGTCTTCCATGAAAGAAAAAAAAAGTGTCACCCATAGTAAAAGAAGAGAAGGCCAGAAGACCCAAGACAGACATTGGTGGTGTGAGACACTTGATGGGCTGAGGAAGGGGATCTTCTAGGATCGCTTTGATTTTCCTGGTGTGTCATGTGAGAAGCCCACCAGCAGGGAGTTCTTAGCCTGGCCACAGCCCAGTGAGAGCAGCCACACAGAACTGTGTGTCAATCAGCTTTGTCTAAGGACACTAACATTTGAATTCTATGTCCTTTTTGTGTTTGTAAACAAATGTTTTGTTTCAGGCATTTAAAAGCAGAAATGTTGTTCACAGTTCCTGGGCCAAGTAAAGGCAGGTGCACACCAGCTCGCCCCAGAGATCGTAGTTTGCTGACCCTATATTAGAGCAAAGTGTGCAGTTTACGTTTCTCTTGGTAAACTGAGAAGTAAGAGAGGGCCTTGGCCAGAGCTCCCTTAGACAGCACAGGGTGCGAGGCTGTAGTATAGGGCACTTCTAAAGCAGGAACCGGAATGGTGCTAGGCCTTCGTCTTATCGACTGCTCGCCGGGGTTTGTTTCCTCTTCATACTAGCATTTTCTAACACATCTTTAAAGACAATGGGTTAATTCTGACATTACATAGACAGAGGGGAAACAATTAGTGCTGTTGTCTCCAGTTGACCCAGTCCTTCATGCTAAACAAGGTGCTGCATATAAGGGCAGCTTTGTGGAGGACCTGAGGTCTGTCTTCCCCCTGAGCATAAAGTCCATCACAGCCAGGACTTTGAAATTCCCATACAGTCATGTACCATTGTTTGGGATTAAGCAACACTATGAGTGTGTCTTAATGATACACATGAAATGCTGAAGTAATAATGTTCTTTGAGGATTCGAGTTTACCTTTAGATTTAAAAGTTAAACAAAAAGAACCCACCCAAAGTTCTTCCTCTTCTCCTTCTTCTCCTTCTCCTTCTCCTTCTCCTTCTCCTTCTCCTTCTCCTTCTCCTTCTCCTTCTTCTTCTTCTTCTTCTTCTTCTTCTTCTTCTTCTTCTTCTTCTTCTTATTTCTTATTATTATTTACATCTTTTAAGGCTTTAAATGAGAGTGAGTAAGTTAAAGTGTATAAGAATGGATGGAAACTGGAACCACAGGAAATCTCAGAGACAAAACTAGAGAAATTGTGATTTCCTTGAAGAATAAAGAAATTGATACCAAAGATGAATTCAATTATAAAACTCAATGAAATCAACAGAGTATCTATTTGTGGCCAATCTAGAGAATTCTCAAATGTTTAAGCCAGATTGATTTTGTTTAAAATGTACCATAATTTCTGTAATTCTTTTAAAAGATAAATACTGCTTTATTATTTTTCAGGGCACATTTGCATATTTAAACTTTTTTTCTAGTCAATAACTGAAATGGATTCTATTTACCTAAGTGAATACAACAGATAATACATTTGAAAGATTACTCATCAGAACAATACAGTGTTCTCTTTAGCTTGTTGTCAGATGGGCACATCTGGATTACACCGAATTCCGGGTTACATCTGTCTACACTGAGTGTCTGGTTTCTTCCAGTGTCGCCTTTGTGCCTGCCTCTATGCACACCTCTGAAAAGGGCTATGTAGGAAGGAACACTGAGAAGAGTTAATGCCTTTGTTTAAGGCAGCTTAGGATATGTAGAATCACATGATTTAGTAATGACCATCTGGGAGGGCATCCTTCCTGGCTGTCCTGCTGACTCGATAGCAAGCTATCTACCCTCCTGAACCTTCCATCTAAACCCTACAACGGGGAAAACAGTTCCTAGCATTCAGGACTGCTTAGGTAGTAACAGGTAGCTTTGATGAGCTCCTGGATAGTGCCTGGAAGGGTGGGTAAATTTTCCTCACTTAGGAACTCTCATCTAAGTTCCCGACTTAAATAGGCACATGTCCACAAGGCTCAACACCCTCTGTACATCACGGTGAAGGGACAAAGCAGGGCACTTGGCACACAGTCAGCACTCAGTAAACATATGGAGGTTGATGAGTTAATTAGCTGGCTAATTAATCAATATAACCAAGGCCCTTCCATAAAAGAACAACACGCTCACAAAGCCGGCCTTCTGTGGAGGTTTTACAGTCTCCCCACTGAGTGAGTCATGTCTAGAGGGCCACGGATTGCACAAGGAGGAATGAAAACAGAACAGACCTGGGGAGGTGAGCTGTTGGAGGAAGCTGCTCTCTTCCATCTCAGCCCGTCTGTCCTTTCCTCTAGTTGGTGTCCCAGCCTTGCTTTATCGGCTGCCCACTGAAGTCTGTATAAAAGGGAACCTAGCATTCCACGGGGTTCCCACCAGCATCCTCCCACCTTTCCCGAGACTCTCCTACCCACACCCCTGCAGCAAGATGACTCAGATTGGGCAATCAATTCACAAGCCTTCCAGAAGCCCTACACACTGAAACGGGACTGCATTCACAACCGATGTGAGACCGAGGAAAGAGCATCACAAGTTCAAGGCCAGCTTGAGCTACACATGGAGCTTCTGCCTAAAACAAACAAATAAAACTCGTCAATCAACACATCTTCCAAAATATTGGATGGAGAGGTAACCGATACAACCGGTCAAGGTCAATGAACTTGGTGGCCTTTAGTAGGGTTTGTAGCAACACTGAGTCATATTCAAAATAAATGAGGAAGTGAGTTGAATGCAAAGCAATGCGGATATTTAAGGGAAAGTAACATGGGAAGCCATACAGAAAGGCAGAAGGAAACGACAGTTGCTTCAATGTCAAGTTGATTCAGGTCCTGGTATTGGATCCCAGGCCACAGAGATGCCAGGTACCTATAGTTGTTGAGTATGAGTATCTACTGTGCTGGTAGAGACATGAGTGTGTATGATACTGGTTGGGCCAACATGCAGACTGTACTGTGAAGACAACCGTTCCCAGCCACATCACGGGTTCTATGTAAAGCTTCACATTCCTGTCTGAGCTGCGTCACTGTGCAACAGGGAGAGGAAGCAGAAGTCAAGCTGATTCTGCTAGCACTCATCACCGCTCATTCATACTATCTCCTTATCAGTCCAGAACCCAAGCCCTGAGATACTCAGGCCAATGAGGCTGGAATTACAGGCTTCTTTCACTTTCAAACAGCCTCGTGGGTGTGCTCTGCACACTCGATGCTGAGTTACAGCTTCTCCCTTCTTGACTTCCTGGTGCCAGTCTGGGACATCCCAAGCCTGGCTATTGGTGGCCATGCCTTCCTCTTCTCATGGTTCTTTCCCTGGTTATGAACTTGATTCTCTCGACCATCATGTGAAATGTATACGTTATTCATTCAGAGACTGCACAGCACACCATGACCAAAAATATGACAGCTTGAAAGTCCAAGTGGAAAAAAATCTTAAATATACCTGCTCTTAAAAAGAAGTTAGGGGCTGGAGAGATGGCTCAGCAGTTAAGAGCACTAACTGCTCTTCCAGAGGTCCTGAGTTCAATTCCCAGCAACCACATGGTAGCTTACAACCATCTGTAATGGGATCCGATGCCCTCTTCTGGTGTGTCTGAAGAGAGCAATATGCATAAAATAAATAAATAAATCTTTAAAAAAAAAAGGATTTAGACCTTCACAAACTCTACAGAGTCCTTTGTTTGCTTGTAAAAGTATTAAGTAAGGCTGTTATGGGTGTTTGCAACCTACCCTCCTGGCAGCTCTACTAATACTGGTCCAAACAAGGAGCAACTCAAGGACCCACAGGCAGACTAATGGATGAACAGTGACACTTGCTTTCCTGGGCTATCATTCCTTCTAAAAGAAGAAAGTCTGACTTATGTCACAGTTCGATGTGCCTTGAAAACATTAAAAAAGAAAAAAAAAAGTTAGGGTTTTTTGCTAAAGATCAAATGCTTTATGATTCTGCTTATAAGAAAGAGACCTGAGGAGTCACATCCACAGAGATTGAAACAAAATGACTGGGTTGCTGGGAATGGGAGAGCAGAATTGGGGGTTCACGGCTAATAGGTGCACACTTAGAGTTTTGTGGAATTCTAAAGGTGGAGAGGCCATCCAGCTGTGTATTTGATAATTGTGGGATTGGTCAATTACAGATTGTAGTCATTTAAACACAATTAAGAACAGACTCCATAGGCAGCCCCCTGTGCCTACCCATATTTGTCATTACAAGAGGGCTTATTGCTTTAAGTTTATTTTTACAGAATAAGACTCCGAATCTTAGGCCATTTGAGAAGGGCTGGGGACCTCCTGCTCTCTTCTCTGAGCACCAGACAAACTAGCCAAGAAAAACCACAGTCAGGCTAGAATAAGAACAGGGTGGGTTCATTTGTTCCTGACATTCAACATTCCTCTTTCTCCACCTCCTCTTCTCTCTGTTCAGGACTGGTCTAGGGACCAGACTTCTGCCCCAGGGCTGAAGCTAATATCCCTGGCAGGCCTCAGACAGGAGCTTCCCCCTCCCTGCAGAACTGCTTTGCCTAACTGTCAGGTGGAATGAAAGGAGTTTTGTCTGAGATGTGTCCTGTAAAACCCAACTCTTGTGTGAAGATTGTCATGAGTAAAGAGCTTCTACCTGAATGTGCTTGCATCTTGCAGTGAAAGGAGGGACGTTCTCACCCATCACCCAATAAAAGTGCGCTTAACAGTTTTAGCCACTGCCCTTGCTGTTGCTTATATATTGCTAGCCCGTTAGTTACTAGAAAGGTTTTATTGCTTTACATAGGAACCATCCCTACATACACCTGCTTCCTTTGTTAAGTAAATGCTCTAGGTTACAGCCTTCTTTTGCCGTCCCTCATCCTGAATAATTAAATAAGGATTCTCAAGTCAGAGTCTCAGGGAACCAGCTAAGGAGCAGCATTCCAATCACAAGGATGAGGGCCTCTTGGATCTGCAGGTCTCAGGGGATTTGGCTGTGCTGTGGTGTTTTGGAGCCTCAGACTTCAGTAGATACAGTGGCCCTCTCCACCACATTCCCTAGATGGTTCAGCATTGGGTATGGTGATCAATTCATGCATGTGGGAAAAGAAGCCCCAAATAGCATACCAGGCATCTGGTCGTGGAGATTGCTGCCGTGTATTGGCGCTAGGTTCATTTCCCCTGGGAGGTGTCTAAGGCATCATTTCTCCCAGACACCAGCTTTAACCTTCCCTCCCTGCAGTCCCCACCCTGTATCTCTAGGGGAGAATGGGAACCTCCGGGCTGTGACTGTAATGCAGAACAGCTTACCTTGTGAGGCTATAGTGTTTCCATTAAGCAAACTCAGTGTGGTAACTAGATTTATGTCAACTTGACACATGCTGGGGTTATCTGAAAGGGAAAAGCCTCATTTGAGAAAATGCCTTCATAAGATCCAGCTGTAAGGTATTTTCTTAATTAGTGATTGAAGGAGGAAGGCCCAGCCCATTGTAAGTTGCTACTTTAGGCTGGTGGTCCTAGGTCCTAAAAGAAAGCAGGCTGAGTAAGCCATGATGAGCAAACCAGTAAGCAGCACCCCTCCAGGGCCTCTGCATCAGCTTCTGCCTCCAGGCTCCAGTCCTGCTTGAGTTCTTGTCCTGACTTCCTTCAGTGACGGACAATGACGTAGAAGCGTAAGCCAAATAAACCCTTTCCTCCCCAACTTGCCTTTTGTCTTGGTGTTTCATCACAGCAGTAGAAACACTATCTAGGACACTCAGTGAAAACATTTGCATTATGTGTCCATTCATAGACAGTAGTTCTTCTGACTTCAAGTTTTATCCAAATGGCATCTTCCTGATGATGCTGGTATTAACCACAGCATCTGAGGTGAAGATCCCATTGTCCCCTTGTTCCTGGACCAATGGGCTGCTTGCTCCAGTCATAAATTACATTCCTTAGACCAAGAGTATAAGACAGAGAAAAGCCTTCAGGAAGATCTAGGAGTCAGTTCAAGGTTGTAGATAGAGAGAGAGAGAAATGTTGCTGACTGCCACTGAAGTTTCAGGCACTTAGGTGGAGTCTGGGGCTGAGATGCTATCAGAATGCCCCAAAAAGAAAGTGGCAGAACCCTGTATCCTCAGGTTAGTCAGACATTAATTAGTCATGAGCCTCGCCCTAGAAGTGTATTACTCTGGGCAAAGAACTGGAGAGCAGCCGGGCGGTGGTGGCCCACGACTTTAATCCCAGCACTTGGGAGGCAGAGGCAGGCGGATTTCTGAGTTCGAGGCCAGCCTGGTCTACAGAGTGAGTTCCAGAACAGCCAGGACTACACAGAGAAATCCTGTCTCGGAAAAAAAAAAAAAAAAAAAAA
>JANHMN010000006.1:24879202-24936733 GCA_030674055.1 Rhabdomys pumilio | reverse complement strand
CCACCACTGCCCAGCAACTCCAGCTTTTCCATAAAAGCCCTCACTCACTCCTGTAGAAATCTTGTCCACAATGAGCCAACCACTTCATGTTTCTTCTCCCATGTGGCCAGAAATCCATGGAATACTTAGGAAAGGGCATCAGGAAGCTCACTTCTTGGTCTAGGCTCTCTAATACAAAGTGTATGTAGCTAATGTTCTGACTCTGACGTAGGACAGGCAGAAGAAGCATGGAATTCTGGGATTCAACATGGTGCCATTACTTTAGGTTCTATGGCTGTCTGTTTGAACAGGCTCTCATTATGTAGACAAGGCTGGCCTTATTTCACAGCTTTCTCAGGGCTGGGTTTATAGGTATGCTTACTGTGTATGACTTTGTTAAGAATTCAGAAAAGGCTGTGCACTACATTGTACCTTAGACTTTGTCAGTTATAAAAGACTGAGTCCACCTAACAAGCCAAGCCATCCAGTTGCAAGTTATCTTCCAAACCTGTCCCTTACTCTACTTTTCCCAACCCCCAAGAAATAGGATGCTTATGCAGCAGGGAGATAAATATGTGCTGTGTATTTCAGGTCCACAATTTCTTCTGCAAACTCTTGTGACAAGCTTATCATCAAATTCTTCCCATTAAAGAAAGACAATGAGATGAGTATCACATGACTGTGTTGTTTTCCTCCCAAACTCATAGGTAAATAAATATTCCTGCAGGAAAATATGAATGTCCACAGTAAGTGAGAGAAATCTATAGATAACTTGCAGGCAGTTCAGGTCGAATTTTGTTGGCACAGTTGGCTATAGGACCCAATTCACTTTAGGGTCTCAGCTGTCTGGGCTATGATTCGATCATGCAAGCCTTTGCTTGGTGTCTAGTGAGGACTTGCTGCATGAAGAAAGGCCGAGCTGAATCTGTGCAATAGATCCAAGAGCTTCTCACCAAGACGAGGAAAACGCACATCTCCAGAGTGCCACAGTAAGTGTTCCTACCTCAAACAACGATAGGTCAGTTAGGACCAAGGTTCCTTGGATATGGCAATAAGGATACAAGACGAGTTCATCTTTCACCCCACTGGCCTAACAAGAGGGAGTTTCCAAAGTAGACCATAGAAGAACAAAAACTCACTGCGCTGTTCACCACCAAATTTCCCAAATCACTGAGAAGCCTGCCATGCTATGTGAGTTAAAGTTCAGTCACATGGCTCTAGTCCAGTGGCTCTGGCACATTGGCAGGTTTCTCTGCCCTATCTGTGAACTTAAACAGCATTGTGTTTGAGTTTAGGCTTAAAGGCTTCAAGGTCTAACCTAAAAAAAAAAAAAAAAAAGTCAAATGCAGACTCTCATCTTCCAATTTTCAAGGGGCCAACACAATTTCAGAGCAATTCTCATAACATAATCATCATTTGCCTTAATGAACAACGTATACACATGACACAATATGGAATACTTGACCATAGTATCAATCACACAGTGACCGGTGTTCCCCATTCCCACTGTGGGACTTGTAACTAACCAGTCTAGTATATATAATTGTATATTGTAATATAATACTGGAGAGTTTTGCTTATAAAATAGCTGTGGTTTATTCATCAGGGTTGAGGCCAAGTTGAAACACCCGGATTGTAACTTCTCCCCACCAGGCCATAGCCACACTGACACACGCCGACACAATATCCTCCTACAGGTGACAATGTGCCTCACTCATCAAACTGATCACATTCCTGCGTGTTTTCCGAGACCTGCAGACTTAACAGCTCACTGGTGCCTGAATCATCCCTGTCTGTGTTTAAGCCCTTCAGAGCCAGGTCATGGCAATTCGGCCCAGACTTCTCAGATAATAGGCCAATTATATTATGTCACCCGAGACCTAAGCTCACCAGATCATTGGGCCTATTAATCGCAAAGGGGGAATTTCCTGAACCTCATACCCAGCTGGGGATTTAGGACAATGAGTTCTTCTCCATTCATCTGTAATTCCTGAAAATGCGAAGGGGCTGATTATGGCTCTGTCTACTTCCTCTCCAAGTCTTCCATGGCGAACACCCAAAACAGCTGTGGTTGCCAGGCAAGGAGAAACCAATGGTAAAAGCAAATCGCATAAAGCGACGCAGGTAATCCTTGCTTCTGGTAAAGCGTGGGAAATACAAGGGGCATCTTTAGGATGTATCGGACAGGTTCTGGTTACTGTAACTGCTGCGGTGTGCAGAGAATATGGAGTGTATCTTGATGGCAGTGAAGAAGAACCTCCATGGAAGAGGAATTTCTAAAACAGCATACGTAGGTATATCTAGAATACAACAAGAGCCTCATAAAAATTCCACCCTGGCTTTCCGGCTCACCCGCCAGCTCCCTCGGCTTGCTATCTGTCCTCTGGGTACCCTCTTATCCAAGTGCTCTAGTTTGGAATGCTTTTTTACAAATCTTAAAAATTAAAACTTAATGTTAAGATAACTAATAAACATCATCGACAGATCTCTCAGGTCCTTACTTTGAAAATAAAGATGAAACAATGGTTAGAAAAAAAGCTTGTAGTCACAGGCGGCCTACCAGCTGCATGAGCTGCAACTGATGCTTGCCCAAGCACGAGGCCATCAAGAAGCTCATCACAATATTCCACGAGGAATGGTCTAGAATCAGATGCCTTTGCTGCCTCTCTGTGCTTCCCAGGTTCTCCACTATAGGCTTTCTGCCGCTCATAGGAAGGTGGCCAAGAATGACTTTATAAAAGAGAGGGCTGAACCTCTAACCCCAATTTAGAGCTGTGGGTGCCAAAGACCTTGTAAGGAGCTGAGCCATAAGGACTGAAAGTCTATCTTCTTAAGTAGAAAGAACAACCAGGCAGTGGTGGCACACGCCTTTAATCCCAGCACTTGAGAGGCAGAGGCAGGCGGATTTCTGAGTTCGAGGCCAGCCTGGTCTACAGAGTGAGTTCCAGGACAGCCAGGGCTACACAGAGAAACGCTGTTTCAAAAAGCAAAAAACAAACAAACAAGCAAACAATAAGAAAAACCAGAGCTATACTTTAAATGACTGGTTGTTCAGAAAAAGATGAAAAGATGAATTTCCATCTATATAACACTTTCAAAAATGACAAAATTACAGACCTTGAAGATAGATTAGTAGTTATGGGGGTTTGTCTAGGGAGGGGTAGGAAGTCAGTGATGGGCATCCCTGTGGTGATGGGCAGTATTGTATCTGAAGTACAAAACATACTACCAATTCCTGTGATAAAACTACTCAGATGTACGCTGGTAGAAGAGCTGGATTGAGAACAGGACTTGGAATTTTCACAGGTTATCAATCTCTGTCTTTGTCTCTCTGTCTCTCTGTCTCTCTGTCTCCCCTCTCTCTCTGTCTCTCTCTCTCTGTCTCTCTCTCTCTCTCTCTCTCTCTCTCTCTCTCTCTCTCACACACACACACACACACACACACACACACACACACACACAGACTTCCCATCTAGAATTCCTGCAAAGACTCACATGTTGAAACCTGGTCTCTGCCACAAGATGTTATTTGGAGGTGATGAAACTCTAAGGAGTGAGGCCTCATGGGAGGAAATGAGGCCACTGCGGTGTGCACTTGACGGATACTGGGACTTGCACCTCTTCTTGCCTCTTGTTTTCTGGGGACCATGAAGTGAACAAGTTTGCTTCACCACACATACCCCACTCTGAGTGTTCCCTCACTCCAGACTCCAAAGCAGTGAGGCCAAGGTTTCAGTGAAACTGTGAAGTCGCCATGTGAAGCACCTACCCTGTCTGCTCGGTAGTGGGGTACAGTCCCAGGAAGAAGGCAATCCATGAGAAAAAACATGCTAGCGTGTGCTGTGGGACTAGGTGGCTGAAGGCATTTTCAACACAAAATTCTGATTCTGATGGTTCATCTGAGAACCAATCTATCCCACTTTAAGGAACACCTGTACACGTAAGGATGGGTTGGTGTGACGTGAGATCTGACTGGCCTCTGAAAAGCACAGATGTCAGTTTCTGGGTTTTGACATCATTCTGATTCTGTAAGACATTACTTGGGGAAACTGGATAAAGGGCTATAAGTTTTTGTCCACCATTCTGCAACTTCCTATGAATCCATAATTGTCTCATAATGAACATTTTAAAATGGCTGAATCCATGACGGAGTTGTATAAATGATTTGTCCAGCAGCCACAGAAAACACAGATATATGGACAAACTACAAGCACTATTAATATCAACCATTTTGTTCTGTGGGTTAGTCTCTGTCTCACGAATTTCACTGTGCATTGGCAGACACCTAAACACAGTCACTCCTTTGTGAAATGCCAGCGTTACCCTGCGGGTTGTTTCTACAAAGAACACTTCTGGAGCTGTGCAGTGTTCAACCTATGCAACGGCACATATCAGCCCACCCTTTGGCCAGCGACTGCCAAGGAATAAATCTCAGTTCTTGTTTTGTGGCTGATTTTCTTATCGTCCTAGCTTTAGGATTTATTCCACTTCTTTTATATTTTTGGTTGTGAACCTAGCCTTTAACAGCTGAGCCATCTCTCCAGCCCTATTCTGCTTCTCAAACTGCTCCGTCTTCAAGCTAGCCCAGCGTGGCAAATACCGATATTGATATCTTGATTACAGAGAACTCTTGGGTTCCCAGTCAGCAACCACTTGGTGTTCAGATGCAAAACAGAATTTTTCTTTATTACAGACCTTCTTCCTACTGACTGTAAGGACTGACCTCTGCACTTACCTGGAACCTTAGCACTAGGAAGCCCGTGACAGGAAGATTTAAGGGCGGTACAAAGGCTGTATGTCTTGAGACAGCAGAGGCTACAAAGGGACATCTAGTCTCATGTAAATAAAGATTACTTTCTGTCTTAGAGTTACTCTAACTGCAATCAACCCTAAGTCCCACATGCATTTGTCCCTTGGTAACTTTAGGTCAGTGGTTCTCAACCTGTAGGTTATTATCTTTTGGGGAGACAGGGTAAATGACCCTTTTACAGGGGTCCCATATCAGACATCCTGCATATCAGATAGTTAAATTATGATTCATAACAGTAGCAAAATTACAGTTATAAAATAGTAATAAAAATAATTTTATGGCTGGGGTCACCACAACATGAGGAACTGTGTAAAGGGTTGCAGCATCAGGAAGGGTGAGAGCCGCTGATTTAGGAGTTGGTTCAGGCACTCCCACAGTCTCCAAGATCTGAGGTAGTCCATTTCTTCTGTAAGCAGTGTTATTTGTGTATAAGCTATGTACATTCTCGACAATACTTTAATCCACCTCTAGGTGGCTCATAATAAATAACACAGGAAGATATTATGTAATTCTTGTTCTGGTATATCTTTTGGGGAATAACGAGGAGAAGTCTGCCCATGACCAGTACAAACGCAGTTTTTGTTTGGAATATTTTCCATGTGCCTTTGGTAGATTCTAAGAGCCAGTGCACAGCACCCAGCCATCGTACTTGGCTCCTGGGGACATATATTGTTTAATCTGTTTGTGTGTAGGCCACTTGTGACTGAACAAGTCACACTGGAGCCAGTCACAGAAGCCCAATATGGCCCAGCAAGGAAGTCCAGATTCATTCTGAGACAGGTGAGCAATGAATCGGATGAGGAAGAGGTGTCAAGGGCAGATAGAAAAAGAGCTGGACAGGTGAGGCGGGCTTGAGGCCATGACTCACACGGGGCTCCCTTTTGTCAGGAGGGTGGAGCAGGTAGAGCATTCGAGGGCTGAGAAACCCACACCCAACCCCAGCTCTGCTCTGCTCCTCCCACCCCCAGTTCCCATCAGACACAGGTGTCAGGGATGCACAAAGCTGCTTCTTCAGCAGCAAGTTGGCACAGTGCCTCAGGTGAGCTCAGGCTTGGCACTTTCTCCACACTCGTAACAGAAGCCTAGCCATGAAGAGTTTGAGAATGAATAAGAGAGGAAGAGAGGGTGGGGCAGGGTGACCTTTGAGGGCCAGGATCTAAAGGCTTTCCTGGAACAACTTTCCTCTCAACACATTCACACACCATGCACACACACACACACCATACAAGACACATACCACTCACATATACGCACACTATTCATATGCATCCCCCCCATACATAACACACATATACACATCACTCGTGCACCACATACCATATACCATGCATATACACATACCACACACATACTGCACATACCAGACAGTCTACATATATACCACATAAGGCAACACAGACCACATACACCATACACACACACACACACACACACACACACACACACACACACACACACCACTACCACCATCACTACCGTTCAAAGATGCTCATACACTCCTATGATTTTTCTGTTGACTTCATCCCCCTAGACTCCCCTGATCGGGCCTTAAAGATAAAGGAAGGGCAAAGAGACAAAAACAGGAAGAAACAAAACAGGAAGGGGAACTGGAGGAGAAGGGAGAGGAGAATCCTCTTAAACCTTCTGAAACCCCAGGAAGAGTTTGCATCCCAGGTGTAGACTTCCCAGCTGTGTGACCTTGTCATTGTCTCTCTGTGCCTCACTGGCCTCCTTTGTAAAAGGGAGCTCATGAGAGCAAGGCTCAGGAGGAGAAGGAGGAGGAGGGGGAGGGGGAGGTGGAAGAGGGAGAAGAGAAGGAGGAGGAAGAGGAAGAGGAGTCAGAGGAGGAGGAGTCAGAGTCGGAGTCGGAGATGATCTCATAGGATTTGGAGGAGGCTTGAAGATGTGGGCGTTCCTGAGAACACAAAGAAAGGCAGATCCCACATGGGTTCAATACGCAGGAGATTCTTATAAACTCTGACTAGAAACCCCTGTACACTCCTCAAAAACTTGGCACACCCCTTGGCTCCCCACCCCCTCCCACCTAGCACCTTTACACTTGACTTCCCATGCCCTTTGCAGTCAAGAGACATCCTGGCTCAGGATTGAACACAGGGCTTCAGTGTTTGGCTGCTATAGTTTCTGTGTCCCCTACAAAGACCCGTGTGTTAAGAACTGATCCCCAGGATGCTTCTGGGAAACAGTAGAATCTTTGGGAGGTGGAGCCTGAGAGGAGAAAGTTGGGTCATTGGAGGAATGACCTAAAGGGACTACTGAGATTCCATCCCTAGACCCTCCTCCTCTCCATCCTCCTCTTCCTTCACCCCATCCCTATACCTTTGTTTTTGGCTGCTATGTAGTAGACAGTTTCACCTTTGTCACATACTCCCTTCATGATGTATTGGCTCACTACAGGTCCCAAAGCAATGACCCAAATGACCATGAACTGAAAATTTCCAATGCAGTGACCAAAACAAACCTTTCTTATAAGCTGACTTCTCTCAGATATCTGTTACAGTGATGAAAAGCTGACCAACACACTCACCAAGATGAGATCACATTTTAGCTGTACCCCAGCCCTGCTTGACCAAGCACTTACTTTCCTGGGCCCATGTCTTCTGTCTTCCCTCCCAGTCCCAGATGCAAGGACACAGAAGCTGACAGGAATGCTTGTTCTGAAACCAGCATATAGGAGCACCACACTGGGTACCAGACTCCAGCACAGTGGCTTGCCTGATTCTGTAATCATTCAGGTTTCTCCCCTTCCTTCCATCCTCCTCTCTGATAGGCTACAAGACCTGTTAGGAAATGGGCATTTCTGGTCTCCCAGGCCTGTGCTTAGAGCCTTCTCCTGTCAAACTCCTGACAACCCCGTGACTTGTCATCTTTCCTTGACCCCCAGATCTCCATCTGCCTTTCCCAGGAGCATGACTCAAGTAACAGTGTGTTGCTGTGAAGATCAAAGGCAGCAGATACACAATGATGAAGGGAAAGGAAGACAGGGAGGAACATTTGGTAGGGTGGTCCACCTTCCTGTCTAGCCAAAGCTTAGGGGCAATTCTGACAGCTGGTTACTAGCTGGTCAGAACAATTCCAGATCTATAATCCCCAGAATATAATCTGCTGCTGCTGACCATGTGAGGGGGAATTAAGTTTTCTGGGCCTCCATTTCTTCTCTGGTAAAGCAGGCTTCTCACAGGGCTGTGGTAGAGATAGATAGATAGACCTCTAGAAGGGGTCTGGCATCTCCCAGGGCACCTGTCTCTCTAGGTGAGCTCTCTGTGGGAATCAACACTGAGGGCTGGAAATGCCAGGCCGTGTCGACCTATAGCCACTGACCAGGTCTGCTTCCTGGACCTTTCCTAAGCAAACTACCTCAAGAAGCAGGTGCAGAGTGGAGGTAAAATGAGTCACAGGAAACTTGTCTTCTTCCCCTAACTATCAGAACATCAGGAGACTCCAGTCTAGAGTAAAGATGGCTGCAGATGCCCCTTGCTGAAGTCCTCTGTGCAGGCCTGTGGGTAAAGACAAACCTGTGTCATATCTTTTCTTTTCTTCTTACCCTACCTCCTCCACTCTGCCATCCCCACAAGAAGGAAGAGAAAAAAGGCCACAGCACAGACAGGCAGGAAAGCCCCAGTCCCTCCACACTAACCACCAGTCTGGGAAGTCTCCGCTGAACAATCTTAGAACTCACCCTGCAAAGACAAGGAAGAGAGAGTGACAGAACTCTACCCGCTGTTCCCAGCCATGTGCCCTATGCCCTCCACCAGAGGACAGACATAGCTACACCTAGACTGAGAGAGCCTGCCCTGCTCACAAGAGAAGAAAATGGGGCATCCAGAGCCATTCTCCTGTTTTAAAAAAGGGCAAATATCCTAAACATGTGTGTTCAAACACTCCAGTCTCATCCATTTCACTGTGACCTCAGCATATGAGCTGAGTACAGGGCCAACCCACACCTGGCTTGGCCACTCTCTAGAGTCTCTAGCTCAGCCAATCAGGCCTCACCAAGAAGGAACCTTTGTGACAGGAGCACCAGAGTCACAGGTTCCGAGGTTACTATATTTTAACATCTATTAAATGCCATGGCATGCTGAGTCCATGGGGGGAAGCAGGACTGGATAGCTTTGGTGGGCTGGCACGGCAAGAGATAAACAGATGCATGTCATTCCAGAGCTCTGAGGGAAGACGCCCCTCGGAGCCAGGGCTCTGCTTTTGTGCGTGCTGTCATTTCTCCTAGCGCTGTTCTCAGAACTTTCCACCCAGCACTTGGCAATGGAATAAATCAGAGCCTGAAGACTTCTTGGCTACAGCAACACTCTGCCAGGAGCATCAGCACGGCCAAGCACTCCCTGGTGACATGGTTGGCTCCTTGCATCCAAGCACACAGTAATAAAAGGACAGCTGGATGCAGGAGCATGGCTGTGGGTTCTTTCCAGTCACTAACTGGGACTAGCCTCTCTCCTTCCCCCAACCCCCCCGGGGCGAAGTCAGTGAAGGTTTTACACTGGCCAGAAGGAAAAGCCAATAGTGTTGGAAGGAATCAGGGAGGTATTGTAGCGTGGATGGAAGATAGAACAAGAGAGTGGAGGGGACAGAGACTGAGCCGGAGAGGTAACGTTCCTGGGCTTTGCAGCTTCTCCTCACCCATGTCTCCTCATACCCTGTCACAGCGCATGCTCACACTGCCCACCCCTAGCCCAGGTACAATGTGGAGCTGCAGGGGTGTGAAGCTGCGCACCCTGAGAATATGGAAGGAGCCGGTCTCAAGCTCCACTTCCGTTTTCCCTCTGGCTTTAGGTTCCTAGCCTGGAAAGTAGAAAGTCTGAGCTTAGTAGGTACTCAAGAGGATCCACAAACTCTCCGGAATAACTGTGTCTGCCTAAATGCAGTTATGCGATGCTTCCTGCGCCTAGCCTACGGCATGCAACGAGACACCCCACATGCAACACAACACACACTGCCTGCCATGAAACGAGACACCCCGATCTCAACACAGCACCCTCTGAACCAGTGCGGTGCCCCTTTATACAAAGCAGTATCTCTCAAACACATTGCAATGGCCACTGATTTTTAGAGTGATGACCACTGGTGACAAGGCCAGCTTCCTTCTAAGGTAATGATCTGTAGAGACAACAGGGTTGTCCGTGATTCTCTCCTGAACAGGGCTCATACCCATTTCCATCCTAGCCCTGTTATGTTGCCTGGGTTTGGCACTGAAGATACCCCCTCCCCTCTGCTCACCCAGGGCACATTCCTGCTCACCTTTCAAATGACTCATAGCAGCTAGGGACAGGGTGCCCCAGAGCAAGCTGGCAAGTCAGTGCCCATCCACCCCTTCCTTCCCCAGGTGCCACCACTAGGAGCTGTCTGACTGTCAGCTGTTCCCAAGCTCAGGGGCTCCTTGAGTTACAGAAGCCAGAGGACATGGAAATTGAAACAGGAGAAGCCACTGGTGGGGGCCAGAGACTCCCGGGGTGGGGGCAGCTATAGAAAGCCAGCCCTGCCGGAATGACCACATTATTTATTGGTTCTCTTGGGGGAGGCATATACAGTTATAAAAAGAATCTCTTCAAATCAAACGCAGCTCAACCAGCTTATTCGTGGCTCTCTAAAGTACAACCCCCCCCCCCACGACCACCATCACCCATATTTAATCAAAGGCCACAGCCCGGGTGGGAAGTACCTAACAACAGCTTGTCAGCCATTGTTTCCTACTGGGTTCACAAGACAGGGAGTTTAGCAGGGAGGGAAGGACTCCACAGAAGAGAAGTGCCTTTCTGGGCCCACCCAGCTAGCCCAGGCCCCACAAGCTGCTACTTTGCTGTCCTTAACCAGTGCAGTGTTAGAGGCCTGGTGATGTTCAAAGGCTCAAGGCATTTCTAACCATTCTGCAAACCACCACCCAGCTGCAGGGGACAAGGAGGGCTAGCCAATTGAAAACGCTGTCATGTGGCCCTGCTGTTGAGGGCTAGCCAATTGAAAACGCTGTCATGTGCCCCCCACCCCACCCCTGTTGAGTGCTGGGATGCAAAAGCCAGAGCAGTGGCTGGGCAGCGAATGGGTTTCACCCGGCTGGATCAGGTGGCTGCTTTCCTGGAAACTGGCCTTCTCAGTTGCTAGGCTGATAAGGCAGGGAAATTGCTACCCTTGGCGAACATGGGAAAACATGTTGACGTTGAAGAAGAGCTGGGATCTGTTAACTATTGAGACAAAGCAGAGCCCTCCCACCCCCTGCAGCTACTCCACCCCAGAATAACTCAGATCACCAAGGGCAGGTGTGCATTGAGAGAGCCAATGAATCCATGTTCCGGAGACAGAGAGAGAGATGGCAACAGGATGCAATTTTGGGACATCCTATCTTCCCCATGTACCTCAGATTTTAGCTTCCACCCTGGATAACTATGGACTCTGTAACACACATGTGCTAACCACTCCTGCCGGTAGACCCCAAAGCAGCTGTGTCAGGAGGCTGCTAGTACAGGAAGCTGCCTCCTGGGGTCAGATCTATATACTAGCAGGTGTGGCTGGGAAGGCACTGGCCCTGGAGCCTCACTGTTTATAACTGTGACGGGGGCGAGGCATGCGGACTTCAAAGGGTTTAGTGGTCAGGAAATGAAGCCTTTTGGCCGAGCTCCAGGGACAAGTAACTTACACTGATTTCTGCCCCCACCACCATGGTGTAACAAGGCACCTTTATGTTGTAACCCACAGCACTTGCACCTTGCCTGCAAAGTACCCTCTCCTGGACTGTTCAAACACCCCCCTTTCCCACCTCACCCCCCAAAACACACACACACACACACACACACACACACACACAGTCTGCTGTCCATCAGGTGGCCACCAGCCCTTACATAACCTGCCACTTGAATTTTTCCCAACATTCCCTGCAAGTACACACCAGCTCTCAGGAAGAGGTGAATGGAGAATTGCAGTGAGAAGCCCGTAAGCCCCCTAAAATGCTCCCTTTCACAGACCCATCTCACAGCTGCTCTGGGGGTGGGGGTCGTCAGGCTGTACTGTGTGGCCAGACTTGTATACTTGGAGCGTCCCATTTCTGTTCCCAAAGTGAAGGAAGAGGCAATGGGTCCCAAACTCTGCTACCCACAGATCCTTCATGGAGAATAGATTAGATTCCAGAAGGGAAAGGGAATAATGGAGAGAGAAGAGGAAGGAGAACGGAAGAGAAGACAGGTCTGCAGCCAGCAGGCCATCGAGACATCAATACAGAAGTAGAGACGAAGACCACAAATGAGTCTTTCTACTGTTGGCATACAGATGATCCCGCTAGACTCTACCCAACGGCTACCTAGCAACAGCTTGCCTAGCTGCTGGACTACCCCAATTCTTTCTCTCTGTCTGTCTGTCTGTCTGTCTGTCTGTCTGTCTATGTATCTATGTATCTATCTATTTGCCTATCTATCTATCTTCTATCTATCTATCTATCTATCTATCTATCTATCTATCTATCTATCTATGTATCTGTATATCTATTTGCCTGCCTATCTATCTATCTATCTATCTATCTATCTATCTATCTATCTATCATATGATTCCTCCCACCGACTTTAAAAAAATACAACACTCACCAGGAGGGATAACTTGGAAATGAGCACAAATTGCATTGTGGGTAATTCTGCAATGTGGATACGTCTGTATTGTTGTGCAGTGTGAGTGAGTCTACCCTGGAAAAAGAGACTGAAAGGAAAGGCTGGGAAACTGAAATAGGAAAAACAAACAAAGCAGAGCTAGGTGTGGTGGCACACACTTGTAGCCCGTCACTGGGAAGGCCGAGGCAGGAGGATTTCAAGTTCAAGGGCAACTTAGGTTATATGCCAAGATCCTCTCTCAAGCACTACTACTATTACCACCACCAATCATCATCGTCATCATCATCATCATCATCATCATTGTCATCATTGTCATCATCATCGTCATCATCATCATCATCACCATCATCATCACCATCATTGTCATCATCACCACCATCATCATCACCATCATTGTCATCATCATCATCATCATCACCATCATCATCATCATCACCATCACCACCATCATCATCATCATCACCATCCAGTAACAAAAACAGACAAGCTAAAAGTAATGCTACATATGATGATAAGTTTGAAATAGGGGGTTTAGAGAGAAAGAAAAAATCAAATGCATATTAAATATATACTATCAAACACACACGCATACATATGTATCTAATATGCATACCTTTAGTTACAGAAATCCTTTTTATGCCAGAAAGCTAGAAAACAATAAAACAGTTGGAAAATATAAAGCATTTTAATAAAAAAAAAAGTATCATCCAAGCATTGCATTTATAGAACTGAGTAGTGGCCTCAAAACAGTTCAAGGAAAAAAAAAAAGACTCAGGGCTGGGGGAGAGTTAGAGAAATGACACAGGGGTTAAGGGCACTTGCTGCTCTTGCAGGCTTTGTTCCCAGTACCCACATGGACGCTCACAGCCACCTGTAACTCCAATTCCAGGGGATCTGAGGTCTACCTCTGGCCTCCATAGGCACCAGGCACTCACAGGGTGCACATACATACATGCAGACAAAACACTCATAAGTATATGGTAAAATAATCTTTAAAAAACAGAAGACAGTATTAATCCATCCATTTTACAGCAACCAAGCTCAAATTATTCCACTGTTTTAGTTTGAAAGAAACTAGAGAGGCCGGGGTTGTGGCTCAGCTGGGGTTGTGGCTCAGTGGCAGTGTGCATGCTTAGCATGTGTGAGACCTTAGGTTGCCTCTCAGCACCAAAGAGAAAGTACACTGAAAGCAAAATTATAAACTTTTCCATTTGTGAGACTGGACAGCTGTTCCGGTAGCCACATGCACGGAGTTGTCACCCTGAACAGATGTGTGCTTTGGGGAGCCTTGGTTCAGATCTTGCCTAAGCATTTCTTGATGTATGGCTCTAGACATATGTACTCTGTGCCTTGCTTTCCCCATCTGCAAAAGGAAAAGATAAGAGCGTTGGTTTGAAGGTAGGTGCGACAATCCATCAGCAAACCATGGAAAGTTACTAGAACCTCTCCCAGGTTACTGTTAGAGTCTTGACAATGTTAACTGTCTGATAATCACTGAAGATAATTATGGCTTTTTATTACCCAGAAGTATTTGGAAGCTGACAAACCAGTTAGAGGGTGGCTTCTGTCACACATGTGAGGGACGATGGGGCAAAAACTAGAGCCATGACATTGAGTCTGGAGGGAGAGGACCAAAAAAGGAGAATAAAAAGGGGGGTGAGAAACCAAATCAACAGACTCTGGGACAGATAAGACAGGAAGGGAAAAATATACTCGAGTGTGATCTAGAACCTTCCACCACATACAATTAAGAACTGACAAATGAAACTAGGAAAATGATGATAATCAATGGAAAATGGCAATTGTTGAGTACTTCCTGTGAGCCAGGCAATGTCATCATGTGGTAACTCATTTAATCCTTATGATAGCCCTGGAAGATAAGGTCATCCCCATTTTACAGATGATAAGACTAAGTCACAGAAAGACTGTAATGTATAAAGACTACACAGTTAATAGGCAGATGCGCTGGACCTTGTGGAACATGGGAGGGAGTGGGGAGCAAGGTCTTACTATGTTGCCCAGGCTGGTTGACATTCACTACATTGTTGTCCTGGTTGACCTGGACCTCAACAGTTTTTCCTCAACCTCCCAAGTGCTGAGATTAGTGGGTTATACCATCATTCCTGGCTCTTCCTAATCTTGTAGCTCAGGCTACCCAGCTCAGATGACCACACATTTAATCTTCTAAAAGATCATGGCTTTAGGATTCAGGAGACTAACATTGACCTCTGGCCACTGCATGAAAACACCAGCATGTAACTGCATGTCCACATACTCATGGACACACGCATAAACACACACACACATCACACATGGTAATGGTTCAGTAGTGTATAAGGGTCGTCTAATAGCCTGAAACTTAGAAGACAGGGAAAGATGACAAAAGGGCTAAATATTCCAGATCTGTAGGCACGGTGGGATTAGTATGAGGAAAAGGAGAGAACCTTTGAGATGCCCTGGACATGGATGCTCTCAACAAAGCCACAAGGATATCAGTGTTGGCCACTTTTCATTGCAGATGATGCAGCTCTAGATGGCTTTCTGAGGAAGACTTTTGATGGCTCAGATTCTGAACTTGTTTGCCATTTGTGAGGAATCTGCCATTTCCTGTGGGTCTTGCCCCTTCCCCTGGAGTAGCCAGGTGTCTACTGCCTCATATTCCAGACGGAGCAAAGACGTACGGGCCAATATGCTAGACATTAGGTCATAGTACATAACACAAAAGCAAAGAACAGCATCTGATGGGTTCTACCTGTCTTGGTTTGATGTTTGTTGTCGTGATAAAACGCTGGGCAAAACTGACTTGAAGAGGAAAGAGTTCATGTTAGCTTTCAGGTCATAATAGTCCATCACAGAGAGAGGCCACAGCAAGAACCTGGAGGCAGGAACTGAAGGAGAGATCACAAAGGACTCTGCTTACTGGCTTGCCTCATCTAGCTTGCTCAGCTATGTTTCTTATACAAGCCAGATTAACTTGCATAGAGATGACACCACCCACAGTGGACTGGACTCCCCGTACATCAACTAGCAATCAAGAAAATGCCTCAGAGACTTGCCACAGGCCAGACCGATCTATTCAATTCTTCAGCTGAGGTTCTCTTTTCCTATGTGACTCTAGATGTATATATCAAGTTGATAGCTGGAGCTGATGATGACACTATTTGTAGCAAAGTAATGGTATCCAGTGGGGTTGGAGTAGTCAATGGAGTAGTCTGTGTCCCCCTAAACTGAGCTTGAACTTGGATAGACTAATTTTCAGCCTTCTCTAGTCTTTCTTTCTGTTCAGTGAATATTCTTTTTCCAGGGTCATTTCTTTTGTTTAATCTGCCCCCCCTGTCCAGTCCAATACCCATGCAATTTTTTTTCAATTCTATTTTTTTTTGTTTGTTTGGCCTTTTTTGTTTTGTTTTGTCATTGTTGTTTTCTTTTTTTGTTTTTTCGAGACAGGGTTTCTCTGTGTAGCCCTGGCTGCCCTGGAACTTACACTGTAGACCAGGCTGGCCTCAAACTCAGAAATCTACCTGCCTCTGCCTCCCAAGTGCTGGGACTAAAGGCATGTGCCACCACAGTCCAGCTCTCAATTCTATTTTTCTTGCTTTCTTTTCTTTCCTCTATAAAAGGAGAGGGAAATATATATTTTCAGCATACAGCAGCCTCAAAGCTGATTACCCCTGGGTACAATGCCTCCATAGGGAGTGCTTCCCTCTGAGCCTGACTTTTTCTAAATATACATAAGAAGGGATGTTTATGTACATCCAAAAATATATAACATGAGAGGATGTTTGCATAGAACTGACTCATATCCTCCTGCACTCTTTGATGTTACCTCTAGATGATAAAAAAATTTATTCCCTGATGCCTGAGGTCTAACAAGCATCTTATTCAACTTTTTAAATTAGCTTCAATCCTAATTCTAGCCCTGACTTGATAAGGTTGATTAAAACAACCATTATTAGACAGTCTTTACAACCCATTATCTGAGAGTCCAGAGACGTTCCCAGGGTCCCTTCCTACAGACATCCCTTGGAAGAGAATACCCAAATC
Organism: Rhabdomys pumilio; assembly: GCA_030674055.1. Classification (NCBI taxonomy): domain Eukaryota; kingdom Metazoa; phylum Chordata; class Mammalia; order Rodentia; family Muridae; genus Rhabdomys; species Rhabdomys pumilio. Next base: position 24,920,284 of record JANHMN010000006.1, on the reverse strand, counting down.
AGCAGATGCTCATGGTCCTTCTATCAGATGGGATGCTATCTGCACCGAACTGACACACATCCTCTGTGTATCTTTTAATACACCTCTTGATGCCTTATAGCACCCAATACAAGGTAGATGTTGTATAACAAATTAAGCTGCAATGCCCTGGGAACAAGAAGAAAAGTCTGTACACACTTGGTACTGACGTGAATCTTAAGTACACTTTCGTCTGGTGCTTGATTGAACTTGGGAGGTCAGATCCTTAGAGGTAGGTGTTAGGTCACAAACCCAGGACAAAAGACTAAAGCACATATTTAACATATCAAAATGGACTGGGCCACCAGGTTCTCCCAACATTCCTCAGTCCCTACCTGTTATAGGGTATGGCTGGCATATCTTGCCCCTTACCTTACTTCTCCAGACCAGGGGCTGGTCTGCCCTTCCCCACAAGGATAGAATTCAACCATTTTTGGTTACTTGGCCTTTCATCTCCCCTTTACCCTCCTGTCCTATTGGTCTGGCTCTCCCCTCACCTCTCTTCCTCTTCTCTCACACTGTCGGCATCAAGAACTAGCTTTACAATCAGGAACTGGCTTTACCGTCGACATCTCCAAATCTACCGATGATGATGAAGTCACCGATAGATGACAGGGACCCATGCATCTGTTGCCATGGCAATTGCCATACATTCCCAGTCTACCTAGTCCAACTCCCACCTCTACCTGAGAGTGGCTACATCACAGCCTAAATAAAAGGCAGCCCCTCCTGACCTTCACTCTCTTTTCTCTCCCCCCCCCCTTTGTCTCCGCCATCCCCTTTTGCCACTTTCCTCCACAATAAGCCTCTGTCATGTGGAACTGTACTGGTCTGGTGTGGTCTGTCTGGACACAAGCTGCTTTTCTAACACAACACACATGGCTTAAGGGCTTGTCACTCGGGACTCTCTCGGGTGTCCCAGCCTCTAGCTATGCTCTTCCCCATACCTACAATAAACCTTCTCCTCCACCACATCCAGGAGCAGTCATGTCCTCTCCTTATATTTCTTCTAATCACTTTTATTCACTTTTACTTTTTTCAGTTCTGTGGGTGGAAAGCATTCTTTACCACTAGACTACTCATGCCCTGTCCCCTTTCTGGGGTTTTAAATTTTGAATGAATAATGGATGGCCACCCGTACTTCTCCTTTGTTGCTCAGTGCCTCTACCAAGAGAGTCTCAGTGTCATTTAAGTACGTGGACAAGCTGCAGAGGGGTTCTCCACAAACCATAACTGGAGCCAGGCATGACCTTTTCCCAAGACCATAAGATCAAGCTCACTGTCCGACTCACACCAGGCCTCAAGGTCCTGGCCAAGAGGGACCTGATCAAGGTGACCTGTGGATCCTCTTTTGCAGGTGACATTTATGGCCTCCCAGGCTCACAACCCATAGGTGCTAGGAAACACAGCCTCAGAGCCTTCTGTGAGGTCTCAGGATGTGAGAGGGACTCTTTTTCCAAAACCCAAAGAGTACAGAACAGGGGAACTTCTCCAAAGAGGGCCCTGGTTTTTCTTACCAAGGGCAGAAATCACTCTGTTTCTAGGCTGATGTGTCTTTCACAGAAGAGATGAACAAATATAAAATAAAATGCCATTGTCCCAGACTTGGCCTAGCAAAGGCCCTAAGGCTATTTTTTCTCTTTCATGGGATTGCACGCGAATGAAAAGCAGCATTGACTGTTGCACCGGCTGCTCACTCTAGATGAAGTTGAAATTAGACAGTTTTTAAAGACGTTTGTCTTGTCTACGCGGGACGAGAGCCAGACTGTTTGAGAAGAGCCAAACTGGAAGGCAGGAAGCTCCAGCAGGTCCCAGCAGTGAGTTTCACATCCATTCCGCACACTTACTAAGCTTTTTCTCTGCACAATATCCGAGCTGCTGTAGTTCCCCAGGATAGATGGTGAAATAGCCCCTCCCCCTCCCCCCACAGCCGCTCCCTCTCAAGCCTCCACTGGAACAGGTGATGGAGTGGTCAGCCATTTTTAAAAGGTGATGGCATGGAAAAATCAAGTCATCCTAGGAAGGCTCAAGGCTGGAAGCCCTTCTTGTTTTCCTAGAATAGTTGCACCAGGGCTAGAGATGGCACTGTAACTGAGCAGAAAGAAAACCACTGCTAAGTGCTGCCTTGCCCAGCCATTGCATGGGTAGGTTTTTGTTCTTAGTTTTATTTTAGTTTTTGCAGTTCTGTGGGTGGAAAGCACTCTTTACCACTAGACTACTCATCCCCTGGCTCTTTTTTGGAGGTTTAAATTTTGAGACAAGCTCTCACTATGTTGCCTCAGCTGGCTCTGATTTCACTCTGTAGCCCAGGCTGGCCTGGAACTTTCACTCCTTCCTCAACTTCTCAAATAGCTGGGTCTACAGGCCTAAGCCACCAGGAGGGCCAATTCACTGTCTTCCCGGTCTTCCTCCTAGCTAACCAACAGGAAGGGGTGGTCATGTGACCCAGACTCAACCAATAAGAATCTCCCTCTCGAAATAAGGCCCAGTACTACAACCATTGGCAAATCACCGAGGCTGAAGCCAGATTATGTGACCTCTGCCTTCCGCGGGAGCTCAGCCTGGACGTCCCGTAAGCAGCCTGAAAGTGCTATGAAGCAGGTAGGAACTCTGAGGAACCAGGGAGGGAACCCAGAGGAAGACTGCATAGGGAGGCAACACCAAAGGTAGGAATGGGCGGGGCCTACAGACCTGGAAATGAAGATGATCAATAGTAATGCATCGTGAGGCGCAAAGTTATCTGGAAGGGAAGATCACAAAAGCCTCACCGAAAAGAAATGATAAGTGCTTCAGGGGATGAGTCTGTTCCTTACCCTGATTTGATTACTGTGAAATGCATACGTTTATCCAAGCATCACACCGTAACACAAATCTGTATAATTGGAGGAAGAGGAGTGGGAGGAGGGAGCCAAGAGGGAGAGCTCAGGAGACGATGTCTTCTTCATGCTCTCTGTCTGCTCTCCATCAGCCTTTTAATAAAAGTTCTCATGTGAACAGACCACCTCTTCCTGGGAAATGAAGCCCAGAGAAAGAGTCTGACTGCAGACTACTGCCCAAAACCCCTCGAGACCCCAAAAGTACAGAGAGGATGGATAAACTCCTGTTCTCTGTACATCAGTCTTTCAAGACCCGTAAATCCCATGTCAAGCGTCAGGCTGCCCTAACTCGGGAAGATAAAAAATGGACCTCCCAGGCAAGACAATAGCAGCTGCCATCTGAGGGACCCCCAAGTCCATCTAGTCATTTCTACTCTCCCCCAAACTCCATGCCTACTTTGTCTCTCAGCTCTGGGAATGGCACCATCTGGGGATTGAGTCTGTCCCTTTGCTGAGGTTCATGATATAGCCTAGGTATTTGATAGCCTATGGCAGTGGTTCTCAACCTCCCTAATACTGTGCCCTTTTAATATAGTTCATGTTGTAGTTGGTGACCCCCACCCAGAAAATTATTTCTGTTGCTACTTTATAATTGAAATTTTGCTGCTGTTATGAATCGTCATATAAATACCTGACATGTAGGAAATCTGATATGTAATCCTTGTAAAAGGGTCTGTCGACCCCCAAAGGGGACACGACCCACAGGTTGAGAACCGTTGGCCTGAGACACCATGAATACAGAGTGGGAAATAAAAATGGAGGAAAACAAACAGAGTGAGCGACGGTGGATGGAGTCGCCATAATAAAATGGGAACAAGAACTGAAAAATAACTGTTAACCTTTACCTTAAGAAAAAAAGAAAGGAGAATTCAGTTACAAAGATCTGATATTCATAAGTGAAAATCAATTTGATACTGGGCATTAGAAACAAAGAGTGGGTAGAGAAAATGGAAAGCCAATGGACCTGTAACTTAGTGATACAGCAGTTGCCTAAGCGAGATGCTCTCAGGTTCCAACCCAAGGACCACAAGGCAAAAACGGGAGCCAGAAGAGATAGGTGAACCACCCTTTTAGAACATAAATCTAGGTGTTTAATGTCACCAAGGCCATCTATCTGTACCCTTAACCCATTGTCTGATTCTGGTGTGGACACTGAAGGTAATTCTTTCCCCAGATACACTTGATCATAAGAAGCACCACATTAAACCTACCTGACCCCAGGACTCACTTCTGTCCAATGCATTAGAATGTGCAGAAGGGCTGTGTGGTAGGCATGCCTGATAAGTAGCCCTCACTCCTCTTCCCTCCCCATTCTCAGAGTGACAGTGAAAGACCCCTGTTGCAGGAAAATTCTAACCCAGAACAATAGCAATGCATATGAGGCTGTGTTATTACAGTAACCTGTGTAGCCAAAACTGAAGACAGAGCAAGGTGACCATGTCCAGGGAAATGGGTCTAAAGACTGTTGTTGATAATTGCATGCAAGGGTATAAACACTGTGGTAACTCACAGCCACTGAACTAAGTGTCCACACACCACCATAGAAAGAACTTTAGACACATTCGATAGTCTGAAAAGAAGCATATAAACATTAAATGCAAACACATGCTTTCTACCCATGGGTATGGATTTAAATCAAAGGCATAAATCAAATTCATGTAAAGTGGTTGTCTTTGGGGAGAAGAGAAAAGGGATGTGAGGATCAAATAAAGGAGGCAAAACGAGATGTACTTTGCCCAGACCAATGAGGACGGGGTCCACAAACTGAGAAGTAGATTTGATTCAATTCCTTACACGTATCTGAGTTTGGAAAAAAAAAAAAAAAAAAGTTAATTCATTTCTATAGTGAAGTTCTAGAAACTTGGCTTCCTTCTGCCTGGGTTGTCCAAGCTTGCCTGAGGTCTATCTCCTTCAGTTCTGCCATTCCCTGTATTCTCCCAATAAAGACTCATTCTATGCTCTGCCCTATCCCCACGAGGTGGGAGAATCAGCTTCTACTTTTGGCCATTAGCAACCCAGTGTGCCCTCCATGAACCCATTTCTGGGCAATACAGGGCTCTACTTGGAGAATTGCCTTTTGGGTAAAAAAGATAAAAATGGCCATTGATCTCCCCCATCCAGGTACCAGGGCCATGGCTATTGTTTGATTTTGAAGTCCTGAGTTTCGTAAGATAGCAAGCTTTTTGGTTTTTCCTACTTCCAGGTTTTTGTCTTAGATTTTCATGCTGTAAGCTAAAAGAAACCCTTTCTTCCCCAAGTTGTTTTTGGTCACTGTTTTATCACGGCAACAGAGAAACAAAAGAGGGAACCATACATACCTCAGTGGCCCTACTTCCCAAAGGTTCCACAGCTTCCTAAAAGAGGGCCACCATCTGAAGACCAACTTTTCAAACTCAGGAGCCTGAGGAGGACATTTCACCACTATACCATAAGGAGGTCTTCAGGTCATATAGGACATGGTGCCAACTGGCACTGTGGGACCACACCCATGCTCACACTCCTCTGCTTCTGGGCCAGGAGGTGTCTTTACTCCAACCTTAATGTGCTGTGTTGTCAGTGACAACCACCACTGTTCCAGATTAGCTGCCCAATGACCCTTCGTTTAACTCCCATTTCAAGAGACAGCCCTTTCAGGGCAATCTAATTTGGTGCCATTCTCTAATACTCAGAATGTTCTTGAACCCTTCTCAAGCAACCCCCAAAGCCTCTTAGCACACTCTGAGATCAAATCTCCCTTCCCTGGTACATTCTCTAATCCCACTTCTAATTTAAGAAGTTTCCCCGATTTCCTTAATTACTCTTTGTGCTTGCTGAGTTCATTTTCCTAATCACTCCCAATCAGACCACATCGTATCCTCCCCACTGGCTACCCCCACAGACCCTCTACAATCCCACAATCCCAATCTCCTTCCTTAATAAGTTCTCAGCTCTCCTGGGTGTCCAGCAGACTTAATTCCATTTCCCAGCCTCTCTGACGCCTGGGGACAAACACTAGCATAGAATATTTTGATAAGCTGGGCTACATGCTGATAGAGTCTGCAGTCACCTGGGTTGGAGGGGGCGGGGCAGAAAGACGACTGGCTTTCTATAGGATCAACATACCTCCGTTTTGAGTTCCTACTTGGCCTCCACATAAGGCCTAAGGCCTATTACATAGTTGCACTCCCTTTGCTATGGACAGGACTCTGAATCTCCACACACCTCCCAGGGGTTCAGGGAACAATCAACAGATTGTTATTAGTGAATGGCACTCTTTTTATTATGTATTAGCCATTCCGGGAAAAACCAGTTATTCTATCACAGACAGTCTCTTGCAAGTAAAGAGAAAAGAAAGGAGAAATAGGAGAGAGAACAGGGAAGGGCAGATAACGAGGAATTTCAATACCAGGAAAAAAAAAAGATTAAATTTGTACCCAGTTTAAAATTTCATTTATCTTTCATGAAAATGAAATTCACGCCATTCCAATGGATATGAAAAGCCTTGGAACAGTTCAGTCCATGAAAAAAGAGATATTGGTGATGCCTCAGTCAGTAAATTCTCAAAGCATGCTTTCTGCGTGATCCAGATCTGACCCTGGAACGCTGCCTCTGGGCATTCAGATGTTGGTACTGGGAAAGCCCAGAGCAACTTGCCAGCTGAGGGGCAACACAGATCCATCTGGAAATGGACCCTGTTGTTATGAGTCAATTCTTCAGTGTCCCCTCTAAAAGAAATTCCACGCTGTTCAGCTTTTTGTTTTGTGCAGCTAAATGCCATCGGCTATTTTGTTGACTAAGCATATCTTTAATAAACCAGGCAAGTTAGGCTGGGTCCAAAAGAAAGGAAACACCCAGACCAGCTTGCTGCTTGCTTGTTCCTTCTGTTTTCTGTCCTTGTTGATTTTATTTTGTGGGTATCCAAGTTATCTAGATAGACAGAGGGATAAAGGGTGAAAACTGCAAGGTGGTTCAAGGCAGAAGCAAGTAGGAGCAATATCACATCACCCCACCATGGCCCACAAGACCGCCCCAGCTCTCCTCCGTTTCATAGGAATGGCTCTCCATACTGTTTGTCTAGTAAAACTGCCTGCTTCTGTCATGTGCCTGACGCCCCCTGAGAAACTCTTCTGAGAAGAGGAAAGGGAAGCAAGTCTTAGTACGCCCTATTTGTGGAATTCTCTGTGCTGCCTGCCCTTTTCTAGAGAGACAGAAACAGATGTCTCCTCATCCCAGAGAGGGTACCCAGGACAGGCCAAGGAGACGACTCCACCCCAGTCTAACTTGGTAAAGCAAGGAACACAATGTGGTTACCGGGCGACAGGCTTATGACGGACAGAAGTACAGATAACTCACAGGAACTGCCACACTAAAAAGCCCACCCAGCATTTGTGAGGATTGAGAAACGCCTCATTGCTGGACCCTGCACAACCTGCAGGGAGCTCCACTGAAGAAAATCCCCCCTCCCCCTAGAAACTGTTTACTGCTTGTCCATCCTTGGGGAGAGGCCAGGTCGTGTGCATCTTCTAATGTTGAGGCTTGTAAGTTTTGTGAGCCTTTTAGCTTTCAGTGCCTCTTCCCTCCCTCAGGAGGGAATATTGAGATTTGAAGGAAACAGCTACACAGACATTCTATCTTCCCATCCCCTCCCCCCTATTAAATTAAGTTTGTCCATAAAGCAAGCTATCAGAAACTCAGTGCTACTTCTGTCTGTCAAGAAGCCTTAGCTTGCCCTTCAATGTGGACCTTTGCTCTGGGACAAACATGCTCCACACCCCTGGCTTTGTCTGTTTTCTTTGATTCCCACAAGAACCCAAAACCTCTGTGTAGAGAACCCAGTCTGTTTCTTTTATCTTCAAGAACTTCCAGACCTCACCATCAGCAAACCTGTGAGGATGGGAGAATCTTAAATGGACAAAATAAGTCTGGGCAAGTGCCACAGACCCCGCAGAGATTCGGTACTGAACCTAGGTAACAGTAGAAAATGTGGCTTTAGAAAGGCAAATGAGCTAATAACCCACGGTCACAGGTTTCTATCCCTGCACAAAACATCATGACCAAGTTGGGGAGGAAAGGGCTTATTCAGTTTACACTTTCACATTGCTGTCCATCCATCACCAAAGGAAGTCAGGACTGGAACTCACACAGAGCAAGAACCTGGAGGCAGGAGCTGATGCAGAGGCCATGGAAGGGGTACTGCTTACTGGATTGCATGCCCTGGCTTGCTCAGCTTGCTTTTTTGATAGAACCCAGGACTACCAGTTCAGGGATGGCACCACCCACAGTGAGCTGGGCCCTGCCCCCTTGAGGGATCACTAATTGAGAAAATGCCTTACAGCTGGATCTCATGGAGGCATTTCCTCAAGGGAGGCTCCTTTCTCTGTGATAACTCCAGCTTGTGTCAAGTTGACACAAAACCAGCCAGTACAATTGACCCCTTGTCAACTTGACAAACACATCACTATTAAGCCTTAACCCTTATTTTCTTATTCATCCCCAAGATCTAAATAACTTTAAAAGTCCCACAGTCTTTACAAATTCTTACATATTAAAATTTCAACCCCTTTAAAATATCCAATCTCTTTTGAAATTCAAAGTCTTTTTTACAATTTAAAGTGTCTTAACTGTGGGCTCCACTAAAATACTTTCTTACTTCAAGAGGGAAAAATATCAGGGCACAGTCACAATCAAAAGCAAAATCAAACTCTTACTGTCTAATGTCTGGGATCCACTCATGATCTTCTGGGCTCCTCCAAGGGCTTGGGTCACTTTTTCAGCCCCACCCTTTGTAGCACACACCTTGTCTTCTAGGCTCCAGCTGCCTGTCCTCCACTGCTGTTGCTGTTCTTTGTGGTCATCGCATGGTACTGGTATCTTCAAAACACTGCTGTCTTCTGCTGCAACTGGGCTGCACTTTCACAAATAGCCTCTCATAGGCTCTTTTCATGGTGCTAAGCCTCAGCTTCTCTGTATGACTCCTTCAGTCCTGGGCTTTCAACTGCCACTGAGGCTTCACCTTCACCTATGGCCACTCCTGGTCTCTCACAGTGCCAAGCATCAGCTGCTACCCCTTCATGTTTCAAAACCAGGACCTCGTGGGTGACTCTTCTACATTACCAAGTCTGGCTGCCAACTCGAGGTACAACGGTGGCTGCCTCTGGAACACAGCTTCTCTGTGCTCTCAGAAAACACTTTCCAGAAGATTTCATCTCAGTGATGCTGGTCTCTTCTTAATCACCGCTAATATCTTAGCTCCAGCTAACCAGCATCTATCATTCCAGTAATGCAAAGGTTTCACTTTAGTAGTTCTGGTATCCCGTTAATCACAGTTGATTCTTCAGCCCCAGCTAACCAAAACTATAGAATCTTCACAATCAAAACAGCAGCAGCTCTGATAAGAGTCTTTAATCTTCCCTCTGAAATGTCACAAGCCAAGCCTCCATCATTTGCACTGTTCTCAACATTATCTTCCAAGCGCCTACAGAGCATCCCGTAGAGCTCTTAATACCCAATGGCTTTTTTAGCTAAAATTCCAAAGTCCTTCCACAGTCTTCCCCCAAACATGGTCAAGTTGTCACATGAATACACATTTCTGGTACCAGTTTGTCTTAGGGTTTGTATTCCTGCACAAAACTTCATGACCAAGAAGCAAGTTGGGGAGAAAAGGATTTACTAAGCTTATACTTCCACATTGCTGTTCATCACCAAAGGAAGTCGGGACTGGAACTCACACGGGGCAGGAACCTGGAAGCGGGAGCTTTTGCAGCGGCCATGGAGGGGAATTGCCTACTGGATTGCTTCCCTTGGCTTGCTTGCTCAGCTTGCTTTCTTGTAGAACCCAGAACTACCAGCCCAGGGATGGCCCCACCCACAATGGGCTGGGCCCTCCCCACTTGATCACTAATTGAGAAAATGCCTTATAGCTGGATCTCATGGAGGCATTTCCTCAAGGTAGGCTCCTTTCTCTGTGATAACTCTAGCTTGTGTCAAGTTGGCACATAAAATCAGCAAGTATACCCACAATGCTTGTTCTATCCTCTACAACTCACAAAACTAACGAGTTATTCAATTCACTTGTTTTTTCTTCATTCTAGGACTTTTAAACACTTTTGACATTCATAAGTCATGACCCAGAATCATCTCTCTGTCTGTCTGTCTGTCTTGACTGTCTGTCTGTCCCTCTCCCTCTCCCTCTCCCTCTCCCTCTCCCTCTCCCTCTCCCTCTCCCTCTCCCTCTCCCTCTCCCTCTCCCTCTCTCTGTCTCACACACACATTCAAACTTAAACACCAAAACAAGCTTTACAAAATGTCACTTGGTTCATGCAAAGCACTGCTACTTCCCATTCCCCACCACCACCACCACCATTTGATTGGATTTTACAATGTTGGCCATTCATAGTCCTCTAAATGGTTTTCCAGCCGCTGTTGAAACTACAGCTCCAGGCACCCAATATGTTTTTTTGTTTGTTTGTTTGTTGTTTCTTTTCTTTCTGCACTGAAGATCAGCTGGTTTTTGCATCACCTCTTCCCAGGGTCTTTGCTCCTCCTGGAGATCTCAGGGCAAGAGAAACTAAGAACTTCACTTCCTCAGTCCCCTCTCTAACCGTTCCATTTGATTCCGGCTTACCTTGGAGAGTCTTAGTGCAGGCTCAAGGCGGCATAGACTGAAGTCCATCCCCCTACCCAGTACTGTGGTTCTCAGTCTTCCTAATGCTGCGAACCTTTAATACAGTTCTCACATTCGAGTAACAACATTCAGAAGTCCTTTACTCAGAATACCAACAAAATGCAGTCAGCCAGGAAATGGAAGAGCGGCCTACATAATTCTGCCAAGAGGACAAACTATCCTGACTGAAGTCTTGTGATTTAGGCCAAAGCCCATCTTTAGGTTCCCTTAGTTGGATTCCTTTCACACCATGACACTTTTACTTGGTGGACAGGTTTTTTTTTTCTTACAGACAAATGCAAATCCTTTTGTGAAGTGAGCCATCGTTTAGCTACCTAAGCATGTCCATATACACCCACTCGGCACATGCATTAAGGTGTAGAAGAGGTTTACTGTCATTTGGGGCAGAGTTCAGACTAGCTCCTCACTTCAAGGTCAACGTCAGGCCATTCGCATCTGCCTCTTCTGGGAACCTGCCAGGCTTACACTCTCAGGTGGCCCCACCCAAACTGCACTGGAAACTGTGGTGGAGCCGGGCAGGTACCTGGGTCCTTGCCAAAGCTGGAAGAACCTTAGTTTTAGATGTTTGAATCAAAACAGAAATACATTTCCACCCTAAACCCACAGCCACTTCATCTACCACCCTAAAACATATAAAAGCAAGGAACACATGAGAATTAGACACAAAGGGGTTGGGCTCACCACCATAATGTCGGGATTGTCCTCGATCAATGGCAGTGCCCATGGCTTTCTGAGTACTGCCCTGCCTGTCCACACACATACGAAGGTGCAGGCTGATCTACAACTGTGGTACTTGATTTCTCTCTCCATGAGAGAGAGCTACAGTCCATTTAAACTGACAGGCGAGTGAAGAAAAATGTAGCCAGCACAAAGTGACCGCACAGAAAGGGAAAGTGAGTAATAGGAGGAGAGGGATGAGCAGAGAGCTGAAGAGCAGAGGGTTGTCAGGAGAAGGAACACGCTGCTCTGGAGACGCGCGCGCGGAGACTGAGTATTCAGAAAGCAGATGAATGAAGGAGAGCAGAGCCTGGGGCCCTAGCTCAGCCAATAAGTGCTTACTATGCAGCCACAAGAACCTGAGTTCTGATCCGCAGCACCCAACTCCAGGCTCAATGAGAGAGCTTGTCTCAAAAACTAAGGTGAAAGCCAAGCATGGTGGCCCGATCTTTAATCCCAGCACTCAGGAAGCAGAGGCAGGTGGATCTCTGAGTTTGACACCAGCCTGCTCTATAACGTGAGTGGCTATATAGTGAGAACCCCCTCTCAAAATAACAAATAAAATCAGGTGAAAGGCTGGAGAGGTGGCTCCGTGGCTAAACCCTTGCAACATAAGCATAAGGAACATGGTTCACATCCCAAGAAACTCATAAACTCTTGGGTTGCTGTGGCCTCCTACCTGCAATTCTACTCTCTGAAGGAGGAGCCAGGGGTCCTTAGAGCAAGCTGCTACTCATATCAATGAGCTCTGTGTTTGATTGAGAGAGCCTGTCTCAATGAATAAGGTGCGGTAAGTCTCCCTAGAGGATGACTCTCAACTTCAGCCTTGGGATACCACATGCATGTACACACACATGTTCACATGCACTCATTGTACATGTGCATTGACACTTGCAAAAATGTACCCACACACACGTGGAAAAGGAAGCAATAGTAAGGTAGAAAGGCAATTGAGAAAATCACTCAGTGTCTGTCCTTCACAGGTGCATGCACACATAAGAACATGTACACATATAGACTGCAAAGAAAAAAAGAAAAAGACAGAAAAAAAAGTAAAATAAAAGGCAAAGGAGGGAAATAGATAAACCGAGAGCAGAAGAGAGGCTGCAGGCAGGGAGGGATTAGAGCCTTCAGCCAGGAAACAGCTTTCCTCCCAGCATGGGACTTCATCTAATTGCCCTGGTCTTGAGCTGGACTGGTCCTAGGCTTGGAAAAGGCCATAAGCATCTTATAGGCTAGGCGTATGTTCCATCTAATCCTCTGCAGTATGGCTGTGTGCCTGCTGCAGACAGCAGGCTCATGCCAGCTGCCAGGTGCTGGGGCAGACACAATGGATTCCAGACGGCCAGGAGCCAGACAGAGGCGGGGAGAGGCAAGCGATTCCCCCCAGACCCCAGACCCTGGCCAGGAGCAGGGGGGAGGGGGGAAGGGAGAGCCTACTCCCTCATCCCATTTAAAGGCTGGATCGAAGCGTGTCCAGATTCTCGCTGATTCCAGGCATCTCGCATTGCTTTGCTCCAAGCTTTTCCTCAGAAGTCGGTTTGCCAGGATGAACAAATGTTCAATTCTGTCAGCTGGAAAATGAGAGGAAGAGACGGGAGGAAGGAGGGAGAGAGCAAGAGAATGAAGAAGGATGGCGATGGGAAGGGCTTGCTCCTTTCTCACGCTCTAACTCTTCCTAACTGTCTGTAGAAAAGCACACGTTGGCCACAGGGACTTAATCTCCACGTTCAGTTTTGTTTGTTTAGTTGGTTGGTTGGTTTTGTTTTGTTTTTTTACACTTTCTGTTTTCCTTTTTTCTTTTTAATATCCCCTTTCAAAGTAAGAATTAGTTTAGTCTAAGAGCATCCTAAGCAAAGGTAAGTCAGCTATCCAGGAAGAGGGCCGTCATGTCTGGAAATTACTGGAGGGAATTAGAAAAAACACTTCACCCAACTCACACTGTGACATGAGACATGTTAGCACTTGGGGATAGACAGGTGTGGAGAGAGGACTCATCCATCGGTTTCTGGTTGCCAGCCCAGATCTGCCAGCCCTGGAGGGTGCCCTCTCTGTTTTCTCCTGGGACCCCACCCTACCCCCTGACTCCACCCATCGTGTCAGACAGCACCACAAAATGACAGTTCTCAAAACCACCCACCCCTTGAACTTAGAGAGAAAATGTCTTAAAGAATCAGGAAGAGGAAGGGGGAAGAAAGTCAACACTGTAACTATTATATAGACCATAGATCCAAAACATTATATAAGAGCAGCCCTAAAAAGAAAAGTAAGGCTGAATGATCTGCTGGCAGAGTCTGGAGTGGTGATTCATTCACTCACATCTCAGTTGGACAGCTAAGAAGGCCCCGAAAGGTGAGAGTTTAAAAAAGAAAAATAGTGCAAATATTATGGGATGTGATGGGTGGAATGTCATGACCTGGGTTTGCATGGGATGTGATGGGGTGAGGTGGGCTGATGGGAAAATGTTGAGCTCTGGGAAGGAAGGATCTGTACAAAAGAGGTTGTCCTATAAAGCAGAGGTTTTATTTACACAGAGGAACAGCAGGACGTTCTTCAGCATTTCTATCCACCCGACCTTCAAGTCAGGGTGATGGTCTTAAGCCTACGCCTCCAAGGACACTGGAAGCTGGCATGCTTTTGTGCTACAGTTTAACCATTAGCGTGTGTTAGAGGAACAGGCTCTCCAGGCTTCTGCTGTAAGTTTCCCCAGGGAAGAGATTTACAAACGCACCGGGATCAAAGGAGTCACATGACAAAAGAGAGATGGAATTCCCCACATTTCCTGGGAGCTCTTTGCACTGCTCACACTGCCCATTCCTATTTGCAGAAGACAGCACATGCGCCTCCTCAGAAAATCTGATTCAGTGTTGCCAGGCAAAGGTGTCCATGAGCCCAGCAGTCAGAAGGCTGAGGTAAGTGGGACAGTAAGTTTGAAGCGAGCCTGGGTCACATACAAAGAGACTTTGACTCAAAGAATAAAGAAAAAAGCAGCACACTGTGAAGTTAAGCATGCTAGGGAGCTGTTTCCCAGCATTACCTCTGAGATAACTCAACTTCCAAAGGATGCGCCCTGTCCCTCAGCTCCCTACCACACCACATCCCCAGAATCCAGAGACCAAGTACTAAAATCTTTACAGCGTGCTTGTTTGTAAAATCTCATCATGGACAATTCACTTGAAAACAAAAAGTCAACGTAAAATTTAATTATTGTACAAGTTGCTCTGTCTGCTTGTGGATGAAGACATAGCTCTCGGCTGTCTGTCCAGCACCTCACTGCCAATGTCCGGCACCGCACTGCCAATCACATACGCCTTCTGCTATGGCGCTAACGGATAAGCTTCTGGAAACTGCTGAGCAGGCGCTTAGAAAATTTCTCCTACCCTTTGACAGAGAATTGGTCGAAAAGAGTGTAGTAGCCAAAACTGTCACCAAAGGTGGCATTATGCTTCCAGAAAAGTCTCAAGGAAAGGCATTTCAAGAAACAGTCGTAGCTGTGGGATCCAGTGAGAAATGAAGGGATGCATAGATTAAACCAGTGAATATGAAGAAAGATGGAGACAAAGTTCTCCCAGAATATGGAGGCACCAAAGTCGTTCTAGACAACAAGGGTTATTTCTTCTTTACAGATGGAGATATTTTTGGAAAGTATGTGTGGACTGAAATAACCGCTAAAGTAGTGTCACATGAACTGTTCATTCCACTAACATTGTGAACTATTTCATCATGTAAATAATTCCCATGCCTTCTTTTATATTAAATTGATGGCACTTCAACTAAAAAGGGGGGAAAAAGTGTACAAGTTGATAGATCTTAAACCAAGGATGTGTGTTTGTTAGTGAATGGGTTCACAGCACAGCGATACTGGGATGTGCTGGGATCTTTGAGAGATGCCAATTAGTACAAAATAATTACAACATTAGGAGTGTTGACCCAGGAATGGATTAATGTAGTTCTGGGAGCATAGTTAACTGTCGAGAATGTAAGTTGCTAAAAGGAAGGGGGTGTTTCATTATCTTACCATCTGACCTCTTCCCTCCTGCATGATGCCTGTCATGGTGTGAGGCAGCAAGGAAGCACACCCTTCAGAGACAGATGCATTGTAATTTCCAACCCTGGGCTTTGGATCTCCCAAACAGCAAGCTAAGAGAAAGCTTTTCATTATAAAGTTTCTAGGTTTGGAGATTGTGTTCTTGCTGCATAGAATTAATGAATGCACACTTTATTAATAGAACATTTCTCCAAAGTCTTGTATTAATAGGAAAATTGAGGCTAGTACACATCTCTTACAGACTTTGATATGAATGTCTTAGACTAGCATGTTTCACTAGTTGTAATCCATGAGCCAGTATTGATGTTTTTATTTAGTGAATGCTTTATTTCGCTCCCAAGTTTCAGCCTTAGTTTTTTGTTACTTGGTCTTTTTTCTTGTTTGTTTATTCCTTTAGTTTTTTGTTTGTTTGTTTGGTTGGTTGGTTGGTTTTTCTTTCTGGGTACCACATTACACCAAGTGATTACATATCTATAGCCTCCTCTCAGGTGTGACAGCTGCTTAGACGTTGCTCCTTGTTTTTGATGACCTCGATGGCTTTAAGGCGCATTAGGGATTTTGTAGACTATTCTAAAGGTATGTCATGGTATCTGGGCTACGGTGCTTAGTTGGGAGATTCCTGAGGTGAAGTGCCACTCTAGTCTGACTATCAACGCGACTCACTCTGCTGGTGCTGCCATTGCCTAGAAAAGGCATCTTCATGATGAAGCTCCTCCTCTATCCCTTTCTCCATGTCTTTCCTGGAAGTTATCACTTGCAGCCCACACTTGAGAAGTGGGGATTTGAATATGAGAGTTTGTTTTATTTTTATTTGTTTTGTTTTTTGGGGGGTGGGGGGAGGGACATACTCAATATTCAGCTCAGGCTGCCCTTGAACTCAATTACCCTCCTGCCTTGGCCTTATAGGCATGTGCCTGCCACCCTGCCTGTCTGCTGTTTTACTTAATGGACTTTAAAAAGAGAAACAGTCATTTTCAAATGAAATGGAAGTACAGACAGCTCCCATGTCTGTTCTTCCGCCCTGTGTGTACAGGCACACTTCCTATGTGCAGTCTTCATCGGAGCGGGGCATCTGCTACAATCGGTAGCCTGTTCTAAACACATCACTGTCATCCAAAGTCCACAGTAAACACCAGAGCTCACTCTTGGTTTGTACATATTTGTCCAGTGGTAGAGACACAGGGGTCTACTACTGTAGGGTTGCACAGAGGGTGTGCCTGAGACGGCCTGCATATCTCTCCATTCTGTTCATCCCTTGTGGCTCTGATCTCCCTTTTTTTTAGAATGACATCTACTTAGGGGTATAGGTTGGTTTTTTTTGTTGTTGTTGTTTGTTTTTGTGTTTTTTTAGACTAATCTCTGTACTTAAGCATCGTGGACATTCTTGTGTGTCTGATCTGTTCTTCAGTTGATTGGCAACAGAGCAGGTGATCTATCCATTCTAATTTTCGTCTTCAATTCAAGCCGGGTCTCATCATTTCTCCAGATTTGAAGTCAGACATCTTTCCTTTCAGGACCTCCCTGGCCACCCCAGATACCACTGCAGACTCAGGCCTTTCCTCCTTCCTGGCTTTGTTCTTAGCACTTTCAGTAAGAGCTGTGTTGTAATTTGCTTTAATTTGCTCATCTCTGAGAGGGCGAAGACCGTTGCTGCTTTAGACGGTTTCCAGCATCTGGTTTACTGCTGTCTCACGGGAGTAAATACCGAGTGTTTAGTGTGTAAAGCCAATAAACCTAACCACTTCTACTACACGACACACACACACACACACACACACACACACACACACACACACACACAGACTTTATGCAAATTTGTACATCTGCCCACTCACCTGGCTTGCCCCTCACCTCCAGAGGACAGCAGCAGTTCAGGGTGGGAAGAGTGACACTTGAGGGTGCAGTAGCCATAACTACCAGATCTTCTCTCTTCTCCTACACTGTGCTTGCTATAGTGCCTTTATTTTCCACTTGAGATAAATTTCTCTGGGGATGTTTTTCCTACTACATTTTTAGTTTTCAGTTTAAATGTTTAATTAAAAAATTTTGACTGTTTTTGAACGAGTCAGATAATTTTGAGAACCGTGAGACTTGTTAGCCACCTTTTCCGTTTAATTACACCCCACCAAGAGCTGAGCCACTGCCCTGTGTTAGACAGACCCCTCAAGTTCTTCAAGGCCAAGGAGACATGCCCACTGCACTCTGTGAATCTCCTTCTAGACCACATTCCTAAGCACCAGGCTGACAAATTCTATCTCCCAGTAGCTCCAAGCTCTCTTCTAAGGTCTTCTGTCTGAACCTGATCTCCTAAGGGCAGACCTCTCCAGGAAGAGTGCCCCCTCTAAACCCTAGAACAGTGGTTCCCAAACTCTGGGTTGTGACCCCTTTGGGGAGTCAAACGACCCTTTCACAGGAGTCACCTAAGACAGTCAGAAAGCAGATATTTACATTATGATTCATAACAGTAGCAAAATTACAGTTATGAAGTAGCAATGAAAGTAATTTTATGGTTGAGGGTCACCACAACATGAGGAACTGTATTAAAGGGTTGCAGCTTTAGGAAGGTTGAGAACCACTGCTCTAGAGGACAGGGCAAGCAAAGGTGCAGGAGGCAGCAGAGAGTGAGCCTGAGGTGCACAAGGCACCTAAGCACTTGCCACTTAATTCGTCCTCTGAGCCTGGATACCAACAGCAGGCCACCTCCCTCGATGTAATCTTGTTCCCCTGGCTAACAAGAATACTACCTTCATAATTGTCTCTGTGTCTATAAATGACAGAATAGTCCATATGTGTGAGGCAGGATTTCTGTCCTTTTCCCCGTTGTTTTTGATCGCAGTCTAATGTTGGCCAAAGCCCTTCTCTTTCCAGAGCTCAGGTCTTCTCTTTCTGAGCCCACTATATCAGTCCAGATTTCCTCAGGATTTCAGAGGGCTTCCACCTTGTCCCCAACCACAAACAAACCTACAGTCATATACCTATGCTGGGTTTATTTTCTAAACTATAGCCTAGGTTCCTAGAAATAGGGTCAGTCTTTTGAGGAGATAGTGTCATGTCATTTTATAGCTGTTTCCAAACGTTTCTGGACAAGATGCCCATCTCACCAGCCTCCCGGCCCTGGATGCTATGATAGTTTTAAATTTTGAAAACTGAATGTCTGAATGTCTGAATGTTTTAAACTCCAAATGTCTGATTAATTTTGCTATTGTTCATCTGACTCCTGGGAGGAAGCGGACTGGGGGACCAACATCATTCCAAACCTCTAGCTATTAGCACTTTCTTCTCTCTAATTCACCTTGTCTTATTCTCTCCCCACCCCCCATCCCCCAGCCCCCCAACCCCCACCCCCACCCCCGCCGCATGGAGATAGGTGTTAGTTTTCTCATATCAAGGTAAGACCATTTACCTACATAGTTACAGTCATTATCCACTTTCCCTTGTGTATTTCTCATGTAGCTATTGGATAATCAAATACTTTTTCTTGTTTATTTATTTATTTATTGGTAACATTTTCTGCTTTCTGTCTGATTTAAAACAAACTCTCCACGGATCCTAAATCCTACTCTGTTCTTTTATTGCCTTTGCTTCTCTCCTCCCTTTGTGGAGGAGCCAAGTCGGGAAACAAAGGCGCTCTCAGAAACAGAGAGACCTTGAAGTCGATGCTCTGAGCCGGTTCTTCAGCTCCTGCTCTTTATTCAGACTTTAAAACATCTTGTCTTCCAGAAGCCTCTCTGAAAACGTCAGCACAGCTGCAGTAGTGACACTTCAAGGTTGTGTCAGGGTTTCAGGAGAGCCTTACAAGGATGGACAGCTTGGAAAAGAGGACAGAGGAAAAAGGCAAACTGAAGAGGAGGAAGGGGGAGGGGGAAAAGAGGAAAAGGGGGAGGAAAAGGAAGAGAAGGAGGAAGAGGAGGGAGACAAGGAGAAGGAAGAGGGGGAGGGGAGGAAGAGGAGGAGAAAGAAGAGGAGGAGGAGGAAGAGGAAGAAGAGGAGGAAGAAGAAAAGGAAGAGGAGGAAAAGTGGAAGAAGAAGAGAAGGAAGAGGAAGAGGAGGGGAAAAGGAAGAAGAGTAGAAGGAAGAGGAGGAAGAGGGGGACCAGGAGAAGGAAGGGGTAAAGAATAATCCATGCACCTAGCAAGTGAACTAAGTCACACCTCTGTGTAAGTCAGGGTAGTACATAGAGGCTGAGGAGAAGCCAGATGCAAGGACAGACAACACAGTCCCTGACATGTAGGGAAAGCTAGACACTAAGAGAAGCTCTTCTGTGTAGGGTTGAAGAGCAGAGAAGGAGGGAAGTCAGTGAAGGCTTCAAAGAGGGCAGGAGTGTCGTGAGGGTGAGGCTTTGGTCTTGGCTAACTGGCAACAGACAGAAGAGGTCCTTCTGTAGAAAACAGTTTGAACCAGGACAGAAGTGGGAGGAGCATGGCTAGGGAAAACCGCTTTCCAGACAGACCAACGGAAAGTGCATGCAGAAGAGAGGTGGCAGCAAAGCTGGAAAGAGGAATGCAGGTGACAGATGGAGTAGTAAGTGGTCTGGCCGTTGTCATGTAGGCCATGGAGTCCAAGCTGCAGAATCAGACAGATGGCCCTGTTCCTATGCCACAGTAGGAATCCATCAGAATTCTTGGGCCCATTTGATCTTCCAATTCATGGTGAGTGGATCTTAAAACCTGATCACCTCACTCAGTGGGTCCCCTCTCCTGAACCTATTGAACCCAACTGTGATTCCAATGATCAGGCCTATTGGGTTTGCTGCTTCCTAACTGTGACCCCAAAGGCAGTGTGGGGAGTGTCTGTAAGATTCCTTCTTAAGCTTTTACATCCACCATGTCTTCTCACCTAGCTTCTCTATGAGATTGAGATGGGCAGCAGAGAGCTCTGCGTTGACCAGGGTCTCTCTCTTGATTAGCTGTTCACAGAATGGACACAGAATACCCAAGCCCCAGAGCAGCTGATCTGCTTTGAGGAAAGTGACCTGACACCTAATCAAAGAGCATGTGACCCAGATATAAGTCGATCAACATCTCATAAGCCTCTGGCCAAGGACAGACTCTTGATCCACTCAAAGTTGGTGAAATGCTATAGGCCTTTACCTGGAAATGCTCAGCCAAATATCATCTTCCTTTTCCTTCTCCTCTTCCTCCTCCTCCTTTTCTTCCTCCTCCCCCTCTTCTTCCTCCTTCTCCTCTTCCTGCTCCTCCTGTTCTTCCTCCAAGTCCAACTCCTCCCCTTCCTCCTCCTTTTCCAACACCTCCTCCTCCTTCTCCAGCGCCTCCTCCTCCAACTCCTCTTCCTCTCCCCCTTGGTTGAACTTAGAAACCCCTCACCTAGAGATTATTACAATTACCCTGCAAAAGGGAAGCTTGCTTCATAGCAGGGCCTGAGTTACATAATTTTAGACCCGAATAAAGTCACATGTAAATCATATCAGGCAGCCCTGTGCTGCTCTCTCCCCAGCCAGCAAATCCCCTCTTTGGATTCGCTTGTTAGAGTTGGATTTTTTTGTCTAGTTACAATTGAAGGAATTGTCACTGTGCTGGGTACAAAGTCCGTCTAAGAAGTCTGCTCCCTCCAGCACAGAGAAAGCAAGACCCTTTAGTCTGCTTTATAAGGAAAATGAGTGACATCCAGACAAAATGACTCAAGGACTGTTGGTGCAGCGCCTCCCCTGGCTTCCAGTGGACTCCTACACCTGCACCCCGTCTCAACTCACCAAAGGCAGTAGGCATAGCATTGTGAGGCTTTGTGCCACCAGATAGGGTAACATTTGCTGCCAGCTGCTCAGTAACCAAGCCAAAGGCTTTTGTTTGTTGGGACCACTTCTGGTACCAGCTGTCTTACATAGGTCTAAATACTAGCTGCGGCTGCCTTGTGACTCACTACAAACTTAGTCGCTTCGAAAAGTAACCTTCAGTTTAGCACACAACTGTGTAGGGTTGCTGCCTTTTAAAATCTTGTTATATATTTCTTTTTTCAGAGTACGCAGCTGGAGGAGAGTTCTTCAGTTTCATCTAAGTTCATCTCTTAGACCCAAGAACACCAAAGTCTGAAGAATAACAATCAAGGTGCCCTGTTACCCTTTGGAACCAGACTCCCCACCTGGCTTTATAAATAAAGTTTTATTGGCATAGAGCTATGCCTGTTGATTTCTATAGTGTCTGTGGCCATCTACATGTAACAAGGGCTGATGCACGGTAGTTCTAGACTACATAGTCTACAAAGCTGAAAATATGTACTGTGGTCCTTTACAGAAAATGTTGTCTCCTTCTCTTGAATGTGGTCTCCCAGAGTCTCTGTGTGTTGAGTTTATTTAAGACACTGTTTCAAGCTGTGAAGCAGAGCTTTGGACAAATAAAGATCTACAAAGACATAATAAGCCCACTGTCCACACTGTTTGAACCCAATTGCCATCTTTTCTAGCCTGTCATCTACTCTTCCACTAGAAACGGGAATTTAAAATTAGAAGTCTACTTATTTAAAGTACCTTCTATATCCTGGGTACTGCCCTGGGCCTGGGGGGTTTATCACTAAGTCAAAAGCATATGAACCCAAGTGTCCGTAAAATATACACTGGACAGAGGTGGATGAAGACAGCATTTTTTACTTCTGTCCCCAAGACAAATTATAGCCCAAGCTAACAGCTTCTGAGGGCAGAGTTGGGTCTCAAATGCACGTAGGACTCACTAAATGCAAGTGCTTCTGGGTGTGCTTTCGTGTTGTCACAGAGGAGCACATGGTCTCAATGGCTCTCCTCTTTCAGTTCCAAATCTCCATTTCTTACAAAAACCAGGCCAGTTTATCAGAGAGCCAGCAGGCTGGCGATCAGGGTGGAAAAGCCCACCTCTGCCCTTTCTCCCAAGTGTCCTTTTTAGAGCAGACACCAAGGCCAGAACCAAGAAGTCAGGTTCCAGCTGCATGGGCCCAAGGGATAGCTGGTTATTTAAGTGAATTTCTGTCAGGCTGAAAATGTGCAAATTACATACAAACATGCATTTTCCTACCACCCCATAAAGCAGGAGCACTTGGGAAATAAGTTTTTAAAATTTCTATGGCCCAGGTGAGGAGGAGCAATAGGAAGGAAGAATAAGACATAAAAGAGAGAAAGGCTCACAAAGGCAAGATCAATCCAAGTCACAAGCAGACAGGAGAGTTTGGGGGATTATCCTTTCTGCTCTGCTTTCAAGCAGAGGTCCCTCTTCTCTCTGCAGATCCCCTCTTCTTTATGGAGATGCCCTCTTCTTTATGGAGACTCCCTCTTCTCTCTGGAGACTCCCTCTTCTTTCTGGAGACCCCTTCTTCTCTCTGGAGACTTCTTCTCTCTGGAGACCCCCTCTTCTTTCTGAAGACCCTCTCTTCTCTCTGGAGACTCTCTCTTCTCTCTGGAGACTCCCTCTTCTCTCTGCAGACCCCCACTTCTCTCTGCAGACCGCCTCTTCTCTCTGCAGACCCCTTCTTCTCTCTGCAGACATCTTCTTCTTTCTGGAGACCCCCTCTTCTTTCTGGAGATCCCCTCTTCTTTATGGAGACCCCCTCTTCTCTATGGAGACCCCTCTTCTTTATGGAGACCCCCTCTTCTCTATGGAGACCCCCTCTTCTCTCTGCAGACCCCCTCTTCTCTCTGTAGACCCCCCTCAAGGAGAGTCAGGCAAGGGGCAGGTGCCTATGGACTCAGAACTCTTTGAGAAGTCTCCTATTAAGCCAGTGCCTATATTCCCAGCATGTGGAGCCTGAGGCAGAATTATTAATTTGAAGCCATCATGAACTACACTGTCAGTTCAAAGCCAGCCTGGGACACAGTGAGATTGTCTCAACACTCTAGGGAAATGAGGGGGGGTGGGGAGGTTTTGCGTTTGTATTATAATTTCAGGATGATGAAGGTTGTTCTAAAAAGCTCCCCTACCCAGACGCTTGCTTTCTTCCATAGTTCTGCACTATGAAAACCACTTTCTGGAGACCTAAAATGACTCTGTTCTGTGTACAGTGAGGGCTTTAATGAATCTTGTGAATCCCCTTAAAGTAGTATCTGAACTGAAGGAACATTGCCTGTGAGTGGTTATTACTCTCAGGCTAAACTCAATAGCAAATTGCCTTAGAGAAGTTTATGACTGAGCTCTTTCCTGATATGTTGAAGGACTTCCCTGACATCTGGCAAACATCACTAGGACTCAGCCACTGAGATCTTAAGGGATCATTGGGACTGAGAGTCACATCTATGGAGTGTCAGACATTTCAAAAGCTTCTATCCTTATTTAGGAGCAAGAGAAGAAAGATTTGATCCCAGGACCAGAATCACGTGAGTCTATGAACTCTAGAGTCTATTGGGTGTCATCATTCACCCAATGCTGGAGTTTCTCATAGGAGCCTCAGTCTAGATGATCAGGAATGAAGGAGTCAATCAAGTCCCTGTCACCGTGGAACTCCTAAAGCTTAGGAACAAGTCCACTAAAGCATTTGCAACTCAAATATATATATATATATAGTATATAACAAATTTGTTATTTATTATATGTACTATATATTAATATATATAATTTTAGAAAATGATTAACACTGCTAAGACTAACCACAACTAAAGTGAGCAGAGTGTGGGAAGAGAGATAGATGGGGGGCGTGTTATTGGGGAGCTGGGACAAGCACCCACAAGGAAGATCCCAGTAGGAACGAATTTGGGGACTTGTGGGATACAGCGAAGAAAAGATCAGAGCAACAGGGACCCTTGGAATGTGCACAGAGTGGGGCGCGGGCTTACATGTCATGAAAGGGATGTAGATTCTATTCTAAACAAGCCAAGCAGTAGGGAAGTCTGAACAGAGACTAACTACAACTCTTAACTGCTCTCTGAAGAAATTCTAGGTAACAGATCAGGAGGGGGGAGAGCAGAAGGAAGGAAAACAGTGGTGAGTCCATTGTCAGAGTGACATGGGCCTGGAGCAGAAGCTGCTGGCTACAGTCCTGTCTGCCTTGTGAGCCCCTGTCCCCAATTCCTAAGCAAAGTAGAGACCCTGCAGTGGGATAAACAGTGACTGAGCAGAGAAATACAGTCATGACCTGGGCGCTCACAGCTTCCAGATGATGACTAAGGTGGGTGGTGATCAGGGTGGATGCTTGCAGGAGGGTTGATGTGAAAGGTGTCTTTTCCTGGCAGAGCCCGGGAGGAAGCCAGGTACTGCAGCCAGAAATTGCAGAGACTCTCAGGTGTCTGATGGGAAAGAGTTATTGAGAGACAGAAAGGGACAATCTGGTGAAGCACTCTGGTCACTGAACTGACATCCCAGGAGCTGATATGTCCCACCTTTATTTGGGATTCAGGCTTGCCACTTGTCTCTAACCAAATGCCCGCAGAACATTCTCTTTGGCTCCCTTCAGGCATACTCAGAAATTCCTTTCAGTTCCCTTTTCTGTTGGCTGTGTTGTAGATAGGGATGGGCCCGCTACCCTCCACACCCTGAGACTATCCATCCGGAAGTACTGAGTCAACAGCCCTTGCTCAGAATCTACCTCAGTCTCTTCCCACACCTCAAAGAAACTGTTCCCAGGAATGAGGTGGGGCAGCAGGAGGAGAGGGCTAGGTCTGTGTCTGCAGATCTCAGGGGTGGGAGGAAACTGGGCCTTTTACTTGCACAGGGATGCCTAGAGAGCCCGTGGCACACCTTAGTGGGTTCCATCCTGAGAGTCTAACTGTGTAGCTCTGAGGTAGGGAGAATCCATGCTTCTCATCAGTTCCCAGGGATGCAGAGCCCTCCAGGATCCCCCTTCAGGAGTACTATTCCGTGTGAAACCACATATGGGAGAAAAAGGATAAATTTAGCCATGATTTATAGAATGCCCAGTCCTGAGCTAAGGGAGTTGTGTTGAATAATATCTTTTAATCCTCATCCAGCCCTGGATTGTGAGTATTTAAACAGACAAGACTTAGGAAGACTGGAAGACTCGCTTAAAGTATATAACTTAAAAGTGATCCTTGGCCCAACAATCTGACTCTACTACCTGAACTATAAAGAGAATTTTTCAAGGGGATAAATTTGCAAGGTTTGATTATGATGCATTATGAGTAACAGTTAGTCAAAGAACCAAGAACTTTTTAGCACAGCTGAGCACCTAAACATTCAGAAGCAAAGGATGTGCCTGCATCCATTACTAGACCCAGGGGAATCACAGGGTCTTTCAACTTCTACAGATCAATAATAATCTTAGAAAAAAATTAAAAGACTAGATAAAGCACATATCCAGCTTGAGGGAAGCCCTGGATTCAGCCTCCAATACTACAAAAAAAGTATGTGCATATGTGTATGTACACATACATAATTTCAATTTTAAGATTTAGAAAGGAGTCTGAAAGACAAGGTAGCAAATATCTATGATCTCAACTCATAGGCAGCAAAGGCAGCAAGATCAAGTGTTTGATGCCAGTTGGTCTACATTCTGTCTCAAAGGACACACACACACTCTCTCTCTCTCTCTCTCTCTCTCTCTCTCTCTCTCTCTGTCTCTCTCTCTCTACAGGATATAATGACATAAGCATGTAATCTCAGCACTAGGAGATAGAGGCTGAAAGATCAGAAGTTAAAGATCGTCTTTGGCTATCAAGCAAGGTTGAAGTCAGCCTGGACTATAAGAGGCTCTGTTTGTTGGTTTTATTTTCTCTTTTAAAGCCCTCAAAATGCATAAACAATAAACAAATAAATACCATCAAGAAGCCTGTTTGTCTCTTCCCCACTAAGAACACATAGAAACAGCCATGTATAAGAAATAAGCCATCACCACTATCAAATCTTCTGGTACGCTGCCCTTGGATTTCTTAGTCTTCGTTGCCTTAAATTCTATTGTTTATCAACTTATTATAAAAAACTATCACAATTTAAAGGAATTGCAACAGTCTTATTGCCTTTATTTATCTAAAGACTCTGCATTTTGGTATAAAATCTTTCCCAAAACAAATGAACAAAACACTCTGTCATGTCCCTTCTTCTCCCACCCAATAGCCTAACACTCTCAGTGCTGTTCTGCCTAAGGTAAGTAGCAACTGCAGTAATGATTGGCTTAGCAAGACATGACTGCTAGCGCAGTAATGGCACACACATCATGGGCATAAACAACCACTTCCTGTTTGGATTTGAGTCCCACTCCACAAGATGAAACCCATACCCGACACCATTGTTAGGCCAGGAATGGTGCCTAGCCAGGTCATAGACCCTGAGGGAGAACTACTACAATCATGCTGCTAAGTGGACATAGTACTAAATTGAATCCCAGTGATTTAAGATTAGCACCCAAAAGCCGGGCGGTGGTGGCGCACGCCTTTGATTCCAGCACTTGGGAGGCAGAGGCAGGCGGATTTCTGAGTTCGAGGCCATCCTGGTCTACAGAGTGAGTTCCAGGACAGCCAGGACTACACAGAGAAACTCTGTCTCGAAAAACCAAAAAAAAAAAAAAGCACCCATAGATCAACCCTCATCTGAGAAACTTCTATTTGCAGTAGATAGTAATTAATACAGTGACCCACATCTTGCCAGAGTGCATAGAATATGAAAGTGCAGAATGTTTAGCCCTAAAGGAAATACACACACACACACACACACACACACACACACACACACACACACATATATATATATATATATATATATATATATATATATTCTGTAAATCAAGGCTCAGAGATCATTTTGGAAGAGGAGGTAGAAAGAGTTAAGAGTCATCTGAGGTGGGAGATGACAAATACACTCACAGTGCAGGTTGTGACAGTACACACAAAACCCCTGCAAACCCAAGCCAGACCAAATCCTAATGTAGAGAGGGGAACTGGGCATCCAATCCCAGCCCAAGCCATGAAGCAACCGGTAACTGTTATCTGCTAGGAGAAGGAGAGATGATTGTCTCTAAGAGCACAGACCTTGACAAGTCAGTCACATTTGATGGAAGACCACATACCAAGAATATCTTGGGCAGCACAAATTAGTCTTTATGAGTTGTCCCTTTTTTTTTTTAAGGACACAAAATTGGGTAGATAGCAAAGGAACATGAAACAGGGGAATGAAGATGATCAAAACACATTAAATGAAACTCAAAACTTTCAAAGAATTAATAAAAAATTTAATTAAAAAGTAGCAGCTAATTTGACTAAATTTTCTTTATTATTATTATTGAAGTATAACAAACAAGAACCAAGGTAAAGCAGGAGACTCTGAAACAGGGTTTGGGGGTTGCAGGGTGGTGCCAGAACAGAGAGCAGATGGGCTGAGACCTCTTCCTGTGTGATGTTATATCCAACAAAAGAAGCAGGGTGAGCTACCTTTGCATTATCACAGTTACAGCAGGGGCAGAGCAACAGTTTGACTTGACACAGTTACCAAGTCCCGGAGGAGGATCCTAGCTCAAACTCTTCTGGGAAGAAAGTCCTCAGAATGTCTAACTAACAAAGTTAAAGCTTGACCCGCAGCTTCCGTCCCAACTGCTGATCTCTTCAGTTTTACATTCTCCTCATTGCAGATGTCACAGCAGATCACAAAGACTGTCGAATGTGCTTAAATAATTTGCTGTCTGGCAAAATGAACCACAGGGGAAGGAACTGTTTCCCTATAGGATGCCCTAGCTTGGAGTCTAGGGAGCCTTCCAACCTGTGCACCAAATTCTCTTCGTTATGTGCCTCACTCCCAAATAGGGAACAAAGACTCTTGCACTCTGAGCTCCATGAAAGGTGACCACCTTAGGCTGTCACTGAGTTCCAGTCCAGCCTGTGCAGAGGCATAGCACCCTTTGGGGCCAATGGTCAGCCTTTTTTTTTTTTTTTTTCTTTCTTATTTTTACTTTCTAAACCTCTATGAGTCCCTGACCCTTAGGATCTTAGGTGCCATTATATTCAGAAAATTCTGTTTTTAATTATGAATTTGAATTAAAATACATTCATTTGCACTTTGTTTTAGACCTTGGAGACCAGTCCTGGACACTGCAGTTTAGAACAGGTTTTTTTCTTTTTCTCTGTTCTTCCTTTAAGTGGCAAAGGGAGTTAAGACAGGATTCCTTAGTGCCCCTTCCTGCGACACTGAGCCTGCGACACCGAGCATTGTTCTCCTTCTCTGGGGCTATCTGACCCACAATCCCACTGCCTCCCTCTTCAGTTTCCATGCAGATGGGTCCTTCGGTTAAACTGCTACTTTTAGAGGCTGGTATGGCTGGGGACTATCTGCAAGCAGGACCTGGGAGGTTGAGGTGGGAGGATTATGAGTTTTTGGCCAGCCTGGGCTACATAGCAAGATCTTGGCCATAAAATAAAATAAAATAAAATAAAATAAAATAAAATAAAATAAAATAAGCATCCGCTGAGACAAAAGAAATTCTAGCTTTTCCAAAAAACAAAAACAAAAAACAAAAAAACAAATAACAACAGCAAAAACCTCAAAACCTCCATAAGTTGAGAAAGCATTTAAAGAATCCTCAGCTATAGTAGCTGTGTCCATATTGAATGTATAAAAAGTTTGTGTATTTAAAGTTTCCTCAAAAAGCTGATGGGAATGTGTGCCAGTATCCGGTTCAGCCCGATGGAAAGCCAGTGTACCCAGCCTTCGCATTGAAAGGAATTGTTCCTACCAACTCCCAATCGTGTGGCCACGGTGCCCAGGTCTATTGCATAAAACGAAGCAGTATTTGCATATAAGATATGTACAGTCTCCTCTAAACTTCAGGTCATTCCAAGACGCCTTTTGATAGTGAATGTGATGTAAAAACAGTTGCTGCCCTGTTGTGTTGAGGAAATAAAAACATACAAAAAAAGTCTGGGTGTGTTCCATACAGACAACTTTGTTTCCCTGCATCTTTTTTATCAGTAGGTGGTAGACTCCCTGGATGTCCACAGATCAGAGAGCTAAATGTACAACTCACATATGCTTGTGATTTCAAATTTGCTGGTAGCCACTTTTTTTTAAAAGTAAAAAACAACAGATGAAATCAATTTTAGAAGCAGATTTTATTTACCCAATATAACATAAACATCATTTGAACATACAGTGAGTGTTAAAAAGTTATTATTGAGCAGTTTCCAGTTTCTTCTTTTAAAAAGAGTTATTATTAGAGTTTCTCTCTGTCTCTGTCTCTCTGTATCTCTGTCTCTCTCTCTCTCTCTTTCTGTATGTGTGTGGGGGTTTCATCTGTGTGTGTGTGTGTCTGTGTCTGTGTGTGGAGCTGTGCACATTAGTATTAGGAACTGTAAAGTCCAGAAGAAGGCATCAGCTCCCCTGGAGCTTGAGTTATAGGCAGTTGTGAGCTGCCTGTCATGGTTGTTGAGAACTAAACCCTGGTCTGTCCAAAAACTGCTGAGCCATTTCTTCAAATTGCCATATTAGTTTTGTGCTAAGTCTCTGGACTCTTTCATGCTTGTTAGGATAGCACTGTGTCTCAGTTTGGGTAAAGCCCTCCTCATGTGCATAGAGGTGGGCCATGATGGAAGGCTTAGCTATCACATGACAGCTAGAAGAATCTCTTAGAGAACACAGTCCTTGCCTGCTCCTTCACCATTTGCTTTCCTGAAGACCTGTCGCTGGCTTCGTCCTGGAAAGCTGCATAGACATTCCTATGAATCATTAATTTGTGATGCCCTTTCATTCTCTTTAAATCATTCCATACAAATATACCATTTCTAACATAAAAGCCTGTCAGCATTAACATATACTTTCTTTGAACTCTAAGAAACAGGCTTTTAAAAAAAAAATTTGAAGAAAGCCTAAGGGTTGAATTTGTGAGGGATGTTCGTGTAACCTCGGTCCCACGAAATCCAATGAAAGCTAGTACCACAAACTCGTAATACTTTGACTTCTCAAAGTAAATGTGTCACTAAACACCCACTGCAGACTCAGCCCAGTTGTTCAGTAATGCAACTGGACAACTAGTAGAGTTGAAACCCAAACTCTACACCACACAAACCAATCCATTCCATTGAGAGAGCCAGAGAAGCAGGAAACCAATGACCCTCAAGGAGAAAGGAAAGGACTGCTTGCCTGGCACAGTTTAGGGGCCGTCACTCATGGAACAATTCTGGGGACATGGAACAATTCTTCTTTTTGCTCCATCCTTTACAGAGAGCAAGGGGGTTCAGCTTGGTCAAAACTTGGCCTCTACCCAGTGCACTCACCAGCCTCTAAGATAAACCC
The DNA here is from genome assembly GCA_030674055.1 of Rhabdomys pumilio. Classification (NCBI taxonomy): domain Eukaryota; kingdom Metazoa; phylum Chordata; class Mammalia; order Rodentia; family Muridae; genus Rhabdomys; species Rhabdomys pumilio. Next base: position 24,889,822 of record JANHMN010000006.1, on the reverse strand, counting down.
ATTACTTAATGGAACTTCTCTGTTAGGGGCCTGTGGAGGCTGCACATCTGAGTCCTGTTCCTTGAGAAGCCTGTCAGTCCTGGTGACACACTGACACCCCTGCCCTCTTCTGCCTAGCTTTGCCTCAGTGATCAACTTCTGGGTCTCAGGACTCAAAGCACAAAGACTCTGCTGTCAAATCAACTTCAGCTCTTAGGTGTTCCTCTTTTAAGTAGCTCTGGGCTAGTAGAGTCTTCTAGATTTTCTGTTCATTTCCTGTTTTCTCCCCATTGTCTCTCTCTCCCCTTCCTTTCTGAGCATTTCTTCCTTTCTCCTAAGTATCATGTCTCCTGACTGTCCCAAGGGTTAATCACCCACAGAACACGTGGCTCCCACCTTGCTTCTGGCTGACACTCATTTATATGAACCTTTGATCTCGGCCTTGCTTACTTTCCATCTCGTCCACTAAAAGCAAGCTAAGTCCCTTCCAGGCTCCTCTAAAGTCAGCTGTGGCAGGAGCAGAATGCAAAGTTGTCAGTCCCAAGGCATCCAGGGCAACCTGGGGTTCCAGAACCTAGCAGTCGCGTTCACTCGTTCACTCGTCGATTTTCAATTCACTTCTTCAGCCATATATTCTAAGCCGCTCTCAGAGGCCCTCACTGTGGAAAAGGTTGTGAAGATACTAAGAATTAATGATGCAACAAAATAAATCATGTCGGGAGGGCTGGTCACTTGTCACCTGCCTTGCAGCTCTCTAACTTTGGGAGTTGTGAGAGGAGTTAACTTTGGAGTCATTCACTCGGTGAATGATAAAGAACAAGTATGATGAAGAAGTAAAGTGAAGCCGGGCGGTGGTGGCGCACGCCTTTAATCCCAGCACTTGGGAGGCAGAGGCAGGCAGATTTCTGAGTTCGAGGCCAGCCTGGTCTACAGAGTGAGTTCAGGACAGCCCAGGGCTACACAGAGAAACCCTGTCTCGAAAAACAAAACAAAACAAACAAACAAACAAAAAAGCACTTGCTAACTCTCTCATGTCAGCTCACAACCTCTATAACTCCAGTTTTAGGCCTCCAAAGGACCCACACAGATACCCACGCAGGCAAAACACCCATACATATAAAATTAAAAATTCATATTCTTTTTTGTTTTATTTTTTTTGGTTTTTGGTTTTTTGGTTTTTTGGTTTTTGAGACAGGGTTTCTCTGTATAGCCCTGGCTGTCTTGGAAGTCACTTTGAAGACGAGGCTGGCCTCGAACTCAGAAGTCCACGTGCCTCCCAAGTGCTGGGATTAAAGGCGTGCGCCACCACTGCCCAGCATAAAAAAAAAATTCATATTCTTAAAAGAGTAAATCAGAGAGAATAAACTTGTTATTTTGAAATACATTCCCACAGAAACACACTTTTCACAGTAATAAGTATAAAGCACAGTTTGGACAAACCGCCTGACTGCAGAAGTGCTTGTTCTCAGAAGCAGAAAGGCTCAGACAGAATCCTGCAAGGCTACCCCAGTGCCCTCAAGTCCAAATTGCCAGTCTTTAGGAAACAGGCCTGTCTCAGCATCCCTGCCATACAGCTGGTTAAATTAACCAATGGGAAACCTGGCTTCACTCGGTGCTCTATGATCTGTGCTCCATAATAGATTCCAGGGCATAGTAGCCAGGTCAGATCAGTTCTACTTCTTATACCTGGAGATATGACAGATACATATTGTCTTGCTTAGCATTGAGACCCCTTGTGTCATGTGTGAGTGTACAGAGCTGCTGTAGCAAAGGCTCAGGGGCTGACACACCAGAGCTTTCTGTCCTCAAAGCACATCGGTTTACTATGCCTGTAGTCATTCTATAGGGCCTGTCTGTATTCTCTCTGTCTCCTCTGTATCCCATTCTACTCATTTTACAAGAATGTGTGTCATAGTCATTCATGCTCTGTGGTGGCTGTGGGTGGCTGTGAACTTGACACTCAGGGAAGAGGGACTCTCAATTGAGAAACTGCCTCCATCAGACTAGCCTGTGGGTAAGTCTCTAGGGTCATTTTCTTGATCAGTGATTGATGTGTGAAGGGTCATCTCACTGTAAACAGCGACATCCCTGGTCAGATGGTCCAGGGTTATATAAGAAAGGTAGTTAAGCAAGCCATGGAGAGTAAGCTGGTAAGTAGCACCTCTCCATGGACACTACTTGGGTTCCTGCCTCCAGGTTCCTGTCTTGAGCTCCTGCTCTGACTTCTTCCCCTACTGATAATAAGAAAAACCAAAACCAAAACAAAACAAAAAACCCTCTTTCCTTCCCTAACTTGTTTTTTGTCAGTGTTTCATCAAAACTCTGGAGAAGCAAATTAGGAGGTGACCCAGCCTAAGGATGTTATTTTAACTTAATCTCTTTCAAAAGGCCTATCTCAGGGCTGAAAAGATGGATCAGTGCTTAAGAGCACTGGTTGCTCTTCCAGAGGACCCAGGTTCGAGTACTAGCACACACACAGCAACTATAACTTTATAGGAAGAGGTGACACCCATATATACTTGCATCCTGTGTCTCTTGCCTCAGTATCGTGTGCTCAGAATTCTGTCAACTCTGTCAGCAGGAAGGCCACCACCACATGTGACATCTCGGCCTTCAACTTCCTGAAGAGACACCAAAATAAGCTTCTTTTGCTAAAAGTTACCCTGTTTGTGATCTCTAGCTATTAGGTAAAGAAAAAAAGATTAAGGAACTTTTGGAGAACCCTGTTGGAGAACCCTGATATTAAGGTAAAATCCACATTGGGGCAGCTCTCTGAGCTCAGCACAAAAATGAAGGGCTCTTCCCTGTCTCTTCCTGGCCTTGGTTAGAGAGTGTCTCTGAGCACAGATGCCTGACCTCGATTGGAGGATGACCTTGTGCAGAGCTCTCTGCAAGTGCTGCATGACTCAGCACACAAGTCCCACTCTGGCTTCCTGCCTGCATGATAATTAGGTACTGTGTTATGACCAATCAACTCTTTCTGCATATATAATAATTAGGTACTGTGTTACAACCAATCAACTCTTTCTGCATATATGATAATTAGGTACTGTGTTATGGCCAATCAGCCCTCTCCACTGATACCCCTAATAGCCCTTGTATACCCTACCCCTGAAACAATAACATAGAGGTGTTACTGAAGCTGTCTCCTGAAAGTTACTTCTGTCATACTCACGGCCGACCAAACCCTGCTCCCCGCCTCTGCCCCCTCCACCTTGGAAGGCCAATGGCCAACAACCCCCAAACTAAACCTCCTAATCAAACAAATAAAATTAGGAAAAGATTAAAGATTAGACCTTTGAAGAGTTCAATTCAATAGCCTCACTCATTCGAAGGGCTCACACTTGTCTTTAATCAATACATAACATGTGGAATATAGCTCACTGTTTTCAAACAGCAATTTCTAAATGTGTGCCTGCCTGCTGCCCCACCAACTGCTTCTACCTTTGAAAAAGAAGACAAACTGACTACTAGGTTAACGCCTATGTGTGTGAGCTTCAGAGTCGGAATGCTTATCTTCCTATCTTTCCTAGTTATTATCCCTACTGCAAAAGGGATTCAAGACCAGGGTTTAATCCTCAGTGGCAAAAACAAACTCAGAGCTAGATAATAAGGAAGCCAAGGTTGTGGTATATCCACTTTCTTGGAGTTTGAACAAACTGAGAACAGATGAAAAGGTCAGACATCTTGTTATGTCATCAGACTTCTGCAGGAAAAGTCCTCCAATCTCATCAGAGATGTGCAAGAGACTGGTAAATGACCAGTAATTGGATATCTCAGTGATTGGATATCCAGTGTTCATGCAGCGTTTTCTGACTTCTGTAGTATATAAACACACATCTGCTGATAGAATTCACGAGAACTCGATCAGCTTTGGCCTCATGGAGACCCCCTCCCTTATGCCAACCATCTGCACACCAAGGTACCATTAGCCTTACATTTAGCTTCAAGTGGCAGAAAATCATAGAGGGTGGTGGCCTGACACCACGGTTCATTTCTCTCTGTGTAAAAGGGATCCACAGATAAGTTGAGGACTCTTGTGATCATCCTATAGTTACTAAAACTCTGCCATTCTCCTAGTGCCTGGCTCTGCCATCCCTGGGAGATAGCAACCCTCCTCTTCAGGCTCTGAAGTGGCAGTAGATAGAGTAGGGAATTTATAAAGAACAGAGATTTATTTGGCTTCTGTCCCTGGAGTCTGGGCAGTGCAAGAGCGTGGTGCTGACACATGACAAGGACCTCGTGCAGCCTTTCCCAAGTCTGAAGGACAGGCAAGCACATGCAGGACAGAAGAAAATCCTTTTATCAGGAACCCACTCCTGTGATGAGCTCTCTTGACACTGTCACAATGGCATAAAAAAAAAAATACCAAATGAGTGTTGGGAAACAGAGTCAAACCAAAGCTGGGCTTCTTAGAAATCTTACCAAGTATTTGGTTTGTCCTATAACAAATATAGTTCAAAACATAATTATCAGGCTAGAAAGATGGCTCAGTGGTTAAGAGCACAGGCTGATCTTCCAAAGGACCCAAGTTCCATTTCCAATACCCACTATGGCTAGCAACTGTCTGTAACCCCAGTTCCAAGAGATCCAGTGCTCTTTCTGGCCTCCATAATCACCATAAAAGCACAAATATACATGCAGATAAAACACTAATACATATAAAAATATAAAAATAAGCATAATGATCTTGTTCTCTCTAGCTGCAAGGCATGCTGGGAGATGCCTTTTGTTGTTATTGTTGTTGTTGTTGTTGATGATGATGATGATGATGGTGATGATGATGATGATGATGATGATACATACACGGGTTCAGGAAGCTCACAGCTGCTGGCTTCTCCAAATCCAAGCAATCTAACCCCTTCCCCCTTTTCATCTTCATGTGAACACAAACACACATGCAAGCACACTGTCATGTATGCACAACACACACACACACACACACACAAAGAATAAAATATTTCTAAAGTATTTAAGAAGACTACGGCAATTCGTGAAATGTAAACACAAATCACATCCCATGTTTGCTTCATAGAGATTTTGCTCAGGGCTACACCAAGGCAGAAAACGCTGCTTCGTTGGAAAGTGAAGAAAATAAATAGAGGAGAAAAGGATGTGGCAAATATTGAAACGGGAATTCCAGAAGGCTGAGGTGAGGAACACTGGCATTTGGCTTAATGACCCTCTTCCCAGTGAAAATCCAGGCTCATGGAGGAGACCCAACTTGTCCGCATCCCCATATAATTGCATCGTTAGGTTGATAACATCATCTTTAGGCCCCAATGAGTCACCAGAACACCACACTGGAGAATAGCTGCTGTACACATTCCAGTACCTTAGATGAAAACCCTTTCTATAAAAATACAGCTTTTGGATACGATCTTTTTCTGTAAATATAAGAGTAGTCCTTGACATAAATACAATTCAAGGCATGGTGTAGTAACTCGTGGTGTCTCAGAGGACTCTAGTGACAGATCCACAGGGCCCCCGATGTCGACAGACAACACCTAAAACACTAGCTGCCAGTTCACAAGAAGCCTTTTTTGATGTCCTTCAGGGCTGAGTTTCCCAATCATGGTGACTTTTGTCAGCATTTCTGGGAAATGGAGGACCAGCTTGTGAAATAGTACAGCAGTAACTCAAGCCAATGACATGAGTCCAAGAGGAGCTAGACAAGTGACAGCACTTATGAGGAGTCTCACATCGCCTGATTTGGAAGTAGAACCTTATGAACATAGATGCAAATATGTGGCAGGTATATGCAAATTTATGGAAAATATGCAAATTTGCCTCCTAAGCCTCAAAGGAGGAAAATACACCAATATGTATTTTTCTCTGTTTGGGTAGGGCTGCACGATAGGGATCAAATTCAAGGTCTCACGGTTTCTTAGACAAGTACTCTACCACTAAACTATAGCCTTGCCCTGAAGTTTTTCTCTGGGAATCACACTGGAACACTGTTGAATGTCCCTTTTGTTGCAGTATGCAGCCTCACTGACAAGCTCTCCAGAGAGATACAAAGTAATTCAAACTCAGAAGATCTCAGCATTCAGTCAGCCACACATGTAAATAACCCAGAAGGGACACGGGCTGTTGAAGGCCTCTGACACACTGGACAAGTTTCTGGCCAGTGAAGTCTCTGAACTCAGAACTGAGTGACAACATCATGCAGTCCCTGCATCTGTGGTACCTCTGTCTATCCAGGGTTGGCTCTGAAGGAGACAGGAGTGGTAAGTGCTCAAGGTCTCTTGGCCTCTGGAGTGGCTGAAACTTCAAGATATCTCTGTTTTGATCCACACAGATTTGTGGATGAGCCATTCGTGATGATTCTCCACCAGAGAGAGCATCCACCCTCCATGGGAGTAGGAGGGGATATGGTGGAGGTGAGGGTGAGAAGAGACTAGGACAGAAACAGGGACCTGCCCCTGTTTCCAGTTAATGCTTTGTGTCTCGTATATCATGATAGAAGAAAAAAAAAGCTACAAAACAGAAAACAGCCTAGACTAATAATACACAGGGACTAGGAAAGATGACCTGATGTCACTTGGCCTCTGCACACTGCCCTGCTGTGCTTTCTGCAAGTAACACGTTATAAATACACCCAAACACAAAATGGGAGGGGTGGGGGAGGAGAGAAATCCTTGCCATTTCTACAGCCCACCACACGTGCATGCAAACAGACGAGTGAAGACAGGTATGACCTTAAACTCATCTGTAACAGCTAATCTTGGCTGTCAACTTGACTACATCTGGAATTAGCTAAAACCAAAGCAGATGAGTTTACCTGTGAGGGTTTTTTTTTTTTTTCTTCCTTAAATCATTTGAAGTGGGAAGACCCAGTTTTAGTCCAAACCTTGTGAAGTTGGAAGATACACCTTTAACCCAGATCTTTTGAGGTGGGAAGAGTCACCTTCAATCTGGGCCACACCATCTGCTGGCAGCCCATATAAAGGACATGGAAGAAGGAAGCTTCTCTTTGCCTGCTTGCCTTCACTCTCACTGGCAAGTCTGTTCCTTTACTGACATTAGAGCCAACTTCTTTGGGATTCTGACACACACTGAAGATCAGAGGAGACATCAAGCCTTGTGCACTAAACCAGTAAGGGATTCTCAGACCTTTCATTGGTAGACAGTCGTTGTTGGACTAGCTGGACCACACCTGTAAGCCATTCTAATGAATTCCACATATAGATATGTACATATGTATATATGTGCATATACATTCATTCTATAAGTTCCATTCCTCTAGAGAACCCCCCATATATCAATCTTTCTGTCACAAAAATCTAGAAATAATTTCCAGATGATTCCATGGGGCATAGCTTATCATTACATCAGGGAGCAGCGGGCTGCTTCTGACCACATGAAAATGAATGGCTCATCCTCAAATCTGTGTGAGAGCATATTTGGCCTTTGCAGCATGCCTGGGCCATCCCAAGTCCCACCACTGTGGTCTCTGCCCTCCGTTTTGCATTCGCTGCCAAAACCACAATAACTGATATGGACAAGGCATGGTTTCAGGCCTAGAATAATTGTTGCCTTTCCCTAGTGTCTTGATAGCACCCTTATGTCCATCTTGCTCCTTTTGGCCAAATAGGACAGGAAATCACAGGCGCACGCACATGTACATGTACACACACATGCACATACACACAAAAGCATTGAGATGCTTTATTCCAAAAGTTAGATGTCTGCCTTCCTCCCTGTGGTGTTAAGGGACTCAACACAAGAGTCATCAGAGAAGAAAGTCTCAGTGAAAGATTAATTAGGTCAGGTTGGCCTTCGAGTATGTCTGTGGGGATTATCTTGATTGCTTTAGTTGAGATGGGAAATCCTGCCCACTCTGGATGGTGCCATTCCCTAGGCAGGTGATTTTGAATTGTGCAGAGTGGAGAAGTCTGAGCTCAGGCATAGTTCTCTGCTCCTGATTATGGATGAAACATAGGCGGCTTAATTTCTGTACAACCTATAAGCTCCCACCTCTGTGGTTGCCCCACTCGGATGGACTGTAACCTGGACTGTGAACTAAAATAGGCAATTTCCCCCCAAGTTGCTTTTTCCCATGATATTACAGCAACAGAAAATAAAGCCAAGACACTCTGTAAGCCTGAAAGCACGAGAAGCTTGAGGAGGTAATGAGCTAGCTGTTAGGAAGCTTCGTTGCATCTCCGGAGAGGCTGAAAGCTAGAAAGTTGGTCGGTTAGGATTGATGGAGTTGCATGTGACAGTAAATCTAATCTGACAGTAGTTTGAACAGAACAGGAATTTGTTGGCCTCAGGCATAAAACCACATTGGAGGTAGACTGTCTACAGTCAGTGAGGAAGCTATACAGAGTTGCCAGGGACTAACCGAAAGTCTTCTGTGGTTCTTACACCCTGCACACAAGCCTAGATGTCTCACCTAGCAACAAGCATGGTGTTCTGGTTTTAACAGTATCTCACCCCCTCTCTCTCCACTCATGCATTATTCCTCCTATATCTAAACACTTTTGAAGTGTCAAGAATACTGTCTCAGATTGGAAATGTAGCTCAGTTAGTAGAGAGCTTGCCTACCGTGCATGAAGTCCTGGGTTCAATCCTCAGCACTGCAAAATAAAGTCTGATGTGTGTGCCTATAATGGGAGTACTTAGAGAGCAGAGACAGGAGGATCCTAAAGTTCCAGGTCATCCTTGGCTGTGTAGCAACTCAGAGCCCAGCCTGGGTACCCAAGACACTATTTCAAAAATAGAAAAGACAAGACAAGACAAGACAAGACGAGAAAGGAAGGAAGGAAAGAAGGAAGGAAGGAAGGAAGGAAGGAAGGAAGGAAGGAAAGACGGTGATTGTCTCTCTGACCATCAAGACCTGGAGTCTAATTCCTCTGTCCTCCAAGGTGACTGATAGAATTTGGTAGGCACAAACTTGTATAAATGACAGAACTTAGACTTGTCAAACTCTGAGACGATCATGCTATAAGAAAGCCCTTTGGGGAGAACCGAGGACCCCATGAAGCCATCAGTGAACCGTAGAAACCAGCACTGAAATCATGTAGAAGGAAACGGCTTTTTTTGTTTGCTGAGTTATTGGATGGTTGTTTTTTGAGGCAGTCTCACTATGGACCCCAGGCTAGCCTCCAATCTGCAGCGTCTTTCTGCCTCCACTCCGTTTATAGTGGTTGTGTTGGGTTAGGACTATGTATTGGCCAGGAAGTATCTCTATCTATGACACTGTGTCAGTGGCCCTTCAAGACACAACCCAAAGCAAGTTCCCGGATTTGCCAGCTAGCTGTCACCAATTCCATGCAGAAAGCAAACTTTGTGTAATGGTAAAACACTTTTCTTTACAAAAAAAAAAAAAAAAAAGTCTGCACTACTGTTGACTCAGTTTTCCCTTCTCAGCTGGAAGGTTCCCCAGCTCTCTGGGCACGGTTTTGTTCTGTGATACACATGGACAGTCTTTCCAGGGTACACCTGGCCTCATCAAGAGCACTGGCTTCCAGGGTCACATCTCCATTCATCCTTTCCTAGTGCAGCTGGATAACGAGCTTGGAGTTCACCAGAGCCTCCCCTTGGCTCTGCGAAAGACAAAGCCCTCTCTTGGCTCTACCGTGCTCCTGGGGTACCTCTTTACCCTGTGTTGAGAAAATGCAAGGCTGGAACAATGCACAGAGGAGCAGCATCCTTGGGGATGCAGGAAGGCTCTGTCATCTCACCTGGCTTGGGGAAGTCCCTTCTCTGTGCACTTGCTGATTTACCGACACGGGAATGGGCTAGAAATCTTTATCTACCCAGTTCTGTAGCCAAGTGGGCAAGCAGTTCGTTATGAACAGAGACAGAGCGAGAGGAAGGAGGTTGCCACTTCACTAAGAGTTAATGCTAAGCATAAATGAAGGGGAATATTTATAATAATTATTTTGTGCTGCAAAAACTTACTTATTATTCTCTCATATACATCCCAATTGCAGTTTTCCCTTTCTCTCCATCACCATTTCCTCTCTCCCTCACATCCACCCCCTACTCCGAATACCCTCAGAAAAGAGCAGGCCTCCCAGAGACTTTAGCCAGACATGGCATATAGCAAGTACCATAAGACCAGACATGCTGGTAGTAGTTGTGGTGCATACCTTTAATCCCAGTACCAGGGAGGAAGAGGCTAGCCTGGTCTACAGGGTGAATTCCCAGACTAACAGGGTTACATAGAGAAACCCTGTCTCAAAAAAACAAAACAGAAGAAACAGCAAAATCTAAAAGACCAGGCACAGGCACACACCATCTCTTCAGGACTGGATGAGGTAACCTAGTAGGAGGAAAAGGGTCCTAAAGGCAGGCAAAAGAGTAAGACACACCCCAACTCCCACTGTTAGGAGTCCCCCAAGAACACCATGCTACTCAGCCATAATATATAGACAAAGGACCTTGGTCAGACCCTGACAGGCTCCCTGATCTCTGAGAGCATCCATCAGTCCCCACTAGTTGATTCTGTGGACAGTGTTCTTATGGTGTCTTTGGCCCCTCTGGTTCCTCCCATCCTTCCTCCCTCTCCTTCACAGGACTCCCTGAGCTCTGCCTAATGTTTGGCTGTTGGACCCTGCATCTGCTCCTATCAGCTACTGGATTGAGTCTCTCTGATAACAATTAAGCTGAGCTTCGGTCTCGGAACAC
>JANHMN010000006.1:24846882-24862489 GCA_030674055.1 Rhabdomys pumilio | reverse complement strand
GAAAGAGAGAGAGAGAGAGAGAGAGAGAGAGGAACCGATTTCTACCATCTATTTTCTAATTAAATATAACAAACAACTGGCTAATCTATGCCATCAACTAACAGACAATGTAGAGCCGCCCTGGGGTGTTAAGGCCTTGGACTTCAAGGTTTTTCTTAGTTGGCAGCCTGTACACTCCCGGGACAGCAACAAGTCCTTAACAAAATGTCAAGTCTGGGTCATCTACCCATTCCTATTGACTCAACAGTCAAAAACCTCCTTTCTGTTGTGTGAGACTCAGCCACACTATGGTTGAATGTAGTCCCTAAAGCATCACAGGCTGGAAAGTTAACCTCCAGTTATGGCATGCTCATGATACAGAAGTGGGGACTCCAGGAGGCTGTTGGGGCAGATGGGAGTAGGGATCCCAGGATGGCATCCTAAAAGAAGAGGAAGAGAGACCCAGACTAGCACATTTGTTCTGCCTCACCATGTGCTGACTTCTGTCAGGTGACTGGAGAGATGGCTCTGTGGTTAGTAGTACTTGTGGCTCTTCTAGAGAACTCTAGCTCTGTGCCTGGCACTGATGCCAGGTGACTCATGGGTGCCTGTAATTCCAGCTCTAGGGTATCTGACTCCTGTTTTTTTGGCTTCAAAGAGTACCTGGACACATGTCTCACACACACACACACACACACACACATACACACACACTCTTACACAGACACATAAAAAACTAATAACCAAAAGAAAACTTTCAAAACTATTTTTATATATTTTAAACATTATTACTATCTTATTTATTTTTAAGCAAAAAGTTGCAAATAAAAAAACAACACAAATGCTGGGTAGTGGTGGCGCACGCCTTTGATCCCAGCACTTGGGAGGCAGAGGCACGCGGATTTCTGAGTTGCTGAGTTCAAGGCCTGCCTGATCTACAGCGTTAACACCAAGACAACCCAAAAAAAAAAGTGAAACCCTGAAAAAAAAAACCAAAAAAAAAAAAAAAAAAAAAACCCAACCACAAATTAGCCAAACCCAAAGACTATACAACTTAATAAACTTCTGTATAGTTAGAGTATATTTATATATTTTAATAGTTTATTTAGCTTTATTTTATGTGCATTGGTGTGAGGGTATCAGATCCCTGGAACTGAAGTTGCAGACAGTTGGGAGGTGCCATGTGTGTGCTGGAAACTGAACTCAGGTCCTTTGGACAAGGAGACAGTGCTCTTAACCCCTAAGCCATCTTTCCAGCCCCATATATTTATATCCTAAAAATTAATAAATAAAGATGTAAAAGGCTGCCCACCCAGGGCCTGGCACGCTCTAAATGTTACAGATCTAATCTCTTACCTCTAATTCTGAAATCTAGATAACCTCTGAACGGGGAAACTCTCTTTTGGGCTGTATGAATTATGGTGGCACTGCTGTGACAATTCCTCACTGAAACTTAAGGGAGGGAAGATGAATTTGGGCTCAGAGTTTCAGCCCATCGTGGCAGAATAGCTCTCTGCAGTGAGAACACGCCATGGAGTCTTTTCATATCACAGCAGACCAGAAAGCAGAGAGACGGGCAAGGAGTGAGGTGGAAGAGACAAGGGGGAGGGGCAAGGGCCGAGGGTGCTCGTGGGTGTATGCACAGACACATGAACACATCTGTGTGCGGGCTGCCTCAGAAAGAAGCATTCAAGTTGCTGTTGCCTGCAGTAGAGAAGGGACTTAGATGAAAGCAGAAGGAAACTGAGGTTGCCTGGTGCACTTCTTATGTAAGATGGAGTGCTCCCGCCACATGTAAAACACATTGTAACATTAAAGCAAAAGGTTTAATGAATGTTTCACTCCCATCAAGATGGGGGAGGAGCTGAGCCTGGCAGCACAGGCCTTGATCTGAACACTTGAGAGGTGGAAGCAAGAGGGTCGGGAGTTCGGGGTCAGCCTCAGCTAGGAGTTGAAGGCTAGCCTGGGCTAACTGACCTTGAGAAAAGAGCAAGGCAGAGGAGGGGACAGAGACAGGGAGACAAAGAGAGACAGAGAGCAGAAAAGGGACAGGAGAAAGGGAGGAAAGGAGTGAGAAAAAGGAAGAAAGAAAAGAAGCTTCGACTTAGTATCAGTGTCAAGAGTCCCAGGAAATGTGAATCTCTGTGAACCATTAATGGGCGTTAGATGGTGCAGTCCCTGTGCGAAACAGTAGGGAGTGTCTTCAAAAAGTCCACCAGAGAGAGACGGCTCAGCAGTGAAGAGCAGCTGCTCTTGCAGGGGACCAGAGTTCAGTTCCTGGCACCTACTTGGTGGCTTACAACTGTCTCTAACTCCAGTTCCAAGCAATCCCACCCCATCTCATGACCACTGTGGGCATGACACACGTGTGGTGCATGGATGTAGATGCAGTCAAAACATCCACATCCGTAAATAATAAATGAAATTTAAAAAGTATCACTCGGCCCTTTAATTCTACTTTGGGGAATATATTCCAAAAAAAGGAATTAAAAGCAGGGATACAAAGACATATGACCTGTCTGTGGTCAAAGAAGCAGCCAAAAGGTACATATCACCAAATACTTAGGTTTGGGGAAGCAAAAGGCTCCAGGGCAGAGGCTTAAGTTTGCAGAACAGGGGGCCTGGCCAGGGGCCCATGAACGGTCAGAGGATTCAAGCTGCTGTCAGTGAGGGCTGATGAGCACTGGGAACAGATGCAGAGCCCAAGACTCCCAGAATCGGGCTGCTGGTACCAGGAGTGTGGACCAGGTGGAGCATGAGCCCAGGCTGTCACAAGTGCCAGCCTCCTCGATGACTCGTAGGAGTCATAATGAGCTAGACCCCTTGTGTCTCTCATGAGGATCCCAGACAATAAATGAGAGGCAAATCTTCAATCTCAGGTTTTACCATTTGTTTTTTTGTTTTTTGTTTTTTTTTTCTTCTTCAGTTTTCTCCACTTAAAGTCAAAAGAAGTGCTTTTCTTGCTTTTCTTGCTCGACTAATTTGGACCAATTTTGTGGTGTCTGCAGTTTATTTGAGGTTCCTCCTTTCCAGTAAAATGTGGCCCAAGATGATCTTCCAGTGTCAAGAGCTCCTACCCAACAAGGAGGCAGAGCCACAAAGTATCTGTCAAGTTCCAACCCTACAACACAACCTGCTCACTGCTCACGCACGCCCCAGGGCTCCTGTGGGCTTCAGTTTCCTCATGTGTATCCACAGGCCAGTTAAAAAGACAGGCCCAGCCTTGCTCAGCAAAGGGATGAATCACAGGGACAGTGACCAACATATTAAAAGAGCCAAAGACCCAGTGGGAGTGGGAGACAGTAGAGTTATGGGAAAGATTGGGGAAAGGAACTTCGTTTGTCCCCAAACTCAAAGCAGTTCATTCAACCACAGAGGGGCAAGAAAGAGTCAGGGGACAGGGACACCTGGCTTCCCTTTTGCCTTAGCTCCTCTGTTCATCCATCCTCACTGGCTCTAGGCTAAACCAGCCAAAGTTCAGAGGCAATGAACCCTGGGGAATACGGTTTACAATAGGCAAATACCAGCTATCCAGAGTACCTCAGGTAGTAGGCAAAGAGTCCCAAAGTCTAATGTGTGCAGGTGCTGTGGTGGCCCTGTAACTGGCCTGGCTAGAAATGAATATATTCTAAAAACATATTCCAGTCCTATCTCTCAATCTCAATCTCAGACTACTGGAACAATGGGTCCAAAAGATGTGGGAATTACCCCAGGATTCTCATGATGGGCAAAGTAAAGGAGGAGATGGTCTGAGAAAGAGATTTCACAGCATTCTAACAGCTCGTGAAACCACCTTACAGAACAAGACTGAAGCCCAGGCACGGGTCAGTAGTGGGCAGGACCACACTTTGACCAGCACCCATCCTTAGCCCCTCTATTTATGTGTTGAGTTCACTTCAGGTCTCTGAAGACAGACTTAGGGATGGGTCTTACTGCATCTCTTCTTTCCTCTTCCCAATGTGGCCATATTGAAAAAATACCCTTCTTCTGCTTTCCACTATTAATTTGGCTCTTTTAATTGGCTTAGGCTTCTTGAGAATGAGTGACAGACCTGACTTGGGTACAGGTAGTAATCCCCCAAATCTGATAACAGCCCCAGCTTAGGGGAACACCTCTGTTATTTGTCATCTGTCCTGATATTTTTGCTTTACATGACTGACCCACAGACACAGGGCTCCTGGGATTTAAGCCTCATGTTCCAATTATCCCAGGAAGCTTATATGTTTCTGGGTATCTACCTGTAAACTACCGAAGTAGTTTGTACCTCTGGCTCCCTTTATTAGACTGATCATCTACCTGAAGACTCCATGCTCTGCAAATATGGGCTCACTAGATAAGAATGTGAGATACTGTTGTATGTTAGACTTTTTCTGGGGAGACACAAACAAACATCTACTCACCCTAGATGGAAATCAGATAATAGACCAAAGTGTGAAGACCAACAAAGTCCAACTTAGGGAACCAATGAATTTTATTGGGGTTATTTATAGAAATATAGTTGAGGGTTTACTTACTAGAGTAGAAATGACCCAACACCAGCCATGACACAAAAGCCCACCCTTAGCATAGGTGACATCTCACAAAAGCTGGAGAGCTAGAGCACACTGCACAGCCTACAGGCAGCTCAGAAGGCTGGAGAGTCATCCTTCTAGGTGACTCAGTTGGTCTGAGACTCCTCCAGGCAGCTCAGCTGATCTTTGCTTCTCCCAAGCTGCGTGGCGGCTCTTTGCAGATTGGTTTGTCTGAGAATGACTCTTAGCAGTCCTTACTGTTTATTCACTATTGCAGAGGGAGGAGCCTGGTTAATCTGTACCAATTTCAGGGACTTCCTGAAGCTATTTGAGTTGTTTACTTCCTGTCATAAAGAAGTCCCTGTAGTATTTCACCTCCCTGTAAACATTCTGTTCAGAAAGTTCCCTCCAATATAGAAGGTTTTAATCTAGGAGGAAAGTGTTACACAACCGGATAAGGGCCAAAAGCTGGGCTCCCAGGGTCAGAGACCAGAGGTTACATAGGTCAGCAGAGGAAGCACCTGACCTTGCCTAGCCTGAGCCAATCATAAGTCCTCCATACAACCTGTCTTACTGAATGAGACAGAGGCAAGTGATGTTACAGAAAACAGACACAAGAGGCAAAGGAGCCGTGAAGATAAAGTCACAGTTATGCCTGCTTGTTCTTCCAGGCTGCTCTGACCTTGTTTGGTCATTAAGGATAAGGAAGGGAGGGACATGTCTCATAGTGAGGGAAAACAGACAAGGGCACAGTGGCTCAAGGTGGCATTTGACTCAAAAGCCACAGTGCAGTCGAGTGATGTCCCTACTGACATTGCTGTTGTGTCTAGAAAAAGAATTAAAAACAAGAAATGAAGGGAAGGGAGTCAGAGATAAAGAAGGGGCCCATGGCGGGCAGTGGAGATGGTAACTTGCTGCCTGGAATGATGGTGTATTAGGAGCCCAGCCTTGCCAGCTGAGGTTAGCCATTCCAGAAAAGCAATGGTACCCTCCCCCCCATCATCCCATAGCCCTATAAATCCAAGAGGTTGAACATTCAGAAGTGAGCAAAGTCAATCCCCTTCTCTCTCAAGCCGAAAGAACACCCATTCTCAGCCCTTTCCTCTCTCAGGGCTGATGCTTTGGATGCTGTTTCCTTTTCTGGGAGGTGCTGATATATAAGGTGGAGAGAGATGAGGCATGGACGCTGGACTTATTTACTGAGTGTCCACAGTAGCCTCCTAGCAGAAGGTGGAACTTGTGTTGGGGCCCCAAGCATCCTCTCCTTCCTACCCACAGCAGAATGCCTCAGCCCTTACTATGATGGCGATGGCACAGATGCCATTTCCCGGACACACCCAGGGCTGGGGAGGAGGAGCAAAGCTTGTTCTATCCCTGCCAGCCACACTGGTGTTCGTGTAGGACTGGGACTCAGGCTGGGTTTGGCTAAAACAAGAAACCCCTCTCTTGCCAGGGCAGCCCAACCCATGCAGGCAGATTCTAGATACACATACAAATCGTACTTGTGCTTATTTCTCACTCCAAAGGCATCACAAGAAGATGTCCCTTCTAACATGTTTCTATAACAGAAAAGGTCCCCGGGAGGCAGACAGAACCTTCCCTGCACATCTGGCCATCATTCTAACCATATCCTGTAATCTAGCAGTCCTGACTCCTCATACGCCCAAAGTCCTGCTTACTGGCTAGATGATTCTTTACCAGCCAGTCGCCCACAAGGCTGCAGGTGAGTATAATGACTGCAACATTTTTTTTTCCAGATAGGGAAAAGAACTCTGTAGTTCATGTAGTCTCTCTGGTTCTGGTCCCCAGAGTCAGTAAACAAACAGCTTGTCCTTGGAGCAATTGCCTCCTCATTCCTGAGCAGTGGCACCACAGGCCAACAGCCGTCCCCTGGGCTGTATTACAGAAGGGGCATTCTTGGCCCTCCATGGTTGGAGGATGCCACATTACTGATGGGGACAGATGTTCTTGTAACTCAGCATAACTCCCCCGAGCCTCATTTCTTTTTCTTTTCTTTTCTTTTCTTTTCTCTTTTTTTTGAGGAGACCTTTTGATTTGGGAACAAAGCCCCTAGCTCCTCTTGGGTTGGCCTATAACATCATGGTCTGAATTTACCGAGGTGCGTTGCTAAATTTAATTGCCAGTTTCCATGCCATGTGATGGCATGTAACAGGCCAGCTCACCTCGTGAGTTAGCCAAGGGTTTTAAATAAATGCTTTCTGTTGGAAAGGATGATAAAGATTCCTATTATTCACCGCTGGGCCTGGAGATTGAGCAGGTTCTGTTTTTTACAAGGGAGGCACAGTGGTGCTAATCTTACAAGCTCCCTGTCACTCCCCACTGTTGAGGAAGACGGCCTTGGGGCCCCCCTTCTGAGGAAAGAGCTCTGGCCAGGCTTCAAGAGACCTTTGCCAGCCCAATCCGTCTGAGGTCTCTGTGACCTTGGGACACAAATAGCTCTGTGGACCAGCCTCAGCTTCTCCATCCAGGAAGAGGAATGCACCACAAAGCATCAGAAGCCACGGTTGGCATGTGGAGCTTTCAACAAGCATGTTATAGACATGCAAGGACATCTGAGTGAACACATTCAGAATGTCAGGCCGTAAGCCAGCCAGAGAAATCACACTCTTCTAACTCGTGTCCTTCAAGATATCAGAGACAATAAAAGGATGCCACTGTGCTATGTGTGTCTCTTTAATACCTTCCTTACAAAGCCCTTCTCACTGAAAGCTCACTCAGCCCCCACCATGCCCCCCCACCCACAAATTACTCAAAGAATCCAGAGAAGTTGCAGCATTGACTTCACTCAGAAACCTGTAAGGAATGCAGTCTTAGGCTGCACCTCGTTCCCCATCACTCAGTCTGTGCATCTTGACATCCTCTCCAGGGATGAGTGTGTGCTCAGTTTTGAGGTGCACTGGCCTAAGTTCATCAAATTCTGTGCACCTCAGAAACCTTCCTGGAAGGCCCATTACTGCTTTGGTGGTCCAGCTGTTGGGGCCCAAGACTATGTGTCTGGATCAGGCTCCCAAGATTCGCACATCTACTGAGTTCCCTGATGCTAATGATGTCAGTCTAGGGACCATTACTTCAAGAACCACCAAAAGGTTTCCTTGAGGCATCTGCTTTGGTCACCCAAGGTCTATTTAGTATTTCCTTACTATGAGTAATGGCCTCCTCTATCCCTGGAATATTGTATCCTCCTCTTAACACGTTTCTGGTTCTTTCTCTCTCTTACTCTAGGGGTCGTAATAATCAATACTAGTGTTGGGATGGACCACATGGTTTATACCATTGAACCTATATACACTTCTCATTCAAAAGGTTATGATTTCTTACTTTAGGTTTGGGAGTGTATGGGGACCAGAGAGCTGTGCGACCGAGCAGAGCGGGCCTGGAACAAGAGTGTGGTCGGGGCACATCCAAACCCTGGAAATCTCGTCACGAGATCTGCAGGAGTAGGACTGTTGCCCCCTGCCCCAGGCCTGCATGTCCCAGTGCACATAGCCCTGTGCCCCTAACCTTCTCCTCACTAGAGGAGGTCATGTACCCAGTAGCCAGGTTAAACTTCTTTTCTCTTATGAAGTCATGAGCACCTGGAATTCCTCATGCAAATGAGGCATCCCCAGCACCCTGTCTCCAGCCAATGATGTACACTCACCCCCTCCGTGATTTAAATATTAAATAGCCTCTGTTCCCACCAATAAATTGAACCAGTTTTCCAAAGCTGCTAGTGTGTGTGTGTGTGTGTGTGTGTGTGTGTGTGTGTGTGTATGTGTGTATGTGCGTGCGCGTGAGATGCATTGCCCAGGGTGGTATTGAATTCCTAAGAACAGGGTATCCTCTTGCCTCTGCCTTCCAAGTAGCTGGAACCACCATATGTGCCACTGTGGCAAGCATCTTCCCTGACTTTTAATAATTTTGTCATTTGCCACATAGAACGTCTACCTTCTGTATGCCACACAGCATATTTTTCACACAATTTGAGCTTGAGTAGGATTTGAAAATCCATGTCATTTGGAGTGGAAATCATTTCATAGATGCGAATGAAAAGAAGATGTAAGTGGAGTAGAGGAAGATGTAAATAGAGAAATAATGGTCCAATGCCACCATTGCCCTCCCTCTCTTCCTCCTTACCTGCTGTCTTGTGCCATGAACTTTCGAGTGTATAGAAAGTTGAGTAAAATAACTGCCTGTTTCCAGTGACATGGAAACTAGTAGAAAAGCTGGAAGGAAGCCAGAGGTAGAGCTTCATTACCTCAAATACTTCTGTACATCTTTTGAGCAGAGGGGTTGGCTTACCACTGCCTCTTAAGGATGTTTGTTCAAAAGAGCAATGGTTCTCAACTAATGGGTCACGAACCCTTTGGGGTTGAATGACCCTTTCGCAGGGATCACATATTAGATATCCTGCATATCAGATATTTATATTACAACTCATAACAGTAGCAAAATTAGTTAAGAAGTAGCAACAAAATAATGGTATGGTTGGGGGTTGCCACAACGTGAGGGACTGTATTAGGGTTGCAGCATCAGGAAAGTTAAGAACCACTGATCTAAAGCAAAAGCCTGGTTTGCTTGCTGCCCTGTTTATTAACAGCAATGGTACTCCCCAGGCAAAGGGTACAGGTTTGCTGGCAGTCCATAATAAAAGACTGGGGCTCCTTTACCTCTTCACCCTGAGGTGTGGAGATGTCACATGGCCCTGAGGAACCACCATTTAAAAGTGATAGCATTCTGGGTGTTGCTGTGGGTGTTAAATGTCTTTTCTGTCCAACCTGGGGCACTGATATCTCTAACCAGCACACTCAAGATTTAGCACAGCAGACTGAATTGTCAATTATATGAGGAAGTAAAATCTCAGAATTTTTGCAGCTCTGGCAGTCACCACGTAATGAAAGATGAAAGCATTCCTCTCTCGTTTGAGGCAGATGGCTCCTCTGCTTATAGTAATAATAATAAAATAAAAAGACCACCTGCCCAAATTCTTCTGTTAAAAGAACAGTCCTGAAATGTTGCAGGACATTTGATCACAGTGTGAATGCCGAGATTGTGTTGTATACTGGAAAAATCTATTTCTAGTTGTGGTGTGACTCAGTCTTAGCACACACCTTTAATCCCTCTGGTGGGAATACAGATACACCCTTAGTGCACACTTTTAATCCCAAACAATGAAGGTAAAGTTAGTTTGTAGATGGAAACACCATGTTTGAAAGTAATGTCTAATTGAGTGGCAGACAAAGTGATGAATCAGAGAAAGATTTGGCAGAAAAGGATATGACAGATTATCATGAGATCAGAGAGAAAAAGAGGCTACTTAAGAGAGAGCAACAAGGAAAAGGAGGCGCTTTACTCGGACAGTTGTTCAGAGACAGGTTGCAGAGAGAGAACAAGCTAGACACAAATGAGGACAGAATTTGTCAGAGAATGAGAAGGAGCCAGATTAGAACAGATTGCCAAAAGTTAGTATGAACCCAAGCAGAACAATTCAGTCAAATGCTGAAAGAAGCCAGTTTGAATCAGTCAGCCTGAAGAGGAGTTTTGAGGCTGAACAGCTGAGTTGACCAGTCAGTCAGAGTTCAGAAAGATCTAGGAAAGGGTGAGCTTATTCAGCAACAAGACTCAGAGACTGAAACATTCTAGGCCTAGATTAGATTGTATGGAGGCTAGAAGCTTCCAGGACTAGGCCTAGGTTAGCAGACAGAGGTAACAAGCCTCTGAGACAATTACATCTGAGAAAATAAAAGTTGCTATTACACTGAAGTGGTTAAAGGAGAAAGAATAACCCCATGGAAGGAATTCTCCCAGCTTGTGTATAAACAGCAATGCTCATATTCAAAAGGTTTCCGTGTGAGTGCAACCAGTTTATTCCATGTAGCTCTAGAGAAATGAACTTAGACACAAAAAAATTTCAGGTCAATAAATCAAATAAGGCAAACTCTTAACTGGAGCTAGTCCAAAGAGAACAAACAGGGAGGTCATATGCTCAACTCTGGCTTAGTACAGAATTTCTATATGGGGAAGCTGTGGAAGCAGAGGTTGCAGAGAACCCTTCAAACATGTTCTTGGAGAGAGACCACTCTGGCAGACTCTCTGATCGCATATTTTTTTTTCACACTGAGTCGCAAGGAAAGTAAGCTGGTAGACCCAGCTCAGGGTCCTGAGCAAATGTGCTGGAGACGGTCAAGGCTTCGTGCTTACTCTTACGGAAACTCTATCACCTAATGTATCCACAGTGCACTGGTGCTGGAGAATCAGTCCCTGCTAACCTAACTCACTAAGAGCCTGAGTTAGCCAAGGCCCTGATATTGAAGCAAAAGACAAACTCTTCTAATTGTTCTCAATATCTAGTATGCAGGTCAGACTACTGCCTTTACTTGCCAGGTAGCAGTGACATGTATAACCAAGAGGTTGTCTGGACCACAAAGGGCTTGTTTTATCTAATGGGATACATTTGATAGTATGACATATAGATACATACAACATATAGATACATACAACAGCATTAGAGGCTGGTGCCAGATCTTCTCTGGTAGATAATACCTGTGCTTACTGACCAGAGTATCCTTCACTCAGCCAGGTCTTTTTTTTTTTTTTAACTTACTTATATGAATAAATTTCTGTCACTGTCTTCAGACACACCAGAAGAGAGCAGCAGCTCCCATTACAGATCGTTGTGAGCCACCATGTGGTTGCTGGGAATTGAACTCAGGATCTCTGGAAGAGCAGCCAGTGCACTTAACTGCTAAGCTAGCTAGCTCTCCAGCCCCCTCAGTTGGTCTTATTGCTCTGACAGGGCTGGCAATATCCCATCATCCTTAGCTTTATTCCCCCCCCCAGTATTTTTGTTGCTATAACAAAAGACTTATGACAAGATAATTTTTAAATATATATATATATATATATATATATATAGATATAGATTTAAAAATAGACATAGATATAGATATATATATATAAATGAGTTCGAGGCCAGCCTGCTCTACAGAGTAAGTTCCAGGACAGCCAGGGCTACTCAGAGAAACCCTGTCTCAAAAATACAAAAACAAA
This sequence comes from Rhabdomys pumilio, assembly GCA_030674055.1. Taxonomy (NCBI): domain Eukaryota; kingdom Metazoa; phylum Chordata; class Mammalia; order Rodentia; family Muridae; genus Rhabdomys; species Rhabdomys pumilio. The sequence continues at coordinate 24,850,949 of JANHMN010000006.1, read as the reverse complement.
CAAAAAAAAAATTGTCCAAGAATGTTGGGCAAGTATCTGCTCAACTCTGGTGGGAGCCTTCCAGCATGCATTATTTCTGCATCACTGTGGCAAAATACCTAATGAAAATAAATGAAGGGAGGTGTGATGGCTTGTATATGCTTGGCCCAGGGAGTGGCACTATTAGGAGGTGTGGCTTTGTTGGAGTAGATGTGTCACTGTGGGTGTGGGCTTTAACACCCTTACCCTAGCTGCCTGGAAGTCAGTCTTCTACTACCAGCCTTCAGATGAAGATGGAGAACTCTCACCTCTACCTGCTCCTTGCTTGTCTGGATGCTGCCATGCCCCTGCCTTGATGATAATGGACTGACCCTCTGAACCTGTAAGCCAGCTCCAATTAAATATTGTCCTTTATAAGAGTTGCCTTGATCATGGTGTCTGTTCACAGCAGTTAAACCTTAACTAAGACAGGAGGAAAGGTTTTAGGGGGGCCCTGGTTCCAGTCCATTGTGAAAGAAAAGACATGGTAGAGTTCACGGCAGTAAGAACATTTGGCAGAGGATCCTCACATCATGACAATGAAGGGGACAGAGAGCAAGGCCAGAAGCAGGGGCTGGGGTATAACACCCTGTGACTGACCCCATCACTAATCCTCACCTTCCTAGATAACATCACCAGCTGGGAACTGAGCACTTGAAGCGTGAGTCTGTGGAGGACATTGCAGATTCTAGCTATCACGGCATCACAGTATGGCAGGTGGCACTGCAGAGGAATCACAGGACAACACAGGAAGCAAGAGAGATGTAGAGGCCAGGCCCCCTCTTTCTGACCAACTAGCTGAGATCCCAGGAGAATTTTATTCGTCCCTGCTAAGAGTGGGGGTCCCAGAATTCTAATTTGTAAATAAAGAAATAAATAGAAAAATGTTTTATAAGAGCAAAATGTCTAACAAGTCTTGGATAGTGATACATGCCCTTAATCCCACCACTTAAGAGGCAGAGGCAGAAGGATCCCTGAGTCTGAAGCCAGCCTCATTTACATAGCAAACTCCAGGCCAGCCAGGGCTACATAGAGAGACCTTGTGCAAAAAAATCATGCAAACAAATGTTTAAAACACTACGATCATTAAAACACACACACTCAAACACTCACACACATACACGTACTCTCACACACACATAGCTTTCATTCCGCGTCACGAGCATCTTTTATGCACACAGTTCATCTAGTCCTTGGCTTGAGAATCAGCAGAGCTTCAGTTTTTGAGACAAAGATGTTTATTTTACTTACTATTTTTTAAAAAACATTTTATTAGTTTTGTGTGTTTGTGTGAGGGGAGAGAGGTAGTTTGAAGCACAGTTTCTCTGTGTAGCCCTGGCTATCCTGAAACTCACTTTGTAGATCAGGCTGGCCTGGAATTCACCTAACTCTGCCCGGATAGGCCAGGATTAAAGTCATGCACCACCACCATCTGGCTATTAGTTTCTTGATAACTTCATACAAAGTATTTTGGTCATATTCACCCCCAAACTCTTCTCAGATCTACTCCATCTACATATCCCCCAAATTTCATGACCTATATTTTTGTTTTAGATTTATTTATTTTATTACTTTATATGTATGGTGATTTGCCTGCACAATATGTATGTGCATCTTGGGCATGCCTTGTGCCCATGGAGATCATGGGAGGGCTTTGGAGTCCCTGGAACTAGGTTTACAGAGCTATGGGAACTGCCATGTGGGTGCTGGGACTCAAACCCAGATGCTCTCCAAGAGCAACGAGTGCTCTTAGCTGCTGACGCTTCTGCAGTAATTGTGTTTTTTTTTATTGTTGTTGGGGTTTCTGTTTTATTAACCAATAACCAATAAGATCCAATTTGTGCTCCCCATATGCTCCTGGGTGTGGAACACTCATGACCTAACAGAAGGCACAACTTTAAAGAAAAAAAGAAAAATGACTCTTCCCTCCCCTAAAACTATTATCTGCCTATAGATCCTCAAGGGTAGGGCCTTGTGAAACCCTCTGCCTCAATGCTGGAATGTTGGCTCGCTTGATCTTGTGTGGCAGGCAAGGACAGCAGCTGTGAACTCATGAAAGCAGCAGTCTGGCTGTGTCCAGAAGACACTATTTTGGTCCTGGTTCTTCCATTCTTTCTGGCCTCCTCTTCCTCCATGGTCCCTATTATTTGTATATTTTTAATCTGTTCTCTGTATGTATCACCTGTATTTCTGTATGGATGTCTGTGTCTGTGACTGGTGGGTGCACTGTATCTTAGCTCATGTATGGAGGCCAGAAGACAACCTCAGACATGTTGGTCTCCAACTTTCACCTTGCTGGAAATGGAGCCTCTTGTTCACCGATGCACAAGCCAGGCTAGCTGGCCCACGAGCTTTTAAGAGGGTCTCCAGTATCTGCATCCCAGCCTGCAACAAGAACACTGGAATTACAGATATGTACTAGCATGCCCAGCCCTATGGCATTTCCAGGAATCCAAGCTCAGGTCCTTGCACCTTCACAGCAAGCACCTCACCCACTGTACCTTGTCCCCGGGCCCTCGATGTTGTAAACCTACAGCCTAGTGTGGTTTGTATTTTTTCCAAGAATCACCCATGAGTGATGGCTGGAGTCAGAGTGTGGTGATGTTAGTAGGTGCCAGAACCTTTGGTGGATGGAGTCAGTGAGCGGTTTGCTCCCACATGCCAGCTCTCTCTCCGCAGATCCCCTCCTGCCTGGCTGTGTCATCACATACTTGTGTTAACGCACGTTCCTGCACTTGCCATTGGCCACAGGCCTGGCATTTTCTCCAAGAGCCCAAACTGTGCCATTCAGGTTTTGAAACTTTCCAACTGTGAGCAAACAAACCTCTTCCCCATAAGAGATCAGGTCCAGTTGATGTACAGAAGGAGCCCAGAGCTCTCAGATATACACTTTCATCTGTTTCTTGAGGTATTTCTGACCCCCCACCTCCAACTCTGCAGAAGTATGTGCCGAAGAGTCCTGGCTTCCCTGACTCTGTTTTTCTATGAATTCTATGAAGCATCAAGCATGGGGTTTGTTGACAATAGACTCAGGTTGCACTAGGAAGGACATGATGTAAACAGCAGAGGTTCCTGGGACTTTATCCTGAATCTTTTACAGTGTACAGGATGCCCTATTAAAGGCCATCAATGATGGCAGTTTGTGCCTGTAATCCAAGCACTGGGGAGGCAGAGGCAGCAGGGTAGAGATTTCAACCCCAGCCTGGATGACGTAGTTTAATAAGTAATAAATAATAATAAATAAGTGCTTTAGATCTGCCTTTAAAAGATGAGCAATGAGTGGCACAGCCACGTGACAAAGGGACAGACCAGCATCCCAGTCACATGGGCAGAGGCTGTGAGGACAAGAGGCTGCAGAGCCCCACTGGCTGTAAGGTTTAACACCACACACAGAACTTGATGAGATTAGCATCTGGGGAGGGGGGCAGCAAGGAAGAAAAACACCTCCCTGTGCTTCGTTTCCCATTTCAATCCAGACACCCTGGCTACACTGCAGACTTAGAGGAAGAGGGGGAGGAGATTCTGATTTTTTTTTTTTTTTTAAATTAAAAGACTTGAAGCTCAAAGGGCAAGGAAAAGCATTGACTTTCTGTTTCCCCGTGTGAGTTCATTCATTTTCAAGGCCAAAAAAACCTGATATCCGTCCCCATGGTAATCCACTTACTATGGCTGAACCTGGGGTGTGAAAAGTTCTGAGATGACAGAGATGGGCCTCAGCTGCCACCTCGAAGAGACATGTAAAAGCTTGCAGTTTAATTTTAGCTTCATAACAAATAAGAGCTTTCCTATCTCCATGCAGAAGCCTAGGCTGTCACTTGCTCTACAGGTGTGCTGAGAAAACACCCACAGCCAGGAGAAAGCACTGCGCTGAAATGGGGGTGGGAGGGAGGACTAAGCCATCAATCACTTTTTAAATGCATTTGGTGAACTGTTTCAGCAAGTGTGGAAGCATCCCAACTAAATCTCATAGTTAGTTTCTGCTAAGAATGTATAAAGTCAATGGTGTGTGTGTGTGTGTGTGTGTGTGTGTGTGTGTGTGTGTGTGTGTG
>JANHMN010000006.1:24803241-24846872 GCA_030674055.1 Rhabdomys pumilio | reverse complement strand
GTGTGTGTGTGTGTGTGTGTGTGTGTGTGTGTGTGTGTGTGTGTGTGAGTGTGTGTATGAGAGTGTATGTGTGTGTGTGGTCTGTGTGTCTGTGTGTGAGTGTGTGCATGAGTGTGTGTATGTGTATGTGTGTGGTCTATATTAATACATATCAGGAAAAGAGTGACGGCTACTGCAAGGAGGTGGGGTCCTGAAGAAGCTGAGATCCACTCAATGTTATGTTACTCTGCTTCCTGTTGCTACAGTAAATGCCTAAGACCAGAAAACTTGTCAGGAGAAGACTTGTATGTAGCTCATAGTTTTGTGGGGAGATGGTCCAAACTGCACAGTACTGGGTATATGGAGGGCCTGCTACATCGTGTCACAGGCATGGTATTGGCTCTTCGGAGGGCCTGCCTGCACAGCATCATGGCACTGGCGTTGTAGCACAGAGTGTGTGAAACAGAGAGATCTCAGTGAGACAGGAGGCACGAGAGCAGGGAGGGGCCATCATGGTGAGGGACTAACCAGGGTCCCTTGTGAACCATGTGAACCTCTTGGCCCAGCAGCACCTTCAGAGACTTGAGTCCCTTGTACTAGGCTGAACCAAGCTCTCAACATTTCCATCCCGCCTCTCAGCATCACCACACTTACAGCATATAAACTCTGTTTTAGCCGGGAGGCAGAGGCAGGCAGATTTCTGAGTTCAAGGACAGCCTGGTCTACAGAGTGAGTTCCAGGACAGCCAGGACTACACAGAGAAACCCTGTCTCGAAAAACAAAAGCAACAACAACAAAAAATATTTCATTTTATGCCTACGGGTATTTTGTCCTCATGTATGTCTGTGTACCACATGTGTGCCTGGTGCCTGTGGAGGACAGAAGATGGCATTGGATCCTTTAGAACTTGAGTTACAGATGGTCATGAGCAGCTATGTGGGTGCTGAGAATCAAGTCTGGGTCCTTTGGAAAAACAGACTGTCCTCTTAACTGCTGAGCTATTTCTCCAGCTCCAACCAACACAGGAACTCTTAGGGACATCCATCCTATCAGCCATGCAAACTCTAACCAAACCATAACAGACAGCATTGCTCCATTCACTCAATGGATTCTATTTCTTGTGCTCCTTTCATGCAACAGACACTGTGCTGGGTCCCAGGGAAGAAGACACAGAGATAGCAGAGTGGCCCACAAGATAAACTAACGGACGCACTAATAACAGTTGCACCAAGTGGAAGAGACACAAAACAAGGCAAGAGAAGTGGATAAATTTGTTAGATTAAGTGAGAGCTGCCCAGGTTCTTGTAGCAAAAAAATATAAAGCCCAGGGCTGGAGAGATGACTTGGTCATTAGGAGCACACACTGCTGATCTTCCAGAGGGCAAGGATTTGGGTCCCAGCACTCACATCAAATGGCTCACAGTTACCTGTAACTTTAGGGAGCTGATGTAATCTCTCACCACCAATGACTTTTGCATTCATGTACACAGACACAGGTGTGTGTTCATAATTTTTTAAATTGCTTTTTTTAAAGAAGAAAAATGCATATGAAGTGCACACACATAGCAGACAGGGTGCATGGATGGCTTTATGCAATGTAAGAGAGTGGTAATAGTAGATCTGCAAGAGGAACATACAGAAGCATTTCCAGTTTTAACCTGTGAACTATGTAATGGCAAAAAAAAGGCAAACATTATCTCTGTGAATAAAAATAACACATAAGGCAAAGGCAGACTTTGGTATCTCTTTACCATGGTGACCTTGGAATGAATGCTTCCATCAGGAGAGGTGTGTCACTTAGGTCTCTTGTGGTTCCCTTGGTTCACAACCCGATTTATACACATCTGGAGATTAACTGAGCAGTGAGGAGCACCAACACCTAGGTATCAAACTTTTGGGTCAGAAGCCACCTCCTCCTGCATACCACCTGATCCATGGCTCTGCTCATCAGGATCCTGCTTTGTGCTGAGAACCACAGCAGAAGACCACTGGTCGGGAGGTTGATGGTCAGCAGAATGCCATCTGGCTCCAGTGGAGAGCTGGTTCGTGTGAATTCCACCCTGGGTTCTCAACACACTTTCTTCTGGAGGGTTTGACTCCTCTACCAATCTGTAAAGTTCTTGGCAGGGACAATAGACTTATCTTTGTGCTTCCAAAGACTGGTGCATTTCACGTGGAAAGACGAGGAGCTCGGGTTACAGTATTGCTCACCTACCCCTGCGCTTCCTATCTGCTGGCTGTGTACAATTGTGTGTGTACATCGTGCACACAACGCTTGCCTCACCCACCTCAGGATGTTCAGTGCATTACTTTATATTTTAATTTCGAATTTTGTGTATTTATTACTATTGGGGGGAGTATGGCATTATATGCCAGAGCACACAGGTGGAGGTCAGTATTCTCTTGTGTGTACAAAGTTCTATAGGTCAACTCCAGATTGTCATATTTGTGTAAGAGCTTTTCTCACTGGGTTACCTCTCTTTCTTTCTTTCTTTGTTTCTTTCTTTGTTTCTTTCCTTCTTTCTTTCTTTTCCTGAGATAAGGTCTCTCTATATAGCCCTGAATATCCTAGAACTTGCTACTTGGACCAGGCTGTCATTTAACTCAAAAAGATGTGAACCTCTGCTTCAGCCTCCTCAGTGCAAGGATTAAGGGCATTTTGATTTCTTTTTCAACTTGATTTTTTTGTGTCTGAGTGTTGTCCTAGCTACGGTTTTTTTATTGCTGTGATGAAACACTTTGACCAAAAGCAACTTGGGGAAGAAAGAGTTTATTTCACTCACAATTCCATATAACAGTTCATCACCAAAAGCAATAAAGCAGGAACTCACCCAGGGCAGGAACCTGGAGGCAGGAGCTGATGCTGAGGCCATGGAGGGGTGCTGCACACTGGCTTGCTCCTCATGGTTTGCACAGCCTGCTTTCTTATAGAACCCAGGACCACCAGCTCAGGGAGGATCCTCCCACATCAGTCACTAATTAAGAAAAAAATGCTACAAGTTTGCCCACAGACCAATATTATGGAAGCACCTTTCTCAGTTGAGGTTTCGTCCTCTCTTATGGCTCTAGCTTGTATCATGACATAAAACTAACCAGCACAGGTCTATTGCAGTCCTCCCAGTAATCCTTACATTGTATGACAACAATTTAAATCTAAACGTAAGAAACATTCAACTGGTGCACATAATCACCATAATAATATGCTAGGTAGTTGTAGCTCACATATTTGAAAATACAAACATAAAATCGTGTATCCTGCTGTTTCCCATATAGTAGATCACAACCTGAGACATACTTTCACTGTTTTTTTAAGATTTATTTTGTGTGTCTGTGTGTGCGCACACATGTGTTAGTGTACGCATATGTATGTGGGTGCTTTGGAGGCCCGAGGAGGACAACAGATCCCCTGAAACTAAAGTTACATGGCTGCAAGCTGCCATGTTGATGCTTGAAACAGAACCGAGATCCATAAGAACAGCAAGTGCTCTTAACCAGGGAGTAGTCTCTCCAGCCCTGTGCTACGTTTTTTATTTTGTTCGTTGGCATACATACACATTCCACAACCCTTCCCCACTTCAATGGTAAGAAAGAAAAGGGAGTTGTAGATCCCTTTTTCTTCCTTGTCTTTCTGCATCATCACTTTCAGCCTAAGTGACACAGAGAAGGCACAAGGGAGTCTGTGATGGTCTTATGTCATTGGCTATCTCTATCGGCACCCCCGTGTTCTCTTCCTGCTTTTCAAACATGCATTTGTTACTTGCACGATTGCTGAGACAAATGACTGTTAAAGCAGCTGAAAGAGGGGACAGCGTCATCACCAACGGGAAGTCGTGGTGGGGCTGGGGAGACAACTCAGTGGTTAAGGGAAGTCGCGGTGGCCAGAGCCTGAGACAGCTGGTCACACTGTGGCCATAGTCAGGAAGTAGAGACGTTTGAATGCTGGGCTTGCTCTCTCCCTCTTCTTCAGTATAGGATGCCAACCCATGGGATGGTGCTGCCTATGATTATGGTGAATACTCCCACCTCAATTAACCTAGACTAGATAATCCCTTAAAGGCATGTCCTGAAGCTGATCTAGTCTAGGTAATTCCCTACAGACCTGCCCCACAGCTTGTCTCCTATGTGATTCTGGACGCTGTCAAGTTACAGATATTACCCACCTCAATGCAAATCCTGGATTGGTGGAAAGCACAGCTTCTCCCTTCCTCTTCCATCCTCCTCCTCCTCCTCTTCTTCCTCTTCCTCTTCCTCTTCCTCTTCCTCTTCCCTACTCCATCCAGAACTTCAGGTATAAACCTGTGCCCCTTGGACTTCTTTTAGTTTTGTTATGTTTTATTTTTCAAGACAATTTCCCTGTAGCCCTGGCTGTCTTGAAATTCAGTCTGTAGACCAGGCTGGCCTCCAACTTTTGCCTGTGTCTGACTCCTGAGTGCTGGGATTAAAGGCATGTACCATCACTGCCTGATTGCTCTTTTGATTCTTGATGGTCTCTTCTACCAAGGGTATACTGAAACCTGTGCTCCTGGGGCATCACACACTGCGCGTGAGTGGGGCATCACACACTGCGCGTGAGTGGGTGGCTAGAAGAGAGGCAATAGACACTCTGCACATCTCCTTTGCTTTGCTTACAAAGCTCACATTCACATAGGAAACAATGAAGAATTTCATGATGGCAACGTACCTGGTGTAGACACCTCTGAGCACTCGTTCCAGTGTCATGCCTTACGTCCATGAAATAGCCTCAGGTTGTATGGGATGGTCACAGCCAACTGTTTCCAAGTCAGGTGAGCAGACAACATTAGATATATGACTTTCAGATCCAATGAGATGTGGCTTTGACCTTGCATAATACAACAGACATTTGTCATGCCACGCAGTGGCAATAACTCTTGCTAAAAGGGGGTGAGGGAGTGTTCTTTTTATAAACATGGTGGGGTGTGAATTGTCATGCAGGTCTACATGTGTGTTGGGGGTGGGGTGACGGGGCCAGAAGCCAACTCTGGATATTGTTCCTTAGGAGTCAATTTTTAAAAATAAATAAATAAATAAATAAATAAATAAATAAAAGAATTGTGCTATAAAATAATAACTAAAAACGTTGTGTAATAAATACATAAACCATGGCTGCTGTTTCTTAGTAGTATCACGTGCCAAGTACTGTGTGCACTTGCATGGGCTATGCTTTTCAGTGACTGGCAACACACACAGAACAACACATCCGTCACACTGTGACATCACACTGAGGTTTCACTAAGCAATAGGAAACTTCCAACACCATTGTCATCACCCTGTACATGTAGCCCATCACAGATTGGAACATTGTTCTGCCATGCAGATTTTAGCCTATTTGGGGATGTGATCCCAGGAAAGAAAATGAAGGAATTGGAAGAGAGAGGTATATTCCCAGGCTGGTTTGGGCAAATAGGACTCAGTCTCACTGGACCGTCTATAATGCACCTTAGAACTCCAGGGAAGTGGGTTTTTTTTTTTCACTGACTCTTACCTTGGTTCATGGAGGCCCTAGGGCTGTTCATCAACCCCTCAGCATCTCCGGGTTTCCACATGTCTGGAATGGTTCAGCAGGCTTTCCAACTCACCCTACCTGAACAGCAGTGGAGCCTGGGGCAGAGAAGAAATGCTGGTGTAGCCCGGTGAGGTGTGAGTCAGGCTATACCTATGCACAGCTGGTTTCCACAGCAACACTGGCCTGAGAGAAGCATCAGCTTCACTCTCCACAACATCCAGCCCAGTCCACCCCAAACTGGGTCCCCAGACATGCTGCTGCAGACCAGGGCCCTCACCCCGGAGTCCCTGGTCCAGGGGGAAAGGAGCAGTGTCTAAGAATTGCTCTTTCTTGTATGTTCGCCACATGGGCACTAAAGCCTTTAAGATATTCTTTACAATTTTTAGTTTATATGCTCCCTAAAGGCTCTTGTGCTAAGGGCTTGATCCCAAGCCTATAACACCACTGAGCGATGGCAGGGCCTTTAAAGGGTAGGGCCCACTGGGAGGAGGTTAGGCCATGGAACATACCCTAGAGGAGTTATTGGGACCCTGCACCCCCCCCCCCCCCCCTCTTTTCTTTCTCCTTTCCCTCTCTCTCCCTCCCTCTGGCCTCTCTTTGTCTGTTTTCTCTCCCTCTTGCCTCTCTCCTCTCTTCCCCCAACCCCCAGCTTCCTGGATGCTACAGAGAAACAGCCTTTCTCTGTCACATGCTCTTATGCTTCCCCAGTCTAATGCCCTGAGTCACCACAGACCCAATGCACTGGAGTCAAATGCCTATGGTTTGAAACCTCTGGGACTCTGGGTCAAAATAAACCTCTCTTGCTTCTAATTTTATTTTCTCAGGCGTGTTGTCACAGCAACAGGAGTCAGACTAATACCATATATATTTGTCCTGTATAGATGGATCAATAAGAAAAATTTCTTTGAAATAAGAATATACTCAGGGCTGGAGAGATGGCTCAGAAGTTAAAAGCACTGGCTGTTCTTCCAGAGGTCCTGAGTTCAATTTCCAGCAACCACATGGTGGCTCACAACCATCTGTAATAGGATCTGATGCTGTCTTCTGGCACACAGGTGTATGTGCAGATAGAGCCCTCATATACATAAAATAAATTTTAAAAAATGAATTATATATGTGCATATGTACATATATAGTGTGTATAATATTATATATAATAATTATATATAAAAATAGAATCGACATATAGTCACCCCAGAAAGCCAACAAAGAACTAGTCATATAATGGCAATCACCTGAGAAATCGTGCAGCTAAAGTGAAGAAGCTGATGAGGAGATGCAGTGTGTGCCTCAATCCTTATCCATTCTCAGCTCTCTCCTGGACCAGAAATCCTAGAGTCTCTGGAATGGACCATCTATGCTGGTCAGCCAGAAGTACCATCAGGAAATCAAAAGGCAGGAAAGCCAAGAAGGCACTCCTTCCACCCTCCCCCAATCTTCAGGTGCTGGTGCTCTGTTCCCGTAAGACACCTTCCTGTGGGAGGTTTCCCTTACCTAGCTCATTTCTTATCAGTCTCTGACAATCCTGCCAGTCCTTCAGGCCTCAGGGTGGTGACAGCTGCACTGTTTTTGGTCCCAGGTCCCTCAGCATCTCTGGCTCATCAGTAATGTTTTCAGTTCGGCCTTCATCTTCCTCCCATCCTGAGCGATAGCAGGTGCCTGAGAAAAAGAGAGAAACTAGAGCCAGGTGCTTAGCTAGGCTGATGCTTCTGGGGCTTTTCAAATGAAAAATAGCCCTGTCGACACCGAAGATGATACTGACGTTTTAAGACTGAGTTATGGGATCAGATGAAATCTTAGATGAATAAACAGATAAGTAACACATAAGAATAAAGCCGGGGCCTTGAGATAGATGATTGTGGCAATTAAAATACGTCCAAAGACCAAGCGCAACATGACGGGATGCAGTTTTCTTCCAAACCATGAAGAATTTGCTATAGGCAAGGGAGAGGCCCCAAAGGTGCTAATTTGTACTATATAAAACTTTCCCCATCTGCACAGGCTCTGGGAACACGGAACCCTGGCAGGAGAAAAGAAAGGCCCATGAAGCCGTGGGCACGGAACCTTTCTGACTCGACTTGGGAACCGGTAGATAAGATCAGCCCAGAAATTGAATAATCCAAGAACACACCGATAACGTGGAGTGTTGCAATCGGTTTAAAGTTCACTTCTTGCTTGATTTATGAATCCATAATAAAATCAATCAAAAAGCTAGTGGTGTCTAAGTCACCTGACTCTCCCACAGCCCACCCCCACAGCCTGGGCCCAGAGCTCATCTTTCAGATGGTTTCTGGCATCTCTCCGGGTGGCAGAAGATAACTTCGATGTGAAGAAAGGATGGGCAGTTGCCTCAGACCTTACCAAGACCTTCCAAGTGCGGTGCTTAAATTAGATAGTGGACCTTTCACAGCAAGTGGTTTCGTTTTTGCTCGGTTTGTTTTTAACCTCACAGAATTTCTAGAGACCCTCGGCTCTGTGTTTACTGTTTACGCTGTGCCTGTGGTTTTCCAGACTTCCAAGGTTCGATCCAGCACCCCTGCTGTAAGGCTGAATCCTTCAGAATTCTAGAGCTTCACTAAGAATAATCCAATGTGTCTAGGGCCTTTTTTCTAGCTGATCACTTTATATAGGGACATCAAGGCTTTTGTTCTCTGTATCATGCTTCTCCAGCCACAACATGAAGCAGGGGCTTTACTCTTTTCACCAAGGAGTTAATTCACTTTATTGGTCACAGTGTTTTACTTCAGCTGATGAAATGCCATTATCACCTCCAAAACAGTTCACGTTTATCGAGTACTTCCCACCTACCAATCGATACGTAAAGTACTGAATCCTATGACTTGAACCTGAAATGTATGCCTGTGTCAGTTTTTCATTACTATAATAAAACACCGATACAACCTACTTATAAAGAAAAAAAGCTTATTTAGCTCACAGTTTAGGGGTTTCTAGGACATGGTGACTACAGCAGGTCAGTTCTAGCAGGGATGTCACGGTGATTGGTGTGGTGAGTGCAGTGTCAGGGAGAGTGTATCAGAATGAGAAATCACACCTCATGCCAGGAAGCAGACACTAAGGCCCCATAATTCCTTCTAAGGATGCACCCTCAATGACCTAAGACCTCCTCCTAGGCTCTCTCTCTCTCTCTCTCTCTCTCTCTCTCCTCTCTTCTCTCTCTCCCTCTCTCCCTCTTTCTCTCTCTCCTCCCTCCTTTCTCTCTCTCTCTTACTGCCCCCACTCCCTCTCAAGGAAGGCAAGGTTTACTTTGGCCATGGTTTAAGAAGAGACAGTCATTCTAGCAAAGCAGTGCATGCCTTTAGTTCCCTCACTTGGAAGGGGAAGAAAGATCTCTGTGAAATGTGAGGCCAACTCTACATAGTGAGTTCCAGGAAGCCAGGACTACATAGAAAACCCCTGTCTCAAAAACAAATCACAGAAACAGAAGAAGGGATACACTCCATCATGGCAGAGCAGACGTGGCTGGAACATGAGGCACCTGTCACATTGTGTCTCTGTCTGAAAGCTAATAGCAATGCCAAGAAGTGATGTCAGAGTATAAAGGGTCAGGGCCTGTCCCCAGTGATCCACTTCCTCTTACAAGATTCTTTCTCCTAAAGGCTCTACGACCTTCCAAAGCAGTACCACTAACTAGGGACCAAGTATTTAAACATATGAGCCTATAAGAAATACTTTGGTTTTGACACATTCCTCCTCTGGCCTCCTAGACTCACAGCCATAATGAAAAGCATATTCATCTGGACTTCAAAAGCCCTGTAGTCTTTGACAGTCCTGCCACTATTCAAAGTCCATTCTCTTCTAAGAAGCAGTAAAGCGAGCCCCTGTAGAATCAAAACACAAGTCACGTATTTTCAATATTCAAAATAGGCCCCGCCTCCTACAGGTGCATACCATTCTCCAGTCACCCTGGACAGCAAGTTCCCTACTTAATAACCTTTGGGGGATGGAAACACAAACTACGTTCAAGCAGTAGTACCCCATCTCTGCAGAAGATACAAAGGTATGAAGCTCAAGAAAGACCAAGAAATTGCCCAGCATCGTAGAGGGACATGCAACCCACTAATCCAATTGTTCTTGCTTGTTTTTATATTTATTGTGATTAAAAGGTTCCAACCAAAAGCAAGTGATAGAGGGAAATAGTTCGCTTGGCTTATATTTTCAGGTAACAGGCCATCACTGAAGGAGGAAAAGGCAGGAACTCAAGATAGAAACCTGAAGGCAGAAATTAAAGCAGGGACCATTGAGGAATGCTGCTCACTGGCTTATGCTCAGTTAGCTTTCTTACATAGCCAAGACCTACTGCATAGTGATGGTGCTACCCACAGTGGGCCATCCCAGGTCAGTCATCAATCAGGATAATGACCCAAAGACATTGTCTTAGTCAGTGTTTTGATGAGACTTCACAACTATGGCAGTCTTATAAAAGAAAGCATTTAATTAGGGCTGGCTTACAGTTTCAGAGATTTAGTCTATTACGGTCATAGCAGGAAGCATAGTGGCATGCAGGCAGACATGGTACTGTAGGGGTTGCTGAGAGTTCTACATTCAGATGGCTGGCAGCAGGAATTGAGACAATGGGCCTGGCTTGAGCATCTGAAATCCCTAAGCCCACCTTCAGTGACACATTTCCTTCAACAAGGCCACACCTACTACAACAAAGTCAGACCTATTCCAACAAGACATATTCACACTTCCAAATCCCTGTCAAGTATTGTCAGCCCCTAGCGACCAACCATTCAAATATGAGTCTATGGGGGGTCACTCCCATTCAACCGTAATCAACGAACCACCCACAATTTAAACTGATCAAGGCAACTCTTCAACTGAGGTCACCTCTTCCCAGGTGACTGTAGATTACATCAAGCTGACAGTGAAGACTAGACAACACAATAGTTCTTTGCAGGGATCTCTGTGTTCCCTGCCCTGGAGCCATTGACATGTCCGAGGGAGATATTCCATTCCCATAACTGAGACTCAAGGCCAGGGACACTAAACATCCTACAGTGCCATCAAACACACACACACACACACACACACACACACACACACACACACACACACCAGAGAATTAGCATCTATTGTCAACAGAGTCAAAGTGACAAGCCAGATCTACCTGTGACTTTTTGTCTTAACCCTTTCCTCTTTTGTTGTAGTGCTCTATTTGGCAAGATGCCTTTGTTGGATTAAGTCCCAAGTGTTCCTTTCAGATTTACCCTGACATATTAGCGTGGAAAACTCTTCCCCACACCTACACCCACTTTTCTTCATCTTTCTTCTTTCTGAGTTGCAATGAAGGGATTATTAGCTGCTTGGCAGAGCGTTCATTCTAAGAGAACAGAATGGCAAGCTTAAATGTTCTGTGGTGAGCTGCCGGTGGCAAGATTGATATACCCAGAGAGCTTTACTGAGCAATCTTTTGAATTACCATGTAAAGTTAAAGTAAGGAAACAAAGCACTCAAGACTCTTCTTCCTTTTCCTACACAGTGACATGCTGTACCATTCTACAGTAGCTCCAGAAAAGGATAAAGGCTTTTGACGCCATCTTAATCTATTCCTTTTGCTATAACAAAACACAGAAGACCAAGTTAATAAGAGAAGCTTATTTGACTTTGAATTTTTAGAGCTAGAAAGGAGGAAGAGACAGCACTGGTACCTGCCCATCATCTGAGAAGGACCCATCTTCAGAGATGGAACAAGCTGCTAGCTCAGATCCTCCTCTTATAAAGTCACACATGCAATTGAGGTGGCCCCACCCTCATGACCTCCTCTAATGCCAATCACCTCACAAAGGTTCCTCCTCCCAAACCCTTCAATATCAAGACTTTGGGGTTCGTTTTCAACACAGGAGCTTCTACAGTTCACAATCAAGTCAAAGCAGAGAGGACTCATCCCCTTGGGGCCGTGTTCTGGATAGCTCCTATGCCTTGGCCTTTGAGTTTCAACCAGGAACCAGGGAATCCAGACATCAGCTTGTAGCTTTTCTTTCTCCCCAAGTCGATAGATAGTCTTGTTTCTTTCCAGCTAACTTCATGGAAAAGGGAAACGGCTTTGCTCCCAAACTTAAGTGGTGCTGGCAGATTGAATTTCTTAAAGATCTTGCCTTGTCCCCACAGAAAGGAGAGACTAAGGCAAGTATAAAAGCATCTAGAAGCCTAGAGTCAAGAAAGGTTCCAAAAACCGTGGTTGTAAATGGAACCATTAGTGAAGTGCAGAAGAAATCTGACGGGCACTGCACCTTGGGAGCAATGTTTAACTTGAGATGAGGCTCGAGGTTGATAGGACTTTTAGGAGCCTCATTGAGCATAAGTGTCTTGCAGCATGTCCTCGTCCCCATGGTAGGCACAAATACATGGGCTAAGAAGCACCAGGATAAGCCAATAGCCCCATCTGCCCGTGTTTCACCTGAGCAAACTTTAGCTGCAACGCCACTAGCACTTCCGGCTCCTGCTCAGAGCAAGGGACTGGTTCCTCCTTCACTGTGAACTGAGTTCTGCTAGAACACTGCCGCTTGGTAGATCTTGGAAAGGGCTTGGGATCTCGTGAGCCTGACAGCCTTTCGAGCAGTGTGTGGGCCCAAATGGATCATTTTGAGCAACAATGATGGAATGAGGAAACCATCAAGCCTCTAGACCCCCGACCCCGTCCCTGCCCGCTTCCCCATCCCCGCTCCCCACCCTGTGACAGTCTTGCCAGCCCCCTTTTCATCTCCATTCCAGAATCTTCTCCAACTGCTATGAACACTGAGACACACTCTGATTCAGTCCTCACCCCTGCCCTTTGCTGTCAGAGTGAAGTTCAAATTCCCAATTGGTAATTCCAGGATCCAGGAACTGGTCTAGGAGAACTCTTCTTTACTTCCGCTGGTCCTAGATATTTGGCTATGAACAGCTTCTGTTGTCAGCCAGCAACCAAGATCTCTCACACGTTTGATCCATTTGATCCGTCTTTCACAGGCGCACCATCCTCCTTTATCCGCAACTGCTGTCTTTCTCTTCAGCCTGGGGAGCTCCCCGCTCCCGACACCCACACGGGCCCACACAATCTTCTCCAGGCAGCATTTGCTTCAAATGGCCCTTATCCTCAATTTTGCCTTCTGTATTTTGTTACCTCTTTCTGTGACTAATTTAGGTTGGGCTTTAGTAAAAACCTGTATTTATGGGGGTTGGGACTACCCACAGCTTCTGGCACTCATTTATCCAGATGGGGTCTTGGAACTTTTCCTGCAGTGGACTACAAAAGACTTGCAGGCCATCATGCGCTGAAACTTGTTTATGTATCCACAGTTGAACACTGAGTCCGCTAGAATAGAAACTACACCTTATTTAGTCAATCCCATTTATTTTCACAGTACCTCATATATTACTAAAAACAACAAAATTTTTAAAAATTAATAGTCACATCTATTCCTATCTGGCTGTATCTTCTTTTCTCCTTCAAAAGACACTAAGATCTTAAATGTATAGGATTAGATTTTTTTTTTAATCTTTTAAATTTGTTTTGACTACATGTAGGTCTATGGACCACATGCATGCAGTGCCCCCAAAGGAAAAAAGCCAGAAGAGGACATTACATCCCTCTGGAACTAGAGTTTCAGGTGCTTGTAAGTGGCCATGTGGGTGCTCGGAATCGAACCTAGGTTCTCTGATTAATCATCCAGTGTTCTCAATCGCTGAGCCGTCTCTCTGGCCCCTAGGGTTAGATAATTTAAGTAGTTTCAAAATCATCATAAAAAGTAATATATAGAATGCTTGTTGAGTTAGACATTATTCTAAGCACTTTAATCTTCAGGTATTCATCAAGGCCCACCCCAGTGACCTACTTCTGCCGGCCAGGGTAGACTTTCCCCAGTCTCCCAAATTAGCACTGTAAGGGTCACAGGCATTCAAAAAAAAAAAAAAATGCCTGTGGGAAAAGACTCCAGCCATCCATCTGAGGAACCATAGCTCTGCTCTATTCCTCCTGTCTGTCTATCTTGGGGCACACCCATATTATAAATAGACAGCCCTCCTTAAGGGTTTTTTTCACAGTCACCTCACACTGGAGCACCTCCTACTGTTGCCCACACACTCAAGCATCTCACCCTGATGAGTGCTTCTGCCAGAGAGCAAGGCTAAGGGAAGGCATACTGTGTGCAGGGTCAGGTTCAGAGCCATTCTGAGGGCCAGTGAGGCAACCTCGGTCCTCATGGATGAACTCATCTTCCAGCCAGTAACTGAAGCAACCATGCAACTATGACAAGCAGGTCCGAGGATTTCACAAGGTGAATCTGGTCACAGTTGGAGCTTGATCCTCACTGTGGTACAACTTTCACTTTGACAGAGGGCTCAATGAGAGCAAGCACATCCTTGATGGATACCACCCCAGGACGTTCCTCTAAGAACTTTGAGCGGCTTGAAGTTCTGAAGGGGGGCTGGATTCACAAGATGGCAGTACATCTACTGTTCCAGGCACTCAGCCAAGAGGAGGACCACGTTCTCCAGCATGCTGCCCGAAGCTTGGGTGGAGGAGGTGGGTGTGACTCACCTTCTCCTCTGCCCAGCCACAGACACACACACACACACACACACACACACACACACACACACCTCTTTGTTGAGGAGGAGAGGTTTCTACGAAACACTGTGCTCTCAGCTTCACCTCTGCATCAGAAGAGCATAATTACTCTCTACTAAGCAACGTGAACATTTTTTTATGGGACACCTTTGAAGGGTCCTTTATCTTCAGCTAAAACTTTAGGATGCGAGCTGAGCGCACCTAGAGGCGTCTGTCCACCGTTCTAGCCTCTCAAACACGTGTTCAAAAATGTGCCGATTATTGTCCCTTCTTAAACGATGAGCTCACACTGAGCATGCTCAGGAATGTCCCCGCCTCTAGTGTGCTTTCCCAACTAAAATTGCCATGCTTGCCTCGTTTGTGGAGGGCTTGCTTTGGAAGTAACTTCTAAGCTCTCTGTACCTACTGCAGGTAATAAATCTTCCTCCACCTTTTTAAGGTCTTGGCTGTGTTGGTTTGACTTCGAGCTCACTAAGGTGGGAACCCTGTGTACTCTGTTACACAACCTGCAACTCTCTGTCCTTCCAGAGTCTCTTTCCTCTCACCTCTTTCCCTAAGAAGCCCTACACTTCAGATTCCTTCAACCACATGGAACTGTCTGTGCCAATAAGACCAGACATTACACGCCTTTGCTTTGCTCTTGGTGTGTTTGCCTGCATAAAACGTCTTTGTCTTTCCTTCCTCACAAAATCCACCTGGTCATTCTCTAACCATCTCAGTGACCAGCTCCTCCCCTAGGCAGAAGTGTATTGCACCATCTCTCATCCCACGGCACTTTCTGCACACTACCTCATAATGCCATTCTGTGCTGTCCTGCTCTCAGGGAGCCTGGCTGCTTGACAGCCGACCTTATTTCCTATCCATTTATCTGGACCTACCACCTAGCACACAGCAGGCACATGTCCTAGGCCATTTTCTGTTGCACACTTCATAACTGATAATAAAGGTGTATTCAGCTCACAGTTCTAGAGGCTGAGGTACCCAAGAGTATACGTCAGCATCTGTTTGGCATCTTCTGAGAGCCATTTTACTGCGTCATAGCATGGTGGAAGGCATCAGATGGTCATGAGATGCTATCTCAAGTCTGTCTTCTCTACTAACCAAGTCACTGTAGGCTGGGTGTATGGTACATGCCTTGGGGTTGGGGGTGGAGGGCAGAGACAAAGAATCTCTGTGAGTTTGAGGCCATCCTATTACACATTGTTTCAAGGACAGTCAGGGCTACATAGTGAGACTGTCTCAAAGAGGAAAAGCCATCCTGGGTCCTACCTTCATGCCCTCATATAATCCCAATCACCCTCCAGAGACCCCACCTCTCAATACAGATATCATTATCATGTGGGTGGGGAGTAAGTTTTTAGCAGCTACACATTTGGAGCACATGCCTAAACCACAAGAAAGCCTGGTCAGCACTTATTCAACCAACTGCATTTAAATCCACGGAGACTATGACTTACATCCTTATATGACTGATTCATCCCAAAGACACTGGCTCCTTTAATCTCTCCCAGCCATCATCCCTAGGACTAGGCACCTACAACAACATAGGTGCAACCACCATGCATTCTCAAAAGAGATCTCAAGGTCACTCACACACTGACAAAGCACAAGAGGATGTCTCCGTAGCTCTGAAATCATGCTTGGCCCAGTTTCCAGATGTCTGTGGCGGTGGGTTAAAGTAACTCCCTGTGAGAGCTGTAACTCCTCCTCTTCCTGTCACTCATGGTGGTGACCAACCAGGGCCAGTTGTCCTCTGCAGGAGGTGACATTCTTCTCCATATTACAGCTTGGGAACAGACTATCGCACATCTCTCTTCCTCGAGGTATACATCTGTGTGCCACATATGTACAATGCCAAAGGAGGATAGAAGGGGATGCTACAGCCTATGGAACTGGAGTTACAGATATTGTGAGCTAACATTCGGGTCCTGGGAACTGATCCCCAGGTTCTCTGCAAGAGCAGCAAATGCTCTTAACCACCGAGCTACCTTACAGCTCTACGTTCACTAGTATTTATCCAGATGCCATCTTTTAACTTCCCAATGTCATCCTGGCGCCTGCTAAGTAGTAAGGAAACAAGGTCAAAACCTGTAATAGCATCTTGGAGACAGTAAGACATGATTTCTGTAGACAAGTAGAGATGCATCTGGAATGTGAATTTAGAGAGAGGAGAGGAAAGGCAAGCAGTAGGGATGGAGTGCCTGAGTCGCCCACAAAACTGGAACACTGAAATCCTAAATCTCATGGGAGGTGTGGCCTTCATGAATGGACCAGTATTCTTATGAAAGAGCACCTCTTTGCTCATGGATTCGAGGACGGTGAGAAGGCGTGATCCCTTAACCAGAGAGTAGCCCCTGCACACAGCTTATCTGCCAGTGCCTTGGTCTTGAGCTTCTCAGCCTCCGGAACTGTGACCAATAATTTTTGTTGCAAAAAATTAGACCACCTAGGACTGCAACATTGCTCAATGGATAGAGATGCCAGCATCAAAGGCAGATGGCCTGAGTTCAGTCCTCACCTCCATGCCCACACGCTGGAAGGAAATAACTGACTCCTACAGCTGTCCCGTGATCTACACACACACACACACACACACACACACACACACACACACTTACACACATAGAGAGAAAGAGAGACGGAGAGAATGCAAGTAAACTTAAGGGATTTTTGCTACGCATTCTAAATACACTGAGGGCAAGCCCAAGAGAGACGACCATGACTCATGCACCATTAAAAAGATCTGAAGGCCATCTGCATTGGAGTACACACATTTGGAGCTTATGGAAAGTCTGTGAACCGATACTGAAGTTCAGCATGTTATGCACAGAGGCTGAGGCAAACACTCAAAGCAGTGGTCTTCTATGTCTACTGTAGTGTTTGAGTAAAAACCAGTCTGACATCCGACGCTCTCCTTCATTCTTTACCGTTTGAAATAAAAGCGCCACGAGGGAGTGTCCATTCATTAAATACAACTCATTTTTTAAATACTTCTTCCTCTCTTAGACATTAATCATTCATGCACAACTTCTCCAAATCTATGCCCTCCCTACCCTGACAAATTCAAATACTCAACACCCTGCCCCTAGATCAACTGTCCTTTTAATGCAGAGAATTAAATTTAAAGATTGCTGAATCCCTGAGTCAGGAAGGAATCTCTTAGAAATATCGGGACCCCATACAGGGAGTTCATCAATTACTATGCTTTAAGAGAGAAAAAAGAAAGAATGGAGGGATTGGAGAAAGGGGAGGAGAGAAAGAGAGAGAGAGAAAGAGAGACAGAGAGACAAAGAGATAAAGGGAAACAGAGAGACAGAGACTGAGAGAGACTGAGACACACACACAGAGAGAGGCAGAGACAGAGAGGCAGAGAGAGACAGAGACTGGAAGAGACCAAGACAGACAGACACACACACACACACACACACACAGAGAGAGAGAGAGAGAGAGAGAGAGAGAGAGAATGCTCAGCAGACATCACGCTATGAGCCCCTCTTGAGAAAGATGACTCCAGATGGTGTTTATCAAGCGTGCTGGGGAAGAGGAGTTCTACTGTTTATTGCAAGGAGACAAAAGATTCTTTATCATTGTTTATTGGCCACTCCTGACACATCAACAACCAATGTGTACTTCATCATTTTGTTGGATGGATACTAACGTAAAAACAAAACTCATCCAAGACTAAGGAGCGGTCTCTGTCTAAGGCATTCGATGCTGACTTAAAGTTGATAGTAGGTTCTTCCAGGCATTTCCATCCATCACAAATGAGTGAGCAAGACAGCTGATGGTCACCCTTGATTTAGGGTTTGTAGGAAATAAAAAGACAACTATTGCTCACCTTCCTTCTACCATCAAGAAATGTGTGTTTGGGGGCTGAGGGATGGGGCTCACTGATAAACCACTGACCTAGCAACCCCAGGATTGAAAAAAAAAATGTATTAGTCTTCTACTTTTGACTACCTTACAATGCCAGTAAAAATGGCTAGCGTTTATTGGAAGAGTCCCTCACACCATAAATGGCGCTGGCCCTCCTCTCTGGAATGCTTCAAGCCATGTCTATAATGCTGTAACCAGGAAGCCATAGTTTCCCATGGTTTGGGAACTTTAGAAACAGTCAGGGTTAGAAAACGGAACTCAAAACATAAGTTCTAGACCAGTCATGGTAGAGCACACCTTTAATCCCAGCACTCAGGAGGCAGAGGCAGGGAGATTTCTATGGGTTTGAGGCCAGCCTTGTTTTCATAGAGAGTTTCAGGCCAGTCAGAGTTACATGGTGAGACCCTGTCTCAAAAAACACAGAGAAGGACAAGGGGACAGGGGAAGAGAGGAGGAGGGAGGGAAGAGGGTAGAAAGAAGAGGAGGAGAAAGGACAGGAGAAGATGAGAAAAAGAGGAAGAAGGAGGAAGAGGTGGAGAAGAAGAAGAGGAGGAGGAGGAAGAGGAGGAGGAGGAGGAGGAGGAGGAGGAGGAGGAGGAGGAAGAGAAAGAAACATGCATCTGGTGGTATCTCTAGATTATTCTTGGGCACCTCTGAGCCTGTCGTGGTAAACCAATCAGTTTACATTTGCCATTGTGAAACTGCAACTCCATTTTAAAGGTTGACAATCTCCAACTTTCTGAATAAAATACATTTTACAAAAGAAGAATTTTGCTTTTTTATTAAACATACAAAAAGATAAACTAACTAGTAGTTGACAAGTTATCCAGATATTTTTGCCATGAAAATATAAATCACAGTAATATGATTTTTCTAAAAAATTCTATTTAGTTTCTTTTTTTACTTTTTCTGATTTTGAGCCATCTTTATAGCCCTGGCTGTTCTGGAACTCACTATGTAGACTAGGCTGACTTTGAACTCCCAGAGATCCACTTGCTTATGCCTTCCAAGTGCTGGGATTGGAGATATGTACCACTATAGCTGGTTTCTATATGGCTTTTAATACTTGGCTCTGAATCTTTCAAATGCTTGGAACATGGCATTGGGGTTTAATATGATATGTATATGCAACTAGTTCCTATCTATAACAGATATATATTTACTCTGAAAATTAAAAAAGACACAGAGAGAAAATGACAGAGAGAGAGAGAGAGAGAGAGAGAGAGAGAACTTTGAAACACTAATGTTGAACTAAGTGGGAAGTGGTTCCTTTCTTCTTATTTATTTTAAAACAGAATTACAGGGGTGGAGAGATGGCTCAGCAGTTAAAAGGACTGGGTGCTCTTCCAGAGGACAGGGGTTTGAGTCCCAGCATCCACACGGCTGCTCACAACCACATGTACCTCCAGTTTCTGGAGATCTTACATCCTTTACTGGCCTCAGTGGGCACTGCTTGCACATGGTGCACAAACATATACACAAGCAAAGCATCCATCCACATAAAATAAAAATAAATAGATCTTTTAAAATATAAACAAAACTACAGAAGTAGTTCAAATAGTCAAGGCATCCATGAACATGATGCTATTTCCCTCCCCTCCAGATGTATATAATTTCACGCTTCTGTAGCCTTGCATTGTGTTTCCAGTCCTGAAGAAGAAAAATTGAACTTATTTCTGTACAAATCATTAGGAAGGACTTATTTTTTTTTCTATCTTTGTCCAGCAATACCTAATGGCTGAGTATTTGTGCCTCTGATAGTCTTTCTCAACACAATTGAATTAAGATTACGTGCATGTGCCTTTAAGTTTCTCAAATTTTTTATAGGCTTGGAAATGTGAGAACATGCCCAGAAGGCATAAGGCCCTGGGTTGAACTCTAAAACCCTGAGCTTTTATGTTCACTATCTCATTTCATTCTTGACAGTAGCTCAGTGAGGTAACAATGTTCTCAGAGACGCAGAGAATGAAGAGCGCTGCTGGGGCCACCAGAAATCAGCACAGTTCCTCTCTAAAGCAGCAGATAGTGAGTCTGCAGTCTACGTTGCAACCACTTAGCAATTCCATTCACTGGAAAGACAGCCATCGACAATACACAAGTGGATGTGCACACTGGTATTCCAATAAAACTTTATTTGTAGACACTGAAATTTGAAGTCAGATCATTTTCATGAATCACTAAATACAACTTTGCTCTTAATTTTTTTTCCCCATTGAGAGGTATAAAAGTCACACTCTACTTGTGACAGGATTGGCCCACTCTGGACCTCAGTTTGCCAACGCTGTGTCTTGAGTACAGAGTCTTGAATTGGGAAGGATAGTTAAAGGTCTGTAACTTAATTGCCTCGGCCTCTGTGGATGGAATCTGATGCCTCCAGAAGCTAGGTCACTTTGCTGTGGTCTGCTGGGACAAGCACACTGATAGTTCAGTGCACTTCGCACCAAAAGGCTCTGCTTAAAATAAAAGCAAATGAGATGCCAATTACAGAGATAACTGTAAAAACTGCTCGGCAGCTTGCCCAGGATGAGAACAGTCCATGCTTAGCCGGCCGCCACTTCTGCAGACTGCTCTTGGCTCGCTTTCAGAACACTTGAGAAACGGTAACTGGTTGCGCAGAACTTGTTCCAAGCAATAGCCAGGGTGACTTTTGGTCTGTTACTTCCTGGCATGGATACAGGTTAACTCCTCTTCTGCCTGAGCTGGGAAATCCACAAAGTAAGGAAATCTTTCTTTGTCGTTTGGATACAGAGTTTCGCTTTTTCATTTATTTTTTTTTCTCTCTCCCTTTGGACAAGAAAGTACTTTATTAAGTATCTTGGCTTTCTTTCACCAGCATTTTGTAACTGAATTAGGTTTCTTTCCCAGACTCATTCAGGTGAGTTTTAGTTCTCTCCATAGAAAGTGCATTTCTTCATCTTCAAGTTCACACCTCCTTTTTATACCAGCTTGACCCATTCAAAAATAGACCACAGCCATCAAGCCAGCTTTAAGCCAACCCCGGCAAATAGCTTTGATGCGTCATTACCAGGAAGACAGTGGGTTTCTCTCTCTTTCCTTCTGTGCGTTTGAATGCCACGTTTCTCGGACCACTTTCTAGTTTGCTTTCTGTTACTTGAATAGGAACAAAGCTTTACAAGGCAGAAGTGACAGAGCAGAGCAGCTGCCCCAGAAGCCACAGCTGAAAGAGGAAATGCAACCTATCCCCACATGGGACATGTGTGTCTGAGTGTGTGTGTGTGTGTGTGTGTGTGTGTGTGTGTGCATCCATCCATGTATTGACACATCTGCCAACATGTAGAGAAAAGAGAGGAAAAGTCAAAGTCTTACAGAAATGGGACCAGAATAGACCAGAGAGAAGAGACAGAACAAAGCTAGCTGAGCCAGATGTTCCATCTTACCACATGGGCAGAGACTAGAAGGTTCTACATGTTCTTTCTTCTTCTCCGGACTGCTTGCTCTATAAGCACTCACCAGCTCCTCTCAGCTGCTGTCTCTGCCTCTGTGGCCTGTCTGTCCTAAGTCATCGGCCTGAGGGGGAAGGAGATGCAGACAGTCTACAGCCCCTGTCCTGTTCCAGCCCCCTCCTTTGTGTTCCTGATGTCCCACCACCACAGCTCTGTAGCAGGATGTGTCACCTGGCTAGGATTTAAGCCAGGTTTCCTGAGCCCCTTCTGACCTACTAGCCTGGGAGCCTTCTGGCCAGGAAACACACGTCCTTGTGTTAGGAATAGTGTAAGAACAAATTTTAAAAATGAATGAAAATGAGGCCATTTTACTACAGCATTCTGTATAAAGCAACACCACCATGAGTAGGGCAAAGACAGTCAGCATGCTGATTGCCATAAGACTGTGATTTTTAAGGTCTCTTCCCCAGCCCATAACAGGAAATCCCTATCCTCTCTTTCTAGGCTAGGACATCCCCCTGTCCCAACCCCCCCCCCCCATCTCATTGGTTTAAGACACATAACTTTAACAAATAATTAGGGACTTGAGACTGGCCCTCTTCTGTGGGCTCAGTCGCTACAGACTACCTGCAATTTTTCAACTCTCAAGAGTCCTAGGACAGGTAAACACCAAACACGAGCTAGAGGAGAGAAAATCTACTTTCTCCAGTCCATCTGTAATGCTAATGAACTCTAAGGACACCTCATTTTGAGAGGGGACCATAATAATCTATTTCTCACATTTGGCTCATCATCAGATGCCAGGCCCCAGCAAAATACCTGGCACACAGCAATAGAAACTCTAAATGTTTTCTTGACAGTACACATGGCTCCAGAAACTAAGCTTGGCTTCCCACTCCTTAGAAGATTTGGTGCTGTCCCTGAAGGGCCTGCTGCCATAGTGGGAAGTTGTATCGAGCAGATATGTCTACTTTTATCTCCAGTGAGACAGAAGCATCAAGAACTGTGGGATCAGTGGGGTTGGGGGAAAGGTGTATGGTAGTGGTGGTGCATGCCTTTAATCCCAGCACTCAGAGGCAGAGCTAGGCATATCTCTGTGAGTTCGAGGCCAGTCTGGTCTACAGAGCAAGTTCTAGAACAGTCAGGGCTACACAAAGAAACCTGTCTAGGAAAAACAACAACAAACAATCAAAAAACTTAAGAAGAGGAAGAAGAGGAAGAGGAAGAAGAGGAGGAAAAAGAGGAGGAGGAGCAGCAGCAGCAGCAGCAGCAAATTATCAAATACACACAGACCATGGTTATTAGGATAATAAAGATTTATTCTTTGCATTTAACTCCGAGGAGGAGGAGGAGGAGGAGCAGCAGCAGCAGCAGCAGCAGCAGCAGCAGCAGCAGCAGCAGCAGCAGCAGCAGCAGCAGCAGCAGCAGCACTGGGGTTGTTTACCTAAATGTGTTCAAGACAATGGAAGTTCTCAGCTGACAACAGTGTATGGCTTTCCCCCTCCTACCCCCCCCCCCCAACATCCTAAGACTGTCTGAGATGGACCAGCAGAGAATCCTCAAGGATTCATCAGCATGACCTCTGAAGGGACTCTCAAAAGCATCCAGGAGACTGAAATAAGGAACAAACTGCAGAAGCCAAGCACTGGCCCACAGGCACTCTGCCTTCTACAGGTTCCTTAACACCTAAACGGGCGATCTTGACCTCTTCGATGACCTAATCTTCTAACTTGAAATACGTGGTCTGGTACATCTGGTATTGTTGCTCAGTCTGGGCATTTCTCCCACTGTTACTCTGGACATTACTGAGTATCTAGTATGTGGTAGACAAAGAACAATCACACATTCTAAGTGGCTCAGTCTGGCTGTAGAATCGGTAGAGAAGTCAGGAAAAAAATATTGCTCTGTTTGGAGGTTGGGAAATCCCCACTGTATGGGGTTTTAAGATTGGATATGGAGCAGTGACAAGGGCAGAAGGAAGAATCTGGGAGGAGGGACTTTATGGACCTTCTAGACTGGACCTCCATCAGATCCTAACTCTTTGGGACTTTCCCAGCAGTATCTCAATCTCCTGTTAGCATTGCTCACAGGGAACTAGCTGCTGGAGCAGATGGGGGGTGGGGAGGGAGGCAGGTCTTGCTGTGGTGAGAGCTCACTCACAGGGTGCTGGAAAGAGAAGCCAAAGCACAGAGACACCACAACTGCTCGCCAAAGAAAAGACCATTCATGGCCCGACAGGTGTGTGACATTTGCAACCCAGAGGTTTGTTCCCAGCAAGCCCCCGAAGCATTCATACTTGTCCATCAAAAAAAAAAAAAAAGATTAACCAAACAAAGAAATTCCACGAGTCTTATCAAATACACACAGACCATGGTTATTAGGATAATAAAGATTTATTCTTTGCATTTAACTCCGAGACTAAAGAAGGACGAATTCCATATCATTGGTACACGGACAGTAGGTCTCCTGTTTTGTTTTGTTTTTTTAATAGCTCTGTGTGGGTGCTGAATGAAAAAGAATGATGCAGAGCTCAGTCACAGGGGTTTCACCCAAAGCCAAGCTCTAGTGAAGGACTTTGGTCAGGTCACCATGTAACTGAAGCTCACTAACACATTATAATGACTATACATTAGGAATGCGATTAAGTCCATAGAGTTAATACTCACTAGACTGTTTTGAAAGCAAAACAATCTCAGGCTGGAAAGGTGGCTCAGGGTTAAGAGCACTCACTCTGTGAGTCTTAATTAAGACTGGGGTTTGGGTCTGGACATCTATAAAATAAGCCAGTAACCAGCACTCACCAGTAACCAGCATTGAGTGAGAGGAAGACAGGATTGTTTTGTTTTGAAGGCTGCCAGCCTAGCCAAAAGCTGCAAGATCCAGGTTCTATGGAAGACCCTGCCTCAAAGGAATAAGGCAGAGAGTAACGCAGAAGGACCGCCATGCCCTCCTCTGGTCTCTACAGCAGACACATACACTGACAAACACAATAAACTTTATTCACACAAAAGTAAGTTAGTTAAATATGGCAGGAATATCTTGGCCCTGAGTGTGCATGTAGTTAATTTGTGGCAACTGGTCTTCTTGGGGGTTTTTTGTTTGTTTTTGTTGGTTGGTTGGTTGGTTTTTGTTTTGTTTTTTGGTTATTTTACTTTTTTGTCAAAATAATAGTAAATAAAAATAACAACAACAAAACCCACCCAGAAGAGCTACTGTATCGTCAGGAATGTTTTTCTAGATTTATCATTTCACTGATCAGGGAAGAAAATATTGAGTAGTAGAAACTTAGGTCTTAGAAGGGGGATCTGAAAGATTGAGACATGGACAACAAAGGCACTGCCCCTGAGGCTCCGAGAACCTTAGCGAGGCGAGGCTGAGAGATTGTAGGAGCCAGAGGAGCCGCCCAACTGCTGTGAGACAGTATATTCTGGACAAGGTAGGGATACCACTCCCATAAACTCTCAAAACTAAGGCTGCCTGCACAGGACCACACCAGTTGGTGTGCCAACATGGATGGGGGATATTTCATAAGGTCCTACCCCCTAAATGAGAAGCTCTTAGCAGTGCCTGGCTGCCGAAAGAGGAAGACTCCATTTTCTTTGTGGATGAGAACCAATAGGTTTTAATCCTGAGTGGTCAGCCCTAAACACACGTGTGTGCGGGCAACACCAGCTGGACTCAGTAGATCACATATACGAGAGTGTGTGTTTATGTGTATATAACAATAAAAATCATAGAAGGGGTCATCAATTTGAGAGTGCTTGCTATGCAAACACAAGAACCTTGATTTCTAGCACACACTTTAAAAAATCACGTGATCCCATTGATGTGAGCAAAGGCAGACTGAGCTCTGTGAGTTCAAGGATAGCTGAGGCTCTATAGAAAGACCTTGTCTCAACCAACCAAACCAAACAAGACAAGGGAGGTGTGGCCATGTGCAACCTACAACCATAGTCCTGAGAGGAAGGAAGAAGAGATGGGAGGATCTTAAGACTTCCTGAAATATGGCCAACGAGATGAGTCAGCAGGTAAAGGAGCTTGCCACCAAGGTCTGAAGACCCAAGTTTGATTCCCAGGACCCACAAGGTGGAGGAAGAGAACTCGCACAAATTGTCCTCTGACATCTACATTTGTCTGGTGGTGGACCACCTATACACACACACACACACACACACACAGAGTCATTTTCAAAGAATTCCCGAAAGAGCCCATCTTGACAGAGAGTACTGAGTACCTCTCTGGAGAGTATTAGGGGCCTCACTGGAGAATACTGAGTGCCTTGCTAAAGACTACTAAAGGCCTTCCTGGGAATATTGGGTCCATCACTGGAGAACACTGGGTATCTTGCTGGGAAGTATCCTAAGATTGTGTTGAGGTGGACTCCTGGGCACCATGGCAACCCCAATCCTCATACAGGCCCAAGTGATAAGAAAGAGGCCTTGGAAAGAAGCATCCTGTCAAGAAAGAGGAATGAAGTTGACATACCCAAGAGGTGAGAGAGCAAGTCAGGGAGTGAGGAGCTCCTAGAGAGAGGCCTCCCGTTCCCATGACGTCAGCCTCACCTTCCTTCCGTGTTTCCTGAGAGTTCCCCGACACCAACAACAGATCCCACTTCTATTCGGGCTAAGGATGTCTTTGTTCCTTGCCACCAACCCATTCTTGACTGAGATACCTTTCAACAAAGCTGCTGCACTGTCCGCCCCGCCCACTTTCCATTCTTTTCTGCCGGAATCTGTTTGCCAGTGACTATTGATACAGTCACACAGCACACAGAGCCTGGTTCTTCCCTTGAACAAATGCTGCCTGGCCTCGTCCCAAAGACAACAAGCGGCAGCTCATGACTTAATCACACAACAGGTGAGCCCCGCTGTGCCAACACTTACACACCAACTTGTCTCCGACCCACTGGAATTCCTTGCCTGCTGGAGTTCCCCAGCAACAATCCTGACCGTGTGGATTAATTTGTGGCATAACGAGAAGTGTGTGGCACCTGTGGCCCCCCAGCAACAGGATGCATTCCAGCTGTGAGGGCGGAGCCCTGCGTAGGAAGAAGCATGGGCAAAAAGGGTTCCAAGAGCCCTCAGATGGTCGGGCTCATTCTGTCTCCTCTGGACAACTGTTAGCCACCCTCTGAAACAAGCTCCCTTCTGCAACAAGTCAGCCTTTCTCCCTACTGCTTTGGGTGAAAGTGAGCCTCCTCTAAGATTTAATATGACTTTGTCTAGAACCAACCATCTGTGGTTCTAAACTACCGTGCAGAACTGGAAGTCCCAACCACGAATTGTTCTAGAACTGTCTGTGCAGTGCTGCTCTCTGAATGATTATGCCACCTCGTTCTTTCTCTTTCCTTCCACTCTATTCCTATCCCCTCTCCTCCTCCTCCTCTCCCTCTTCTTCCTCCTCCTCCTTCTCTCTCTCTCTCTTCCATCTCCCTTTTCTTCCTTCTCTCTCCCCCTCCCTCTCTTGTCTCTCTCAATCTCTCTCAATCTCTCTTCCTCTCTCCTTTCATCTCCCCTTTCCTCTCTCTCTCCCTCCTCTCTCCCTCCTGTCTCTCCTGTCTCTCCTGTCTCTCTCTCCCCCTCCTCTCTCTCTCCTGTCTCTCATCTCTCTCCTTCCCTCCCTCCTCTATCTCTTTCTCTCTCTCTCCTTTCATCTCTCCTTTCCTCTCTCCCTCCCTCTCCTGTCTTTCTCTCCTGTCTCTTTCTCCCTTCCTCTCCCTCCCTCTCTCCCTTCCCCCTCTCTTTTTGCCCAATATTCATTTCCAACTTTCACCTCCTCATTTGATGCAGTGAAGAACTTGATGTCACACAGTTCACGAATCCTTTTGGGAACACGTCCAAACAGGACGGACACACTGTGCCGAGCACTCAGTTCTAACAAGTGGCAGCTCCTTTTTCCCTTTGGACAAAGCTTCACGATGCCTCCTGCCTGTCCTTCCTTGAAGCTTGCTCTTTCAAGGGCCACTGTTTGCAATGGAGACTGGCACTCTATGTTAGAAAGAGCAAGAGCATGCTCTTTTTGTTCAATTCATTTTTTAAATTTTAATTTTTCACTTTTAACTGATTTGTTAAAACGTAAGAACTGTGTGCATGCTTATAGGGCACCATATGATATTTGATACATATATACACTTTATAATATTTAAATTAGTATACACACATCTCTTTTCTTTTTTGTGGTGCTCAAGCTCACATCCTGCCCTTGTTAAACCGGCCCTCGGCACATTTCCTTATAGCGAAACCATTCCAAATGTCTTCTTGAGAGACTTTATACAATGCACCATTGTTTCCTCTAGCCACCCCACCACCTTGCTCCTACCCCACTGTGGCTCAGGACCCATTGAGCAACGTGTATCCTTTATGCTGATTGGTCCAGAAATGGTAGTCACCCCAAGAACACCACTTCTCACACGACACCTTTTCGTTCAAGCTTTGCTATTGTTTTGTTGTTTAGGTAGTGGTGAGGTCTCAGGACCTCAGCCCTGGTTGGCCTGGAATTCACTAGGTAGACCAGGCTGGCTTTGCACTCACAGAGCTGTCTGTCTCTGTCTCGAGTCCTGGGATTAAAGGCATGCCCCACCACACCCAGCCAGGCTGACATGTTTTAATAAAATATTAGTATTTATTTAGTGTATCTGATCATATCCCCCCTTAACCATTTATTATCTTATATCCCATTTTTCCCAGAAGACTCTTCTACTTTCATTTTTTTTTTTTAATGACTCATGAGCTTAGTTAGGGTTGCTTTTGTGAGCATGAGTATGAAGTTCTTTATCCGAAAGATGACTCCCTCTTCTCCAGCAGCCATTAACTGTCAATCAACCCTCATTAAGGAATGTGGCCTTATAATTATGTACAGGGGCCATTGGAGACGAGAAGATGCTGGAATCTGGTGCTGTATTGGTGCTGGAATTACAATATTTGTGAGCTGCCCAGCTATGGGTGCTGAGAACTGAACTCCAGTCCTCTGTAAGAGCATCAAGCAGTCTGAGTTACCCAGCCATCCCTCCAGCCCTAAAGTTGTCCTTCTATGAAGAACCCAATCCCCTAGTGATGGCATTAATCTACTCAGGATGGTGATACCTCCATGACCTTCCTTGAGGCCTCACATCCCACCATGATTTTATTAGAAATGAGTTTTCATCTAGCATGTGATCTCTGGGGGTGCACCCAAATCATGACACCTTTCATACTTGATTCTCAAAGAATCACATCAGGCCCTGCTACCAAAGGAAGAGAGAAGCCACAGGCACACTTCAGTGGCTCATTGCCCAGGTACCACTCTGCCTCTCTTCTTACCCTCAGCAGCCTTGAACTATGCACCAACTCCTGATTCATAAATACACTAATTGCCTTGTTCATCTCGTATGCTTCACTGAGTTCCTTCTGTAGTTGTAAATGTTGCCTTTGTCAGTCTTGATTACAGCCTTCTGTTACTAAATAAATTCATTAAGTGTCTTCATAGTGAAAATATCTACAAGAAAAATCTTTTTAAACACTGTGGGCATGTTAGTTTTTCCACATGTTGAAAATAAACAGCCATAAGGAAAACGAGTTTTGCTTTAATAAGTTCTAGAAGTTTTGGTCTGTGACTGATCAGCCACGTTGCTCCCACCCTAAGGTAAGGCAGGACATCATGATGGAAACAAGTAAAAAAGACAGACAGGAGGGCCAGGAACACACTATCCTGGTCAGGACATACCCACAAAGGCTCTAAAACCCATCTCTTAACGGCTCTACCTTTCAACAGTACCACACTGAAGACCAAGTCTTTAATCATGAGCCTCCAAGGTCATTTCAGATACACTTATAGCAATGGTTTATACATTCCTACTAGCTAAACAATCCCAACAATCATTTTTAATTTAGTTTTTAATATCCCAAGGTCTCTTAGGAATATGCCTGTAGTCTCACCATCAAACGGTTGAACAATGAGATGTGTTAGCCAGATGGGCTTTTTGATTAAGCAAGCTTCAGATGTACTGTATTCCCAGAGACTGGGTTAGAAGTCAAAATATGCCTCACAGTTGGCCAGGGCTCCACCGATGGATGGAAATATCCCCTGCAGATAAGGTAGTGCCTTATGTTCTAATTCTCTGAGTATCGTGTTGCCACCTGCCCTCCTCTTCTGTGCAAAACACTATGACCTACCCACTCAGAAGGAGGACCTTTGGCAAATGGTGGATAGTGATTCTCAAGCTATTCCTGATCCTACAGTACAAAAAATAACTAAGGCCTAGAGAAATGGTTCAGCAGTTAAGAGCACTTGCTGTTTTTGCAAAGGATCCTGGTTTGATTCCTAGCACCCACATTAGGTGGCCAACAGCCACCTGTAAGTCTAGCTATAGGAAGTGCCCTCTTCTGCCCTCTGTGAGCACTGTGCACATGGATGCACACATAGGCAAACAGATGTGCATGTGCACACACGCACGCACACATAAATAAATATTTTTGAATACTTGAAAAAGAAAAAATAACTAATTCATTAACAAGAAAGTTCAAATGTGTTGTTGACTAAAACATGGCTTTTATAAAAGGCATTCTGGGATTGGATTCAGGAAGGAGATTGGGATGGTAAAGATGGATTGGGAGGAAAGTGAGAGAAGGTTTTGTGACAATGCAGAGTGTGAGTGGCCTGGACCAGTGCCCTGAAGGTGGAGAGAGAGAGACACAGATCAGTTGGATTACAAATCACTGAGACTTTCACATAGATTAGCTGGAAACCCTAGTTGAACTCAGTTATATTTCTCTTTCACATGCTTGGGACTAGAAGTTACCAGTCATACCAAGAGCATGTTAAAGGATATTGTATCAGGATAGAGTAACTTGTAAGTGAAACAAATAATCCCCACCCTCTTTGTAGATTAAATAGCAAGTTTATTTGTCTCTCCCTCTTCTGCCCAACACAGTCCATCACAATCATTCAGAAACCCAGACTGACAGAGTTGATCCCACCACACACTTCCACAGTCACGAGAACAGAGGGAAGGCAAGGTCCTAGATATAACACTTAACTGTTTTATCAGTTGGCTTGGCTAGCATGAAACAAGCCCCGGGTACATTTACCTAATGAAATCCAGTTTCAGAACCTAAGAACCTCAAGACCTCATTGTGGACAAAAAGGCTCAGTTCAGGATCCTCCCCAGCTGCATAGCAAGTATAAGATCCAGGCAGGAATACATGAGATCCTTTCACACAAACCAAAAGGGAGTTGAGGGAGGTGGTTCCAAGTGTGGTGGTCTGGATAAGAACCACTCCCATAGTCTTATGTATTTGAATGCTCAGTCATCAGGGAGAAGGATGAGGGGTGTGGCATTGTTGGGGGTTGGCCTTGGTTTCAAAAGCCCACATCAGGCTCAGTCTGTCTGTCTGTCTGTCTCCCTCTCTCTCTCTCTCTCTCTCTCTCTCTCTCTCTCTGCCTTCGGGTCAGGATGTAGCTCTTAGCTACTGTTCTAGCACTGTGAGGGCTGCCAAGCTCCTGCTGTGAGTAAGAGCTGCCTTAGTCACAGTGTCTCTTAACAGCAATAGACCAGTGACTAAGATGGGAGGTCAAAGTACTTGCCTTGCAAGCCTTAATGGCCTTTCTGTCACCAGAATCCATGATAGAGAGAGAGAGAAATGATTCCTCAGAGTCACCATCAGCCCCTAACATGCTCATCATGGTATATACATGGCTGCACATACACATATACAAAAATTACAATAATATTTCTATGATAAATAATATCAGTATTAGTATAATTAATATTGTATTATTATATACATATCATATATAATTACACTTTTATCATATATACACATATAATATATAATACATAATACATAATATATAACATATGATATACAACATATAACATAACATATAATATATAATATATGTATAATATATTACTATATATTATAATAATAAATAATATATATTAAATAAGTGTTTAAATTAATATTTCATTAAAATAAATAAACAAAAATAAGTGTTATATTAAATATTGCATGTTATGTTACATGTTATGTTAATATATAACACAATATTTAATTATATATAATATATAATTAATTATATATAATTATGCAATTAATTCTGCATTGCACAATTATATATTAATTATATGTTATAATATTGATAATTAATACAATATTGCTATTATGTCAAGTAAGTTGCTGTATAATAAATGATGTGGTATTAACATTGATTTAATAAAATATAATATTATGAATTTTGATAATAGTGATAGCAGTAATAAATTTAGAAACCAAAAGTAAGGAAGAAGGGGGACTGGGCAGGAGGTGAGGAAGCACAAAAGGAACTGCACAGACCTCATCCTCTCAGCCTGAGCATCCTCGAGTAAAATGCACAGTATTCTCCCATGTTGTATAGCTGGTCAGCAAGACATTTTGTGAGCAAAAAATAAGGTTTTCTTTATCTTGTTTTTTAAAGGTAGTATACCTAATCATTCCCACTAGTCAACATTTCTGGTTAAATGGCTATACTTAAAACCTATGTTAGCACTGAAGCATACCATTTGTCTGGGCGTGGGAGCACAGACCTTTAATCCCAGCACTTGGAAGGTGGAGGCAGGAGGATTAGGACTTCAAGTTATCCTCTATACATGCTATTTGAGGTGATCTTGTCTTGATAAACAACACCAAGGTCTCTTCTCAGTGCCATACACTAGGACAATCCTAGCCTTGTTGAAGAGAGACTGATTGATACTAAGGATAGCATTCCCACCCTCAACCATTAAACCCAGGGCCTGTTGTAGTTGGTTTTCTATTGCTGTGATAAAGACCATAACCACAAGCAACCTGTGAGGTATGTACAGATTCATGCCACGTTACGGGTTACAGTCCATTATGGAGGGAAGTCTAGACAGAAACTCAAGACAGGAGCTTGGAGACAGGAAGTGAATCAGAAGCCACAGAAGAATGCTGCTTACTGGATTGCTCTCCAGACTCACCTTTCTTCTACTTCCCAAGACTGCCTGCCCAGGGGTGGCACCTCCCACAGTGGCCTGGGCCCCCACCCATCAACCATTAATCAGGAACAAGTGCCCCCACAGTCTTGCCTATAGTCCAGCCTCATGGAATCATTTTTTTCAACTGAGACTCTTTCTTCTCTGATGACCTTAGTTTAAGCCAAGCTGAAAAAAAAAAAACCTATCCTGTACAGCATCACAAACTAATTTTCACTTTGGGTGCTACTTACATACAAACACTAAAACATTTCATTTTGGAAACTGAATGAAGATTTTTGACAGATTTATTTTAAATCCCTTTTTAAAAACTATTCAGCATGGTTCTTACAGCAAAACCCCATGTAAGCTCAAGCCAAACTGAATCCCAGCATAGGAAGAGGCACTGGGCCCACCATCCCAGTCCAGCTGTGGAGCGATTGGTAGTTATTAGAAGCTGGGAGAAGATGTGTGAGTTTTCTCTAAGAATGTAGCCCCTGGTAAATGAAGCAAGCACCAGGGAAAGACCACAGAACTAAGAGGACTTCGACAGCACAAACTAGTCTTGAAGAGTTTAAAATAAAAGAGACACAAAGTTGGAGGACAGCTATGGTCAAAATGCATTATGTGAAACTCAAAACTCTCAAAGGGGAAAAAAAAAAACCTCACTCAGGAATGTACCCACTCACTATTTGTGGCTAAAATATGGAGAGATTATACATCCCGTTAGACTAAAAAATAATATTTTCATTGAACTTCATTAAATTACTCCTGTGTTAGGAGTCTGCATTCACAATACGGTGTAAACACTCTCTCCTGTCTCTGTTCACTTCCTTTCACCAAAATTTGGTCAGGCAACCTCCTAGATAACATTTCTAGCTCCAGAGTCTAAGAAATGAATGGTTCTGTTATAGAAATGCACCCAGGAAGGCTCTGTCTATAACAGACAGTAGATAGATTTGTTCCTTTACGTTCCATTCCCTATATGTAAGAAGGCATAGATGTGTGTGTATATTCTGATTTTAATCATTCCATGACCTTTTGGGTGGCAAAATGTGGTTCCCTACAGTATAGCACCTTATTGCACCTGTCATAAAGTTAGATTCCTTAATTGTGTGATGAAACCTTATAATGTCCAAATTACAATGATGCTTCTACTCTTTTCCCAAATATGCAAATCTAAATCTAGAATGAGCCTTCATTCACCTGTGCTAGCCAAGGTCCTTGGGTATCCAAATGAGAGTGGGTGTTCACAAATGGACCAGTAAAGTTCACCTGCCAACTGGGACCATCTTGGATTTTCTCAGTAGGTGGTTCATGACTGACTTTTGTGGTTGTTGACAGAGTATGTGTTATCCTAACTCTGTGAGAGATTGTATGCCTATCACATGTTCTATTCAATATTATAGTCTTTAAAAGCACATTGTTTAATGTTATAATTAAACAAAGTCAAAATTCCTCTGATCATAATAGAAACAAGTTCAAATTTCATATGACCACATGGCAATATTTAGTGAGAATCCACAAGTGATACCCAATAAAATGGGCCAGAGAGAGAGAAAAGTGGCAGGACTTACTTCTGCCCATTCTGCTGTTTTGTTTCAGACTCCACTCCTTCCCAAACTGGCTGGATCAAGGCCCCTTGAACAACAGACAGGAGCATACCTGTTGGGTTTTAGCAAAGTTTTCTTTAGCTGATCAGAAATTGATCAGATGTGTCTCTGGAGTCCCGTTCCTTTTATATTCTTCTCAGGGGTTTCCCCCAAGAAGAGCTACAAAGATGCCAAACTAATAGGCGTGTGTGGGATCGGCCAGATGACACCTGTCAAAGGGGAAGAAGGGCTCTTGGGTAAGATACTCTTAAATAACTTGGCTCTCTAAGAGTTGGATGGGGTGGTTCCTCCA
The DNA here is from genome assembly GCA_030674055.1 of Rhabdomys pumilio. Classification (NCBI taxonomy): domain Eukaryota; kingdom Metazoa; phylum Chordata; class Mammalia; order Rodentia; family Muridae; genus Rhabdomys; species Rhabdomys pumilio. The sequence goes on along the minus strand of JANHMN010000006.1, from coordinate 24,812,664 downwards.
ACAAAATCTCTCTACAGGCTCCTGGCTATTTGCCTTTACTGCTCCCTAGTCTGAGCCATGTCTAGGCAAATCTCAGCTGCTTCTTGCTCTGTACGAAATCAAACATTTGACTCTACACAATGGCACATGATGAAATAGCCACCTAGGCCCCGCCCCCACTAGGCATACCTTATTATGCTTGAGACCAGTGATGCTCTTTGAAGCTCGCTATGAAGAAAAGCATATTTGACTTTCTTTTCCTCCTTTTTCATTCTACCAACAGGCAATGGCTTACTTAATTAATCTATCAAACATGGTTTCTCTTCCTTCCTGGACAAACTCTGAAGTCATTTTCCATCTCAGACCCTAAAGCTTATGGTCCATAAGTCAAGGCAATTAGTTCCTGCCCTGTCCCCCACCCCCAGAGATGCAGGAGGCATTAAGTCAGATGTGAATAGGCCCTTGGGAGCTGTCAGTCCCACCCACACATCCCATACCATTAGGACTTCGTGAGGACATTGCTGAGTGCCTTTTAACCATAAAACTGTCGACAAATGTGCAGAAGTCTTAGTTGTTGATTAGCCTCTTGGTGAAACAAAAAGACAAGACTTCAAGATGGGGCTCAAGATGGCTTCCTACCTTTGAAAGTGTAGACTGTCACATGTTCTCAGATCACAACCTCTTCCTCCCCAGTCTTGACTCACCTTAAGGAACCATTAGGATACAAGACCTCTCCAGTTGTCTCCTCTGCTTTGCCTACAATGAAACGCACATGATAAATCCAGTCCCCTCGGGTAGGCTCCTGACAAGTAACCCATACTTTGGACAACTGGGAGTATAAACAGGTTCCATTAGCTTCCCTGAATCAGCAAGGTAGAACTGAGAAAGACTCCTTAAGGCCCTTCCATCCTTTACCTACTAGACGGCTGTAGTGTGACTTCCCTTTCCTTGTAGGATAGTAGTCTGGATTCTGGATACAGCATCCAGCAGTCAGTGAGGCATGTCTACATGATCTTCAAGGACAGTGACTACACAGTCTGAGTACGATGCTCCCATGTGTATTCCGGTTACCGAGCACCTCTGCAAAGCCCTAGCCTCAGGGCCATGAGAAAGATAAGCACATTTCTGCCTTGCAGTAGCTTAGCTAGGAAGAGGTCACAGCACTAAAAAAGTGTGGCTATCACCGCTCTCCATCTGTGTTTGGTTTTGAGAGAATACAGTTGTCCCTTCAAACCCAAGAGTCCCACATCCGTGGCTTCAACCAACCATGGATCAAAAACACTCGGGCGGGTCAGGGGAGTAAGGGGGGACCTGCATTCATGCTGAACATGTAAAGACTAGTTTTGTCTTGTCAATTCCCAAACAATACAGCATGGCAGCTACTCGCTCCTTAGTCATACTATGTTAGGTAGCCACCATCCACAGATGATTTAATATGGAAAGATAGGTGGAGATTCTTTGATAATGCTACACTACTTTATGGGGTTTTTTTTTGGTTTTTGTTGTTGTTGTTGTTGTTGTTTTTCGAGACAGGGTTTCTCTGTGTAGTCCTGACTGTCCTGGAACTCACTCTGTAGACCAGGCTGGCCTCGAACTCAGAAATCCGCCTGCCTCTGCCTCCCAAGTGCTGGGATTAAAAGCGTGCACTACCACCGCCTGGCGCTACACTACTTTATGTAAGAGATGTAAGTGGCCCTTGATTTTAACATCCACCAGAGTCCTGAAACCAACTCCCTTGGATACCAAGAGACAACTATGGTAGACCAAATCCAGACCTATTTGCCTGGATGTAGATGACTGTGTTCACTGATGAATCTTGGTTTGAGGTTAAACCTCAATGTTAAACCTCATGGAACATGACACATAAAATAGGTCACTTCCCAGGAGAGTTTACAGAATAATTGATATATGGCCCAAAGCAAATGTTTTTTTTTTTTCCATATGACATGCTTTTGAGATCTTGCTTTGAATGGTATTAACCTTTGAAAATCCTCCAGATTAGCCGGGCGGTGGTGGTGCACGCCTTTAATCCCAGCACTTGGGAGGCAGAGGCAGGCGGATTTCTGAGTTCGAGGCCAGCCTGGTCTACAGAGTGAGTTCCAGGACAGCCAGGACTACACAGAGAAACCCTGTCTCGAGGAAAAAAAAAAAAATCCTCCAGATTGAAAGATGAATGGGAGGAAGCCCGTATGTGTAGCGGGAGGCACCTCAGGCTGCCTACAGATAATGTGACAAGCCCAGAGATTCGTGACAAGGGGGAACCATGTAAAGGAGTCTTGCCAAGACGACAAGCGCAGCTGCTGCTGAGGACTGTCCCTCACACAGTCCTTTCTGACAGCCACTAAGCCCAGGCAGGCGCCCAGCCTACAACCCATTTCCAGGCATCTGCCTTCCCTTTGCCAGAGGAGCCTACCCAGGCAGCTCCAGCTTTGGTAAGATTAAATTTGACTCTGTATTCCAAGTACCTCGAACCAACCAAGTCCACACTGTCATGCTAAATATTTATCTCATGATCAAATAAATTAACTATCATACCTGCCAAAAGACTCAGGCCCTTGGAAGAACTTTGTTCCAGCCCAGCCCTGATGGGCAGGCATCCTTGGCCAATTCCATAACCATGTTGGAATTGCATCATACCCAAAGCATGCGCTCACCAGTCTTAGTTGGTCAGGCAGGATGGAGTCTCAGATATCAGCTCTCTGACCGTTTCATTCCGTCTACATGAACTGAGGTCAGTCCCATCAGGTGAGGATTATCTCAAATCCGTGCCACAATCCGACCTCAGCAACCAGAAGGGAAACACTTTTCCACCCATGATCTTAATTCTTGCTCAATCACATGTTCTTGCTCAGGAGTCCTTTGCAGAGCCTTTATTATAAGTCTTTATTATTTACTTTATGTAGTAAATTCTACATGGTTAAAGAATATGGTCATGGAGGGCAGAAAGGTCAGCTTAGAGTTTTGTTATTGTTTGTTCGTTTTTAATTTATCTAAGATTATCAGAGAAGACTAGTCATAAGCTATCACCCTTACCAAAAAACTAGTATTTTTAAGATTCTCAATTATTCCTATCTCCACAGCCTTTCTGCTTTGAGAGCACCCATATAAGCTATGTACAAATGATCTCGTTTAAAACAAAACAAAACAAAAAAAATCATGGAACACAGCATCTACAACACTAAAGGAAAGCAGTTCAGAGAGAAAAGGAACTAGGCTTGGGCCCAATTGGTACACACAGAGAGGTATGACTTAGCTGTGGAGGTGGGTGAACACTCATCAGAGGGATCAAAGAAAGCAGACACATAGCACACACCCAGGAATCAGCAGGAGCTAAACCAAGGGGTAGACATCAACTAGATGTTTAGTATTTGAAAGCTGCATCCTCATTTGATACTCACAATAACCCAGTAAATTAGGCACTGCAGCTTCCATTGTCCACAGGAGAAAAACAGACCTTGGGATGGTTAATATTAGGCCAAATGAGGTTCTGTTATTCACATGGGACAGAGCCAGGACTCTAACCCCTGCACCATCGGCTCCTAATACCAGTGTTTGCCCTACTTCCCAAGATGGTGTACAACCCAGGGAAGATAAAAGCAGCAAGGCATATTGTAGGAACATCAGCTGAGTGTGCCCAGGGATGACAGGGAGAGAGAGAATCAGGAAGACACTGGAGGATGGAGAGACAGAGAAGAAAGGCCAAGGGAGGGCTCTGGAGTGGTTTTTGTTTTTTTTTTTGTTTTTTTTGTTTTGTTTTGTTTTGTTTTTTAAATAAAGGAAGTGAGAGAAAGTCCAAGATTTCAGAGTCAGAGCCAAGGGAGGCTGGAAATTCCAAAAGCAAGGTCACAACTGACAAAGAGATGATGAGTTTGAGTTAGGAGCACAGAGAGAAAGCTAGAAAAAGTAAGGAACAACTCTTTCCCTGATAGGATGAGAAGCGTAAAGAAAGAAGTCGTAGATGTTTTAAAAGCGAAAACCAAATCTCAGTGTTGTGTTGGGACGGCTCCCCCCTCTGTCTCAGGGTCAGCTGGGGCTGGAGCAGAGTGGAAAAGATTCAGAGCAGCTGTCGCTGGAACCCAATAGGGAGCTAAAAATGGAGTTAAGGGAAGATGCCTGCAGGCACTGGGAGAGCCTAGGAAGGAACACGCAGGGGGTCCAGTTACCGCTGGGGGCCCAGGTCTCTTCAACAGGTTTCAGCAGTTTTAGATCAGAAAGGAATGAAAGGGTTGTCCAAGGAGATTCAGTCAAAGATCAAAGAGTAAGGAATAAGGCGCTTTTGGGAGCTTTGCTAAATCACCTCACCAAGGAATCCAAATTCCAAGAAGGGAAGAACAGACACAGCTAGCACAAGTCCAAGATGCCAAAAAACCTAAGAAGAAGCCATCAGGAGACTGAATCAGAATGGGACCCATGGAAAGACAGGGAGCTATGTCTGTAGAGGGTACTTAAGTGATGGAAGTCTAGAAGGCAGAGCCTCCTACAAGCTGTTCAGCCCAAGGATGTGGCTAGGCACTGAATCACAGAGATGCGGAAGATGGAGAGGTCACAAAGGATGAAGAGGCTAAGGAAGTGAGGGACCAGAAGAAGGATGTACTAGTCTGAAAGCAGAACAATTTTATGGGTGGGAAGGGTGGCACAAGCAAAGGAGAGGGCTATCTGCCAGGCACATACAGGGGAAGTGACTGAATGGTCACACGATATGCATGGAAGAGGGGCTTCCCTTATAAAAAGGGAAGCCAGCTTCACTTCTGGAAAATTGTAACCATTTCTCCATATCCAAGACAAGTCGGCTCCAGAGAAGTGAGATAGTATGAAACTCCATGGATGTTCAAGGCCTCTGATGAGACGACCTGGTATCTGAATAGTCTCACTTGACACAGTCAACCTCATGGTGGATGGATGGGTCTGGAAACCTTCCACTGTGACCCTTTGTTCTTTCCTCCATAGCTCTGCAGAGGCAGCCATGTTCCCTCCCATCTGAGAGGAATCTGGGGGCACCAAGTTAAAAACAAAGTCCTCTCCTCCCCAGGACAAGTGTCTCTGGTCTTTACACCTTCATCCTTTGAAGCCTTTTCTGGGGTTCCTTGGTCACCCTGCCCATTCCCCTTGTCACTGTCCCTCTTAAATATGTGCCCCTGAACATCATAAATGGCAAAGACCTAGGAAGTGCTGGTTTGTGACAGCCACATTTTAATCCACCTAATCCTCACACTATATGGTAATAGCACTCTTGTTCCCATTTCACATAAGAAAAAACTGAGGTGGGGGATGGAGAAAAAACTGACCAGCAGCACAAAGTCGAGTGCAAGCAATCAGGATGCACTCATAACCTCATGTGCCAGCCTTCATCCTTGGCAGTATCGATCAGAGTCCCGAGGGAGTTTAAAGCACTCCTGAACTCGGGACCCACCCTCAAAACTCTGATTCTATTGTACCACCTGTCAGCTGTGTGTCGGAGCTTTGAAAAGACATCTGAAGGACACTTCTGGGCAGCAAAGACTGTAATCACCCGCAGGGTACTATATGGTCAGTATCTGATGGATTAGAGGGGTGTGATGGAAATTTCCAAGGTTCTCTAGTAGACAATAACACCTGGGCAGGTTCAGACACGAATGATAAGAGCAAGTTTCTCGGGAAGACTAAGTCAATAGCTGTTGAAGTCATCTGAGTTGCGGGATCTCAAAGAACCTCATTCTCAAAGGAAAGAAAAAGAAATCATGAAGAGTTGCTCTTATCGGGCATGTGGCTTTCTGGTCTTCCTCCAGACAAGGCTTTACTGATCATAAAACCCACCTAGCCGCAGAGCCATCTTCTTCAGACTAGCAACAGCCTCCCTAGCAACCAGCATCATGATATCCCTGCCTCCTTCAAAAACTGGAGGAAACCTTAGAAGGGCTTTGAGGCCCACAGTCTCCTACTAATTCTGTACATTAGTACACCATTGAGCTGCCAGCCCTGCAGGTTGAGGACAGGGCCTCTCCAGCTTCTGGCTCCTGCCTGAGGGGCTTACGGGTCACTTCCAACTTGAGAGTATCTGAACTTGGACTTTCCAGCTGTACTTCTCTTCACTTCCCTGCCCAGCACCGCCCCCCCACCAACCTCTGCCCTTCAAACACACACACACACACACACACACACACACACACACACACACCATACTTCCCATTGAGATTAACCTCAGGCTGTGGCTTTTAAAGCATGAGGACATTCCTTTGGTTAAACAGAGGCCAGCAGAAGCAGAATACGAATACGGTCCTAGCATCTAGCATGCATGTAGCCCTGGGTGCCCTCCTCGGTACTGCACAAAACTGTTCATAATGGTACATTGTCATAGTCTCAGGACTCAGAATGGAAGCAGGAGAAGGATCAGAAGGTTAAGGACATCCTCAGCTACTTAGCTAAATTTGAGGCCAGCCTGGGCAACGTAGAATTCTGTCATGGGTGAAAGGAGAGAAAGAGAGAGGGTCAAAGGAGGAAGAGAAGAAGGGAGAGAGAGGGAGAGAGAGGAGAGAGGAGAGAGAGAGAGAGAGAGAGAGAGAGAGAGAGAGAGAGAGAGAGAGAGAGAGAGAGATGCTGGAAACATCTACATCTTTCAGTCCATAACTTGCTCTTAGCAGTCTAGGACACAGTGGTGCTAGGGCACACACAGTATGACCATCTGAACCCAAATTACTTAACAGAGTACGTTGCCCTTTTCCTAACCATTCTTCACCCCCATCTCAGAGTCATCCCTCAAACCAGCTCAGCCAGCCATGACAACCTGTACCCTGTAAGGGGAAACTATTCCCTTGACTGCACCTGCTGTGGTGACTCTAGAATCCTGGCAGATGATGCCTCTCTCCAGCTGTCTATCATAGCTCCATAGCAACACCAGACTGGGAGGAGGAGGAGTGGGGGTGGGGAGGATGAGGCAGGGTGGAGATAGAAGGGGGCAGTTGAATGGGTTATTCTCACATCTCTGGATCTACAAAGTACATTTTAAAATCATCCTAACCAGAAAGTACTACAATAACAAAGGCTATTAGTGCAAAAGGAAAACTCAATTTACATTCTTGAAATGTAATTAAGGGGCAAAGAAAACACCTTGGCTGTGACCACAGTAGAACTGTTTTCCTTGCTGACCTATTTCCATCGAAGCCTCATGACAGCTGATATACAATGGCAGCAAGAAAAATGGATGCCATTTCCTTCTGTAAGAGGCTCATTCTGCAGCAAGACTTGCTTAGGACAGTTCCCAACTCCATCTTTGGGAACCACAGAAACAAACCCAGAACAACCAAACAAACAAATGACAAAAGCCAACTGCAAGAATTCAATCTGGAATGCCCTCAAGGCCCATGTACTGAAGTTTGGTCCTCAGTTGGCCGGTACTGGGAGATAGCAGAGCCTTTAAGAGGTGCAGCCTAGAGCAAGATATGGTGGCAAATTTCTTTAATCCTAGAACTTCATAGGCCAAAGGAGGCAGATCTCCCCGAGTTCAAAGCCAGTTGGTATACACAAGGAGTTTTAGACCAGTCAGTGCTACCTTGCTTTTAAAAATTAAGAATAAAAAATAAATAAACAGTGAGAGAGAATTATGGGAATTCAGCAGTTTTTCTATCTCTCTCATGATGGCTAATATCATGGCTCCATTACATGCCTCCTCCATGATATGCTACCTTAGTGCAAGCCCAAGAGAAATGGACCAACTGATTATGGACTGAAATTCCCCATCTAACAACCCCAAAAAAGGTGCTTTTTAAGCTGGTTGTCTCCAGTATTTTGTTACAATAACAAAAGGCTTTACTAGAACAGTAATCTTTAACAGAAGCTTATTTCTTCTGTGACTTCAGTTGAATCATACCAGGCTACTAAATACTATTGAAATTTTAGTTTATTAAAGCCATGTAACTCCCCCATAGGATACAGGAAGAATTCGTTAAATTAGAGGGGGGCAATTTTAAGGCAAGGTCAAGGCAATTTTAAGTTTCTTGCATGAAAACAGCTTGAAAGATATAACATTATAACCAAACAATTCACTATACCTAATAATAAAAAGAGTGGATATATATATATGTATATACACACACACACACACACACACACACACACACACACACACACACACACACGTACATATACACACACAGAGAATATAGTTTTGAAAAGCCTACTCAACATTATAGTATGTTCTAGGAAATGCTTCAGGCACCAATCTGAGGCCTCACGGTGCTGAGCCATCTTGCTAGTCCCCAGCTAATTACTTTGAAAGCATGTGTCTGCGTCTACTGCTGCCACACATACAGCCTATGCATCCTTCATCACCTTCCCACTTCCAGACTAAGGTATGCCTCTGGTTAAGTGCCTGGCACTCTGCCTGAGAATCCCACAGTCTTCTGGACTGCTCATCTGGCCAAGAGAGCTGGCTGTATTTCACTCTCTAGAGGCTGTGTTCTCAAATCAGTCATCATTTAAGAGCACGGGCCACTCTTCCATGGCATGCTGGGTTCAATTGCTAGCATCCACATTGCAGCTGACAACCATCTGTAACTCTGGTTCCAGGGGGATCCAATGTCCTCTTCTGGCCTTGTTGGGCATCAAGCATGCACATGGTACACAGACTTACACATTAAATAGCTAAGTAACTTTAAAGACTCAAGGAAGCCCTCAAGCCAGCCTGGAAAAAGCAGAATGCTCACTCCTTCTTGCTCCGTAGGAGAGTCTCATGCATGTGAAAGTTGCTGGCCTGCAGATTAACTCACCCTGGACCTTTCAGAGTGTGTCAAAAATGGGGCTTTGTATCCAAGAAGAATGATGGGATGCCAGGCAATGGTTGAGAAAAGCCATCCAACTTCTCCTGATGTAACTTTAAATAAGCTGTCAACCTCTTTTTCATATTAAACAGAATCAGTACTTACTAGCCTGGCCACTCTTCACATATTTCCAAGACAAATTCTCTGAGAAGTTTGCTACCATCTCTTCAGGATAAGACTTGACACTTGGCCCAGTTTTTCTTAAAGCTTTTCTTGTATAGGTCACGGCTTCATATACTGAGAAAGGTACAGTGAAGTAGAATTTCCTTTTTCCACTTGTCATTGCATAATTCCATTTTATGTGTGTGTGATGGCTATTGTCGGTTGTCAACATGACTATATCTGGAATGTACTACAATTCAGAAATGCAGGGTATACCTGTGGTCTGGATCTTGAGGCAGGAAGACACAGGCTTTTGATCTGCATCTTGAGAGCAAAAGACACTTATCTTTACTCCAGATCATGAGGCAGAAAGACATACCTTTAATCTGTGCCATGCCTTCTGCTGGAAGCCTATATGGACAGTGGAGGGAGAACGAGTTGTTACTCTTCACCCGCTTGCCCTCCTGCTAGCACATCCTTTCCTTCACTGACATTGAAGCCTACTTTTCCAGGATTCCAGCATAGACAGAAGACCAGCTGAGATACCCAG
>JANHMN010000006.1:24762642-24797471 GCA_030674055.1 Rhabdomys pumilio | reverse complement strand
CTCTGCCCCTCTGCCCCTCTGCCCCTCTGCCCCTCTGCCCCTCTGCCTCCCAAGTTCTGAGATAAAGCCATACCCCACCATACCTTGCTACTCATGGTTTTCGTTTTTGGGAGAAGGGAGTGTCTGCATGTATGTCTTTTTAAGAGTGTCAGATGTCCTGAAGCAGGTGTTACAGAGAATTGTGAACTGCCATGTGGGTGCTGGGAATTGAAGCAGGGTCCTCTGGAAGAGCTGTCAGTACTCTTAACTGCTGAGCCATCTCTCTGGATACTCAAGTTATTCAGAGAAGTGTAAAAGGTGGAGAAAACCATGCACCAGGTAGAGAGAGAAGGCTGCAATCTTTTTATACCCATGATTCCAAACAGCAGCACAACTGAGAAGTGAGGCTGAGCACTGATGGGGGAAGAGGGAACAAAAGGTTCCTGTAGGGTAGATGGCCCGAGCAAGCAACCAAGCATGGTGTCACTGCACCACTCTAAGCCACCAGTTATACCCACGGTACCTCCCCTTTCCTTCCTGGAGAGTCACCAGGAACCCACTACACATTTTGCTAATCACGGATTAGTCAGGGGCTCATCAATGCTCCTTAAGAAAGAGAGACTAGGGGATCAAAATTTATCCCATACACTTCATTATTAGTTTGTTTGATTTAAACTGAAGACAAATTTGAGACTCACAGAAAGAAAAGACCCTTTAATACAGACTGCCGCCTGAGAAAGAACTCTCTGAGGCAGAGCTCTCTGAGGGGGGAGATCTTTGAGGGGAAGGAGGTCTCTGAGGGGGGAGGAGATGGCTTGAGGAGATCTTTAAGGGGGAAATGTTCTAGATAGCCATCCACTATCTAATGATGCTAATTCCATTTCCTGGGAGAGGCTGCAGAGGAGGAGTGAGTCTGTACACAGGTGGCTTCTTGTGAACCTTCCACCCACCTTAATTTGTAAAATAAAGGCTAGAGCGGGTGATTGGGCAGTAGGAGGGGAGGTGGAGGGGAAAAGTTTGGGGGAAAGGGAGCGAGAGGGGGAGGAAAAGAAAGAAGGAGGAGGGGAGGCAAGATGGCTGCAGATGTCACCCTCCTGTCTCTAGCAATCTCAGGTAGTTATTCATATCAAAGTTAGGTAATTGGGATAACAATTCTAATTGTGTGGGCATCTTGTGGATTATTTGCTGATTTATAAATCTATTTGGTTTATCTTTAAGCGTCTAGAGTTTTGATTTACTTAGTTGTTGGGTGGTGTAGCGGCTGACCATGGAGTGGGTCTAGAGTGGCCCGCGGGAGAACACCAAGGTAGCCTGCCGGTAGTGCTCATTTCTGTCAACATGGCGCCAGAACCGGGAGCTGGCTATACGCGGCTGCTGCCATTAGTGTGGGAACTTAGAGCAGGGAGCCAGGCAACTGCCACTTTTTCAAATATCTCCTGCTACAGGGAGGTATCTGAGGAAAGAGGAGATCTCTGAGAGGGGAGGAAATCTCGGAGGGAGAAGAAGATCTCTAAGGGAGAAGGAGATCTCTGAAGGGGACCTCTAGAAGAGAGATCTCTGAGGGAGGGGATCACGGAGGGGGAAGATCTTAGGGAAGGAGCGCTCTAACAGGGTCTGAGGGCTCCCAAGACCCAGAATGAACGTTTCAGGATGAAACAGACAGGACCACATCACCAAACTAAGTGTGTTGGCCCCTATAAAACTGAACTGCTGGGTAGGTCCCCACGAAACCTACCCTCTGGTTAGGATGGTTCCTTGGCCTCGTCATGGGCATCCTGAATAAGACAGTAAGTAAAGCCAAATTTTCTGAAGTGATTAAGGGAACTGAGCTTTTCTAACAGTGCCCGGTGGTTTGTTTCCATTTTCTAAATGACTTCTTGGCTAAGCGGCTGCTTGGGGCTTTGAAAGCTCAATCTGAAATACAGGGAAGGAAGTGACAGAGGGTGATGGCGCGGGCAGGTGCCAGCTCGAGGGAACATGTGCAGAGCATTATGAAGACTCAGAGGAGCTGGCAGGATCCCTGCTACAGAGCCATGGGCCACTTCGTTCTGCACAGCCTCCCAGTAAAAAAAAAAAAAAAAAACCACCTGTTGGCCAGAAAGAGCAACTGCTCAATGTGCCTAGATGGAATCGCAAACATGTGACTTAAAAACACGATTGAAAACACAAAGCAAAGTTGACTTTCACACACACTTATTGTCAGCAACATGGTTTCAATCACACTTGGCTCTTTGTAATTCTTATCTTTATGACAAAAAAAAGAGAACCCCAAAATGCTGTTCAGTAGAGAAATAAGAATATGAACTCTCAGTGTTTATGGTGACAAAGAACACGTACACAAGAAGGGAAGGTTGAGAGTAGGGATCTGAGTGAATACACACACATCTGTGTTCGTGGAGACATCATGTACAAGAACCAAGCAATAGGTGGAAGCGACTCACATCCACTCTGACAGATAAAAGGGTTCGAAGCACGGGACATACGATGAAGTACTATTTATTTTGGAAAAAGGAATATCCAGTGTGGGCTACACTGGGGACGATGCCGACTAAAGCAAGCCAGTCCCCAGAAGACAACGACTGTGTCATTCATGCGGGGTACTGATGGAGGGTAGTCAGAGCCACACAGACAGAAAGCAGAGTGAGGTATCTGGGGCGGAGGGGGGGGGGGGGGGGGGGGGGGGGGGGGAAGGGGAAAGAAAAACTAGTGGTGATTGGAGTGAGTTTCAGTTTGACAATGACAAACATCTGGAAGGATGTGGTGAGGACCAACAACATAAGTGTCCCTGATTCTATGACACTATGCACCTCGGAATGGCTACCATGGTAAATTTACCTAATACAGTTTAAAAAAAAAATCACAGTCAAGGCCACATTTTGGAGATTTGTTTTGTGTGTGTGTGTGTGTGTGTGTGTGTGTGTGTGTGTGTGTGTGTGTGTTTGCAAATACACATAGAGGCCAGAAGCAGGCATCACATCCCCCTAGGACTGACATGACAGGAAGTTATGAAGCACCACATGACTGCTGGACACTGCGTTGGTGGTGTTTGCAAAAGCAGTCAGTGCTCTTAGCCACAAAACCACCTCTCTAGACCCTCAAGGCTACTTGTTGTCCGAATCGCCTAAGCCTCATACAGTTGCCACGTCTTGGGACGTTCTTGCACTTAAGGAAAGTCAAGGTCAAGGAAAAATCACTGATAAACCCGTTCAGGCTTGGCTCACATGCCAAACTTCTCAGTAAAAAACAAACGGAAGCAAACACACTCAATTCTTCAACTAGTTCCCGCCCGAACTTTAAAATCCAAAAGTTCGATTTCCTTCTCTATCAACTTAGGTTCATATCACTTTAGCTGTAGCCAAGAATTATTTACACCCACAGTTATTAATCACAGTGTTTTCAGGTCAGTAAGCACATTCTGTATTAAATGTAACCTTGAACCCACAGACCTAGGGAAGACCCTGAGTCACCTATCTCTTTGAACCTTCTCCCTGTAGTCTGAGAAACTGGTCAACCTTCAGATAATAATAATAATAATAATAATAATAATAATAATAAAGCAGACGAAACTGGACAGGACGAATGGTCACAGGTGATTGGAAAGGTCAATGGTAAAGTTAAAGATAAACCCAACTCTCATTTAAATTCCAGGTCATGAAGAGGCAGAAGACTGTATACAGTAGTGGGAAACCCTAGACAGGAGCCGTTTAAATCCTAGCTCTGCTTGCTATTTAATTATAGAAACTTAAACTCAAGCGCATCTCAAAGCTTTTAAGTTCTGACTTCAAGTGATGAGAATATCTTCCTCCCCGGGTGTCCATGAGGGATGCATTCCAGGCCCATCATGGATAAAAATTCCATGATGCCAAGTGCCTTATATAAAATGACATTGTATTTGCCCAGGACCTCCCACGCACTTTTAGTCACCGCTAGAGAACTTAGAATACCCCGTACAACGTGTGGCTAGAAGCTGTACTTAGGGGATATTGCTTAGGGGATAGACACATCAAAAATACCCTACATATGTTTCATACAGATACAAATAGGTAGTTTGGGGTTTTTGGTTTGTTTTCAAACAGTTTGATTCAGAGTTGGTTGAATCCTCAGAGACTACAGATACAGAGAGCTGCCTGTAACCTGCCATTTCATAGAGCAGAGTTCAGGTGGAGGCTGAGGAAGGGGGGTTTCACTTTCTACTGGGTCCCTCCATGCTCTTCCACAGAGGCTCACTGAGCGTGCAGGGGCAGACTGCAATTGACACTTGTGAGTATTTTTAATTGACACCCCCCCCAGTAATTATAATATTCTGTATTCGGCTTTGGTAGCATTTAATGAGGACAGATACTGGCTGTATCTACCAAAGTCCATAATGTGTTGTTGTTGGTGGTGGTGGTGGTGGTGGTCCTCACACAGGCTAGCCAAGAGCCCTAACACTGACCTCAAGTCCTACACCTGTTTTTATAGCTTATTTCAAGGCAGGGTCTCCCTCAATTGCCCAGGATAGCCTTGAACCTAAGACCTTCCTATCTCATCCTACCAATGAGCTGGGATTATAGGCCTGCTCTTGTGATTTGCTTTATTAGATTTTTTCAGGCCTCTAAACAAAATACCTTGAGGGAAGCCTTCTAGTTTCTTCTATCCTGTTTGCATCATTTCAACTCTCTGAATTCAAAACCATTTCTGTGTACAGGACAGCATGTCCTCAGCCATCATGGATGGCGTGGTCACTCACAAGCGATCTTCTGTTTTTTTTTTTCCCCCCCTCAGTGGTTAGAACTGAACCCAGGACTTTATGTGTGCTAAGCATCTTTTCTCCCTCTGAACTCCACCTCCTACAAGTTGTTTTTTAAATAGTTATATTATTTTTAATTTTGAGGTGAATATGTGCACATAAGCGCAGGTACCCACAGGGACAAGAAGAGGGCATCAGATCCCCTAAAGCTGGAGTCACAGGGAGGTGTGAGCCACCTGACATGGATGCTGGGAACCAAGCATGGGTCCTTACAAGAGCAGTATGATCTTGTAACTGCTAAGCCATCTCTCCACACCCAAGGTGATATTTTCTTAGCACTGTCTAGGAACAAGTAGGGTGAACCATGTAGGTCTGTTATTGGAGGCTGAAGTAGGGGGAAACAGATAAGGCTTGGACTTTCTTCACCATGCATGGTGGATCCAAGCTTGCTGTCATGGCCCAGTAACTTATAAGCAGCTGGAAGACTGCTCATTGGTCTTGGGACATCCTCCATGTGGAGTAAGACAAGCACTGTTCACTTATTCTTTTGTGGCTGTAATTCTAACCATCTTTGCACCTGAGGGTGCCATGGAAGTAAACTAAATTAACAGTAGTGTGGGCAGAACCCAAGAGCTGGCTCTTACCTGTCTTTAAATCCAGAACTGAGCTCAGGCCCCAGGGGATGAAATGCCTGAAAATACTGGGGAAATACTTAGAGTCTTGGTAGCAAACACAAGTAGCATGCCTGCAAGACAAGCACTTCCATACTAGCCATCTCATGTCCCATTGGTCCTGGGTTTCCTCGTCTATTAAGTAGAAAAAGAAAACAAAAACAACAACAAAAAAAAAATTTTAAATACCCTCACAGAAGTTGGAAATGTTAAACTGAAGCAAAGGACACCAAACAAACTTAGAATCTAGCAATTGCCTGATAGCATTGAATAAGATCAGAGAAGTAGAGAGGTATGACTTTTTTAACAGAGGAAAGGACCAAAGTTTAGAAAGTTAGTGTGCTGGCTAGTTGTATGTCAACTTGACACAAGCTAGAGTTATCTGAGAGGAGGGAACCTCAGCTGAGAAAATGCCTCCATAAGATCCAGCTGTAGGAAAATCCACTAATTTTCTCAATTAGTGATTGATGGGGAGGGGCTGGGACTGATCCATTGTGGGAGGTGCCACCCCTAGGCTGGAGGTCCTGGGTTCTATAAGAAAGCAGGCTGAGCAACCATGAGGAGCAAGCCAGTAGGCAGCACAACCTCCACGGCTTCTGCATTATTAGCTCCTGCCCCCAAGTTCCTGTTTGAGTTCCTATCATGACTTCCTTTTAATGACAAAAGGCAAAAATGTGCTCAAAAGAGATTCCTAGATAATTATAGTCTGACAGGGAAGACAGACAAGTCACACATTGCTGTGACCTTAAGAAATATCCTCCCACCCCATGTGAGCCATGTCCACTAAGGACAAAGGGTGTGTATCAGAACACAGTGACTTAGCCACTCTGTCGTCTCCTATAAAGACACACTCTAACTTTGAGATATAGTATGTTTCCTTTGTTAGTTATTTTTAAAGCAGACCATTTGTCCAATGTACAGGTTACTATTCACAGCACAGTTTACCAAACATGCAGTAAAATAGTTGTGCATATTGGCAGGATTGTCACTAACAACAGAAATCACCCAAAACTGCTTAGCGTTTTTGAATCTATGAGTTTCTTGCAGCCCCGATACGTCTTTACACTTTTTTTTTTTTTTTTTTTAGATTTCCATCACGGGTCGATTTTGTTTTCTTCAATATGCACGAGTCTAATGCTGTGTCTGTGTCTGTGCCAACTTCAGCTTTCATTTCAGACCGACTCTGCTCCTTTTGTAGCTCCAGTTTCAAAACTCTGCAGCTGAGAATACAATTTGAATTACTACAGTCCGTCAGTTTCAAGGATTCCATTTCTTTTCTTCAGTTTGGTTATAAAGTCTACACTGTCTTCCACTTCTGTTCCCAAAGTTGTGCTTGATCTTGTTCTTGCTTCCCCCAAGACCGTGGAGGGCTATCCCACAGCAGACCGACTTTTAGAATGATCTTTTTCTGGTAGGAATAGCGTCCACCTTTGCAGATGAGATGCTTGTTTCTGGTCTAGGACATGGTCCAGATGTTTGTTTTCCTTTAGGCTTGACAAGCAGTATTTTCCTCTGGTGTCCAAACTTTTACTTTCCATCTTTTCTGTCTTGAAAGTAGAACTTGGCGCTGTCTCTGACGACTTGAGCTCATGGTTGGCAGTCCGTACTTTACCAGTAAAACACTGTCCCAAAGAATCAAAGCAAAACCAGCTGACTTCGTCCAACGTTGGAGTTGGAGATCTGGAAACCTCATTGTTTCCCCACTTTCATTGTCTGGACAATGATAGTCATTCTCTTTTTTTTTTTTTTTTTTTTTTTGCCGTTTCTGGCAGTGATGTCACTTGGCTATGGTAGGTTTTCGATATTCATTCTAGGATGTGGCACTTCCTGGACACCTCTTCTTCCTCTTCCACAGGATTTTCTAATCATAGACGGCTCTCTGTTTCTAGTAACTATGCCAGCGAATAGTCCTGCAGACACTGTCCCAGTAAATGCATTGTCTCGAATACATTTCTACCCTGTCTGGATCCATCAATGACTCTTTTGTCTTTTGAATTTTTCTTTTTTAATTCAGCCAAGGACTCTAGCACACTTTCAAAGGTCAAATGGTGCTGAATCTGCAATCTTACTAAGACAGGAAGTCTAACCTAGGGCCTGGTTTAAGGATTTTTATGCTTCTATTCCATACATTAAGCAAAAAACTCCTTAATTTTGAGTGGTGGTCTTTACCCTTCCCCCAGCCATGAGCAGGCCTGAAAGACCTTGGTTACCACAACAGATCAAGTGATAGGATCTAGGTGGAGTTACCCACCTTAGCTCCACAGAACACAGAAGCAGAACTGCCCCTGGGCTTGCCTTGAGATATCTCCAGCCCTGATTTAGAATGGATTATGGATTATCCCACCCATCTCCGGCTGAAACCAGGAGGGGTTGTGGGTTGGGCTTTCCCCTTTAAATTGAGAGCTGAACATTAAAGCTTTGAGCCTTAATCAGAGAACTTTGTCTTGGTTTCATCTCTTCTTGCCCTCTGTCCCCTTTCATTCCCAGCCCCCCTTTCAGGTGAACCCAGTTGATCCATGGCCATAGGCGGCTACAGTGGTCTTAGCTTGAACACCTTTGGACTTTTTCCTGAGTTTCTTTTATGAGACTCTGAAACCCTTTGCCTAATCTTTCCCATTTATTTTCACACAAGCTAAGCTAAGCTACAATGATAAAAATATCTTCCATGACACAGCTGATGTGATTCTTCTCTCCTGAGGATCGTTCATCTCACTCCCTGAGATTGCTCTGTATCAGTTTTGAATTGTGTTTACAATCTTATTAAAGTGTATATAATTAACAAATAAGAGCTGCGTATATTTTAAGCATAAAACTCAACACTGACAAGCCATCGGGCCTCCATACTCATGGGTTCCATCCTGACAGATTCAATCAACCTACAAGGAAAATAGTCACAAAAATCTGCAGCTATAGGTAGCATGTTTAGACCTTTCTCCTGTCTCTTCCCCCCCATAATATAAACCAATAATTTACATGTCATTTACATTAAGTATTATAAGAATATAAGGTGATTTAAAGTGTGTGGGAGGATGTGCCTAGGTCTTCGATAACTCTACATTGGATTTTTCTTTTCTCTCTTTTCTCTCTCTCTCTCTCTCTCTCTCTCTCTCTCTCTCTCTCTTTTGGTTTTTCGAGACAGGGTTTCTCTGTGTAGCCCTGGCTGTCCTGGAACTCACTCTGTAGACCAGGCTGGCCTCGAACTCAGAAATCCGTCTGCCTCTACCTCCCAAGTGCTGGGATTAAAGGTGTGCACCACCACCGCCCGGCTTCTTTTCTCTTTTCTCTTTTTTTTTGTTTTGTTTTTGTTTTGAGACAGGTTTCTCTGTATAGCCCTGACTGTCCTGAAGCTCACTCTTTAGACCAGGTGGGCCTTGAACTCACATATACCTGTAGTCCCAGCACTCAGGAGGCTAAGACAGGAGGTTTGCTGTGTGCTTGAAAGAAGCATAAGTTACATAGCAAGATCCTGTCCTAAAGAATTGGGCATCCACAGGCAAGGACCAGTCTTCATACTTTGTCTTTGTCCACGTAGTTAGCATAACAAAAGTTATATTTTATTATGCTGTGGGTTATCACACAAGATTCACACTTTAAATTCCTAAGCCTGTCTCCTCAAGGCTGCTCACCTGTGTGACATATCTTAGCTGAAGGCCAGGTACAGTTGCTAACAGAAATCTCTAATTCAAGGGTGAGCATCCTGGAGGAGATTCTCCAGACACAAAGGAGATCAAGGTGACATCTCTCCAGATAGACTGAGCAGAGCATTGCTCTTGGTCTCTGCTTACAATACTGTCCAGTGGGCACCATGGGGTTCTAGGACTGTGCCCGGTTATCTGGAGTGAATGATATCATCGGGTTCTGGTTAATGGGTGCAACTTTGGGTGTAGCCTGACTAAGCTATTTTTACATGTCTAAAAGGCATTTTTACTGTGCTCATTACAGTCTTTATCTTCACACGAATTTTTAGTTGGATCACAATTCTGCAGGCAATTGTGACTCTGGCTAGGTTGCTATTTTACCTTGAGAAAAACAGAAAAAAACTGAACAGGACAGTGTTTTCAAGATGCCCCTACCCCTGGCAGAGAAGACTAGCCTATAATGCTGAAGCTAGGATGGTATAATAGCCTATGTCCAATCCCAGCCCACTCAGGCTAGGAGAACTGGCCAGACATCCTACTAAAACCAGCCACACTTCCCACATGAAGCTGGAGTCAGTAGCCTGCAGCTTCTGAGCACGTGACCAGGTTAACTCCCCAGGTAAAGATCCTAGGTGTGGCTTTAGAAGGTTACAGATTAAGTGCTTTACTAGCCTGTTGGAATTGACAAGATGGGGATTCTTTATCATGTGGAAACAGGCCCCAGCTGCATGCATTATGTGCAAATATCCCTTGTCTGTGCAGATGTGATCTGCAGGAGGCTTCATGTTGGACTCCACCCCACCCCCTACACTTTTCTGCTGTGACTTTGGTCAGTCTCTGTTCAAAGCCTGTCTAGTCTCACAGCTGAAGTCTGTAGACCACCCTCTGAGGCCAGTCACCTGCAGGGTCTGGGAAGAGAGACTGTGCCAACCTCCAGCTGAAAGGGTTTAAGGACAGTCAGCTCTCAATTCTTAGCGCCATCTCTCATCTTTTTATTTGGCTGTTATTCCACCTGCTTGTGTCCTGCTCAATCCCCCTTGCTCACATCTAGGCCCATTCCAGAGGAAAGAAATTCACATCTCCTCTCTGTGCAGACATTTCTTGAGGTATGTTTTGTATCTCGGTCCTTCTAGATTCCTGTTAGAGTATGGGCTCTATTTTACTCCAGTAAGAGTATGAGGCACAACTCTGAGGAACTGTCACACATACCACACTCCTGAACAGGCAGCAGCAAACATCACTCTGTGCCTTCTTGCCTTGACTCTTTGGTCTCTGATATGGTTTAGCCATATCAGATATTATCCCCCACTAGCCCCTGTAGACCTGCTGAAGATTAGCAGCAGTGGATTAGCGTCCAGTCTCACGCCCATCTTCAGGCTAAGTAAAGACTAAAGAATAAAGATTCCTGAGGACTTTAGACATTGAAAGGATGCCCAGGTTGTACGGTACACTCAGGAAGCAGAGAGAACACGAGTAAAGGATGTAAACGATGCCAGGGAGCAGCAGGAGACCTGGGGAAGGCTAACTAGCAAGATCTGGATTTTGGACAGTGATGGATTAACCAAGTATCACAGGCAAAGAAGGGTTCACAGCAGGGAGAGAGTAAAGACCAAGTCGGAGGGCAGACCTACCCCCCCCCACACACACACACAGAGAAGGAATTAGTGGAGGGAGCCACTCCCAGCCTCATCCACTGTGAAGGGAAGACAGAGGCAGCGTTCAGTCCTGGATCATCATCGGTGACATCCTTCCCAGCCCCATGGCAACCTGCACTCAGCTCTGTTCTCCATCACCTGAAACAGTCAAACAAACTCAGCCAGGATCCTCTCCAGGGACCAGGGTCCATTCCTAAGACACAACCTAGATACAATCACACACCCAAGTCACCTCTGCACCTGTTCACAGAGCATGCCACTGTGACCTTGATCAACTTCTAATCCCAGCCACAGAATGGAATACCTGGCTACAGCTGCCCCAGCCTCTGTAGGTCCACTGGAAAAATTTCCCACTGGTTATTTTCCTCATCTAGAAGCTCTCAATGATAGGAGCTTCTCCACATGACCACAGGGCTGCTGAGGGTGGGGTGTCAAACAACCCCTGGAGGGCTCTGAGTTTGAATACCAGTGCTGCCACGAAGGAATAATGTTGGGTCTATGATCAGCTGCTACCTGCCCTCAGTGTCCCCAATGGACTCACCAAGCTGAAAGGCTTCATACATGACTTGCCCATCCTCACTAACTCACTAACTGTACTTGGATGAGCAGCCAGGACCAACCCAGGCTCTTCCCCTTGGTCTCTTTTTCCTTCCAACTTTCTACAGCCAGCTCCTAAACCCCTGGGGAATCCCTCCAGGTCAGCATCAGTATAAGCATAATACCTAGGGACTTAAGAGAGATGAAAGGTCTCATGCCTTATCCCAGACCCTCCGAGTTGGAATTGGGGCATGGAGTCCAGCTCTCTGGGTTTAGCCGGAGCCTCAGATGATTCTAGTGCAGACACAGGCTTGAGAGCCACTGTCCTATCAAATGGCTCACGTCTCTGACTGCAGTCCCCCATTGCTTCTGGGACTTCCGCTGGGTTGGGGATGTGACTTCAGGGATCAGAAGGTGAGTAGGTGGCTGCTCAGGCCACCTCTAGTCGGATTCTAACCAATGTTCAGCCTCCTCCTGCTGCTGTCTCCCTGAGATCCTACCCTCAACCTTACTTTCAAGACAAATGAAGTCCTCTCCCCCACTCGTCCCCCAGGGAAAGCCACTGGTTGCTGGGGTAGACTCTTCTTGGAGTAAGAGCTCCAGGTTTCATCCCTGGCATATGGACCCAGAAAAGCTTGCTAGATGGACAACAGATATATCTGACTCTGTGCTCAAAGGATCAGCCAGCACTGCATTCCAGCACCACCCTAGATGCTCACTGATGCGGGCTTGGACACATCTTTCTATCTGTGTGCAAAGCCTCTCCTTGGTTTGGGCTCCTCTTTCCAGACATCAACCCACCCCATCCATGTTCCTTGCCAATTCCACCAGTGGGTGGTCTCTGCTACAGCACAAATATACTCTACAATGATACACCTACTCTCTCCTCACCCACAAGCCTTTCTGAAGTACAACACCACAGCCTCAGGACCAGTTGGGTTCAGAGCCTGCTGGGAAACTCTGGCAAAAAGGTGGTTTCTGCTGAAGAGTTCTCTGCTGCTGGGTAAACAATGGAGGATTCTTCAAGGAACACTGCCTTAGCCACAAACAATAGATCAAAGGGAGCCCTGGTCAGCCAAAGGGGAGGACTAAAGAAAGAAGAAAGAGTTGTTTCTGTTCCAGCTGGGAAGCACCTGCTGGGGAAGAACTGGGAGCCTGAAGGTCTTCTCCTATCAGTGGTCCATGATCTGGAAGGAAGTTCAGCCCAGAACTGAAGCAGAAGGCAAATTGGACCAGAAGAGATGCAAAGACATCTTAAGGAAGTGCAGAAGAAAACACCAGGAGCTGAACAAAAGAAGGAGGATGTTGTCACCTTGCTGAAGCTGGAGGAAAAGTGGAAAATCACTGCCCTGTGCAACACACACATACACTCACACCACACTCACATCACACAACACACACAGAGACTCGCACTCGCACTCTCACACCACACATACTCACTCACACCACACACTCACACAGACACACTCACATCACACACACACTCATATACACACCACACACATAGGCACACCGTACACACTCACTCTCTCACACACACTCACACACACACCACACACACACACAAACACACACCTATAGCCTGCTGGTAGGGTCAAGTCCTAGAAACTAGACTTGAAAATACAATGTTGCCTGCTCACCCTCTGCTGTCTATCAGATATTTTCAGTGCTCCTGTCAAGCTGGGAATAGTCATGAGTCAGACCCTGATCAGGAAGGGGAGGGGAGGGATAGAAGATGAGGAGAGAAGAAGGGAAGGGAGGAGAGGGGAGGTGAAGGTAGGGGAGGGGATAAAAGGGGAGGGGAGAAATAGGAGGCGCGAGGAGGAGAAGAGGAGAGAGAAGGGGAAGAAGGGGAGGGGAGGAGAAGGAAAAGAAGGGAAGGGGAGGAGAACCAGACTACAAAGTAATGCCTGTGATTTTTAGAAGAAAAAGTCTGTAACTTACATCCTGGAACACATGGGCCCACCTGCAGGGCCAGAGGATGAGGTCAAGTTTATGGCCCCAAAGCTCCAAGGAGTGAACATCCAAACAGGAACTCCCAGAAACTCTTGCTTTACATGGGTTCTTTCACCATCTTTTCCTGGTTCCCCACACAGTCCACTTTACTGAGATTAGAAAATCAACAACCACCCTTTTAGAAAATCTCCAGACAGACATATGGAATGAACCTAGGATGGTATGCAAATGTCTTCCCTACTTTCAGCCTGGTAAAAGCCTAGGGTGTGCTCACATTACTCTGAGGGGTGGAAATGGGTGGATGGGACACGTCTTTGCTAGTCTGGTGACAAAGACTCCATCTTCTGCACACTCCTCCTCCTTTTCTCTGAGGTCTTGCTGGCTTTTCTTTGATGTTATCTCTTTCATGTGTCCCTGTCTTTCTGACGTCACTGGCTCCGGCTGAGCTCACGTCACTGTGTCCCTGTGTTTCATGGCCTGACGTGTCTCCCGGACCTGGTCCTGCTCTCTTCCTGGAGTTTAGAGACAGACTCTTCATTGCTCAACAGATGGAGTCTTCTGATAGCACCCCAGTCCAACTGTAGGGGAGCTTCTCCTATCTTCCATGCACCCTGTCATCAACTCCCCAGTATCCTCCCAATACCCCCCACCCCCAGGGCCAATGTAGACTTCACCTCTCTGCACCTCCCTGTTCTGAGTCATAGAGCAGGAAATCCACAACTTGACTTAACAGTTGGGGATGAAGAACTCGGTTTCCTATAGCAACATGTTAAACCTTGATGGTCTGTTTCACAAACACAGCTTGTGACCAGTAATTTTTTTTTTTAATTTGAATATACTGAGAAATACCTAGGGGGTTAAGGAAGCATACTCTGGGTGTGTCTCTGATGGATTTCCAGAAACAATTAGATCACCAGGGCTCTGACCTAATCAATGGATTAATAATGCAATGCCATGATTAGGAAGTGGTGAAAGATGGGAGGTGGGGCCTACTAAAGGAAGTAGGTAAATGAGGGTGTGTTCTTGGGGTTCTATCGCACCCTGGATTCCTTTTCTCTGCTACCTGTTCACCATGACAGAGCTCCTCCACTATATAACCCTGCCATCATGATGCTTTGCCCAACACATGGAGCTGAGCAACTGCAGACGAACTCCATGAAACTGTGCCAGAATGAATCTCTCATTCTTTAAGTTGGTCTTTCCGATATCTTGTCATAGCAACACAACACCAACCAACATCTAGCCTAGAACCAGAATGGAGCCAAGCTATGGTGATGATAGCTCTCCCTCCTTTCAAGGTTCTGGGAGGTGTGCTACTCACAGGAATAACACATTATTCCAGGAGCCCACAGCTCAAGGAAAGCTCTGTTCTATTCCTCCCTGCACGGTACACAGGGAAGGCTACCCAACCCTTCCAAACTGGAGCTTCCAGGATGAAGATGCTACAAGACATCTGGCTTATAGAAAAAGCCAAAGTACAGAAAGAAGGTGAAAGTCAAGGTTAGGTGGAAAGGATGAACTGCATCATAGGATGAACCAAACTTGAGCTCAGCACATGGGCAATGCTGGTACAGACTCATCTGCCAGAATTGGACAATGTCAACCAGGAAGGCCAAGCTTTACACATGTACATGACCAGTCATTACTGCAGAAAGCCCTGAATGTGCATGACCTCAAATAAGAGGCCAGCTGCTGGAGCTCCGAGTACCCTATCCCCATGGCTTGCCAATGATGTCAAGACCCACCTGGGTTGTTGCGATGATCTGATGAGCTAAGAGCTGGCTGTGTGGCATGCCTGGCACAAGACAGGTGCTCACAAGTATGTGCAGCCCTGTCCCTGTCTCGACAGGTAGAGGAAAAGTGTGCATTCGTTCAGATCGTATTTATTGGCCACCTGCTGTGAGTCAGAGCACGTATAAGAACCAGATGTTAGGTATTCAGTAGGCGGCTATGAAAGTAGGCACCATAAAAGTTAAACAGAAGACAGGGAGGAGATCAAAAACAAAGGAGGAAAAAGTAGTACTGGCCTACAGAGGGAGCAGTCAGAAAAGGTCAAAGCCAGAGGGGATGAAAGTGAACCAGAAGGACTGGGGAGGGAGGGGAGGTCAAAGAGGTGACAACCTCTGCAAGGCAGGGCTGTGTGCTGAGCTATCAGGCTCAGGTCTGATCAAATCTCATCCAACTTAGAGGCACAGAAAGGCGGGTGACAGAGGGACAAGACACACATCACCCTGGGCATATTACAAACAAATGTATAGGTAGGAGAAATTCCATGGGAAGAATGGCCTAATGTTGTTTATAGAGGAAAGAGGAAGATACAGTGTTTCTATAGATCGAAAAAGGACAAATATTTAGAATATTGGCCAGTCCTACTAGAAATAAACCTTTAGATCCCAACTTAAGCGAGCAGACCGCCTGTGGACTGTCACAGTATAACTGGGGAAATGTGAGCAATGACTGAATAATTGACAGTAATAAGGAACTGAGGCCTGAAACATCGGAGTCGACTTGAACCGTTCTTACGAGTCTAGAGAGAGATAGACCGAAATCCTTCTGGATGAGATGAGGTGGCATCTAAAATCTGCTTCTGAAATAATTATGGGACAAGGGAAGCAGGTGGAGTACAGATGAAAACAGACTTCGGAAGTAGAGGCAGGAAGGTTAGGAGTTCTAGGCCAGCCAGGACTACATAAAGTCATATCTCAGAACAAAAGCAAAAGACACAAACATACCATATAAAAAAGCTGAAGGGGGGGGGGACTTCTGGAGAGCTGTCTCAAGGGTTAAGAGTGAAGGTGACAAGGGACCCAGGTTCAAGTTCAGGCACCCATACTTCACAGTCATCTGTGACTTTAGTTCTAGGGAGATCCAATGTCCTCCTCCAGCTTCCTCAGGCAATAGGCACGCAATGGTATACATACATACATACATACATACACACACACACACACACACACACACACACATACATACATACATACATACATACGGGCGATACACAGACATATGTACATTCAGGAGAGGGTTTACACAGATATACATGCAGGCAAAACAACTATAAGCAAAATTTTTTTAAAGAAAAGCTAAAACTGGCAGTTTAGTTATATATGCATTCGGATTTATGTAGAGGAAGAGGCCTTGTTGTACAGGAATCCGGTCAGTGTTTATCTTCTATTTCAAGGGTTAAGGGTTTGTTGACTCTTGCCTCATCCCTTGCTTTTTCAGCTCTGACGGTTTTTTGTCTGATGTTGCTGACTTTTTATATTGAAGTCATGCAGGAGCTGGAGGTGCTGCCTCGTGCAATGCATTTCCCAGTCTAAGGTGCCATCTTCACACAAGTAAAGGAAGAGAGAGGGGGAAGGGAGAAGGAAGGGGGGGAGGGAAGGAGGAGAGAAAAGGGAGGGGAAAGAGATAGGAACCTAACAGTTTAGCTGTATGCACAAGGTTACCGTCCACCCTTGTTTTCCCAAGATTGCTCTGTTCCCTCAGGGATGGCTGGCCACTTCCAGTAAGACCCTTTGCTGTTGTAGTTCTGGTAGCCACAGGGCTTAGGAGAGGGAGGCTGTGGGCCTGACGCTTCTGAGAAGTCAAGGAACTCTTTGGTCCAGGTATGTAAGACACAGATTTCCACAGTCCCAAATTCCTGTCCCCTCCTTGCTGGGAGCTCAGCCCCAGGCTATCCTGGTAAGTATGGCTAACAGGTCTGGGGACATTCCTGTTCTTGCCCATCTTAGCCCCCTTTCTTGTGAGACTGCATGAGAACAGGACAGATCACCCACCTCTAATTCCAGCCTCTTGCACATGACGAAACACCGCTTTGCCTTAACAAACTCACCTCCGTTTCCCAGCAGTCTGAGAGCTTTAGAGCACGGAGCTCAGATCAGGCATCTGGAAGTTTCTCCCACATTAGTCTCTCTTGGACTTGGAGAGTGAACCATTCAAAAGAGTCACACTCCATCTACTTTGCAAGTTCAATACTCCCACAGCACAGCCTGGGATCGTGTGGCATGCTTTTTGTTAAGTAGTACAAGAGGGAGGTTTGTGAATCTGATGGTTTCTACTGATACTTTGCTACAAGCTCAGAAAGAAGTGGAGCACAATACACTGGCCCTGGAAACTGTGTGCAGCAGTAGGGCCCTTTAGCAGCCTCCATCCACCCTGTCAGTACACTGCCTTCCTGCCATCAGTATGGAATGCCTGTTTTCACAGACGAGCCATCTTGTCTTCACCTTCTTGATCTTTCTTAGAAATTCTACATAGTTTTGTGGTTTGTCTCCACAAACAAGCTTTTCTTCTCTTGTTCTCTCACCCTGTAAAGAGACAGCATCCCCTATAGACATTCTTCTCCCCACTTATAGACAGCATCCCTATAGACCTTCTCTCCCCCTATAGACAGCACCCTCCATAGACCTTCTTCCCTCCCCTATTGACAGAACCCCTTTAAACCTCTCCCTCTGTAGAGGGCATCCCCTATAGACCTTCTTCTCCCCTTATAAACAGCACCTCCATAGACATTCTTATTTCCCTCCCCTATAGTCAGAACCTCTATAGACTTCTTTATTTCCCTCTATAGACAGCATCCCTATAGACCTTCTTTCCCCTATAGATCTTCTTCCTTCCCTTATACTTTCTTATTCCCCTCTATAGACAGCATCCCCTATAGACTTTCTTCTCTCTCCTTATAGACAGCACCCCTATAGACCTTCTTATTTCCCTCCCCTATAGGCAGAACCCCTGTAGACTTCTTTATTTCCCTCTATAGACAGCATCCCCTATAGATCTTCTTCTCTTCCCCTATAGACAGCACCCTTATAGACCTTCTCCCCCTATAGACAACACTCTATAAAGACCTTCTTCTGACTCCCAATAAATAGGCAGCATCTTCCCATAGATCTTCTTTATGTTTGTTTGTTTTTGTTTTTGTTTTTCGAGACAGGGTTTCTCTGTGTAGCCCTTGGCTGTCCTGGAACTCACTCTGTAGACCAGGCTGGCCTCGAACTCAGAAATCCGCCTGCCTCTGCCTCCCAAGTGCTGGGATTAAAGGCATGCGCCACCACTGCCTGGCCCATAGGTCTTCTTTTCTACCCCTATAGACAGCATCTGCTTGCTACTATGTTGATGTTGTTAATCAAAAGACAGCACTCAGAAAATACAGCAACAGGACGATCAATAAACACTCTTTAACGAAGGACACACGGAAAGGAGTCTCCATACTAGAATCAGCTTTCAGAACTGCAACTAGCCAGTTAGAAGGCCGTTCTTGCTTCTCAGAACTGTAGTTTGTCCCTCTATAAAACAAAATACAGGAACAAAAATGTCCGTAGGACCATGTTTCTGCTTCAAATGTTATCATCTTTCCAATTTCCTGTGTACTTCCGTTCATCAGTTGACTCTAGCACCTAGTTGATGGTACATGAATGGCTGCAAAAGGAAAGTAAGGTAAAACACCGAGGATAAATATATGAGGAAATATTTATAAATATATATGAGAAACACAAATGGCTGCTAAATATGTGAAAAGATGTACAGCATCACTAGCAGATCAGGAAACTCAACATCGTTAACTCCGAGCAGAGGCAGACAGATCTCTGTGAGTTTGAGGCCAGCCTGGTCTACAAAGAGAGTTAGTTCCAGGACAACCATAGCAAGATGCCATCTCTCCTCCATCAAACCCATAAGTTTTAAGAGATGAATGATAGCAGCTGTCTCTGAGGATGTGGGGGTGGACATTAATTTAACAGGCTTTGTAGGGACAGTTTCATATTGTCCCCCGAAGGTAAGGGTGGTGGCCTTTGTTCTAGAGCTGTGAACCCATGAAATAGAATCACACTGTCTTGTCCCACTGTGTATGTGGGGGGAGTGGGGAGGAGACATGCTATACTAAACTCTGTTTTTACAGGGTAGTAGGTTAAAATACGTTTTACTCGGAGACTGGGCAAAAGCACTTGGCTTCTCTTTGCAAACCTGCTCCTAGGGCTCCGATGTTGGGGATGAGGGGCCTGTAGCTCTTCTCAGGCCCAGAAACTGTAATTTGCATTTGGCAGCATCCCCTGGGCAAGTTCCCCCCACCACCACCACCACCTCTAACAGCTGGATGGTTTTCAAGGTGGAAAGAAGTTCCTTTCTCTACTTTCCCTGACACCCTTCAAACTGGGAGCAAGAAATTGGAGGAAATCGGATACACAAAAAGAGAAGCCACCTCAGGGATACAGACTCCCTGAGTTGACATCTTTTTTTCTATCTGTGAGGCAAACATGTCATCCGGGTTCGGAAAACCCTGAGCAACAAGAGGAACCCACAGGTCTCCCTTTGCAGGGAATTTCCTTCTGAGCGTCAGTATTTCTTAGAGTCTAAACAGGGAAGGGGTTGGAGGGAATTTCGGGTCAGCTATGGTACAAGGAAAACAAGCCCATTAGTATGTGGGAAGCTATTTGTCTTCAAGTCTAAACAAGACCTGAGCTCTGAAGAGGGGGGACTGCCTGAGAGGAAGAAAGCTGGGTGCTCAGGGGAATCTCAGTCCTTACCAGAAAACGCAGTTTAGAGTACAGGTGAGAGCCAGATGAGTTTGAGAGAATAGACCGTTCTAACACCACACATAAATTTTACCGGCAAGCAAGCAGGTTTTCAGAACACATTCATGATTAACTGAAAAAGAAAAGGTTGGGCTGAGTCCATCCACTTTCTATGTTGGAAGTTTTGTTGACCTTAAAAAATTTTTTTAATATATTCATCTCTCTATAAATACAGACATGAACAGAAGACTGTCTAACTAAAAGCAACTGGGAAGCATGTTTATGGAACTATACTACATACAGATATTATAGCGAACAGCTGACCCTTAAACACACACACAAGTCCAAATACTCAGAGCTGGCCATTCCAGGGACTGGAAGCCTTGAACATCCTAGCTGCTAAGCGGTTTTCTGCAGGAGCCCAGTGTTTTCATAGACACAAGCTCATAACTACACCTGACATTCCCAGGATGTTCCAAGAGGCAGCCACTGTCCCCATGTTCCAACAATAAAGAGTAGGACATCAAAAAATGAAACCAGCTTGTTGAAGGTCACAGAGTCCTGCAAATATGCAAGGTCTGCAGACAAGCTACCCGGAAGTCTGAGAAGGTCCTGGGGTCCCCAGCATCGACAGAACAATTCTGAGCGTTTCTACAACTGTTCTGGATGTATCCCTTTGTGGATACATTCTTTCTCTAAAGCGCATGGCAATAGAGCCGCAGCTTTGCTCCTAAGAAGGCTCTGTGATGTAGAGAATTCAGAACTGGTTTGCCCAGAGTCCTAGTTCAACAGGTGAGAGGAAGTGAAAAGCAGGGGCCCAGAGCCTGCCAGCAGAGCCAACTCACAGTAAAATCCAGTCCTTGGCTCCTCACGCTGTCCTAACATGGGTGTCAGATTAATCCCCACTCTGAGTGTAAGCCGGAACCTCACACTCAG
Organism: Rhabdomys pumilio; assembly: GCA_030674055.1. Classification (NCBI taxonomy): domain Eukaryota; kingdom Metazoa; phylum Chordata; class Mammalia; order Rodentia; family Muridae; genus Rhabdomys; species Rhabdomys pumilio. Next base: position 24,776,858 of record JANHMN010000006.1, on the reverse strand, counting down.
TGTAAACAGCGACTCACCAATGAAATCTCTAGGACATTTTCACAGTGACTCCTAAAATTCACTGCTCCTTCATCCCTAAAAGGTCACTCAACATCTAGCTCCTCCTCTTGGCCTGTTTATCCTGGATGATACTGTTCAAGGAAGACTTCACGCTCTCTCACCCCTGGGCTTTTGTCTACCCTGTCTCTGTCTCTCTGTCTCTCTGTCTCTCTGTGTCTCTCTCTTTCTCTTTTGTTTGTTTTTATTTTTCAAGACAGGATTTTTCTGGAAATTGCTCTATAGACTAGGCTGGCCTTAACTCAGAGATCTGCTTGCTTCTGCCTCCTAAGTCCTGGATTAAAGGCCTATGCCACCACTGCCTGGCTACCCAGCATCTCTCTCCAAAATAATTCTGCATGTTTCTCTCCTCTATACCATTCCTAACCTATCACACTCATCCCTAGTTTTATATGCCACCTCCTCCAGGAAGCCCTTTGACCTCTTATGTTTCTGTGCTTCCATGTCAGCCTGTTCTTTTCCTGTCATAGAACCTAAAATGTCATGTCACATATTATTACCTAGGGACTTTTCTGCATCTCCAGTCAAGCCATGAAATTCATGTGGGCTGGACCTATCTTTGGTACTACCTTTCCAGCACCTAGCAAACCCACTCCAATGTAAATAACTGGTCAAATCAATATTTGAAATCAGTTAACCCAGCTTTGGTTATGGCAGGCCAGCTACAAGACACTGCAGACAGATCGAGAAGTTAGTTCTCCTGCCTGGGTTTTAATTAGTCTAGTCCTCCACAGTAATTTGTATACACACAGGTTTTTTACACAAGCACAGACATAGGGGTGACACTTAAGGGAGGTCCTGGTGCACACAGCTGAAGCAGGGACACCCGTCTCTGTGCTCCCACCAAAGCTTCCGCAGTGACAGATTCAAGCGTGGTCTTGCAGCTGCTCCTTCATGAGAATAAAGAGACATGAAAAATTCTCCATTGCAAAGGAACACAGGACCTGGCCATCTTAAGACAACTCCCAAGGATACCACAAAGCTCTTCAGGATAGTGATGAAGGCAGAGAGGAGACAAGTTTTCCTTTTCCTTGTCGACATTATCCCCCCACCCCTCAAACACACATACACACACACACACACACACACACAATCACCCTCCACACCAGCAGCCTCTGATACCATCACCCCAACATCATAATTCTGACACCATCAGCCTCCAACACCATCACCCCACATGTGGCATCACTCCCCAACACCATCACGGCACCATCACACCATCTCCCCCTCACATCATCACCCCACTACACTCCCCATGCCCACACATACCACCATTCCTGCACATCCAATCACCCTTCAACATCATCATCCCCAGCATCTACACCATCACCGGCTGCCTGACATCCACAGATCACCACCCACACACATCACATACACACACTGTCATCCCAGGCTCTCAGAGTTGGTCCAGCAAGAAGACTTGCTGGAAATGCAAATGTTGGCCCCACCCTAGACACACGGAACCAGAATCTCTGGGGGTGGGATCTGGCCACCTGTGTTTTCTCAAGGCCTGGAGGTGACTTTGGCGCATGCTCAAAGTTAAGCCTGCCTCTTTATCTTTACAGCGCTTGCTGCAAGCTGAGTTCGCTTGTTTATTTATTTAAACACTTCAGCTCTTTCCTTCCTCCTGGAAGGATTTCAAATTTTGTGTAAACAGATATCTATATGCTCTCTGCAACTTCTAGGTTCTCATAAAGATCTATCCAATCATAAACAATTCTTATATGTTCCTGTTTCCCCATTGCCCAGGAGCTGGCCACGAACCATCCAGGAAGGAGTTAAGCTTCCTTGTGAGTCATCTAGTCAAGCTCTGGTTATCTTAGTGAAAGATAAGGCTCCAAGGACAGGAGATGAGACACAACAGCTTGGTGTAACTTTTTATCCCCTTTGCCTAAATCGAACAGGCTGGAAGGCTCACTTAAAACCACCGTGAGCCCACCTTTCCAGACCTCAGGTGTTTGATATGATTCCACAGCGGGGACATCTCAGGCTCGTCATCAGGCTGTGAGTCCTGTGGGCTAATTTGTCTGTGGTCCTGTTTTCCTCCCAACAATCAGCATGGTGCACCCAGCAAGGTGGGAACCAGCTGTCACTAGGGTACACACAATTCAGTTTGATGATACCCAGCAGCGGGGCTTAACAGTCCCTCCTTAGTAGACGGAAGGAGCAGGAAAGGTGGGTCTTAGGAAGAAGTAAAAGAAATAGCCATTCCTAAAAAAAAGGTTAGGACCACCGCTAGCTCCAAGCCCTTTGTCCTTGTGATCTCAATACCTACCCAAGATATCTAGACAGGGATGCCGCTTTCTTCACAGAAAAAAAACCTGAGGCTCAGAGAATGAATCTTCCAAGGTTAAACAGTGACCCTTAACCTATAACCTATCTTCCAGCTGAAAACCTTTCTTTTATCAATTTTTATTGTTAATTTATTATTTTGTTGACACAAGGTCTCACTCTATAGCCTTGGCTGGTCTGGAACTTGACGTGTAGACCAGGATGGCCTCCAACTCCCAGAGATCCACATGCTTCTGCCTCTCAGATGTTGACAAACACTGAGCTAGAGAGATGACTCTGTAGCGAAGAGCACTTGAGGCTCTTGTAGTAATAATAATAATAATAAAAATAATAATAATAATATATAAATAATGGCATGTGCCACAATTCTTGGTAACCTAATTTTCTTCTTAACCGTGGCCCTCAGAGGAACATCTTGTATCCATAGCGTTCCCCTCTTCCTGCCTGAGTCCTCCTTACCCGAGTCCACCACATCTCTCATACTGAATTTGCCCTGAGCCTTCTTGGGACAATTCATTTTAAGCTGGGCTTCGGAACACCCTCACAGCCTTCTCCACACCTCCAAAGAGGGAGAGGACGGAGTTACTGCCAATGTGGCAACTACATTCAGGCTGTCCGATCATTTAGTTTCCGGCAACCAGCAGCTGGTCATGTCCTCCATGCTACCTAGCAGGTCTCTCCGGTCTACAGGAAGAGAAAGTGGATTTCCAATTGCTCCCCCAGTGGGATGGAGAGATAAAGAATTCCAAGCCGCTCCAGAAAAGCTTCTTTAGATTAGATTCTCTCCACCTTTCTTATTTCCTCTACTCCCTCATCATACCAACTGACACCCAGAGGAGGTGGACTACTGCAGAAGGTGACACATAAAGTCCACTGGTCCCCAACAGGCGGCTGAAACCAGAGCCTCACATGTGTAGACCCTCCAGCAAGCCCCAGCTGCCTGCAAAGGCCAAAGTGCCCTTCCTCTGCCTCTGCTTCCCACTCCTACAACCCCCCCATCTGAAGTCCACTTCACCTCTGTCCTGAGGCTTCAGATCCAAGGCAAAGGTGGGAAGGCTCACTTTGGTACACTTTTCTTCCTGCCTCCCTGTGCCTCTTGCTGAAGTAAAATTAAATACATATATATATATCATGTAGTGGGATTACATAACCCTCAGTTCCAGACTTCACACGTATGAAGAAATAACAAGAGACAGGGTAGGATCTACGAGTAGTGACGGCATTGTCCTAAATGAAGTTGCTCATCTGCTTCCTGAGATGCCTTTAAACCTAAGAGAATACAGAAAGGCTGGAAGGAGTTTGGATATATAGGTTAGGGACAAGTAGTCTGCTAACTTGAAGCATTGAAAACTTCGGTCAGTTCAAAGAAAGCCTTCAGCATCCTTGAGCTAAAGACTCCAGAGGAGGAGGAGGCGTGGCAAGCATGGCCAAGGGGTAGTATAGAGAAAAAGGAGGAGTCTGGGCAGAAGCAAAGGGTGGAAACGCCCGCCAGTGCCAAGCAAGAATCAGCCCTGAGTTTGCAGAGCCGGAACTCCCACCTCTTGTCCATCTGAAACACGCCTGCGTGCTCAGCATGGTGGATGCAGGGCCATCACGTTGTAATTCACACTGTCAGTCAACAGGCAAAGGAAGGAAAATCATCTAAAAGCTCTGGAGGAAAAAAAAAACCAGGAGTATGTACTCAGCACACAGACAGATGAATAAATGACATGACAGCCCAATCAATCGTCCTAGACACTGTCAACTTCTACCCTTGCAGCAGAGGAGGGGGTGCCCAATGGAGAGACCAAGCTCTCTAAACTACACTGCCTTCTCCAGGAGTCACTGTGTCTCACTGATGCTCAGCCCGTGTTTATACACCAGAACTAACCCACGGGCCATGGCACCCTTTGCAGCCTGGGCCAGGTAGTCAGAGCATGCCTGTAGTCTAGTAACCCGGCTGGGGGCCCAGATCCTGTGACTCCCACATACGCACACAGAATCCTGGTTGCGACAGTAGGTTAAAGTTCAGAAACTGCCTGGTGCAAACATCCCAGGCATCAGCTGCACCTTCACTGGCAAATAACCCCAGTTAGCAGAGAAAACGCTTGGCTGTGCTTCTGAGCTATCCGGCCTTCCAGCAGCCTGGCTCAGGAAGATCTCTAACCAGTCTTTCTAGTACTGATCCTCAATTACAACTGGACTAACGGAATCTTAATATTTTTTCCAAAATAAACAATGACTCCATGCTGTGCTGTCCAGCAGGTCGCATCACCTTCTAACTGATTTTTAGTAAAATAAACCACTGGCCATCTGATTAAAGGTAAGCATGCAGAAGACTATCTCCTTCCAGATTGCTCTCAGATTCAGGATTTGGGATCCACCAAGCAGATCCAAGACAATGTTGACTTACTGAGTCAGCCCTAATCCCCAATGCTGGCAAGGAGGAAACGGAGACCTGAGCTTTGTCCTCTAGTCAACACATTCACAGACCCAGAATCTTTAAGGAAGATCCCATTGCAGGAGCCATCAAGACAATTGTGCCCAGGGCTAACTGATTTGGAGGAAGCAAAAACAAGCCCCCCTCCAACATGAGAGCCATACTTTAATGAAACCTAACAATATATTTCAAAGGCAAAAGGCAAACCTCAGCAAAGAGAACAGAAATACCTTTGTTGGCTCTGAGACATCTCAGTGCAGTCCCACATTAGGTGGAACAGGACAAGAAACTCAGATTCCTAAGAGGAGGGCGTAAAGGATGGAGCAATCGCTGTGGGTTGTGGGTTTGGACGAGGATCATGGGACAAAGGACTTGAGTGGGATTTGAATCAGGACGGAAAGCAGCTGTGGTTGCTCAGGTCTTCACATACCCTCTCTAGCCTGTCTCCTTGCACACAGTCCCCTGGGCAATCTCACCCACAGCTTCAACTGCTACCTGCATAGCATGACTCACAGACCTTATCTCCAGACTTGCCTCTTGATCCTCAGCTCCCAGTTCCAACACAGCAGTCATTTCCTCAAGTAGCTACCCAAATTCACCACCTTCTTCCCTCCCCTATCCTCCTCATCCTGTGCACCTACCAAAGTGGGATGCACAAACCAGACAGCCTGGGTTCTCCCCAACTTCCTCTTCCTCACACACACTCCCAAGAACAACTGGTTACATTGTTTAATTGACTCCTCGACTCCCCAGCACCCATTCCATCTTAGACCCAGGCCCCTACTATTTCTGTTCCCTTTTACCCAGACTTTAGCCTTGGTACTCACTGACTGTCATGGCAGGTGGGTCTTGTTAAGCCAGCCTTCAGTAGAAATGACCTTTGTTTGTGAATGCACAGGAAACCCTGTCTCAAACAGATCTGCAAACAAAAAGGCCAAGGCTTTGCCCCCAAGGCTCTGAGCTTTTTGTTCGTGAAGCATTTTTAAATGAGGATTTTAAGAGCTCAGCACGTTTTTTTTGGTTTTTTTTGTTTGTTTGTTTGTTTGGTTGGTTGGTTGGGTTTTTTTGTTTTTGTTTTTTTTGTTTGTTTGTTTTTTTTTAGCAAAACTAGTTTTAAAAAAAAGGAAGCTGCCAGATGGTGTCTGTTGTAAATAACAGCCATAGATAGACCACCTAGTAACACCTGACATGGAATAACACCCTCGGGCACTTCATTTCCTGCCCCTGCCTCTACTCACCAGTAACTAACTTGGGCTCTGCTCAGACTTTCAGGATGAAGCCTATGGCACTTTTAGACTTCAGCTTAGAGTTCCACTCAGGTTTGGACCATTTGAGGGCAACTGAGTGGATGGCTTCCCCACCTCAGTGTCTAGACTGCTGATCTCTCGGTGATACCGATTCTCCATCTGAAGCAATTTTGTTCCTCAGGGACTATTTGGTAATATGTGTTGACATATTTCATAGACAAAGCCTGTCAGGGGAAGAGACGCTAATACTAGAACTCAGTGAGTAGAGGTCAGAAGCCTGTGAACACCCCAAAATGCAGAGAACAGGACTCATCACACAGAACTGTACAGCCCAAGATGTCCAGTGCTCAAACTGAACCTCCTGAGCTCAGACTTCACCCATGCCCGCAACAGTTCTCCTTCCTCTATGAAAGGAAGGAAAACAGCCACTACCTCTGGTTCTGAGCTCTTTCAGTGATTATTATGTCATTATTCTGTTGAGCCCCTTCCTCAAGCTCCTTAAAGGTCATTGATGTCCCCTTATAAAACTATGATATCCCAAGCCCTAAGGTCTCAATGGGTAATATGTGAGGAAAAAGTCACTGAATTTGACCATAGCCAGGCAGCTCATCTGAGAACAATACTCAGCCCCAGGGCCTACGTGTCTTTTATTAACACAGCCATTAGTGGTCGCAACCTAGAATCACCTACAAAGAGGAAGCCTCGGATAAGAATTGCCTCAATCAGATTAGCATGAAACCATGTCTGTGAGAGATGTCTTTATTGATGGTTGATGCAGATGGATGGGCCCAGACTACTGTGAGCGGCAGCATCTCTTGATAGGTGAGCCTGGACTGGCGAAGAAAGCTGACTGAGCATAAGCTGGAAAACCACAAGCTAACAAGCAACATTCTTGCATGATTTTTGCTTCAATTCCTCCATTAGCTCTTGCTCTAACTTCTCAGTGATGGATTGTGACCAGAAGCATGAACCAAATAAACCCTTTCCTTGAACAAGTTGCTTTTGGAAAGAGTGTTTTCTCAAGGCAAGAGAAAGCCAAAGTAGAATAGAAATTGGTGCCAGGACAGTGGTCTACGAGGGACCTAGCCATGTTATTTTGATAGAAGATTGGTAAGGTTTGAAACATGGAGCTAGAAAAACTGCTCAGTACTCAGAACTTAGTAGGTGTTAGTGGTTTGAATAATAATGGCCCCCATAGGCCCATAGGTAATGGCACTACTAGGAGGTGTGGCCTTATTGGAGGAAGTGTGTCACTGTGGCAGGCTTTGAGGTCTCAGCTGCTCAAGCTGATGTCTCTTCAAACCAATAGAAACCCTAACTAAGATGAGGTTCTTCTGTGCAAACCTGAAAGCAAAGAATGTGGAGAGAAATGCAGACAATCGAGGCCAAGCTTGTGAGGTTGCCAAGGGAGACACAGACTCTATCAGGACCATATTTGTATGATATTTTGAACTTAGAGTCTGTGGTTGCAAGAATCAACAGTGATAAACAAGACACCACCACCACTGACATGAAACTTTCTGTACTTTACTGAGACAATGGATGCTGATTGGCTGGAGCTGCAGAATCAGCTGTGATTAATAAAAGTTCAGCATCGTTGAAGTGTACATTCCTGTGCCTCATTGGGACAGTGAGGGAGTATTCCCTCAAGCTCAACACACAGAAGCTGTGGTCCAAAGAGCTCAAGGCTGTACATCAAACTGGCAATAGGACTTGTCAAATAATGTGTAAGAGTCTCCCCTGTGATGCTGGTTTTGAAGACATGAAGGAATCATGTAAAACAGCAGAGCCTTGAGACCTTGTAGCAGTGATGGAGCCCTGCAAGAGACTCTGAGAGGCCACTGATGAATATGAAGCCTAGGCTACTGTATAGACCCTAGGACATTGGAGATTCCAGAACTATGAGATGCCTACTAAGGATAGTAGCAGGTATGGAGTAGAGCTACCCTAAGCCTACAAGTGTGTGCTATGAATGGCAGAGTTAGAAGCTTAATGGAGCCCAGAAGATCATGAGTGATCCTCAGATGCCAGACAATGAGCTACTGGGTTTTATTTACACTACTGATTCTGTGGTTTTACTTTAGCTTGATTGCTTCTATGCTCTGGTTCTTTCATTTAATAATAAGAAGTATGTAATTATTATTATTATTATTATTATTATTATTATTATTATTATTATAGGAATCAATCATCTGTAACTCCAGTTTTAGGCTATCTAACACCCTCTCTGGCCTCCATGGGCACCAGGCATGCATATGGTACACATATACGTGACAGACAACACACTGATACGCATAAGATAAAAATAAATCTTTTTAAAACTTGTACTATATTTAATACTATAATATTAACATGTGATCTTGGAGACACGACAAGAAAGGTAAGGTTATGGTTTAACCGTGAAGTGCTTGAATGTCAAGTTAACACAAAGTAGTGTTAACATGGTTTCTATTGGCAATGCAACTTAAGAGTTATCTAGCGTTGGCCCGAGCACTCAGGAGGTAGAGGCAGGTGGATCATTGTGAGTTCAGGGCCAGCCTGGTCTATAGAGGGAGTTCTAGAACAGCCAGGGCTATACAGTCTACAAACAAACAAACAAACAACACCCCCACCCCCAGGCCAAAAAAAAAAAAAAAAAAAAAAAAAAAAAACCATGGACTAGGAAAACTCATTGAGGAATTACCTAGATCAGAATAGCCTATTGCTTGGTCTACAAGAGATTGTCTAGATTGATGACTAATGGGTCGCTCAGCCTCACCAAGAGCAGCACCATCCCTAGCTAGTGGGTCTGGGCTGGCTCAGCATAAGAAACAGAGCAAGCCCTTGAGCACTGATCCTCCATGTTTTCTGTTTCAGGTCCCTGCTTTAAGTTGCTGCTCTGACTTCCCTCAATGATGGCCTGGAAGATTTAGTCATGGTTTTGGTTATAGCATAAGAAAATGAACTACCTGGGCAGTGGTGGCATACGCCTTTAATCCCAGCACTCGGGAGGCAGAGGCAGGCGGATTTCTGAGTTTGAGGCCAGCCTGGTCTACAGAGTGAGTTCCAGGTTAGCCAGGACTACACAGAGAAACCCTGCCTGGAAAAACCAAAACCAAAACCAAAAACAAAAAGAAAGAAAAATGAACTAAAACATGCAATTTCAAATATTAACAACAACAACAGCTAGTTGCAGTAGCACTTGCCTTTAATCCCAGCACTCAGGAAACAAAACCAGGCAGATTCCTTTGAGTTCAGCCTGGTCTATATGGAGAGTTCCAAGACAGCCAAGGCTACACAGAGAGACTCTGTCTCAAAATTAATTAGTAGAAAACTGATGGGATTATCAGACCTGATGGTATCATGTATTATCCCAGGTACTCAGAGGCTAAGGTAGGGGAGATTTGAAGTTCTAAGTCCCACCTGTGCAGCATAGACTGAATCTCAAAGTAATCAAATAACCTATGAAGCTCTCTTCTGCAAAGTGAAGCTGATAGTGCTTACTTCATATGACCCAGGGAGAATTCAACAGCAAGCGTGTGCATATACTATGATCTTGGCCTAGTCTTAAGTGTCCTCTATGTGGGGAGGATGGGCCACGCCACTGGTCAATATCACCTGCCCTCAGAAGCTCTTGATATGTAGCCAGCAAGCCCTCCTCTGCAGAGAATTACCAACCATCACCTTAGAAGACAGCCATAGTTCTCATAAGGAGAAGCTTTTCAGACTAGGAACTCTAAAAAAAAAAAAAAAATCACATGCTTTGGACATTTTTAGTAAAGACAGCAACAACAGGAAACCAGGCAGGCCTCCTCCCAAAGGACTCAGCTTGCACTTGTCAGTTAGGGTGCCCATAGCTGTATTGTGGGGTCCATGCATGTGGCACTATAAATAACATGCTCTCCCAGGACCTTGGATAGCACAGGAATGGCTAGTTCACTTCCTGAAAGGTCTGGATGGATGTGTTAGAGACCTGTAACCTCATCTGCAGGATGACTGTGTGATTCCAGCGCAACCTGAATCAGTGCGGGGAGTTGGGGGGGGCGGGAACCAAAGAAATTTTGTGTTCAGATACGCCTTGGTTTAAAAGTGGTTTCCCTGAATGGTTTGAGTCCCTCCAAAGCATGTTAGAGCCAAGGGGGTGTGGGGGGTGGGGAGTGGGGGGGATTGAGCAGGTTGGGATACAGTAGGAAAGGGTGAACAGAATTCGAAAACAAACAAACAAACAAAAAGGAGTTGAGGGCATGGTAGTGCATACCTGTGGTGAGAATTGTGGTTTCTTCAAAAACCCAGTTACGTTATGTGAGTATGCTTCTGTTTTAATCCTGGGCATGGGATATGGGGCTCCTTCAAATTGTCCACAGCCACTATGATTGTCTCATGCTCCAGGAGGGGTTCAACTTACCAGCTTGTAGATAGTTTAATTCTAGGGACTCTGGGGAGGGTATGAATGGAAGAGCCTGGAGAGGGCCTGTAGTGGCTGCTGCTGTGTCCCTGATGTTCCTGGTTGCTGTTGTCGCAAGAAGACAAGTTGACAAGGAGTTGGAGATGCCCTGATGACAACGATTGAACTTGCCCCCAGGATCCCAATGTCCCTAATCAGCAGGAAGCAGTCTAATGAGGTCTATGTCCCCTCTCCTCCCAACCTCCTTATTCTCCTATCTACTGTAGGAGTGTTGAAAGGGATTAGGGTGGAATAAGGTTTGGAAAGGTTATAGATATAATAACCCAACAAAATAGCTAAAAAAAAAAAAAATGCATACCTTCAATCCCAATACCTTAGAGACAGAAGCAAGAGATTCAGTGTGCGCAGTGAGTTCCAGGCCATCATGACCATATAGTGAGACTTTGTCTCAAAAAATGAAAAAGAAAACAAAACTGATACAATACATACTACCTGGCTCTGACAGAGACAGTAAATGATTCTTAGTTCATACAGATTCCTCAAAAGGCACAAGACTCAACTCTGGTGTTTCTATTCATCTCCAGAGACAAGAGTTTCTGTATACACAACCGACTTATGATCATCAGATCAGTTTTTTTTAACTGGTTTATATAATTAACCAATCAGTGCCCTGGTCTTCTATTCAGATAAAGTAATTTAAGCTCCTAAATATCCTAATTTCATCATTAAGATGAAAACTGGAGGTTGTCATGTTTGCGTTTAGAACAATGTGCCTGCACATGGTTCACAGCATTGGGACAAGTATTTGAAGCAGCTGGGAACTCTGAGACCCTGCAAAAGTATCAGCCTGGCTTGTGTGGCTAAAACCTGAGGCTTGGTACATAAGTCCACATAATCTAGGTTTCATGCATCATCAGTATCTTTTATGCTCTGCTGCAGTCTCAATCTTAGGAAGGGCATCTCCTTCCTAAGCTCTCATGAGCTTCCAGGTAGAATCCAAAAAACTAGTTCTTCTCATCCCTGGCAATGAAAGCAAAGACACATGACCTAACCTCAACCAATCAGATACACACCTGCATGAGTCTTCCAAGTAGTGTTCAGAAAAGTTTCAAATTGGACTGTGTGCTGGGGGAATTGTAGAGACTCGGATTTGGGATACGGCTTTTAAATGCTTCTGGATCCTCATGTACTGGACAGATGAAGCAACGAGATTGCAAAAGCAAACTGTTGTGGATAATAAGCACAACTAGACATTTCTTCCAGTGCTATGATTCAGATCTGTAATGTTTCCCCAAAGACTCACTGTTAAAGGTATTGCCCTGGGCATTATGGGGAAATGATAGACACAGAGAACGGGGCCATGCTGGTGAAAGTTAGGTCAACTGAGGTATGTCCTCAAAAGGAATTATGGCACCCCTTATCCTTTGCTCTTTCTCTTTTACTTTCTGGTCATCATTAAGCAGACCGCATCCTTTTCCTTGTGCTCTGTGGTAGTTTAAATGAGAATGGCCCCCACAGGCTCATATATTTGAATGCTTAATCCCCAATTGAAGAACTGTTTGGGAAGGATTAGGAGCTCCGGCCTTGTTGGAGAAGGTGTGTCACTGGGGTTGAGCTTTGAGGTGGTTTCAAAAGCCCATGCCAAGCCCAGTGTTTCTCTCTGCCTGCGGGTAAGGATGCAATGCTCTCAGCTACCAGTATCATGGTACAGTTTCAGTGCCATCATGCCTGCCTGCTTCCTGATGTGGTGACCATGGACTAACCCTATAAAACTGTAAGCAAGCCCCCAGCTAAGTGCTTTCTTTTATAAAAATTGCCATGGACATGGAGTCAGTAATAAAACACTAACTAAGACGTTCCCCCACCATAATAAGCCTGTAATGGCTCTTCTTGGTTCAACTTGACTATATCTGGAATGAACTACAATCCAGAATTAGAGGGCTCACCTGTGATCCAACTCTTGGGGCTGGAAGACACAAGTTTCTGACTTGGATCTTGGCATGGAGATCTTGAGGCATAGTGCCCATGAAAAGCTTAGGTCCAGGTATCTACTTTTAAGCCCAGGAAGCTGGAATCTCTGAGTTCAAGGCCAGCCTAGAACAGAGCTAGCTCTAGGTAAAGAAAAACTTAAATCCAGGTTAGGTGGACCACACCTATAGTACCAATGTTTAGGAGACAGGCATGCAGATCTCTGAGTTCAAAGTCAGTCTACAGAGCAAGTTCCAGGACAGCCAAGCTTAGGCAGTGAAGGAGTTGGAAAACAGAAAGCTGGTCATAATGTAATAGTACAAGGGGCCATGTTCCAGCCACAGTAAACAGCAGAACTCAGCAGCTTTGTCCACGTGACTCTGGCTTTACAGTCTGGATCAGAAGGGACTACTGGGACAATTGATGCTGGTTAGCTGGAGCTAAGAAATTAGTGGTGATGAAGAAGAGACCAGCATCACTGACATGAAATCTTTTGGGAAGTGTTTCCTGAGAGCACAAAGAAGCTGTGTTCCAGAGATAGCCAAGACACTGCAGCTGTGCTTGGTAATGTGTAAGAGTCACCCAGATAGTACTGGTTTTGAAGGCATGAAGGTGTCATGGAGAGCAGTTGAGGCTTGGCACTGAGAGAGGTCATGGAAGGCCATTGGTAAAGGTGAAACCTCAGTTGCAGTTCAGACCTCAGGACTGAAGGGGTCATGCAAAGGAGTTGAGGTTTGGCACCATGAAGAGAGCCTATGAGAGGCTATTGGTGAAGCCTGGTTGCGGTGGAAGACAGCAGTGTTTTGGAGATGCCAGTACGTTGGGATGATCACCGAGAACAGCATTGTCAGTGGAGTAGATCAACCTGAGCTTAGAGGGCTACAGAGGGCAGAGCTGGAGAAGTGACCCCAGCCCTTTGGAGGAGCCCAGAAGATCATGTGTGATTCTAGACGTTGAAACAAGAAGCTGTAACATTGAAGTTGCCTTGGAGACCCCAAGATGTTTGAGATGCCAGAGCCATGGGCTATCTATCTTCTGAGGAAAGCTGCTAACAAGGAGTGGAACCAGCTCAGAAGAAAGAAGTGTGTTACAGCCATCAAAGATGAAAAGGGAGTTGGAGATCTGAAGACCACTTTGGCATCAGACATGGAGATGCAAAGTTTGGAGTTTGCTCAGCTGGTTTCCTGTCTTGATTCAGGGATTCTAGTTAAGTGATTGGATGAATCTCAGAAGAGACTTTGAACTTTGGACTTTTAACATTGTTGATACCGCTTTAGACTATGGGGACTTTTGAAGTTCGACTAAATGTATTTTGTATTATGCTATCTATGGCCCCCATAGACTTTTTGGACAAGCCTATGAGGGCCAGGAAGTGAAATGTGATGGTTTGTATATGCTCGGCCCAGGGAGTGGCACTATTAGAAGGTGTGGCCCTTGTTGGAGTAGGTGTGTCACTGTGGGTGTCGGTGTGGGTGTTTAAGACCCTCATGCTAGCTGCCTAGAAGCCAGTATTCTGCTGGCAGTCTTCAGATGAAAATATAGAACTCTCAGCTCCTCCTGCACTGTGCCTGCCTGGATGCTGCCATGTTCTCACCTTGATGATAATGGAATGAACTTCTGAACCTGTAAGCCAGCCCCAATTAAATGTTGTCCTTTATAAGAGTTGCCTTGGTCATGGCGTCTGTTCACAGCAGTAAAACCCTAACTGAGACAATGCTGCTTCACCACAGGCCTGAAAATAATGGAATCAATTGACAATGTACTGAGAGCCCAATGTATTCACTTGTCTGTCTGTCTATCTATCTATCTATCTATCTATCTATCTATCTATCTATCTATCTATCTATCT
>JANHMN010000006.1:24741092-24762632 GCA_030674055.1 Rhabdomys pumilio | reverse complement strand
TCTATCTATCTATCTATCTATCTATCTATCTATCTATCTATCTATCTCTGTGTGTCTGTCTGTCTTTCTGACTCTGTCTCTGTGTGTTTATGCACATGTGTGCTTATGTGTGTGTTATGTACATACATGAGCAAGGTATGAATACCCATGCATACATGAAGTGTCAAAAGAAGGATGTCAGGAATCTTTCTCTATTATTCTCTGCTGTATTGCCTCTAGACAGGGTCTCTTTTTGAACCTGCAGCAAAGCTAGTGACCAGCAAACCCCAGTAATTTTCTCAACTCTACCAACACCCTTGCCATCACCTCTGATACAGCATTACAGTTACCAGAGCCTGACCCTGCTCTGCTTTTTATGTGGGTTCTAGAGATCTAGGAACACAGGCTGTACTGGCTGGTTTTGTACCAACTTGACACAAGCTGGAGTTATCACAGAGAAAGGAGCCTTCCCTGAGGAAATGCCTCCATGAGATGCAGCTGTAAGGCATTTTTTCAATTAGTGATCAAGGGGAGAGGGCCCAGCCCATTGAAGGTGGTGCCATCCCTGGGCTTGGTAGTCCTGGGTTCTATAAGAAAGCAAGACGAGCAAGCCAAGGGAGCAATCTAGTAAGCAGCACCCATCCGTGGCCTTTGCATCAGCTCCTGCCTCCAAATTCCTGCCCTGTGTGAGTTCCTGTCCTGACTTTGGTGATGAACAGAAATGTGGAAGTGTAAGCTAAATAAACCCTTTCCTCCCCAACTTGCTTCTTAGTCATGATGTTTTGTGCAGGAATACCAACCCTCAGACTTGAAAGACAAATGTTCTTACCTGCTGAGCCATCTCATCAGCCCACAACTAACCTTTCTTATTTATAAGTTAATTATCTCAGGACATTGTTACCATGGTGGAGAGCTGACAAATAGCATAGATAATTAGAAAGAAAGAAAGAAAGAAAGAAAGAAAGAAAGAAAGAAAGAAAGAGATATAACATATTATAGATATATAATATATATTAATATAATATATATTATTTAATATGTATATATTTAAAAATCCAAGCTCATGAGACTGTATTTCCTGTAAAGACTGATGGGTCTGGGAAAGCTCATGCACATTCTAGATGATGTAAATCAGGGCCTCCTGCTTATGGGACCCTTGGAGCAATGGAAGCAATACAGAGGTGGGATGGGGAGAAAAGAGAGAGGACAGAAGCAGAGAATACACAGAAGCTGAGGAACCGTGTTTCTAAACACAACATGAGTGCAGAAGAAGATAAAGTCAGAGTATCCCTACTGATGTTCCTTCCAGGTTTACTCATTGATTTTTAAGATGTTATAATGGGAACAAAGATGTCGGAAGCAAACCCATAGGATAGTATAAGAAGAAAACCATCTCTATAGCTAAGTAACACCCTTCAGAAGGGGGATGGAGAGATGACTTGGGTTGAAAAGCACATGCTGTTCCTGCAAGAGAACTCAGGTCCAGTTCTCAGCATGCAAGTCAGAAAGTTCACAAACACTTGAAACTCCAATTCCAGGAGAACCTGAGTATTCCTCACCTGTGCAGGTACCCGAACTCACAAGGTGTACATGTACCCACTCAGGCAAACACACACACACACACACACACACACACACACACACACACACACATATATATATATGTATATATATATGTATATACATATATACATATATATATACATATATATATATGTCTTTTTTAAAGCTTAAAATTAAAAATCCTTTAAAATTGCAACATAATCTTTATTTTTTAAAAAAAAGCTAATATATATTTATTCATTTGTAGTGTGGATTGAATCCAAGGCATCAAAAAAAAAATGCTAGGTAAGCCATTCTATCATTGATCCTGTATGCCTGGCCCGGAAAGGTATGTTTTAAGGTTATAATATACAAAAGATCATGTAAATCAGCGCCAAGAAGAACTCAGAGACTCAATGATGAAACTCAGAAAACAGTTGGATCCGTGAGATAACATCATTTCAAAATGAAGAAAAACTACAAGAGTTAAATAAAATATATATCTTTAAAGTAGTAGGAAAAATTAAAGACATCTGAAAGACACTGAAGATCGGTAGGAAAGATCCGTCAGTTGGATGACAAAAATCCCTAAGTAGATCAAAGGAGTTGATAAATGCTCTTTAATGCACTGTCTCATGAGCTTTCTAGAAAAACAGCTCTGGGCTGTGAAACCACAGCGAGCACCTTAAAACACCATGCCAGATAACAAACACCCAAATTTATGCTAGTAAATAATACTACGGAGCTGGATAGATGGCTCAGCAGTTAGGACCGCCTTCTGCTCTTTCAAAAGACCTGAGTTTAGTTCCCAGCACCTATATGGAAAGGCTTTTAACAGCCTGTAACTCCAAATCCAGAGGATTTGACCTTCTTGAGCAACCATATGCAAACTCTTGAACAAAAGTCCTGAATGGCCAGATACCAGCCCTGGGGAGGCAGAGACAGGAGGATTCCTGGGTCTGGCTGGCCAGCCAATCTGATTGAATCAGTGAGCACCTCACACAGGTGTCTGCACATACATGAACGTGTATGCACACATACATGAAAAGAAAGGACAAGAAAAAATAATCAGAATGGATAGAGGGCATCACAGACTGTATCCATGAACAAAGCCCTGGGCTCAATCCCCAGCAATAAGGTAGAAAAAATTACATAGAGCCAGGTGCTGTATGGCTCCTGCAGGGTTTCTGTGTGTATCACAAGGCACAATGCTGTAAAACCTGAGATATCAGCTTCTGTCTCATTAAGGATGTTCATTTCTATCCCTTGCTTAAGGGGTGAATATGTGAGCTTTGGATTGCAGGGAGGCTGTCAAAATAAAATTTAAAATTAGGAAGAAGTCACCCAGGATCACAAAGATGGGAGGCTCTAGAGCTTCAAGTGGCTTGGCAGGCGGTGCTGGCAGAGGTGCCTGAAGCCCCATGCTGGCAGCAGGGTTCTGCCAGAACAATCTGGTAAGACAACAGGCTGTAAGTCACTCATTGTTCCTGGGCTCAAAGCTCTCCTGGAAGTTCTGGGAGGCACCTGGCCATCATTACTGGATTGTTGCTGGAAGGGATTTTTTGTTTCCTTTGGTTTTTTTAACTTTTCGTTTTCTCTTCTAGAAAGGATACAGTGTCTGTAACTAATGGACTGAGCTTACTAACTTACTAAGCTGTTATTGAGGGACAGGAAAGATGGACAGGTGTGTGTGGGGGGGTGCTCTCACTTAACATCTCCAGAATGCTACTGATTTTTCCAAATTCATTTTTAAAACCTAGATTGGCTGACCAAAAAAAGGAGCTGTTTGCTTTGATCATTGTTTACCTCTGGTCTGGAACCCTTGAAGACAGCAAACAGAAGCTTGGCTTCCCAGAATTCCTTGTATTTGACTATTGCTGGCAGTGTGTGTACCATCGTCATCTTTGGTTTTTCAATAAATCTGACAAAAAGTGACTATGACAACCGTTTCTGAGAAATTTTTCAATGAATCATTGATTCTGAAAGGAATCAAATCTCAAATCCTCTTTGGGCCTAGTGTTCGCTCTGTGTTTCAAACTTTTTGTGGTCAAAATTTCTTCCCCGCAGGTTGTGTTTTAACGCATTTGTTACCTTGGCCTTAGCCTAGAGGAGACTTCTATTTTCTCTACCTGAGCCCAACAGCCTTTGATCACATGACTTGACTTGACCAATGAAAAATGAGAAGAAGCAACGATTGCTACTTCAAGTGTAAAATCCAGTCTGAGATTCTTTCTTTTTTCTTTTTCTTTTGGTTTTTCGAGACAGGGTTTCTCTGTGTAGCCCTGGCTGTCCTGGAACTCACTCTGTAGACCAGGCTGGCCTCGAACTCAGAAATCCCGCCTGCCTCTGCCTCCCAAGTGTTGGGATTAAAGACGTGCACCACCACGGCCCGGCCTATCTCTGTGTTTCTCTCTGCTGCTAGCTACTTAGGCTGCCTGAGCCCCAAAGGAAGATGACGTCAGCACACGAGTATGTGAGTATGTGACAGATGACAAGCAGGGGAATTGGGAGTCTCTGTCCACACTAGAAACTAGCCATCTGTACCCAACAGGGTTATCAACTGACTGTTATTGACTAAGCTATTACCCCTTCATCTTCTCCTCCTCTTCCTCTGCATTTTCATTGTTGCCAACTAAAATAGAGCATTTCTATGTAGCACAGGCTGGCTTCCAACCAGGGATCCTCCTGTCCCTGCCTCTAAAATGCTGGGGTTATATGTACCACTAGACTTTGTCCCTGACACCCCTACTTGCAAGCTATGCACTTGCATCCTTAGAAGCTCATTGTGACATCTGTATTTTCCTCCCCACATCACAGATGAGGAAGCAAGAGACTTAGAGGCTCAAGAACTTGAC
This sequence comes from Rhabdomys pumilio, assembly GCA_030674055.1. Lineage (NCBI taxonomy): Eukaryota > Metazoa > Chordata > Mammalia > Rodentia > Muridae > Rhabdomys > Rhabdomys pumilio. Next base: position 24,758,256 of record JANHMN010000006.1, on the reverse strand, counting down.
ACCTCTGGGCTTGGTGATACACACCTATCATCCTAGCACTTGGAAGCCGGGAGTAGGAGGATCACAAGTTAGAGGACAGCCTGAGACAGGAGGATCACAAGTTAGAGGTCAACCTGGCATACACCAAAACAAAAAAAAAATATAGCTATGAGGACAAATGAACTCAGTGGCTGATTAGAAGCCTGGAGAGCTGGGCCCAAGTCAGTTTAATGCCTCAGTTTATTCCTGTGTGTAGAACTAACTGCAGATTGAAAACCTCTCCACAGACACAGCCCACATCCTGAGAGTCAGCCATGGCATACACAAGTTCTTCCCTGAAGTCACAAACAAACTCAGCACATTTTAAAGAGAGACTGGCTGCCACCGAATGTCTGAAGGAATGAGTGTTTATGAAATACTAGTAGGCAAATTACTGTATTCCTTAAGTTATTTCTGATCTCTCATGAAACTTGAAAACACATATACCATACATCTTAAACTATTTGGACAGAAAAAAAAACAAAAAACAAAAACAAGATGGACCAAAGTTTTGAAAGCAGGCTGCCTTGGAGATAGGTCACTGGAACAGGAGTCTGAGGGACCGCATTCCTTCTGTGTGATGTCAAGAACCATCTGAACTCCTCTGATCTTGGTTCCTCATACAAGATACTACTAAAGCCCTATCTGAAGTGGCAGAGCCATGATCAAACACTGTTCTATATATGCATAGAAATCAAAGCTGAGAGAGACTACTGGTCTACCCATGGTCTCCTGCTTGGAAGAATAGTGTTGGACATTGGCAGTCCTCACCCTCCTACCTGGAGGATTTGCCAAATACAACAAAGACACAATACACAGCAAGTTCCCTCTCGCTCACACTTTATTTAGGTTACCTTGCACCTGAACCTTATCTTCTCAGCCCACATAAGCCTATTGTGTTCCTGCTTAAGTATCAGAAGGTACCTGAAAGCAGAGACTAGCCACTGGGGTCTTCAGACTTTTCTTGTCTTGCAAGATGGTTCAGTGGGTAAAGGGGGCTTGCTATGCAAACCCAATGGCTGAGTTTGATCGCAGAACCCAAGCAAAGATAGAATGAGAGAATTGACTCCACAAAATTGTTCTCTGACCTACACACACACACACACACACACACACACACACACACTTTATGTACTCTAAAATACTGGTGTCAGTAATTTAATCACTGATGTGTTAGTGTTAAGAGATGGACATACTCAGATGTGTTCAGACCATGAGTGTGCCACATTGTGAATATGTTACATCCTTCTAAAAAGGACTGACATTGTTGCTTTTCTCTCTTCTGCCCCTTGCATTTAAACACAGCATACATCCCTGGTCCATAACATCCAAGATACCCATCACTCCTTACAGGCTGCTGGCACCTAAAACAGAGACATTCCTAACTCCAGAAATGTTTGTAAATTTTTCTATTCTTTATAAAATACCTACTCTCAGATATTTTGTTATAGCAATAGAAAACAGACCAAAACAATCACTTTATATTTGGCTCCACATGGTGGCATATGCCTTTGATCTCAGCAGTTGGGAAGTAGAGGTAGATGGATTCTTGTGAGTTCAAGGCCAACTTGATCTACATACCAGGCCAGCCAAGAAAAAAAAATATTTTGAGGCCCAGCCATAAATATTTTTTTCTTCATAATGCATTAAAATGCCCAAGCACAGGACCTGTGGTACAGGTAAGTGGATGAATTCTGAACTCTGGAAGGATTCCTCATCCAGGGCTTCAACCACCACTACCACCACCCACCTACAGCCTTTACAATGCCCTTCCACGGCAGGGCTCAATGCGGCAGCAGGAGGGCTGAGTACTGAAATCTCCCTCTTGTAGAACATAGAATAAGTGCATTTAAAAATTAAATTTCCTAGTCTAACAAACTGATATTCTAATGTGTTATGAAATTGTAAGAGACTAAGGAACTGCTAAACCAGAGACATTCCACATACAACCTGAAATCCAGAAGCCTTTGTCACTGGACAGAGTGAGAGGTCATCTCTCCCTATCACCGGGGAGAGCTGTGAGTCTCATCTGTAAACACAAACACACTCTGCACACATGTGCATCTGTAGTCAGGGCAAAGAGCATGTTGTGTGTGCTGAGTGTCCCAGATGCTTTTGCCCTACAGGCTCAGGATAGACTTTGTGCTCAGGTTATGAATTCTCACTGAGAGAAATCAAAAAGGAGCTCGCAATTACTGAGTGCTTTCTGAAAGCCGGAATCTTTACATAAGTTATCTTCAGCACGTACATCAACTCTTCAAGCTCTGGAGAGAGGATTGTGTAACTCACCCAAGGTCACACAGGCCAGCAAGTGACACACTGGAACTCCAAGTTTTTCTGACCCCAGAGTTCAGGGTCTGTTCGCTCGACCGTTGGCAAACTGAAATCTGTGGGCTAAATCTTGTCTAACACTTTCTTTCCCTACTATCTGCGAGAAAAAACAAACAAACAACCTTCTATATTTTAAAAATAGAAATATTTAAAAGGAAAAGAATATTTATGACTTGCCTGTTTTTTTTTTTTTCAAAGTATCTGTCAATAAAGCTTTATTGAAATGTGGCCCTCTTGGTTGTTTACATATTGTCTATGGTTACTTGTGTACTTCTGTAGCTGCAACAGAAACTGTTAAGTATGGCAAATTCTAATGTATTTTACTACCTGGACCTTTACAGAAAGGGTTTGCCATGTTCAACCCTAGACTTCACGACCTTCTATGGAAGCCTTTGGCAGATTGAAAAACAGAAGCCCTGCTGGGCAGAGGTGGCACATACCTTTAATCCCAGCACTTGGGAGGCAGAGGCAGAATCAGGCAGATTTCTGAGTTCCAGGTCAACCTGGTCTACAAAATGAGTTCCAGGATAGCCAGGGCTATACAGAGAAACCCTGTCTCAAAAAAAACCAAATAAATAAATAAATGTCTTAAGAACTGAAGGGAGAAAGGTTTTTTTTCTTTGAATTTCTTTCTATAACCAAGCTCTATTTCATATTAAAAGGGTATTTGAGTCAAATGTGGGGGCACACATTTTTAATCTCAATACAGCAGAGGCAAGGGGATCTCTGTGAGTTCAAGATGAGCCTAGTCTTTATTTGTTAGCTCTGAGAGAGAGGAGTTACAGAAGACCCTGTCTTAAAAATCAATCAATTAACTAATCAACTGATTGACTGATTTAATAAAAGATTTAAAATGTATTTGAGATCTTTAAACATTTTAATGAGAGAGAACTAGCTGAAGAGAACAACCGAGCAACAAGCACTGAGGTGCCCCATTGGGAAGAGAATTTAATGATGGGCACAGAATCACAGTCTGGGTGCTTTCACCTTAGAAATTTACTGTCTCCTGGTTTGGTTTTTTTTTTTTTTTTGGTTTTTTGAGACAGAGTTTCTCTGTATAGCCTTGGCTGTCCTGGCACTCACTCTGTAGACCAGGCTGGCCTTGAACTCAGAAATCTGCCTGCCTCTGCCTCCCAAGTGCTGGAATTAAAGGCGTGTGCCACCACTGCCCAGCTGTCTCCTGGTTTTTAAAGCTGGGGTGTTCACAGGCTTGCTTCACAGAAAATTCTAGACAGGTAAATTGAATGAATTTTGCTTGAGCAAAGAACCTTTCACAACCCAATCATGGCTCATGGTGGAGGATGCTGAGAGAACTCCACTCAGCAAGCCAGTAGTAGCTTTTGTGGCCCACAGGAGCAAGCTAGAGAAATCACTTGGCATTTGCTTTATTGGGGCATGGTATGATCAGGTGGATGCTTGTGGTTGGCTGAAGTATAGCTATTTGTGTTTCCCCGAAGCCAACTGTTTATTGATGAACTTTACACTAAATTATGTTGGAGCTTTTTCCCTGGAGCTTGGAGATAGTCTCAGAGCAGCTGCCCAAGCCTTTAATCCCAGCAGAGGCAGGCAGGAGGCAGAGACAAGCAAATGTCTGAATTCCATGCCAGCCTGGTTTACAGAGTGAGGTCCAGCACCAGAGTGTAGCCAGATGCTACACAAAGAAACATTAACTTGAGAAAACAAAAGAACAATTTAAAAAAAAATAGACCAACAATTCATGGGGGGTGGGCCTCCTTAGAAAGCAGCTTAGTCAGAGAAGACAATAGAGCGGTTGGGTGATAGCCTCCCTTCTGATGACAAGCATTGGGAAAATCTAAGCTAATCATGGCAACTACATTCCTAGAGAGCCAACTGAGGCCCAAGGAAGTCAGTGACCAAGTCACCCACTGGCTGGGAATCAGGACAGGAGCCCAGACAGATCCTCCTTTGCCTGGCACTTTCTCCACAGTACCTGTATTGCCCTGAGACATCAAACTCAGCCTTTCAACACTAACTACAGGCTTTGAATCTAACCTTCCCTCAAAACCTCTGACCCACCTAAAGATCGGCAAGTCACCCCATAATCTTTTCAGGAGGCCCGGTGGCTGGGTAGCCTGTAATTTCCTTGACTCCGCATCGCCCATTCCCACAAAGCACAGATGGGCTCTGGGCAGGACAATTGCTGGTATTTAGGAGGCTCTGGATTTGCTCGTTCGTCTGGGCTTACGGTTTTCCACAGCACAGTTCACACACGGAGGGCTGTCTGGAGAGTCCTTGTTGAAAGAAGCCAACTCGAGTGGTTTTAAAGGGTTGGAGGCAGACCCGGCAGGCAGAATTTTATTCCCCACCCTCCTTCCAAGCCCAGCCAGGATGTCCACAGGGTCCCACGCATCTGAAAATGGGAAAGTCACCAAAAAGCCTTAACCGATTATATTTTCTTCAACTTTCTGCCACGTACCACTCACAAATAACATAAAAAGCCCTTTCCTTGCTGCCTGCGAGGACAGCCTGAGAATGGTAAGCACAGATGACTGGTCAGCCTGAGCCACAGGGAGGAAAATGTAGGATGTTCATGTTGCCTTTTTTATATGGAGCACTACAGGAATATTAATAAACGCTTATTTTTTCGGGGTCAAACACCACAATATGTACCTATCCCTAAAAGTGTTTGCAAAATAGGCAATAACTGCTTTAAATAGCCAATCCCTGAATGGCTAATAAATAAATAAAAATAAGAAATAAGAAAACCACAGGAAAGAAGAGTTTTATGTCTGTAGGCTGGCTGGCGGGGGCAGGAGAAGGCCATAAAGGCGCTCATGACTCAGTCTTGTCCTCACTGGTACCCTCAGCACAGCGGGGAGGCAGGACCACTCAGAGTACTGGCAACAGCCAAGTCTGCAGAACAGACCCTGCCTGGAAAGGAAAAACCGGGGAAATGCAAATGTTAGCTAGGCAAAGACCATCTGTGTCCCTTGAACTTCAACTTGCTGGTCTTCAATCTGCAGCAACTTGCCCAAGGTCAGATAAGGTACAGGAAGAGTGGACCAGTGGACACCTGCAGGCTAAGGATGTCACAGTTTGGGGAGGTAACACTGGCCTTACATCTGGGAGGCTACTGTTTCCACCTCAGCTTTGTGGCTGTGTGACCTGAGGTAATACTTGGCCCCCACAGGATGTTGCCGTGCTCCTCTGCAAGCAGAATTGGCCGAATCTGCTTCTGTGGAATCACAGTAGGTGCAAACACACCATGGCACACGGAACAGAATACTATATGAAATGCATCAAGAACGACTGTGGGGTGGGGGAGGGGGAGCTAAACTACATGTGGGGATTTGTGCCTGTAATTTTAGCACTTGGAAGCTAAAGAAAAGATCAAGACTTCAAGACTATCCTGAGCTACAGAGCAAGTTTGAGTGAGGCCAGCCTGGGCTTCTTCATGAGATCCAGTCTCAAACAACAACAACAACAACAAAGTATGTTTCCAAGTGATCTTGTTGACAGTGGTTCCTATGGTTACGAAGTCTGAGAAAGCCTATAGCTTTTCAAGTTGATAAACATCTTCATCTTTACGTCATAAGTTAATTGCCCCTACGGTAATAATGACAACAAATATTCACTTAGACCTCCCCCGGTTATCAAATGTCTTTAGTTGGTCATTTGAATTGGTTCTCAGTAAGGAAAACAATAGCGAGCCAAAGCTGAAAGGCAGCAAGGGATGTCCCCAGGATCCCAAGCTGAAGAACAGCCAGATGAAGCTCCAGTGCTCGGTGACACAGTCCATCAACCAAATCACTTGCCTCTAAAACGAAGTTGCTTGGGCAGGTGAGTTGGCTCAGCCATTAGAGGCAATATCCAATCTTTCAGAGGATCCGATTTGATTTCCAGCACCCACATGCCAGTTCAGAACTGTCTATAACTTCAGCTGTAGGGCCTCTGACGCCCCCTGCTGGCCTCTGAAGGCACTAGCACAGAAGTGGTGCACAGGCATACACACGGGGGGGGGGGGGGCAACACACACACACTCACATACAAAATCAAAATAAAATGTAAAAATTAATAAAATAAAAGAAGCTGCTTATTGTGAGCAGGCTGGTACCAGAAAGCCGCAATCCAATGTTGATAGGCCAGTATCTTTGCTGGGTTTGTTTGCTTCCTGTGGGAGGTCTTAACGATGGGCCAAACTCTCAGACACAGCCTGGACTTCCCACCGTCACTGAGGTGGAAGATGGGGAGCACCCGTCTGGGTTTATGCTCAGTGCAGGAAGTGATGCTGGATCCAGCCACCATCACATTCTGGAAATCCATTTCTAGATCCCTAAACCTAATATAGCCTGCACATCATAACACTAATTCTAGCCCTGTGGGACAAGAAACACGGAAGGCATCTAGTTCCCAGTAGAACAAACCCAAGTATGCAGATGTTTTATTGGCCTAGAATTAAGTGTGTACACATGTGATATAACCTTACTACAAGTGGAATTTAGGTTTTTAAAATTATTACTATTTTATTGATTTTATGTATGTGAGTGTTTTGCCTTCATGTATGTCTGTGACCATGGAGCACATGTATGTCTGGTGCCCATGGAAGCCAGAACTGGGTGATGGACCTCCTGACACCTGAGTTACAAACAGTTATGAGCTGCCATGGAATTGAACCAGAGTCCTCTGAAACAGCAAACGGTAACCAATGCTCTTAACTAGTGATCCACTTCTCCAATCCTGATTTGAATTTTTTTTCTTTAAAACTTAATATGTGTGCATGTGTCTGTGTGTGTTTGTGTGTCTGTGTCTGTCTGCCTGTCTGTTTTTCTGTTCATCTGTCTTCAGATGCCTAAAGGTTGGATACCCTGGAGCTGGAGTTATAGGCCATTGTAGGCCCCCATGTGGGTCTTGGGAGTTAAACTTGATCCTTTGGGAGAGCATTGTGATCTTAACAACTGAGCCATTTCTCCAACCCCTATATATTGGTTTTTAACAGAATATTTTCCACTGTGAAAAGAGACACAAAGAAAAACCTCTCTATGCTTCAACTTCCTTGTGGTAAAACTACAGTTCTTTCGGGAGTCTCCTTGACAGTCTTTGTTAAGTGGTATAAAAAAATCTATTCCCACTTTAAGAATCATTATTAGAGATTCAGAAAAAGAGATATGTTTAAAGACATTTCTTACTTACAATTGCAAAGTATTGTCTATAAATGTCAAAGCTTATCACCAGAAAGATGTTACAAATGACTATGTCTGGGTGATGGAATTATGACAGAACTTTGTCATTTCTTCTTTACACCCCTCTGCAATTTCCAGGATTACCCATAATGATAAATATCCCACATGTATACCAAGTTGAAGGGGTAAACAAAACAGGGTATACACAATGGACTCTTCTGTAGCCTTTAAGAAGAATCTGGTACATGCTGTAACATGGTAGTCCCTGAAGATACTGAACTCAGTTTATGAATTATTCTGTCTTAGTTAGGGTTTTACTGCTGTGAAGAGACACCATGACCAAGGCAACGCTTATAAGGACAACATTTAATTGGGACTGGCTTACAGGTTCAGTCCATTATCATCAAAGCTGAAACATTGTAGCAACCAGGCAAGCATGGTACATGAGGAGCTGAGAGTTCATCTTATTTTGAAGGCAAGCAGAAGACTGGCTTCCAGGCAGCTAGGATGAGTGCCTTAAAGCTCACACCCACAAAGACACACTTCCTCCACCGAGACCACACCTACTCCATCAAGACAACATCTCCTAATAGTGCTGCTGTCTGGGCCAACCATCTTCAAACCACCACACATTCACAATGATATTAGTGATTCTACTGATATAAGGTGCCTGGACTGGGTCACTTCACAGATGGATGGATGGATGGATGGATGGATGGATGGATGGATGGATGGATGGATGACGCAGCTCAGAGGGTAAAGTGTTTGCTGCTAAGCCTAATGAGATGAGTTCTCCTCAGGACCCGCTTGGAAAAAGGAGAGAATCCACCCCCCACAGGTTGTTCTCTGACCACCACACATGCACTGTAGCATGTTTGTGGATACACACACACACACACACACACACACACACACAGATGGGCTTGGGAGCACTTGAGTTTCAGATCAGAAAATGGAAGAGCTCTGGGGATGAATAGATGAAGTTTGCATAACAACATTGTATCAATAATGTTACATACTTAATATCAATAAGTTACATACTTTAAAATGATCAGCACAGAGGTGAGGGGAATGCTAAAAATGTGAAAGGGTGTGGTGGGGTGTGCCTTTAATTCCAGCACTCGAAAGGCAGAGGCAGGTGGGTCTCTCTGGAGTTCAAAGCGAGCCTGGTCTAAGACAACATTCTTCATTCTCCTTCCTCTCTAAGGCTGACAACACTGGTCTGTTCCTTCAAACCTGTCTCTTCTAAGTAGCTATTAGTAGAATCCTCTGTGTGTGTGTGTGTGTGTGTATGTGTGTGTGTGTGTGTGTGTGTGTGTGTGTGTTGTTGTGTTTTAGCTTGCTTTCTGTTGCTGTGATAAAATACCATGACTAAAAGCATCTTGGGGAGAAAAGGGCTTATTCAGCTTACCCATGCCAGTCACAGTCTAGCCTGGAGGGAAGACAGGGCAGAGACTCAAGCAGGAACCTGGAGGATGGCACTGAAACAGTGGCTTTGGAGAAATGTTGCCTGATGGCTCCTTTTCAGAAGCTTATTCTGCTATTTTAGAAAACTCAGTATCGAAGCAGGCAGATTTCTGAGTTCAAGGCCAGCCTGGTCTACAAAGTGAGTTCCATGACAGCCAGGGCTACACAGAGAAACCCTGTCTCAAAAAAAAGAAAGAAAGAAAGAAAGAGAGGAAGGAAGGAAGGAAGGAAGGAAGGAAGGAAGGAAGGAAGGAAGAACCTCAGTATCACTTGCTGGGGGTAGCACTACCCACAATGGCCTGAGTCCTCCTGAGTCAATAATTAATCAAGAAAATGCCCCACAGACTTGCCCACAGGCCAACCTAATGAAAGCAATTTCTTATTCCTTCCACTAACATTGACATTCCCCCTTTTTAGATGATTCTGGCTTGGGTCAAGTTGACAAAAAAACAAACTAGCCAGCACATGTATGTATATATGTATGTATGTGTGTGTATATATATACACGTTTCTGTATATATATACGTGTGCTGTGTATGTATACATGATGTGTATATATATAAACATGGAGTTGACTCACTGTTTTTAACACAGACTTCAGTTTTCATGCATGTTGTGCTTTGTCTGACTTCCTTCCTTTTAGATCCAGGAACATTCCTTTGCTGTCCTTCTCACATCCTTTTCTCCATCCATCCTTTAATGGAAGCCGGGTTGCTTCCACCTTTCAGCTATTGTGTGTAGTGATGCCGTGTGTGCCTGGGTGTGTAAATGTTCAATGGAGATTATAAGAATCGGTGATCCCTGAGAGTCTAGAAAAATAAAGGAGGTGACCTCTCTCACTCATTCTGAGAAATCATTCAATCATTTATTTCATGAAGTCAGAAATGTAAGAGCAGGAAGTGATTATAAAACCATCATCTATTTATTTATAGACAAGGAAACAGACATGGAACAACTGCCCAAGGGTAGTTTATAAACTGTGCAGTCACTCGCACAGAGAGGGGGTGCTGGAAAGGACCCTTCTCCCACAAAAAATTATCTCCATGGCTTATCACACCACATACCTCAAATTCCCTGCACTAGAGATGTATTCATTTAGATGAAGACACTGGCGATACTACCAGGAATCTCCCAGGCAAATATAAATAGCTCTGCAGCAAAGTCATTGCTGACCCACAACCCCTTGTCTGGAAAGACTGGTTTTCCACAGAACAAGAAGCTAGAGTGGGTGCTGAGGGAACAGAGCTGCACCAGTTGAGGGGAGCAGGAGGTGTGTGGTGTGTAACTCGGAGTGCAGATACCCCACAGGATACAACAGCCTCATTCAGAGTCCAGGCATCTGGCAGTCACCGATACCAATCAGAGGTTAAAGATGTGAAAGGGTGTGGTGGGGTGTGCCTTTAATTCTAGCACTTGCAAGGCAGGGGCAGTTGGATCTCTCTGAGTTCAAGGCCAACCTGGTCCATTCCAGGCTAGCCAAAGCTCAGGCAAGACTCTGTCCTTGCTATGTAGGGGAGTGGGCCTGGGCATGCATGCCTTTGATCTCTGGAGATAGGCAGATCTTTGGAGATAGGGAAATCTCTGTGAGTTCAAGGCCAGCCTGTTCTATATAGTAAGTTCTAGGGTTACATACAGAGACTCAGTCTCAAAAAAGGGGGACCAGGAAAGGGAAAACTTAAGACTCACAAAGTCCAGTGAACAGTGTATTGTGTGTGCTTCATAGTTGCCTTCCATAAGTGACTTCTCACTGTGTCTCAAGTCTAATTTTGCAGGTTTTTCTCTACCACCTAAGACATGCTCATGATTTTACTTATATACATATACATATATATATATATATATATATGTATGTATATATATATATGCAAAAATTTTCCTTAACAAAGTGAGGGAATCATTTTGTTTCAACAAGTTCAATCAAACTTGCGTGCACATGTGTCCATGGTGGTGCTGAGGTTGTTCTGTCAGTAAAATGCAACTTTCTGGGGCCAAAAGAAGTCCATTTTAGTGTAGCACAAACAGTGACAGATTCCTCCAATCAGAAGCCAGCTTCCTGCTAATGCTAATACTACTACCAAGTCATCTCAATGGCAAGGCTGACTCAGGCACTTCCACCACCAGGTCCAGCAGTAGCAGGCTTCCACCCGTGCAGGGAACAACAGGAAGTGCTGGAAACAGATTAAGACCTGACGAAGGGAAGCAGTGTGTCTACAAACTGACAACATCCACAATGAACGATAGTATACAATCCCAAAATCCAAGTGAGACTAGAAACGCTCCTGGCTGGGGAATCGCTCGGTGGTAGAGTCTACCTCCCCAGCAAGCTTGGAGCTGCGTTTTAGTCCATTCCTGGGGTGGGAGGGGGAGAGGGAAGGGAAGGGAAGGGAAGCAATGAAAAAGTAGTTGGGCAATAAGACAGGAAATCTACTTTTATGTTTACACAGAAACCAAGAAGATATGGAAACTGAGTGATTAAAGCCAAAGATCTGAGTAATTAAGGAGGAATACAGACATTTGGTTATATGTTTATGGAACTAAGAATCATACCCTGATGAGAATCCAGAAGAAAATCTGCTTGACTTCTTATTTTTTGTTTCATATTTTGTTTTGTTTTGTTCTTTCAGTTTTCTTTTGCGACAGAGACTCCTAGCCTATTATATAACCTAGGTCCTAGATCCTAGGACCACCTTGAAATCCTGGTCCTCCCGCATCTAGCTACCAACTACTAGGATTACAGGCATCCACTATTGTGCCCAGCCCAGAAAACAGTTTGTAGGCCCTGCCTATCTGCAGATTCCACACCCAAAGATCCAATCAACCAAAGATGGAAACTATCTGGGGAGAGGTGGGAGAGCACACGCCTGGAGCAAACGCACATGGACTCTAGTTTCTTTACAGTCTTCCTTAAACAGTACCATGCAACAACAATTTATATAGCCCTTGCATTTATTAGGTAGTATAAGTCATCTGTAAATTATCTAAAGGATATGAAAAGGTATACATAGATTATATGCAAATACTATGCTAGTGTATAAGCTTTATGGACTTGACTGAATAGTCATAGATTTTAGTATGGAGGTGGGGGAGGTCTTGCAATAAATCCTCCAGAATAAAAAGAGTCCTGTTATTGTGATGCACTATCTGATAAGCATAATCCAAAGTGGCAAAATAAACTAGTAACAATTTAACCTAAACGATAAATCAATAAATGTAACTCCTAACATGCATCCAGTTCCCTTTGGGGTTGTGCTTAGATTATGTTGCAAGTTAACTAAGCCAGCACACCCCAGGAGGCTAGCTTCACATGGCCTTTAACATCTTCCCTGGAGGCCTTTAAACCTGTGTCTCCATGGCCTAAGAAAGCACACCAGACATTTGAAGTTAATTAGCCCTCATTGGCAGGACCTATTGTACAATTCTCCTTTATAGATCCTACCACTGAGCCAATATGCTAAAGAACTTGACTGGGATTATTAGATACTATTGAAGTTCCTCTCTCTACCTTTACACACACACATACACACACACACACACACGCACACGCACACGCACACACACACACACGTTTGAAGAGATGGCTCAGTGAGCAAAGTGCTTCTGTAAAAGCATGGGGCCTGAGTTTGGATCCCTAGCACTCATACAGAAAGTCATCTGTAACAGCATCGGCCTATGTCCCAGAACCCAGAAAGCACACATAGGCATGTCTTTGGAGCTTTCTAGTGAGCAAGTCTAGCCCAATCAGGGAGTCCCAGGTTCTTTAAGAAACCCTGTCTCAACAAACATGCTACATTTGATCTCTGGCCCCTATATGTACATAGACTAGATAGCCTTAGCCTGTCTGTCCTAAGGAGTCCCCTCCCTCAACCTGCATTTGGGGGGAGCATTTTTTCTTTTCTTGTTTTCTTTTGTTTGTTTGGTTGGTTGTTTGTTTGTTTGGTTGGTTGGTTGTTTGATTGGTTGGTTTGATTTTTGAGACAGGGTTTCTCTGTGTAGCCATGGGTATCCTGGAACTTGCTCTATATATCAGTCCGGTCTCAAACTTACAGAGATACACTGACTGACTGGGACCAGCTTAGATTTTCTTGCTTTCTCTCCCATATGTTCCCCTTATGGGAAGCCAACCCCTGTAGACCTTGACAGGAAATTCAAAAGGGAATTCCAGCTTTGTGTTAAGAGCCAGCTCCATCTTTCAGATCCAAGTTAGGGTCTCAGCTACAGTTAAGGGCCTAACAAAAAAAATTCCCATGAACAGAGGGCATGAGGTGTCTACCAATGACCAAAATATAAGAAGAATCTGTCCTAGGAGTCAGGAGGAGAGCTAGAAAAAGGTGAGATAAGAAAAGGCTTTTGGTGGATATGGACCTTTAATTCCAGCACTGGAAAGGCAGTGGCGGTAGAGTTCTGTGAGCTCAGGACCAGCCAGAGCTACACAGTGATATCCTGTCTCAAAAAAAAAAAAAAAAAAAAGTCTATGTATATGAGACAGAAAGGCTTTCTCATTGGAAGATGTGTTCCCCCCACCCCCATGTGTCACAAAGCAGGCCAAGGAACTTTGCAAGCTTTCCTAGGGTTCCAGGGAAAGGAGACTCTTTCTTCCCTCACTATAGCTTCCAATTCCTCCTTCCTTGTTCACTCGATAACAAGCAGACTTTGGTTGCAGTTTTACATTGGACAAGTAACTCTGCCACACTCTTGGGAGATATAAACTGCTTGTCCCAAGCCTCTAAGCTCACAAAATCCTGGGCAGTCATTCACAAAGATGGTTATAAGCCGATATAGAAGGGGCGGGACCCAAGATAGGCCCAAATTCTGATTCGAGGACATGAGAGCAGACCCTAAAGGTGGCTAGAGACAGAACACTTAGCATCAGGGAAGACACTGGAGGAAGTGGCTGCAAGACCTATAGTTAAAAGAGGATGACTTGGGCAGTTCCCAGGTCCCTGGTGCTACTCTGAGCACTAAGATAGAACAATAGACCAGCCACACATTAGCTCCTCCTACTTCAGAGAGAAGAAGTCTGCTAGCATGCACAGGGTAACAGCGAGTGACCAGGTGACCAGGGAGAACTGGAGAGGTGACAGGTAAGTTGAGAGGCTAATGATAACACAGAAGGAAGAGTTTTGAAGAGGACAACTCTCTGTGCCACACCAAGGTTCTCATCTGACATTCCAAGCCCCAAAGCGTCATCCTAAAGGCTTTATAGATGGATAGGGTGGAAGTCATGTGCTGACAGATCACTATGCCCACCCACTCGCTTTGGGATTATGGGTAGTGTTGAGGCAATGCAGTCCCTATATGGCAAGGACCCAGTGTCTCTTCTCAAATATTCAAAATATAGCCTGAGTTTCAGAGCTCCTAAAATGTATTATCAGTCTCCAGGCTTATACAAGTCCTTCTGGGGGCCCTGTGTTGCCACACTGTGCCAGTTTGAGGTGAGTTCCGGCACTTGTATCTCTGGTCTCCCTGGTCTTGTCTGTAAAATAAGAGGGAAAAAAACAATTTCTTAAGGCTTACCTAAGTTACTTCTAGGAATGTGTTGTGGATTAGAGCTGGCAGTGTAAGGTTGTGTGCTGTCTGCAGTTCACACTATCCATCACCCACCTCCCTCCCACAGCCCCTCCTCCTTCCCTTCAGCTTCTGTGGCTTTTGTGCTAGACTGACCCTCCTTCTTTGACAGTTCCATTTTGGGTTACTCTACAATTTCCTCTTCTTCTTCTCACTTCCTTGGAGTCCTTCAGAGCCTTCAGAAACCCCAGCCATACTCTGTGACACCAGCTATCACCTCAGTATAGACTTGTCCTAAGCCTGCCTCCAAGGCCCAACCTCCTCCCCCGCCCCGGCCCCGCCCCCACCCCCACCCCCATCGCCGGACCTCACTCATTATCCCAGCCTTGCGGGAACCTTTCCGTATCACATCACCATCTCAGACCCTACTTGCCCTCTTCCCCAGACCTGTTCCTTCTTCAGAGGGGTTCTGACAGCATCTTCTCCCATTCCACCCACACTGATGACTCCCCTCTCTCAAGCACTCTACACTTGGGGGATGGATGGGTTAAACCCAGCCTGAAGGCTCAAGAATCATCGTCTTATTCTTTGCTTACCACGCACACATCTTATTCTGCACGCCGCAGCCATGACAACGCCCTCACAAGGATCTCCTTGCCTCTGGTATTTGTCTGTTATCTCTACTTCCCTTTGCTCAAGTCCCACCCACCGCTGTAAACTGACCTCACACTGTTCAGAGCTGAGAAAAGCCTCTCTCTGGCTTGAATTTTCTCCATCTACCATCTCACCAAGTCTCCTTCCGTATCTGCTGGCATTCTCGGTTCTCCTCTTGGCCGGCCTAATCCCTTCTTCCGAACCCCATGTTCTTGCCTGTTATCTGTACCCTAGATCTTCCTCTCACCCACACCCGCCCCTCCCCTCTACACACTAAGTTCCAATTCCCCTCATCATTATCAGGCGACCACGCCAAAGGCAAAGGGATTCCCACCAGTCCCAGGGGGGAAAAATAAATGTGCTAGCTGCCAGTGGCAACCTCCAGACTCTCATCTGGTACATAAAATATACCCAAGGATCACCGCACATCTGAGAAAGCCAGCAGTGGGAGGAAATTAGACCCTGGGGAAATAAGCATGACAGGAAAGAGGAGAGTGTTAAATTAAGTATAATTAGTGTCTCGGGAGAGGTGTGCAAGGATGCTAAATCCATGAATGACTGGTTGCTCCGAAGAAGGAGCCATCAGAGTGCTGGGAAACCAAACACATAATTGTTCAATGAGGCCTCGGCTGATGGAGACAATCACAGAAGGTTGTCCTGGGTGAAGAGTTAAAGGAATGGAAGGATGGGCTCATTTGCCAAAAATACAGTTCAAAGGTTAAGAGGTTTGATGGAGGTTTACAGAGTAAGGAAGGCCTGATGAGATGACCCAGCAGGTAAAGGCACTTGCTACCAAGCTGGACAACCTGAGTTTGTTTCCCAGGACATCGTGTCACAAAAGGAATGAACTGGTTCCTGAACTTTGTCCTTTGCCCTCTAGACATACCGTGGCGCATGACATTTTTGAAAATCAATTTTAAAGAGAAAAAAAAAAAAGGCCCGGCTGTGGTGGCGTACACCTTTAATCCTAGCACTTGGGAGGCAGAGGCAGTCGGATTTCTGAGTTCGAGGCCAGCCTGGTCTACAGAATGAGTTCCAGGACAGCCAGGGCTACACAAAGAAACCCTGTCTTGAAAAACCAAAAAAAAAAAAAAAAAAAGAGAGAGAGAGAGAGAGAGAGAGAGAAAAGCGCTTTCTTTTGGTTTTGCTTTTTTGTTTTTTGTATTTTTTGTTTTTAATACAGGGTTTCTCTTTGCAGTTCTGACTATCCTGGAACTCACTTTGTAGACCAGGCTAGCCTTGAACTCATAGGGATCTGCCCTCCTCTCCTCTGTCTCCTGGGTGCTAGGATTAAGGGCATGCACTACCTGGCTCAATTTTGTTTTTCTTTTAAAGAAAGAGGCATGAGGACATGAGGCTTGGGTCACTGCTGCTGGCTTACAACAACCCGGGACCAGGTGAGATCTAGAAGGAAAATACATTTTACAGTGATGATTCAAGTGTTTTTTTTTTTTTTTTTTTCTTTCTAACCTAAAGTGGTTTTGACATTAGTAAGTCATGTTCAAAAATACTGAAAAACCCATGGTTAAGTAGCTATCATTTCTATTATTAGAAAAATTAAATAGTTTATTACCAATTCTTCCCCACCCACCACTTAGACACAAAATCTCACTGTGTAGCCCTGGTTGGCCTTGAACTTGCTACTCTTCTGCCCTTGCCTCCAAGTGACTTACAGGCCTGCACTCGCACATCTGGAGAGCATCCTTCAAATAACATTGTTTGCTTCATGAAAACAAATGGACTCCCTTCACAATCTTTCAGATCGTCCTCTCTCTTGAGGAAACACACATAGCCTTTCAACCCCCATCACATTCTCTCATCACGTGTGACCCTCTCCATGGACTCAGCAGCCTGGCTGCTTGCAGGCTGTGTGTGATTCCTTTAGGAAGGCGGTCCAGTACACGCCCAGGGCAGGGCTCAGCAAACAGAGAATGAGTGCATGAAAATTCCCTCTCTGCCACACCTCCACTGCCCTCTGGGGTGTGTGTGTCCCCTGATCTCTGTGTGTGTGTGTGTGTGTGTGTGTGTGTGTGTGTGTGTGTGTGTGT